>CM077025.1:31241603-32441603 GCA_039090855.1 Macrothele yani
TTATTCAGAAATTAACTGAATTTATTTATTTATTTATTTTATGAGGGGTTTTATAAGGTGTTGTTCTCCTGTGGGTACGTATATTTCTGCAGTGGACCACAGAATTAAAAATCCCGGCCCGGTTTCGTCGCCCCAATGCGCAGGGACGTCGCTAGACTTCGAAATCAGGATGGGCAGGTTTTATTTTTGCTGGGGCAAGTTTGATAGCAACTTTATTTACAAAATACTGAAAGAAACAATTTGTTTTCCTTTTTCTACACTACAGGCTACAAGGATCTTCTCAATATCGCCCCCACCCCCTCCTGAATACATCCTCATTCATTTTGGCACTGTCTTGAAGTTTTGTCAGTTTTTGGAATACAAAAGAATCTAAAGTTTGGAGTAATTTTTTGCTAATGTTCCGTCCATCCATTTTTAATAAAATGAATAAAACCTAAGGAGTTACATACCAGTATAATAAACATAACACAGTTTTACCAGCACCAGTAACATGCCCTGATTAAAAGAAAATTTCATGTTTAGGAGAAAGTTCTTAAAGCAAATGTTTTCATGGATTATTATTTTTTTTTATGATTGGAGGTTTAACGACCACCTGTGAGGAACTCAGTGGACAATAAGCAGTCGTCCATCCCTAATTTAGGGCCACTTGTTCTAGGGAAGTGAGAGAGCCAGTACCTAAGACAAACACAACATCCATGCCTTACCGGGATCCGAACCCGGACCCACCTCGGACGAATGATCAGAAGCCATCGCTTAGACCACTGCGCCACCGGATTTCGTGGATTAGGGTTGAGGGGAAATGTTCAAGTTAGTATGATTAACTTGCGCATTTCCACTCAACAGTTCAATTTAGTATGATTCCAACACGCAGACAATACCTTCCCCTCCTTAACTCCTTTCCTTCAAGAGAGCAACCTTGTCTTGCACTCTTCTATTCCAAAGGAGTTATCAGCCACGCCCTACTACTTTACGTTGTAATTCCCCTGCTTAGTAGAACAAACAAATAGCATAGCAATTACTAATGACTCAATGAACTCCTATTCACCCTCTTCATTCTCCCCTGATCATACTAACTTGAAAATAGGCATAAATTTAAAATTGAAACAAGTGGAGAACAACTGAATGGCCTTGAGGATGCTATGTTGATAGCCTTTTTATGAAGAAAGAAAAACGCACTTTCTAGAGAGAAATACCTAGGGCTACATGACAAAAAACAGGAGATTCATTATTCCGTGGCAAATTCCAGATTATATTTTAAAGTTTAAAAAAATTAATATATATGGCACATCTTGAACTAGGTGGCCAGAAGGGTGGGCTACACAATTTTCAGGGTGGGGTAGAGCCCACCCTCGCATCCCCTTGGTGACGTACCTGCTTTAAAGATGTGTATTTTAAAATACACTTTCATCTTTTTCAGCTTACAACAAAGAAAAGTGGGTGAATATTTAATAAACATAAAATTTCTTAGCATATGTTTTTTTTTTACTTTATTCTGATTCTTAAATATTTTAAAAAGCAACTGATTTTTTTTCACGTATATTTTATGTTGGAACTAAAAATGGGAGTTAAAATGGTTCACATGCTTAATAAATACCGTTTGTTTCAACATATTTTTCAGCTTGTGCCATATATTTCACTAATATATTAAGTCGCCATGCCCCCCCTCTCTCTCTCTCTTGTGCGGTTCTACAGTAATGTTGAAAAAAGCGACAAAAAAAAAAAAAAAAAAAAGAAGAAGTTCGAAGCGAGTGGCTTGGATTGTGGTGTCAAGGTGCAACAAATGTCCATAAAAGGCCTTCACGTGGGACAAAAACAGCTTAAGTCAATAAAGGAAGAAAAACTTCCTCATCCGAAATGCCGGAGAAAGGTTTCGACGCAGAGCAATTAAGAGTCCAGTCAACTTGCAGCATTTCTGTTTGAGGGAGAAATTTATACCTTAAACTCTTTGCTTGCTAAGAGGTGTTATTGCGACCGTCGCTGAACTAGGCGCCGCTGGCCTAGCTGGAGACGACAACATGGCGACAAGAAGCCCAAGACTTATCAGCCAAAATTTACCGAACGGGGTACCATTCCTTAAAAGGACACCCCCTGCCACTGGGGAAATTAAGATCTCTGTTTGCACTGTTACTCACTCTTCAACGAGAAAAAAATGGAATTAAAAAAAATAAAAACGAGATAGGGTTGTAATGGATGACCAAAAATTGGAGCACAACACCTGCGCTTACTAATAATTCATAAATATGTCTCTGTTACCTGCAATGTGTGAAAAAGAGGCATTGAACAGAATGCCCAGGAAATCTAAAGAATGCGTGACTTTTTTAGAGAAAGCGTGAAATATTTATGTTATTTTAATATTGTATGTACTTTTTCTAGGCATTATATAAAACGACAAGGACTATTTAAGGACTATTTAGGAAAAGTATGAAAACAGAATCATAAAAAGGCCTTTATTGAAAACAGGGGCTTAACTAGGCATTTCTGCGCTCGGGGCTAACCGCAAAATATTGCGCCCAAATCTGCCTCTTTCTCTCTCTCTCTCACTCTCACTCTCTATCTATCTTTCTTTTTCACTCTCTTTCTCTCTCTCTCTCTCTCTCTCTCTCCCTCTCCCTCTCTATCTATCTCTCCCTCTCTATCTCTATCTATATTTCTCTTTCACTCCCAGGCAGCACAGCCTTGCAATTTAACGTAGGCCCAACACTGAGCCACCGTCTTCTATTCCCAAAAGACGGTGGCTCAGTGTTGGGCCTACGTTAAATTGCAAGGCTGTGCTGCCTCTCTCTCTCTCTCTCTCTCTCTCTCACTCTCTCTATCTCTCTTTCACTCTCTATCTCTTTTTCTTTCACTCTCTGTCTCTCTCTGTCTCTCTATTTTTCTCTCACTCTTTCTCTCTGTGTGTCTATGACTCTCTTTTCTCTCTCTCTCTCTCTCTCTCTCTCTCTCTCTCTCTCTTGCTCTCTCTCTCTCTCTCTCTCTCTCTCTCTCTCTCTCTCTCTCTCTCTCTCTCTCTCTCTCTCTCTCTCTCTCTCTCTCTCTCTCACACACACACACACACACCAAAAGAACAAAAACAACAGCATTGAAAATCTAAGACCTAAGTGAGCACAAGCCACTGAGAAGAATTAAAAAAATAGCTTTAAATTAAAGACAGCAAAAAGCAGATACAATTTCAAAAATATAACAGTGCTACAAAGACTTTTTAACAAAACTAGGCGTAAAAATGCATTTCTAAGTTCTACCAAAACTAAGCGTAAAAAAGACACAATCAAAAGGAGATTGTTTTTACAGCTTTTCGCAACTGCTTCGGAGTTCGGACCTTCGGCACCACATCAAGCGGACCTAAGGTAGCTGACAGTCGTGGCATGCAGCCACAATAAAAACTGAAAAGCCTCCAGAGAATCTTCAAAAATGTGAACAACATCCTTATCTTGCAACGCACGTATAGTCCATCCAACTAAAGAAGTACTGGGGGCCTCATTGGCGTAGAAGGGGACCATGGTTCTCCTTCAGTTGGACGGATTATAGAACAACGCCTTCATTACTGAATGTGAGCAACTAACAACTCTTGAACATTTTGAGAAGGAAATTCTACTTTTAATTGTGCGAAAAACGTGTGTAAAAGTTTCAGTTCTAATTGTAATCGCATTCCAAACAGTGATTTCTGCGCCCTATCTTGAGCTGCGCCCGGAGCAAGCGCCCCCTCTGCCCCGCCCTAGTTACGGCTCTGATTTAAAAGAAGCATATGAAAATCAAGGAAGAAATAAAAAGTAAAGTGTACGACTTTCTTACTAAAAGAACAAGAAAAAAAGAATAGCACTGACCTACTTGTTGCAACAAGGAAGGCTAGAATAGCATTTTGAATTACATTTAATTGTCATTTTCACGCAAGAGCACTTCATATTTTGGCATTTGGTCTTGCACATACAACTCAGGAATCCTTGACCACTTCCTGTGGACTAAGCGATAGCAGCTGATCTAAGAGGAATTTCGTCGTCGGGAACGTCTTTAACTCTGAGTAAATGCTTTGGATTTAAAGTGAATCGTGACTTGCCATAGAGCTGGTTCAAAATTCTTCGAGTAGTTCCAAGTCGATAAAAACCGTCCTGTATCACCCTCATAATACACAGTCGAGTCACATTATTGTGACCACCTCCTACTTTTGACGTCAATGAGAGAAAGCACGTATCGTGAACTGGCTTGGAGGGTGCATAAGGTGTGCTGTAAGAATTCTGAAAACATATCACTCGTTGCTGTCATAGATAAAAAGAGCGATCTATCAGATTTGCAAAAAGGAATGATTGTCGGCTTTCGGACCAAGGGTGGCAGTATTTCTGAAACAGCGCAGTTTGGGAACTGTTCGAGTTAGTGAACTGTTCGCAGTTTGTGAAGCAGACGTGAACGTCGGCTGCGAAGGTGCGTGAGGGCCGATCGACACGCTGCAGTAGAGAATGAACCAGGGGTTGCCGAATGAACCAGGGGGTTGCCGAATGAACCAGGAGGCTGCCGAATGAACCAGGGGGTTGCCGAATGAACCAGGGTGTTGCCGAATGAACCAGGGGGCTGCCGGAACTGTGTCTAAAACTACATTTCAGCCAACCCTGCTGCGTATGAGGCTCCGATGCGGACGGATGGTCACTGCATCAATGCTAACGAAGGTGCATCGGCAGAAAAGGCTCACATTTGAACGGCAGTATCGGAATTGAACCTCGGCTGATTGGCAAAGGATTGCCTTCCCCTATGAGTCACGTTTTCTGCTTCATCGGACGGATGGATGGCATATAAGGCAAGAGACATTGGTGAACAAACACTCTTCAACCATTCCTGGAAGAACACAAGCTGTTGGTGGCAGCGTTACAGTCTGGGGAATGTTTTCGCGGCACTCCTTGGGTCCACTCCACAGATATCATATAAGAGACTAGATTGGCTGCCCGCTATTTGTGTAACACTCTTACGATGTGGCATCAACGAGCCACATTGAGCGGGTCAGTTTGAGCGCTTTGAGAAAGGGCTGTGCATGGTTCTGTGATGTCTATGTATGTTATGAGATATCCAATATGCTGAAAGCGTGTTCTGCGATAATTTGCAGTGCTCGTGATAATGAAAAGAGCAAACAAAGAGGGATATCAATCTACAGGTGAGTGTTTGTAGTCAGTTTTACGAATTTTAAGCGGTCTGTCCAATATGAAGATGAAGCGGTAGTGTGTAAGATTTATCTGAGTGGAATATACCACCTGTTAATTAGAAATAGCGTTAAAGTCTCGTTAATTAATATTAATTACAGTTTGAAATGAACATTGCAGTAGTTCGAACAAAATATTGACAGTTATTTTCTTAAAGATTTAATGCAAGACATGCCACTTTACAAAAGTAAAACATCTTTCCATCACCATGAATGCTCAATACAATTTGTTCATAAAAGTGATCTTTCACCGCATATGCTTCTTCACCTAGGTGAAAACCTTCAGGAATGTGATGTGTGCTCCAAATAATTTGCTCAGAAAGGTCATTTTTCAGGGTATATGCTTCTTCACACAAGTGAAAAGCATTACCAATGTTCTCCATGCTCCAATGGGCTCCTGGCAGTTCTTTTTTTTTTTTTTTTTTTTTTTTTTTTGTGAGTTGTGCTACTCTGATAAAACTCTCTGCTGATTATGGGGAGAAATTCCTAGGTAATTTTTTTACTGGTGGCTGGGAATAATAATGTCTAGTTGATAAGTATAACAGCATAAATTTTCAGCACCACTTTAGCAGAACGACGAAATAAAGTTTTTATTTTGCTGGATAATACTCATTATTTTAGTGAAAAAAATCACTTACCATATGTTCAGCTGGCTTATTTTCATTATTATTTTTCGTAGATTTTGAAATTGACACTTTTTTTATGCCATATTGTTTAGTGTTGATGGCGGATGAATACTTGGCGTCATTAGATTTTTAATTTACTTAATGCTGTGTTTAGAGGAAATTGATTGGTTACAGTATTATTTTTCAGAAACTATTTTATGCTACAATTTCAGATTCCCTAAAAATAAGAAATTAAGACACGAATGGGCTCTTGCAACAAAAAGAGAAAGCAAAAAGACAGGCTCTGCTTGGAAGCCAACGCAGTTCTCTTACTTGTGTTCGAAGCATTTTGTTCTAGCAGATTTTGAAGTTTTTCAGCAGCGCAGGATACTAAGAAATAATGCTGTACCATCAGTTTTTAATATTCCTGTAAACATAATATCAGGACAAAATAATCAGGTGGTCACTACTAAATATCCTAAGCCTAAAGTAAAAAGTGTGTACATTGCACATGATCATACATACTGTATAGCCACCGATGAGGTAACTCACTTAAAACGACAGCTTAGTCAGTCTGAAGAGAGAGGTGATGTCATCAGAAAAAAACTACGCAATGAAAACAATAAGGTTTATAAGAGATCATGTACAATTGATAAGCTACTTGATGAACTACAGGAGCAGACATTGTTGCTAGATGACCATAAACTAGTACTTGAGCATAGCTTTAGTGACTTACAGCAAGATCTTTTTAATCCACAACATCCAAGTCAGTACTCTGATGAAGTGAAAAAGTTTGCTTGTACTTTGAATCTGTAATCCCCTAAAGCATATGATTACGTTCGCAAGGTTCTTAGTTTGCCATGCAAGCGCACCTTAAGACAATGGATGGAAGGTGTCAATGGTAATCCAGGCCTTACAAAACAAGTGTTTGATGTCATCAAACAAAAGGTTGAAAATGGTGAGCAGTCATTTATGTACTGCACTGTTATGGTGGATAGCATGGCCATCAAAACGCATGTTCAATGGAACCACAACAAGCAACAAATGATTGGTCTAGTGGATTATGGAGCTGGAACTGTTGTTGGTGATTCTGTTCCTGTTGCATCAGAGGCTTTGGTTGCTATGGCTGTTGGAGTCTTAGGAAATTGGAAAATGCCATTATCATATTTTTTGATTGACAAAATTATAGGGAAAATGTTAAGCTGCTTGGTAAAAGAAACATTACTGAATCTAACTGAGTGTAGCATAAATGTTGTTGGGCTTATTTGTGATGGATGTGCATCCAACCAACAAATGCTAGCAGATTTAGGTGCAAATTTAGCACCAGAAAGTATAGACACCATTATTTCAATTCAGAAACAAGAATCTACAATAAAAATACCCGTGTTCCTTGATACCTGCCATATGATAAAACTGGTCAGAAACTGTTTTGCTGATTATCGAATTCTTAAATCTAATACTGGACTTATTAAATGGCAATACATTACAGCCCTACATGCATTGCAAGAATCTGACAACCTTTCACTGGCCAATAAATTAACCAAAGAACATGTCCATTTTTACCGAAACAAAATGAAAGTCAAACTTGCAGCCCAAGTACTAAGCTCTTCAGTTGCCGCAGCTTTGAAATTCTGTCAAAAGGCTGGATACCGTACTTTCAGAAACTGTGATGCCACAGTTAAGTTTATAAAAATAGTCGATCATTTATTTGATATTTTAAACAGTAGGAGTCCACTTGCCAAAGGTTTGAAAGCACCTATTTCAACTAAAAATTGGACATATGTCAAATCTTTCTTGTTAAAAGCTCGTAGCTACCTGATATCCCTTAAAATGCCCAATGGGCAACCACTCCACTTATGCAGAAGGAGAACTGCATTCATGGGATTAACAGTCAACATTGATAGTACCATCTGGTTTGTTGAAACATATCTTTTGAATGCAGTTTCTCCATTTAAATACATGTTGACCTACAAGTGGTCACAAGACCATTTGGAACTATTTTTTGGTTCCATACGCCAAGCTGAAAGATTCAACAACAACCCAACAACGAAAGAATTTTCTAGTATTTATAAAAAAATGCTTTGCCGCTGTGGAGTGACACCGAGTAAAAATGGTTCAGTTGTACCATTAGATTCAAGAGATCTGATTGACATCGGCCATGTACGAGTAACTGATGATGAAAATAATTGCTCAGGCAAACTTGCATTATCAGTTCTTAAATCACATGAACATGATCATTGCTATTTAAATGTGGAGCATCTGCAATTTTCTCCTTTAGTGGATAATGTGCTTTCATACATTTTTGATTTAATGGCGAAAAAAATGTATTTTGCAAGCTGACTGTGAGATTTGTCGTGAAGCACTAGTAGCAAACAAATCTGATTACATTTTGATAATGATCAAAGATAATGGTGGACTTACACATCCATCGAAGGACTTAGTTAGAACTGTTAGGATTATCGAGAAATTTTTAAGGTGTAACTGTCATCTTCGTGATGTTACCAAAAGAACATCTAGTTGGGGCCTGAAACCTGAGACTGAAGTTCTTCCCACTCTTGCAGCAGAAAAATATTTGTTTAGCACAGTTAACTGTGATAAGTATGATTTTTAAAGAAAATAATGCGGAATTTCTTAAATATTAGATGTCATTTTGTAGCCAGGTCATTTAATTTAAATCTGCAAAAGACACATGTACGTCAGCCTTTGAATCGCAGCCTAATTTTGAAAAATCAGTAATCGGTTTCTTGTAGGTTTCATGTCTGTAGCATTTTTAATTCCAGATTTTTTGATTACATGTTTTAAAGTGTAGATCCAGCAGGGTGGATCACCATCTTTTTCTAACCCATAAAAGTGTACCTGTTGTTTAATTTATTACCTGTTGTTTTATTTTAGTACCTGTTGTTTCATTTATTTGTAATGTCTGTCCATGTCTGGTAGGGCTGGCGGCTCACAATGGGCTGTGGCATTTTCGAGAATTACTGCCGGTGAATCAAGTGGGTAACGTGTGATGTAAAGCTGCACATCATGTTTTTTTAATAATGCATATTAATATTGCATTTCATAACCCCCCCCCACACACACACACACACACGCACACACACAAGCTAACCACTTCCACAATCTCTTTCTGGTTACCATTCTGTGGTTATAGTTGTGTAGTTGCTAATTTCACCAACTGATCTGTTCTTTTACGAGTTAGTAAGTTATTTTTAATAGATGCATCTAAACAGTGGCTGTGTCATGCTTGTTGTAGTCAAAACAATTTTAGATTAATATTTCTTCATTCTGTATTAGCTACATATTTCTACAAATAGATCTAAGTATCAGAAAGTTTTAAAAATTGCATATTGTTTACTAATATTACTTAAAATATGTGGCTCTGCAAAAATGTAAGTTGTTTATATGAATTGTTTGGTGCTACAAAAACCACTTAAGTGATGCTGAGTGGCAGTCTTTAAGTAATTCATTTTATAAATGGGAAGATTGAAACAAAATTTTAGTTACTTAAAAGTTGAATACATTTTTGCCAATGAACCTGTTATGAAATTTTTTTAAATTGCATACTGTATATACACTGCTGGCCACCCAAAATGCAACACCAAGAAGGAAGCATCCGATTGGCCTGAAATTCACAGCATGCGTCACCCGCGAGAGGACATGCAAACGATTAGCATTGCAGGGCATATGCAAATCATGTGCGGCCGGCACGCCACCGAGAAGCACTATAAGAAGGGTGCACAGAAGGCGGGGTGTAAGTAGTGGAAGGGTGTTGTGCTGCCGGACTTGTGCGTGGTAAGCTTCCTGATGCCTCGTCACAGAATACGGCAGTCATTCCAGCACGTTTCGGAGTTCGACAGAGGACGAATAGTGGCTTATCGCGACAGCGGTTTATCGTACCGAGACATCGGCGCCCGTGTGGGACGACATCCAGCCACAGTGAAGAGAGTATGGATTCGGTAGGTGCCGGAGGGACGGACGGACCGACGTGAGCAATTGCTGCAGCCGCGGCACACCACCGAACGAGAGGACCGGCATGTTGTGCGGCGAGCATTGACGGCTCGCACCGCCACATCACGAACGTTAGCGCAGGAATTAGGGTGTGTTGCGTAACAACCTGTGTCAGCACGTACCGTTCGACGTCGTCTGCAGGAGCGGGGACTTCTCGCACGGCGTCCATTGCTTCGATTACCACTGACGTTACACCACCGGCGAGTGCGGCGGCAGTGGGCCGTTGAACGCCGCACCTGGACTACGGAATGGCACGACATTGTCTTCTTCGACGAATCCCGCTTCTGCCTGCAACGCCACGATGGTCGGATCCGCGTGTGGCGGCACCGCGGCGAGAGACTGTATGACGCCTGCATTATGCATCGCCATACCGGTCCGTCGCCTGGCGTTATGGTTTCGGGCGCAATTGGATATGACACCCGCACCCCTCTGGTACGCATTGCCGGTACACTCAACAGCCACATCACCATCTCCGACGGTTTGGAGCCTGTAGTCATCCCTTACCTGCAGGACCTGCCAGCGGCCACGTTTCAACAGGACAATGCGCGCCCGCACGTGGCACGCGTCGTGCAACAATTCTTCACGGCCCACTAGGTGTCACTGCTGCCGTGGCCCGCCTGTCCTCCCGATATGTCGCCCATCGAACACGTGTGGTTGCTGATCGGCAACCGAGTGGCACGGCAAGCACCACCCGCGGCTACGCCTGATGAGCTGTGGCAACGTGTGGAAGCAGCCTGGACCGACATTCCCCAAGCCTACATCCAAAGCCTCTTCCGTTCGATGCCGCGGCGTGTAGCGGCCGTTAATGCCAGCCATGGGGGCCACACGAACTATTGATGTCTGCGTGTTCCGCAAGTCGCACCGGACTGTAATGTCAACTGTTTCATCTTTGTATCTGTTGTTATGTGTCCAGTAAATCTGGCTTTGCCATCTCGTGTCCTTCTTGGTGTTTCATTTTAGGTGGCCAGCAGTGTAGTTTTGAGGTCATCTTGTTTTCAGTTAAATTTATGTTCTGAGTGTGTGGTTAAATGGTTAAAAACAAGACGGAAATTTGCATTTGGTGCATGTGTAAGTCATTTGTAGTTGCAATTTCCATTTGCCCCCTCCTGAAAACGAACTAAGATATGGGCGCCCATGTGTGGTGGTGAGTTGTTATAAACGTGGAAGCTGCATTATGCTGAAGTTGTGTTTACTTGAAGGCAGCGTGTTGAGTTGCCTTGTTGTATATTGAGTGTTTGGAGTTAAAGTTTTCTGTTTCCTAACGAGCATTAATTAGCTTCAAAATATTAGTACTGGTATGAACCAAGTTCTGTATGAATAGTGCTTATGAGATGTTGACAGCGTAACGGGAAGAACTGTAACTATTTCTTGAACTTTGTTTGAGTGACTCTTGTTTCACTTAAAGTGAGTGGATAAGAAGAACTGGCTGTATATAGTATTCAGTAAGTCATATATGCACGTTTCAAATGACTTAGTAAGAACGCTATGAGGCACTTAACCGATTTCACATTTGAAATCACGGAAAACATCAATAGCTGTTATTCAGACTAAAAGAAAAATATGGAAATTGTGTTTCGTGCGGGTTTTCTTCTTTGTCGTGTAAAATTAGCTACTCAAGTCCATAAACAAAGATAGCCACCTTCTAGAATTGTAAATGTGAAACGCTAAAATGAGTTGCTAGTAAATAAATTATTGTACTGTAACCTCGTCCTATGTTGGCTGATTGACAGCGAACGGCATTGCAAAGCACAGTTTAAAAAGTAGAGATGGGTAGATCATTTTTCAGGCGCGAATACAGAGGGGAGGCGGGCCCCCGCTTTCCCTGTTATACATGTTTTTATTCAGTGCCAAAGCACCTGGTGTAAGCAGAGAAAAAATGTGTCACCCCAACATAAAATTAAAAATATTTTGAATGTTTTACTAGTATGCAATATTCATTCAGGTACAAAGTTTGGTCTGTACTGCGACTTCTCCTTCAGAGGTTGTACTAATATGTACATCAGAGTTGGAAACGGGTCAAACATTTTGGACCCGGACCGAACCAGGCCGTCACATAATTCGATATGACCCGGATCTGACCCGGACAAATCTGCTTTAAACCATAAATTAGAATATATCATCATCATCATCATCAACATTGTCAGTCATTATCAATCCACTGCTGGATGAAGGTCTCCCCAAGTTTCTCAAACAACGGTCTGTCTTGCACCAGTCTACTCCATATCACTCCCGCATGCTTTCGAATTTCATCCACCCATCTCCCACGTGGTATTCTTCTGGGTCTTTTCCTGTCCCTTGGAATCTAGTCAAAAAAAATTCTGTTGTTCATCGGTAGTTTGTTCCCCTGGCAATATGTGCAGCCCATTGCCATTTCAGGAATTTTACTCAGATTATGTCTTCCACTCTTGTCATTTTCCTGATCCACGAGTTCCTCTTTTTATCTTTCCTGGTTACACCAATCATTCATCTCTCCATGTGGCTCTCTTTGGCTCTTTGACTCTTCGAGGCCCTTGCGTCACTAAACACCTCCATGTGGCTCTCTTTGGCTCTCTTTGGCTCTTCGAGGCCCTTGCGTCACTAAACACCAACCAACCAACCATCTCTCCATGAGGCTTTCGCTTGTCTGCAATCTTTGTATGTCTTTTTTAGTTAAGGTCCACGACTCTACTCCGTACGTAAGTACTGGAAGGATGCATTGAATAAACGCTTTTCTTTTAAGACATAATGGCATATTGCTCTTAAAAATTGTACTGTTTCTTCCAAAAGCTCTCCAACCAAGTTTTGTACGCCAATTAATTTCTTCATCAACGTGACCGTTGCTTGATATCTGGTGTAGAAGGTAAATATAGGAATTGGTTATCTCCAGCTTTTCCCCATCAATTGATAATAATCTTCATTTCTTATAAAAGCATTGAACTTCAGTTTTGTGTTCTGAAAGTTCATTTTTAATCCCATTTGTCTGTCCTCCTCATCAAGTACCTGTATGTAACTCTGCAGCTCTGAAGTATTATTTCCAAAACCTCTGAAGGGCTCTTTGAAATATTTTTTCTTTCCAAAAATAAAACGCAAATAAAACCGGGTTGAAATCGTGTCAGGAACATCCGACCCGTTTGACCAGCAAGAAATTGTTGACGCGTGACCCGTTTCCATCTCTGATGTACTCACACTCACAACAGACAAGCAGGCGAAGTTCATACAATTTAAGCAAGCTCATCTTCTCTTCTACTGTCCCCTTCTAGATTGCATTTTGGTCTGCTATTGCAGAACTGAAAGAAAAATAAAAAATGAAAAAAGACAAAAAATCATGCAAGAAATGTTATCAATAATACAGGCAAAAACATTGTATTTTCAGAACTAGACACAAATAAATAAAATTCTTTATGAATATATGCTCTTTACGTACTCCGAAAAATCAAAACATTTTGACCACCTGGATAATATGATGCTGGTCCTCCACGTATAGCCAAAATAACTCTTACCCGGCGACGCATGGACGCTACAAGATTCCTGTAGGTGTCTTGTGGTATCTCGTACTAACACGTGACCATCAGATCCTTTAACTCTGGTAAGTTACGTTTGACCCGCAGCAGATCGCATTTGCCGTTGGAACACAAACCACGGATGATCAATTGGATTGATGGCTGAGAAATGTGGAGGTCAGTGCAATACCTGGAGATCTTCTTCATGTTTCGCGAATCATTCTCAAACAATAAGTGCAGTGTAGCATGGCGCATTACCCCGCTTAAAGAAGGCCCCACTGGAGAAGAATACCGTTGCCATAAAAAAAAGAACCTGGTTTGCATAATTTTAAATGCAAAGCCGTCTTTGCACGATATACTAAGAACTATAAAATAAGTATTAAACGTGCGGTTGTTAAAAATTTAATACTACAAACATGATAAATTACGAAAGATATTTCGAAGCGCCCGGCGTTTCATCATCAGGCCGAGTGACCAGCTTGTGCTGTACTACAGTATTTGTCATTTTCTTGTAGGACTTCCGTCCACAGTGAGTAGAGTTTAGGTCCCAGCCACCTACAGTGAGATCGCCTTTTGGGCAGGACACAGAAACGGAAGGAATGATAGCATGTCTAGCGACTTTGACTGAACAGTTTGTAGTGAGATTAGAGTACAATAGATGGCGCCACCGTACAAGTACGATGCTGCACATAGAGGAGTGAGAGAATTTCAGGGGGGGGGCATAGGATTCACAGTTCGCCACACACAGTATTTGTCATTTTCTTGTAGGACTTCCGTCCACAGTAAGTAGAGTTTAGGTCCCAGCCACCTACAGCGAGATCGCCTTTTGGGCAGGACGCAGAAACGGAAGGAATGAGAGCAAATCTAGCGACTTTGACAGAACAGTTTGTAGTGAGATTAGAGTACAGTAGATGGCGCCACCGTACAAGTACGATATTGCACATAGAGTGGTGAGAGAATTTCAAGGGGCGCATAGGAAAGGATACCCATTTAACCAGTGGGTCCAGCCTGGGGGCCGTCACGTAACGTACTCGTCCGATGCGCGGCTGATATTCAGCGATTGTTAGTAAATCACACCATCTCTGAAAGATCAGCCCAGGTTCGAACCTGAGGACCTTGCATCGATAGTCAAAACTGCTAACCACTAAGCCATCCGCGGTTCTGATCAGCTTGTGCAGCGGGAACACCATTTTTATACAGAAATCAGTCAAGTGTCTATGACGTAATCTGGTCGAAGGTCACAGACGCACTGGATTCAATGCTTTGTGACCCCAAAAGTTCATATAAATGGTATATCAATTCTAAGTCACATTACATTATTAGATGGTCCGGTACTTCGTCCATTTCTTACATGCTACAGCAGGATAGTCCGCGGCATTGGTATCACATAGGGAGTTTCATCATTACAGCACTCTTCTCCAGTGATTGAATGAACAGACTTTCAGTTAAAAGTAACGATCGTCTGGATGTAGATGTAGCCAAGATGCTGACCGCATTCCATTCAGGTTAATGCATTCCCGCATTAACCGTTCTTGAAAGTGATGTAGACTCCATTTGATTCTTGATGGTGTTCTTGTGCTCCAAAATTCTGTTCGACACATTTCGTATCGTGGAACCGATGTACACCAGATCGTTATTTTGATTATCATAGGCTTTCAACGGAACACACAGTAAACTCCGTGTCTATATTCCAAGGGGACAGGTTCACGGTCCTTCTTTACAATTGACAAAATATTTCTTGTACTGACTCCAAAGTCTATGTGATGTTTCCTGCATGTGTTTTTCAGTATATGTGTAACATCTGTTAGGTACTGCATTGATCCCACATATTTCATTGTAACCTTATCTCTTTCAAGAGTAGAAAAATCGGCTTATAGAATATAATTTTAACCAACAACCCTGCTGTAGCATATAAGGAATAGACGGATGTACAGGATCATCTAATAATGTAATGTGACTTAGAATTGATATACCCTTTGTATGAACTTTTAGAGTTACAAAGCATTGAACCCAGTGCGTCTGTAACTTTTGACCAGAGTATGTCATAGACACCTGACCGATTTCTGTATAAAAATGGTGCTCCCGCTGCACAAGCTGATCACTCTTCCTGATGATGAAGCACCGGGGGCTTCGAAAAGGTCTTGCGTAGTTTATCATGTGTTTAGTATTAAATTTTTAACAACCATACGTTTAATACTTATTTTATAGTTCTTAGTATATCGTGCATAGACGGCTTTGCATTTAAAGTTATGGTATTTGGTACGAATATTTAGTAATAATACCTGGCTTGCTATGATGTGTAGGCAGGTGGTAGACATTGTAGTTTCCTGCTCATATATTACTGGACCCAGCCAGGGTTTCCCAGCAGAAACCACTTGTCTCCACCTAGAGGCATGACGTTCGTGTCAGGGAGAGTAGCCCTTCCCCATCATGCATCCCTATCATCATCATGCATCATGTCATGGAGCAGAGAGCAAGGGACTAGAAGCCAGCGGTTTGTCACTAATGACAGGTTTACGGTCGGTACTGCTGGGATGAGAGTGGGAAAGGAATTGTTTCGCAGCAGCTTTCGTAAAACCCGGTTACCATGTGAACATTTCGGGAGCAGAAAAATTTCGGTACCGTTTGGTTCAGGTGCATTGGCAACTTAAAGGGTTAAGGTGCGGAATTGTTGTGTTACGCAATAAGCGCCGAATAACATAATACAGAAATGTTATAGCAATGTATGGAAGGACAACACTCACGACCACTGCTACTCTGCGCACCATTTCTATTGGTCTTTCTCCTCCGAATACCATATGACATATACAACCTATTTAACTTTCAATTTTCGTTTCTCTCCCTCATGTAAATTTTGGTGGTCTCTCGTCATGCTTTACGAATGCATCGTCATGTCTGAATGCTTAAGGGTTTGTTCTACATGTGGCAACACGGGAAATCAGTCACTTCCTGGAACCAAAATAAAAACATGCTACGAGGTGAAAATGAGATAGGTGAACTCGTCTGTTAAGTTAGCTGTCCGCGACTGCCTTAGAGAGATAGTTTACTACCTCAGCGAGTTGTTTGTTAACTATCATGATTTGTGTTGATACAAAGTTTTGTCTTTAAAGTGTTAATAATTTTCGTACGCTTTTCCTGTGCAACTAATACGTGTTCATCGTTGTGAATTCAACCTTCATGAGTTGATATCAACTAGTATGCTGGCGGCAAGTGCAAATAAAAGTGTTTGGGGTTCAACGACCACCGTGAGCAACTCAATAGGCTAAAAGTAGTCGCCCGTCCCTAATTTAGGGCCATTGAATCCAGGAAAGAGAAATAGAGCCAGTGCCGACAGACAAACACAACATCCATGACTTGTCGGGATTCGAATCCTGCCCATAACGGACGAATCCTCAGAACCCAGCGTTTAGACCACTACGTCTCCGCCCCGGTGGCGCAGTGGTCTAAGTGATGGCTTATTACCATTCGTCCGGGAGGGATCCGGGTTTGAATCCCGGTGAGGCATGGATGTTGTGTTTGTCTTACGGCACTGCTCTCTCCCTTCCCTGGAACCAGTGTTCCTAAATTAGGGACGGGCGACTGCTTAAAAGCACTGACACACAAATTTATGGAACATAAATATTAATATAAATTTAAGATCCTTTTGTTAGACATTTTGTTGCCTTTATTATTAACATAAAATTATTGCTGTAATATCCATGAAAACCAAAAGGTCCCTCCAACGGCCCCTTACGATTTACCGCCCCCATGAAAATCACAAAAGCCACTTGGGAGCAGTTCCGCCCAGAATGAGAAACACTGAAGTAGATAATCGGAATTGGTTGTTTCTTTTTATACTCCTGGTTATCGCTTAAAGCAAAGGTTTGGGATTATGGATACCGGTTTTTTTTTTAATAAAGATTAGTTGTTAATTAAAAAAAACTGTGTTTAATTTTTTTCCCGTTACGTGAATAACAAGAAAGATGACACCGAATTTTCGGGTGTAATAAGCACGTCTTTTGAATCCGTTCTGAAAATTAAATTTATCAAAGCTATTCAAAGTCAATGGAACAGGTATAGAAAACAATAGTATCTGACGGAAGAAAGAAGTTTTTCAATCGGGTTTTTAATCCCTCAGATATTGCTGTAAACGGAATAACTCTTAGATACAGAGATATCGACAAAAATAAGATGTCACTTTACGTCCCCTGGTGGGAAAACCATGCATTATTTTAGGAAGAAAGTATTCTCAAAAGGTTTATCCATATGAGCGGTATCGGTCCAAGAAAGACAATTTTAGTCTAGTTTTCAGGAGCCCAGATTTTGCTCCAAATACATCAAAAGCCAAAATTAACACTTATGCACCCTGGTGGCCAAACCATTATTTACCAAACATTAGAAATGATGTGAAAAATATTTACCATCAGGTCTTGTATGCGATACAGGAAGAATTTTTCAAATCGGACTTTTAGAAGCAGAAATAACGCAGAAAACGCAATTTACCTTTGTGCCCCCTAGCGGTAAGTCTATGAATTACTTGAAAATTTTGAAATTATAGGAAAAACATTTCGCATCGGAAACACTATCTAACAAAGAAGGAATTTTTCAAATCGGACTCCTAGAAGTAGATATATTGACAAAAATAAGATATATATTACGCCTCCTGGCGTAGAAACCATGCATTATTTCAAGAAGAAAATGTTCCTAAAAGGTTTGTTGACATGAATAGTATCGTATTGGTCAACAAATGACTTTTTTGCAATCGAGATGTTTGAAGCTCATAGTTTGCTGCAAATGCATCAGAAGAGGAAATTAAGACTTACGTCACCTGGTGGCCAAACCATCTTTCACAAAAATTAGAAATTGCGTGCAAAGGATTTCCCATCAGGAGCTGTATCCGGTGCAGAAAGATTTTTTAAATCGGATATTTAGAAACAGAGACATAGGGGGAAACGCAATTTAGCTCTACGCCCCCTAGCGGAAAGACTATGAATTACGTGAAAATTTTGAAATTATATGAAAAACCTGTCGCACTGAAAACACTATCCAACAAAGAAGGAATTTTTCAAATCGGACTCCTAGAAGTAGAGATATTGACAAAAATAAGATATACATCTACGCCACCTGGGGGAGAAACTGTAGAATATTTGAAGAAGAAAAGATTGTAAAAAGGTTTATCGATGTGAATGGCATCAGTCCACCAAAGAGTTTTTTCAATCGATATTTTAGAAGCTCATATTTTATGGCAAATACATCAGAAGCAAAAATTAACACTTACGCCCCCTGGTGGCCAAAGTATTCTTTATTAAAAATTTGAAGTTATATGCAAAAGATTTTCCATCAAGAGTCGTATCCGCTGAAGAAAACATTTTTTCAAATCGGGGTTTTAGAAGAAGAGTTATCGGGGAAAATGTAATTTACTTTTACCCCCCCCCTGCCCCCAAGCGGAAAATCTATGCGTAATTTGAAAACGTAACAATATCTAAAATACTCTTCGATATAAATGGGATCGAAAGATAAAAGTTGTTTTTCAATCGGATGTTTAGAAGCAAATATGTGGAATAAAACGTATTTTTGAATTCGACATCATCTGCATTTAAGCCCTCTAGCGGCGAAATTGTACATCGTAAAAAAAAAACGAAATGGTCATCATTCGCCGATTTCAAGCTCCCCAATGCAAAAAGAATTTTTTCAAATCGGGCTGATAATTGCAGAGATATCGTGGGTACAGACGGACGGACGGACAAACCGGTAACATAAGCACGATCTTTTTTTACAAAAGACGTGCTAAAAATAATGTCATTTATAACTGAGTATTCAGTAAGTGCTCTCCATTGAAAACAAACTCGCCGCCCCGGTGGCGCAGTGGTCTAAGGCGTTGGCCTATGATCATTCGTCCGAAGGGGTCCGGGTTCGAATCCCGGTGAGGCATGGATGTTGTGTTTGTCTTACGGCACTGGCTCTCTCCCTTCCCTGGAACCAGTGACCCTAAATTAGGGACGGGCGACTGCTTATAGCCCATTGAGTTGCTCACGGTGGTCGTTAAACCTCCAATCAAAAAAAAAAAGAAAACAAATTCTCTGAGCGCAGGTCCTAATGAATTACGTTGCGCGCGTTTATGGCATTGCCGTTTTCAAGCATTAATTTGTCAGAAACTGCTATTTTGTATTTCAGTTTCGTATTAGAGACCGGCTGCTTTAATTGATTTTCGCAAGAATGTACAAACAAGGCAGATTCATTATATCAGTTAAGAAAGGTTTACGTAATCTCTTATTTAAGTTTCTTCGCACGACTTGTTTAGCTTCACTTCTTTTCCCTCAGGTTCAGACAGGTTTATGAATGGCATACATGGTCTTTTCTTTCGTCGCTGACGCTTACTGTCCTTCTAGATTTTTTATCGTGTAACTTTAATACTGTCAGCTTTTCTTGCATGACCTTCGTTCCCAAATGTCCCTTGGCCTCAACACTATTTGCGTGATCTTCCTGTCGCCGCGTCTGTTTTGTTTTGTTTTGATTGGAGATTTAACGACCACCGTGAGCAACTCAATGGGCTATAAGCAGTCGCCCGTCCCTAATTTAGGGTCACTGGTTCCAGGAAAGGGAGAGAGCCAACGCCGTAAGACAAACACAACATCCATGCCTCACCGGGATTCGAACCCGGACCCCTTCCGGACGAATTCGTGTTTTTTGAAGTAATCCACTACCTGTTTCATTTGCATGATCTTTCCCCTGTAGTAACAAATACTTCCTGTTCTTTAATATTTATCTACTAACCTCAGCGGTCTTCTGATCAGTCTTTTTTGTCTCAGGACCTGATTTCTGCACATGCACAGGGCTTCAAAATTTAGGGGGGCCTCCAAACTACCTCCAAAAACCAAACATATTTTTAAGTCTATTGATGCCAAATTAATGAAAAAAGAAGCTGCTTTGTTAACGATTATCTGTGATAATATTGGAACGAATCGGAAAAGTGAGCACTTCCCTTTCAATCTTCCACGGGCAATTTGTCGTTAGTTTTACCATTATATGAGTCAATTATTGACTTCATTCTGAATTTCGTGAGAAAAATTTCGAACTGTTCGAGAAAGAATCCAACCAGTTGTTAGGGAGAGAAATGGATTATGAATCCTCAAGAAGTAAGAAAATTTCCAAGAACCGACTTCTAGATGATTCATCAACTCCAGACGTTGTTTTTAATAATCGAGATTCCTTCATCACTCAAACTTTTTAGGTAATTGTGACTATCTTGTTTCACAGCTGCAAACCAGAAAGAAGTCATTTGAGGAATTGGACTCTTAGATTTGAATTTGTCTCCAAGAATGACCTAAGTGTTGTGATGGAAGCAGCTGAATTGTTGCAAAGGCAGTTTCAAATGAACTTGAAGAAGACTTTGCTGGAGAGTTCCTTCAGTTTCGAATCCTGGCGAACCAATTCATTCCCTGAGAGCACAGATTCCCTCACTTGCCTTGGGAAGTTAAGGGACTTCTTTTTTTTTATTGGTGGTTTAACGACGACCGTGAGCAACTCAATGGGTTATAAGCAGTCGCCCGTCCCTAATCTAGGGCCACTGGTTCCAGGGAAAGGAGAGAGCCAGTGCCGTAAGACAAACACAACATCCATGCCTCACCGGGATTCGAACCCGGACCCCTTTCGGACGAATGATCAGAGGCCATCGCTTAGACCACTGCGCCACTGGGGCGTCAAAGAGACTTGAATTTCGTCCATATTTTCCCCATTGTTGACACATGCCTCAGGATTTTTTACCAATACCAATTTCCCACAGTTCAAACGAACGCTCGTTTGCGATTCTGAAAAGAACAAAGCATTAAAGTTTAAAAGAAGAGTCAATTGATGCTCTTCATATACTCTCCATTAAAAGTGATGTAACAGCAGATTTAGGTTTTGACGATATAATTGATGACTTTGCAGCCACAAAAGGTAGAAAAAGGCCATTTTTCAATGTCCTGCTGCCAATTCAACAGTTAAAAATTATAAAGTATTTTTTTAAATATTTTTATTCGTACATTTTGAATGGTTTGTTTAAAAATGGGGTGTGATTTATAATCACGCTCCTGTAATAACATGTAGGTATGGTTTGTTTTTCCTTGAGATCTCATATCACGGGTGAAGAGTATATTCGGAGCAATACGGTATATTATACATGAAAAGCATTTCAGCAAAACATGTAGAATTTACTAAAACTATTTTTATTAATATTAGTTTTGTGAGAACAAGAATTCTGAATCAATATTCATAATTATGTAGGGTTTATTTTCACATAAATGAAAATACTTAAAATGTTCAAATGACACTACTTTATTTAAAGACTGTTGTAATAATTTACATGGATTGTTGCAATAATTTATCCCACAATGTATGTTGTCAGTTGTAACATTTTGTGAGGGATTACTTCTTACAGCTTAAACTATCATCGGTTCATTATTTCCATTAAATTTATGGTAGACTAGTGGTTTTAAATTATATCTCTGGGAGGATAGTTATTTGTTTTGAAAATGATACTATAAAACAAAAAACAAAAAAGAATTCCAGAGTAATTAATGTTGCAACTGTAAGCTCTGCGAATGCGGGGAAGCACAAGTGGTGTGAATGCTCGTCTATTACAAGCTATAACGAAGTAAATTTCTCCGTCATATTTGTCCACGCCAGGGCTCGAACCCGGGTTCCCTCATTCCGGAATAAGTCGCTCTACCAATTGAGCTACGCGAACGTTCGTTCTGACTGCTATCTGCCTTTATGTCGTGTGCGTCTTGCTGGGCAGGCACGTCACATCCCCCGAAAGAGGGCCGGGGGCATGGCCCACGGGTCAGCCTTGACCATGAATCGTTGCAGGCAGCCATCCGCTGTAGAACGTGCACCTGAAAACTCCCAG
This sequence comes from Macrothele yani, assembly GCA_039090855.1. NCBI lineage: Eukaryota > Metazoa > Arthropoda > Arachnida > Araneae > Macrothelidae > Macrothele > Macrothele yani. Next base: position 31,263,744 of record CM077025.1, read on the forward strand.
TCAATCTGGTGTGTGGAATGCAACGTCACACATTTTTATTTTTTGAAGCGCTGGAGAAGGGATTCTCTTATCTTTCCGCTCTCGCGGTGTTGAAAGAACATCACACCATTGCGAGATTTTGAACGGCCGGGTCATCCGGAAAGTTCGGGCGCCATACGAAGTAAATTTCTCCGTCATATTTTTCCGCGCCGGGGCTCGAACCCGGGTCCCCTCATTCTGGAATAAGTCGCTATACCAATTGAGCTACGCGGATGTCCGTTCTGACTGCTATCTGCCTTTATGTCGTGTGCGTCCTGCTGGGCAGGCACGTCACAAAGCCATATTGGCTATAAAGTTGACTAGCATGTGGGATGTATTTTAATGTTTTACTACTAGAAACACCGCTAGCAAAAAAAAAAATTTTGACAGCAAATATTCTTTTCAACTGTTGGCTGAAAATTTTAATTGAGGGGGCCCCAGACATGGGATGTGCACAGGGCCTCCGCTGACCAAAGTCGGGCCCTGCTCATCACTCCCGGCGAAATGTTCCTGAAGTATATTTCTTTCTTCGGAGAGAAATACTTAATTTCCATTTACAGTGTATATATGCAATGCATATACATACATATATTGCAAATTACTGTAATAGAAATCATTCAGAACCATTGAATAAAATTAAAAGCCTAAAAAGGCAAGTAAACATTAAAAAATGCCCCTGAATGATTAAGGAACATCTTGAAAGAATCACTGACAGAACCATAGTTTGCCGCACCGATGGCGCAGTGGTCTAAGCGATAGCTTATGACCATTCGTCCGTGAAGGGTCCGGGTTCTAATCCCGGTGAGGCATGGATGTTGTGTTTGTCTTACAGCACTGGCTTTCTCCCTTCCTTGGAGCCAGTGGCGGTAAATTGCGTTTTCTGCGTTATTTCTGCTGCTAAAGCTCCGATTTTAAGAACTCTTCCTTTATCGCATGCAACACCTGATGGAAAATATTTTTCATGTAATTTCTAATGTTTGGTAAAGTATGGTTTGTCCACCAGGGGGCGTAAGTGTTAATTTCTACTTCTGATGTATTTGTAGCAAAATCTGGGCTCCTGAAAACTCGACTAAATTTTTTATTTCTTGGACCGATACCGCTCATATGAAAAAACTTTTTGAGAATACTTTCTTCCTAAAATAATGCATGGTTTTACCACCAGGGGACGTAAAGCTACATCTTATTTTTGTCGATATCTCTGTTTCTAAGAATCCATTTAAAAAATTCTTTGTGTTGGAGAGCGTTTCCGGTGCGAAATGTTTCTCATATAAATTCATGTTTTTCTTAACGCACAAGTCTGCAACCAGAGGGCGTAATCTTACGATTCCGTTTACAGCAATATCTGAGGGATTAAAAACCCGATTGAAAAACTTCTTTCTTCCGTCAGATACTATTGTTTTCCATACCGGTTCCATTGACTTTGAATAGTTTTGATAAATTTAGTTTGCGTCAGAACAGATTCAAAAGACGTGCTTATTGCACCCGAAAATTCGGTGTCATCTTTCTTGTTTTAGAATAGAGAGACTCTTAAAAGTACTGTCTTCGTGTATTTCTCTGGTACATCATATATGGTAATTTTCCAGTGTCATTTTGCTATTTTTTTCTCCTCCAAAATTTAATTAGCATTAGCAATGAGTGAAAGTGATGCGTATTCTTTATCCGGCTAGATGTCCCTATCAAGAATATTTTTGAAAGATACCAACGTCATCTGAACGTTTAATTTTGGATTAAGCAAATTATTTTACACTGTGGCCTGAAGTACTGCTTATAGGGTTATCATAAGTCGGCTAATATAGACCAAGAAAAAATAATACTCCAAAAATACTTTTAAAAGCACCTATCCTGAAAATCTGATACTCGAATATTATCACATGCAGAAATATAAACAGAAAAAAAAAGTACATTCATAGGTAAGAGGAATCGTGGGCTTGTCTTGTGTTATATATGTAAATTCTTTCATTTTCAAAAGGCAGCAGCTGAGGAAAATTACACTGCAGGATGATTTGGTAGTTCGGCGAATTCGATGTTTTCAAGCTGATAAAATCATACTCTGATCTGCAGTGAAATATTCTGTGGAAATCCTTTGAGACAGTCATTAGCAATTATTTATCACCACCTGCAAGAATAAAGAAACAGAAACTGCAGTTTTTTACGGTGTAAATAAGTAATTTCCAATAAACTCATATAGTACACGCATTTCATAGCAGAAATTTATTTTCGTGTGCATGTAATTACTTACGCATTTAGTCTCTACAGAGAATGTGCACACATTTTTAGAACGTTTTATATAAGAAATTACAGAAAAAATATAGAAGTTCAAAGAATTAAAACTGGCAGCAGCGTGAAAACCATGGAATTAGCATTTCTAAATGTAAAATAAGCAATAGTATTAATAATAGAGGAGAAAAATCGTCAACCGTAGCTTTTAACAGGAAAAAGAACACCAAACAAATATCCAAAGAAGGTACGTACTTATACGACTATTTCAAAAGCAAGGTCTCTGGTCTTAAAAGAAAATCCACCGATTCAAATAGCCATCACTAAATCTTTAAAAATATCTTTTATCTACTGTAAACAAGTTAATAAACAAAGATTTGAATCGGAAGAAAAAAAACTAATGTTCACCTCCTTTTGCCTAGGCACGTGGTTGAGCGCAGGACACGATTTAGACTTCTTTATCTAAATCACTTAACCGAGGACAGATGGAATTTAATTGTGACTATTAATAAAGCATGGATCAACCTAAATGACTGTAGCAAAACAATGGTTCGATTTGCTATCTCAAAAGAGCAGAAAAAGACTTACAAGCTTGGTTCCAAGAATACGAATGAAGTTTCGGTAAAGGATTCATGATTATTCCTGGTTTCTCGTATAATGGGAAATTAAAGTTACGAAAAGTTGAATTTTAAAACATCCGTTCTACATATTACCAAAATAATATTTTAACTCCTATATTTAAAAAGGAACTAATATGCAACTACCCCTTCAGAGCTGCAGAGTATGATACAGGAACTTCCTGACAAGAGTAAAGAAGTGGGATTAAAAATGAACTTTAAGAAGACAAAACTCATGCACAATGCTTTTACAAGAAATGAAGATTTATCAATTGATGGGGGAAAGCTGGAGATAACCGATACCTACATTTACCTTGGACAGCAGATATCAAGCGGGGGTCACATTAATGAGGAAATTATTTGGTATATAAAACCTGGTTTGAGAGCATTTCGAAGAAACAGTACAGTTTTCAAGAGCAATATGCTTTGTGTCTTAAAAGAAAACTGTTTAATCAGTGCATCCTGCCAGTGCTTACGTGTGAAGCAGAGACGTGCATCTTAACTAAAAAAGACATGCAAAGACTGCAGACAACTCAAAGTAGCATGGAAAGATGCATGCTTGGTGTAACCAGGAAAGATAAGAAGAGGAACTCGTGGAAAAGGAAAATGACAAGCGTGGAAGACATCATGATCAGAGTTAAATCCCTGAAATGGCAATGGTCGGGACATTTTGCCAGAAGAACGGACCACACATGGGCAAGCGAAATTTCAGATTGGATTCCAAGGGGCAGAAAAAACCCAGAAGAAGACCACACGGGAGATGGGTGGATAAAATACGAAAATATGCCGGAGTGGCATGGAGAGTGGCTAAAGACCGACAGTTGTGGAAGAAAGTTGGGGAGGCCTTCATCCAGCAGTGGATTGACAATGATGGTTGACAATGATGACGATGATAATGATGATGATTTACAGAGGAAATACCATTCCTTTATCCACACAGCCTTCAAAGAGTAAAACTCCATCAGGATAAGGCTATCAGTCATACATCTAAATCTACCACTCTTTTTCTCGAAAAAATGAAAAACGAAACTCTATACCTTTTGCTCATATTCCTTCAAAGTCCCCTGATGTGTCACCAATGGACTATTGTGACTTCGGACTGCTAAAAGAGGAGCGCTCAGACCTAAAAAAGAGACGGGTATACATTTTGTACATATTCCTCCAAAGTACCCTGATGTGTCACCAATGGACTAGAGTGCCTTCGGACTGCTAAAAAGAGCGCTTTCTAAACGCAGACCTGGACTATGAAAGCAGTGGAATAGGAGTGGAATAAAATATCACTACCGATTTTAAGAAATGCCCTGTTATCTTGGAAATATAGATGTAGGTTCATAGTCCTGTAGAAAGGGCTATCAGACAGAACATTTGAGAAAAAAAATAACTTTATATTAAACATTTATTATATTGCTAGAAAATCGTTGCAAGCATGTGCGAACATCCTCTGCAATTTAGCTTGTAAAGAAGACTTATTCATACTAGTGTTGAACTGCCGACAGATACTAAGCAATACCGTTTGTCTCGAAAAATAATAAAATAAATCAGCAAAACATCAAAGAATACGATTTCAAAATGTTTTATATGCTGCATTTACGCTAAAGCAGAAATATCCCATTCTGCGTACCTGTTGGACAGAGATCCAATGGTTTTAAAATATAATGTCATACTTACCATACCCATTCGGCACGTAAAGGACAAGCAGTAGCTCACTCAAAAGTCATTGCAGTGATTTGAAAGAGCAGAAGTTCGCAATCGCGCATTTACAAATTGCTGTGACCAACAAATTCCGTGTAGTTTGGTCAACAGCAAAGGAAATGTAGGTTACAAGGCCTGTATTTATATCTCTATATTTGATGCTCTGAATAGGATATACAGAATGAGTCTACCATTCGTGCACTATACACTGAGGGGACAAAAATCATGGGAAACCTACCTAGTAACGGAAAGGCACACCTTCTTCCAGCATAAAGGCAGTCACACTACGAGGCATGGAGTCCATTAGGTCACAAAAGCGTTCCACGGGTGTCTTCAACTATGCTTGCTGCACCACTGTCCATAACTCCGTCGTATTCCTAGTTGGGGAGATCCAAAGCTCGAACGGACCTTTCCACATCATCCAAAAGATTTTCCGCAGGGCTCGTATCTAGTGAACGGCGTTACTATTCCAGGGTGAGAACTTCTGCCGAATGCTCTTATAACTGTGTTCTAGTCACCACGGATCTATGGGGAGGCGCATTGTCTTTCTGGAAGAATCCATTGTTCTATGGGTGCACGATGATCGTGAACGAATGCAGATGGGTCTTCAAGAATAAACACGTAGCGTAGACCTTTCAGAGATGCATATAGACATACCAGAGATTCCAACATGTGTCGTTGTGAGAGAGGTGACGCACATGTCAAGACGGCAAAGTTGCAGCAACAAATTTCGTCGGTGTAGCTTAAATTGGGAGAGCATTCGGCTCCGTAGCAGAAGGATACTGATTCTATTCGGCAAATGGCTTTTGCGCTACACAGTTTAATATACCCCAGACCACCACCAAGTCTCCATCCGCCTGAACAGTTCTTTGTTCACATGTTGTGTCCATCGCTTCGGGCTGTTTCAGATCCACACTCTGCCATCTGCGCAAAATAACTGGAAACGTCGGACATCGGACTAGGAGACCCGTCCACAGTCCTCCAAGGTCCAGATGATCTTTCGGCCAGGCGAGGCGTACAGTCCGGTGATGTGGCGTTAGTAATGGAACTCTGGTGGGTCAAGCGGATCCCATGTTAATCTATTGCGACTAATGTTCTTAGAAAAGACGTTTCTCGCACCTCGGTCGTTAAAGTCCGCGGTGATTTGTGCGACTTTCGCCCTCCGGTTGGTTGTAACTATTGTAACTATTGTAACTATGAGCGACAAAGGTTGACGGCCATGTTCTTGCACCACATTTCTCCGCCCACAGTGCTGTACAGGATGCGATGTCATACTGGAAATGGCGTATTCCCGATGCTCTCTTGATACTGTCGAACGGGGATACTGCAGTTCCTGTACCACCTCCGCGTTAGACTGAGCCATCTGTTCGGACACCCACTATCAACCCTCTTTCAAACTCTGTTAACTCACGACGTTTATCGATACTGTCATCGAATTAACGTCTATGTGAATGAAGTGATGATATCTTCTTACCTATATACTTGACATGCGGCGGGTTTGTCCACTAGCAACAGGGGTAACAACGTGGCGTTTTCCAGAAACCAAGTGTCCCACGATTTTCCCATCTTAGTTTGTTTCAACATGATCACTAAAACATCCAGGAACTATGGGCTACCTTTTATGAGCTTAAATAGTTCCTCTACATAAACATTATTGGTTCATTTATCGATTAGTCCTGTTATTTGATCTTCACGAAAAGATTTTCATTTTAAGATAAATACTACAACAGAGGAATGGAATATAATTAATTGTGTAGCTAAAGAAACATTTTCCGAGTACTGTTTTTATTTAACCTTTTAGCGTTTTGTTTATTTTTTTATTTTATTTTATGAAAGTTGGCAATTTGGGGGATGGGGGATATTACAAGCAGTCATCCTTCTCTGGGGCGCAAAATAGTCTAGCACCGGCACTGGATATTAGTTTGACTCGCAAATAAATGATATGAAATCGAAGTTGTAGATAATTTAGTGAATAATGTTATGTCTGTATTGCTAATTACTTTTTGCATGTGAAGTTGAATATCAGTTCCAAATGAGCAATATTAAATCTGAGTTTCCAGAATATTTTGAGAGTGATGTTAAGTCTCAATTGTAAACTTGGGCTCTGGATTACTTACAAAGCGTAAGTTTCAAATTATCTGATTACCAAATTACTTAGCGAAAGATGTTAAGTCTGATCCAAATTGATTAAGTAGGCGGTGTAAAAGGAGAGTTCAAAATTGCTTATTGAGTAATATTAAGTGTGAATGTTTTGTGAAAATTACGCGTCCGGTTTTCACTCCCCCCCCCCCGAATTCCGTTCCATTAATCTTTCTTGACATTTAGTTCTTACCTGTACGATTCAGAAACTCCGTTGCGTAATACTGTTGGTTAACTCGTCACTACAGAACACTGACAGTGGAGAAGAACGCAAATGAGCTCTAAGCCACATACAGTTGTTTCTCTAGTAGTAAGGATACATGCTTCTGCGTATCATGCTAAGTCCATAACCGTATTCTAAGTTCGTATATATTTAAATTACATAATCAAAAGTATTTGCTCCGGTGCCTTTATTTCCTTAAACGAAGAGTAAAACACTCGAAAAAGCGTTTCTCGTCGCCGCACTTTGAACTTTTCCGAACTCTTTCGCATTATCTCGTTTCATTGTGGCAAATTCGATGTTTCGCAGAGAAATATTAGTCAAGCCGCAAATTTTATTGGATGCTCATTTTATGGCTCATTCAAAGCGGCAGTGCGAAAAACAAATTATAGGAAAAAAATAACTGAATACTTAGAAGTTCCCGGTAAATGAACATCGTATACTTTCGGAAACCTTCGCATTGTTGACGACCTTGACCTTTAACGCCCTGGAGATCGATTCCTCGGTTCTCATGGATACGTCTGCTCCCTTCCTTCAACATCCTACGCAGCTCATCCTTCTTTGCTTCCTTCTGATGCTCTTTCTTCAGCATCTTCAACATCTTACCACATAGTGGATTGTCCCTCTGTCTTTCGCTTTTTTCTTTTCTTGAGATACTCATTATTTTGAATTTTAACTTCTTTCTCCCAGTGCTACTTATCCGGCAGCCTCCAATCACTTCTCTGTCTCTCTATTTTCCGACATTTCTTCTCTCTCTTTCTCTCTCTCTCTCTCTCTCTCTCTCTCTCTCTCTCTCTCTTTGTCAATTTTTCAAAATTTCTTTCTCTCTCTCTCTCTCTCTCTCTCTCTCTCTGCCAATTTTCCAAAATTCCTTGTTTGTCTCTCTCTGTCGCTGTCCATTTTCTGAAATTGCTTCTGTCTCTCTACCTCTATTTTCTTAAATTTCAAATTTCTCTCTCTATTTCCCAAAATCAATTTTCTCCTTCTGCCAACTTTCCAAAAATTCTTCTCTCTCGCTGTCAGTTTTCCAAAATGTTTTCTCTCTCTCTCTGTCAATCTTTCGATAATTATTAGGTCTCTCTTTCTCTGCCAATTTTCCAAAATTTCTTATCTCTCTCTCTCTCTCTCTCTCTCTCTCTCTGTCAAAATTTCATCTCTCTGTCTGTGTCAGTTTTCCGACATTTCTACTGTCTGTCTGTCTGTCTGTCTCTCTCTCTCTCTCTCTCTCTCTCTCTCTCTCTCTCTCTCTCTCTCTCTCTCTCTCTCTTCTTTCTCTCTCTTCTCTCTCTCTCTCGCACTCTTTCTCTCTCTCTCTCTCTCTCTCTCTCGCTCTCTCTCTATTTTCCAATATTCCGTTTCTCTCTCTGTACATTTTCCGAAATTTCTCCTCTCTCTTATCCTAAATTTCTCTCTATATGTCCCAAAATTAATTTTCTCCGTCTGAATATGACGATTTCGTACTTAATAGATGAAAATGAGGAACACAAGCTTGCTGTCTGTAGTACGATAAGCTAAAACAAATCCCTAAAACTGCCGAATAAAACTCAATTTATTTACAATTTTAAAAACCTATTTACATACTTTCGGAGCTCACGTGGCCCCATTTTCAAGCCCAAAAGCCTCGGAACTCATAGAGGCAACGACTATATACCATAGTATTCGTGACTAAGGTGATATACGTCATACAAATTATACAAGTGATGCCATTTACATTAAGAGGAAAAGGAGTAATTAAAGTCCAAAAGCAGATACACAACACGTTCAAGTAAGAGTCTCACCTTCTGAGTGTATCAGGGGGACCGACCATCTGTCTCCAGGGTCTTAGGACCGAAATCGGAAAGTTCGTATTACAGCAGACATCGTAATATTTAAAAATAAACAGGCTTTCCTAGAGAAAAATGGTATTCTTGTTAACAGTGGAGTTTAAAACTTTAGCATTTTGCCAGTCCGGTTTGTAGCCTTCCTGGTTGACTGCAACAGTGAAGGCTGTGGTGACGTTTCCACTACGTAGAGAATATTGGTGCTCCTTCAATCTTATATTTAACGATCGAAATGTCGAACCTATGTAAACCTTAGAGTCACGGTTTGGGTCTTCTGAGGTCAGAGGTATGGAGTAGATCCCCAGTTTGTTAAACATATTGACTTTTTCACGGTCTCTACGAACTAGTGAGAAGATATTTCGCGTACAGATTCCAAAGGAAAAATTATGTCTTTGAAAGACTTTTTCCAAGTAAGAAACAATATGTGGAATAAAATCCAATTTACCAACAAATTTAGTCAGAGGAGCTTCATAAACCAAAGTGGTAAATCGTAGTTTAGAAAAACTTACTGAGTAACCTGTGAAAGAGAGAGTCCGGGAATCCAAACTCCCGGGTTATTGCTTAAATCTTATTTAATTCATCGATGCGAATCTTGCGGGATGAAGAATGGGTAAAGGCTCACTTAATCAAAAATCGAAGAGCAGAAGATTTATGTTCTGGAGAGTGAGCAGAAGCGAATGGAATAATACAGGGAATAAACGTAGGTTTTCTGTAAACTGAGTATTGAAGTAGATTAGAGGTTAAATGTCTTGTTAATAAAATATCTAAAAAAGGGAGTTTTCCCTCAACTTCAAGTTCCTGGGTAAAGGAGATAGTTGGATATTGAGAAGACAGACACTCGGTAAATTGATTCAAGAGAGACAAAGAATAAGGCCAGAACACCAACATGTCATCCACATACCTCATCAGAAGGTAAAGGTTGGACAGAAAAATTCGCCAAGACATTATCCTCTATAAATTGCAACACGATCTCGGCTAAAAGGGGGGATAAGGGGGACACCATAGGAGCTCCTTCTGTTTGATGAAAAAACTGGTCATTGAATTTAAAATAGGAACGTTTGGCAAGAAGTTTAAGGGCGAATAAAACAGCATCAATTTCAAGTGGGGAGATAGAGTTGCCTTCAGATAGTTTTTCAAAAATAATTGAATAGACAGAAAAAAGGGGTACATTTGGAAATAATGACACTACATCAAGAGATGCCATAATAAAATTAGTTCCAAAAGATTTAAAAGCCTTAATACGGTCGAGAGCCTGTGTAGTGCTCTTGATAGAAACTGAGGAATTCGTAATGACGGGTTTCAAGTATGAAGCCAAGGTTAATTCGAATGGACGAGTTGGGCTAGCGTACCCTGAGAGCAGCAATCTTAATGGGTGATCCGGTTTATGAGTCTTGAGTTTGCCGAAAGCCCCAGGGTATGAGGTTTCATCCGAGTAGAGATAGATGATGGCAAAAACCCAGAAATTCTCAGCTTAGTGAGAGCAGAAATGGTAGCTGCGGTGGGGTCCGACTTAAGGGCTCGATGTGGGACCGAAGTTATTGCTTGTTTCATTTTATCATGGTAGTCTTTTCGATTCATGATAATAAGCTGGTGAGATTTATCTGCGCTTAGTATAGACAGGTTAGGGTTACGAGCTAGTTCTAGCAGTTGATCACGCTCGTACTTCAAAGAATGCTTAACCCTAGTTTGTTTAGAACAAGAAGTTACCAAGTTATAGCAGATAGATTCCCTTTCGTCCTTTGGTAGAGCACTGTTCAAACTGAGGTATTAAGTGCATTGGGTTAACCGAAGAGACTGGAAAGCTGAATTTAAAACCCCTGTTTAGGGCAGAGGTTTGAGTATGCGATAGTTGAACAGAACTGAGGTTTAAGAACGAATCCGATGTAGGTAAGTCATTGGTTGAATTATTAAATGGGCTTGAGTAGCGAACCCGGTTAGGGTTGTGAGCCACTAAAAGACGGAGTTTATTAATATGTCGTTGTTCAACCGTGTTAAGCACAGATTGAAGTGAAGTAAAGAATTTCATTAGATTTCTACCTAATAATAGTTGCTGGGTGAGACCAGACATGGATACATAAGCTTGATAAGAATTCCGACTGAGTAGATCAATATAGCTGCGATTCCGTCATATTTCAGCATTCAGTCTTTTCACCTCAGCATTATAGATGACACGTTTGCCTCTTTGAGAAATAGTATAACACTTGATTAGAAGAAATTTTGGCGTCACATGTAAAGAACGACAGTTAGTTAAAAAAATTCAAATGGGTTTCGTTGAGCATTAACTTACGTCGTAACGAATAAAAAATATTCGCTGCTCTCTCCATGTTCCGTGCGTTTTATGGTATACGGTAAGAGTGAAGGCAACCCTATAGCATATGAAAACCTCGCAGCTGAAGGGAAGTCTAAATATGAAGATTTTGTACTTAATAGATGAAAATAAGGAACACAAGTTTGTTGTCTGTAGTACGATAAGTTAAAACAAATCCCTAAAACTGCCGAATAAAACTCAATTTATTTACAATTTTAAAAACCTATTTACATAGATAGCACTTTCGGGGCTTACATGGCCCATTTTCAAGCCCAAAAGCCCCGGAACACATAGAGGCAACGACTATACACTATAGTATTCGTGACTAAGGTGATATGCGTCATAAAAATTATACAAGTGATGCCATTTACATTAAGAGAAAAAGGAGTAATTAAAGTCCAAAAGTAAATACAGAACATGTTCAAGTAAGAGTCTCACCTTCTGAGTGTATCATGGGGGGACGCTTTATTTATTTCTCTCTCTCTCTCTCTCTCTCTCTCTCTCTCACTCTCTCTGATTCTTTCCATACAATTGTCTCTCAGCTTCTTACCGTCTTTCGCTACATCAGCTTCTTTTTATCTCCCTCATAATTTTTCTATCTTTCTCTCGGTATCTTTTGCTGTCTTTTCCTGCCGTTTCAAGTACCCCTTTTCTGCATGACGTTTTTATTCCCTTTCACTGTCTTCTCCCTTATTCTCTCTTTCCATGGCTGTGTTTTTTTTTTGGCTTCTTTCTCTGATTTTCTTCTACCAGCCTCCGCTTTCATCTTCTCTCCTCTTTTCTTTGTTTTCTTATCGTCTCTCGGCTTTTTCTTTGCTCGTCATTTTCTCTATCCCTCTCAGTCATCTTCTATATGTTTCTTTCAGCCCCTATATTTTTCCTTTTATCAACCTTTTCATTGGGCAGCTACCATCGTTATATACATATGCGTATTTCTTTCAATCGATGTGTAAACAGCTGACAGGAGACTCATGGTGCTGTAGTTTTTGAGGTCTTCAGTGTCCGCTGTTTTTAAGATCATTGTAGCATTGTTCCAGTCATCAGGAATCTTTCCTTCATGAGATATCTTGGAAAACCTTAGACAAGTGTAGTGTCTATTTATCTACAAGCTTCTTGTATATGTTCAAAATTATTTCATCGTCCCCTGGGTAAAGCTCTAAGGAATGATGACATACATGATGCCAGTGGAGAAATAGAAACTACACTCGCTAAGTTTTTCCAAGATATCGCAATGAAGGAAAGATTCCTGATGATTGGAAAAATGCTACACTGATCCTACAACATCAAAAAGGGAGAATTGAAGACCGCAAGAGCTACAGCCCCATCAGCCTCCTATCGATTGTTCACGAAATCTTAACTAAGGTACTGTCACATCACTCGAAGGGAACATTCTATTTGGCTCAACCAAGAGAACAAGCTTGATTCGGGAGCTGTTATAGCACAATAGATTATATCCATATACTGAAAGAACTAACTGAACTGTAGATTATATCTATATACCAAAAGAACTAATTGAATGAATGAATATGAACTCCAATTATGTATGGATTTATTGCGTATGAAAAAGCGTTTGATTCTGTGAAATAATCAGCGGCTTTAATGTCTTTGTAGTTCTGCAGTGCAGGTACACACATCAAAGTTATTAATAACATCTATGAAAATGCAAGCGCAAAGTCAGCTGTTCAAAGACACTACACTTATAAAAATTGAAAAGGGAGTGAGACAGGGTGACACCATATCTCCGAAACTCTTCAATGACACATTGCAAATTGTCTTACAATCATTAAGCTGAGAGGACAACAAGATAAAGGTTAATAGAGGTTATTGAACCCACCTTCGTTTTGCTGATGACATCGTCATTGTATGATCCAGTAGCTATAGTGTATAATCCAAGAACTTGCTGACAGGAGCAGAAAAGCTGATTTAAAAAGTAACTTACAGAAAATACAAATGATGAATAGTGCTCTTACAAAAACTGAAGGTAGGAAGTTGATCGGCAAAATCTAAAAGTAATAGATGCTCATATTTACCGTGGACAACAGATATCAAGCGCGGACAACATAGAAGAAGAAATGAATAGACTTACAAAACTTCGTTGGAGAGCTTTTGGTAGAATCAATATGCTTTTCATGAGCATTTCCCCTTTAAGTCTTAAACAAAAATATTTGATCAATGAATCCCTCCAGTTCTTACTTATGGAGCAGAAACATGGACTTTAATTAAGAAAGACATTCAAAGGCTGCAAACAACTCGAAGAAGCATGAATAAATGTATGCTTTGTGTAACTTGGAAAGGTAGGAAAAGGAACATACATATATTTCAGTAAACTGAAAAGAGTTGATAACATCAGGATCCAAATGCAGACCCTCAAATGGCAATGGGCTCGATATATTGCTAGAACTGAAAACCGTTGGACAACTGAAATACTAGATTCGATACCAAAGTACTGGAAATGATCCAGAAGAAGGCCACGTGGGAGATGAGAGGATGAAATTCGAAAGCATGCCAGAGTGACTTGGAAGAGACTCGGTCAAAATAGAAAGTTTTGGAAAAAACTTTGGGAAACTTTCATTCATAGTATATACAGTGGATTTTAATTAACTAGGACATATCGGGGATAGAACACTTTGACCCAGTTAAGCGGCAGCCCGAATTATGCGAAACTTTATCCCAAAATTTGGGATGTTCTTCAAGAATTGTCCTAAATATAAATCACTGCCCCTATTAACCGATGACCCAATTAACCGGAATTTACTGCTGTATATATATATATATATATATATATATATATATATATATATATATATATATATCATCATCATCATCATTGTCAACCATTATCAATCCACTGCTGGACGAAGGTCTCCCCAAGTTTCCTCCACAACAGTCTGTCTTGTGCCAGTCTCCTCCATGTCACCCCTGCATACTTTCGAATTTCATCCACCCATCTCCCATGTGGTCTTCTTCTGGGTCTTTTCCTGTCCCTTGGAATCCAATCTAAAATTTCGGCTGTCCATCGATGATCTGTCCTTCTGGCAGTATGTCCAGCCCATTGCCATTTCAGGGATTTAACTCTGATCATGATGTCTTCCACTCTTGTCATTTTTCGGATCCACGAGTTCCTCTTCTTATCTCTCCTGGTTACACCAAGTATGCACCTCTCCATGCTTCTTTGAGTTGTCTGCAGCCTTTGTATGTCTCTTTTAGTTAAGGTCCACGTCTCTGCACCATACGTAAGCACTGGAAGAATGCATTGATCAAACACTTTTCTTTTAAGACATAATGGCATATTGCTCTTGAAAATTATGCTGTTTCTTCCAAAAGCTCTCCAGGCAAGTTTTGTACGCCGATTAATTTCTTCATCAATGTGACCCTCACTAGATATCTGCTGTCCAAGATAAACGTACGTGTCTGTTATCTCCAGCTTTTCTCCATCAATCGATAAATCTTCATTTCTTGTAAAAGCATTGAACATCACTTTTGTCTTCTGAAAGTTCATTTTTAATCCCACTTCTTTACTCTTGTCAGCAAGTTCCTGGATCATACTCTGCAGCTCTGATGGGGTAGTTGCAAAAATGACTACGTCATCAGCAAAACGAAGGTGGGTTAGATAATCTCCATTAATCTTTATCCCCTTGTTTTCCCAGCTCAGCGACTGAAAAACACCCTCCAATGTGGCATTAAAGAGCTTCGGAGATATGGTGTCACCTTGTCTCACTCCCTTTCCAATTTTTACGTGTGTTGTATTTTCAAACAGCCTAATCTTTGCACTTGCATTTTCATAGATGTTATTAATGATATTAATGTATGCATCTTCAATACCGCAGGTTTTCAGAGCCATTGTAACTGCTGATGGTTTCACCGAATCAAAGGCTTTTTCATAATCGATAAAAGCCATGCACAATGGAAGTTCATATTCCCTCGCTCTTTCAATTAGTTCTCTCAGTACGTGGATATGATCTATTGTGCTGTAGCCACTCCTGAATCCAGCTTGTTCTCTCGGTTGAGCCATGTCCAGTGTTACCTTCAAGCGGTGTGAAAGAACTTTAGTGAAGATTTTATAAACTACTGATAGGAGGCTGATAGGTCTGTAGTTTCCGAGATCCTCAATGTCACCTTTCTTATGTAGCAGGATCATTGTAGCGGTGTTCCAATCCTCAGGAATCTTTCCTTCATTAAGGCATCGAGTGAAAATTTGGGCGAGTACTGTTTCGATTTCTCCACTTGCTTCTTGTATGATGTCTACAGTAATTCCATCTTCTCCTGGAGCTTTTCCCCGCTTCATGTTCTTGATTGCATGTGCAACTTCTGCTGGAAGGACTGGAGGAACTCTGGTACTGGTATCTTTCATGATGTCTGGAGTGCATGTATCATCCCTTTCATATAATTTGGAGTAGAAATCTTTCACTCTTGTCAAAATTTCGCCTCTATTTCTTGTTACAGAACCATCTTCTTTTCTCAGTGCCATAATCTGTTTTCTTCCCTTACTGAGATGTCCCTTTGCTATCTTTAGGCTTTGGTTGTTTTCAATTGCTTTCCTCACTAGTTCACAGTTGAATTTTCTTACGTCTTCAGTGATACTTTTTCGTACTGTCTTGCATAGCTCTATATATTCCACTTTGGAAGTCACATCTTCTTTAGTTGTCCTCATCTCTCTTCTTTTTTGCATCAACATTTTCGTTTTTCCTGATAATTTATTTACATGCAACTTGTTCTTAGACCCAGCTAATTTTGTTGCTGTTTCCATAAGAGCTTTGGTTACTTTTCTGTTAACTTCAGAGATGTCCACTTCTTCCGATGTTAGGCCTTCTAAAGCAGAGAACCTGTTCTTCAGTTCCAACTTGAAGGTATTATGGTGTTTTTTAAGGTTGGTTATGTCAATAGATTTTGTTTGTCTTATGAGCTTGCCACGTTCAAGTTTAGTGTTGAGGTGCATCTTACATCTCACCAATCTATGGTCACTACCTGTGTTGAACTTGTTTAGCACACTGCAGTCTTCTATGACGAATTTTTTGTTACACATAATAAAATCAATTTCACTTGTTGTCCCATTTGGATGTCTCCATGTCCATTTCCTGTGTGGCTTTTTCTTGAAGAAGGAGTTCAAGATGAAAAACCCTTCTGCCTCTGCAAACTCAACGAGAGTATTTCCACGCTGGTTTCTGTTGCCGTGACCGAATTTACCTACTGAAGTTTCATTCTGTTGCCGTTGCCCTATTTTTGCATTGAAATCTCCCATAATTATTTTCAAGTGCTGCTTACCTTTATTATTTAGATGACAAATTTCCTCATAAAATTCTTCAATTTCTTCTTCAGGATGACTTGTGGTGGGTGCATAAGTTTGAATAATCTGAGCCTGGTATCTTTTCGAGAGTTGGATAACAAGTCGTGCAGCTCTGTCAGAGGAACTTTCAACTTCTACAACTTTATCCTTCAGTTTCTTGTTTATTATAAATCCAACACCACTAGTTCTGCCAGTATCTGTCCCACGATAGTAGAAGAGATGTCCACTTTTCAGTTCAATGAGATCTTCTCCTTTTCTCCTTACCTCACTTAGCCCCACGATGTCCCACTTGATCCTTTGTAGTTCCTCTTCCAATTCAAGAAGCCTTGAATCAGAAGATAGGGAGCGTCCATTGTACGTAGCCAAGGTCAGCATCATATATATATATATATATATATATATATATATATATATATGAGGTAAGGAGAAAAGGAGAAGATCTCATTGAACTGAAAAGTGGACATCTCTTCTACTATCGTGGGACTGATACTGGCAGAACTAGTGGTGTTGGATTTATATTAAACAAGAAACTGCAGGATAAAGTTGTAGAAGTTGAACGTTCCTCTGACAGAGCTGCACGACTCGTTATCCAACTCTCGAGGGGATACCAGGCTCAGATTATTCAAACTTATGCACCCACCACAAGTCATCCTGAAGAAGAAATTGAAGAATTTTATGAGGAAATTCGTCATCTAAATAATAAAGGTAAGCAACACTTAAAGATAATTATGGGAGATTTCAATGCAAAAATAGGGCAACGGCAACAGAATGAAACTTCAGTTAGGTAAATTCGGCCACAGCAACAGAAACCAGCGTGGAAATACTCTCGTAGAGTTTGCAGAGGCAGAAGGGTTTTTCATCTTGAACTCCTTTTTCAAGAAAAAGCCACACAAGAAATGGACATGGAGACATCCAAATGGGACGACAAGTGAAATTGATTTTATTATGTGTAACAACAAATTCGTCATAGAAGACTGCAGTGTGCTAAACAAGTTCAACACAGGTAGTGACCGTAGATTGGTGAGATGTAAGATGCACCTCAACACTAAACTCGAACGTGGCAAGCTCATAAGACAAACAAAATGTATTGACATAACCAACCTTAAAAAACACCATAATGCCTTCAAGTTGGAACTGAAGAACAGATTCTCTGCTTTAGAAGGCCTAACATCGGAAGAAGTGGATATTTCTGAAGTTACCAGAAAAGTAACCAAAGCTCTTATGGAAACAGCAACAAAATTAGCTGGGTCTAAGAACAAGTTGCATGTGAACAAATTATCAGGAAAAACCAAAATGTTGATGCAAAAAAGAAGAGAGATGAGGACAACTAAAGAAGATGTGACTTCCAAAGTGGAATATATAGAGCTAATTAAGACAGTACGAAAAAGTATCACTGAAGACGTAAGGAAATTCAACTGCGAACTAGTAAGGAAATCAATTGAAGACAACCAAAGCCTAAAGATAGCAAAGGGACATCTCAATAAAGGAAGAAAACAGATTATGGCACTGAGAAAAGAAGATGGTTCTGTAACAAGAAATAGAGGCGAAATTTTGACAAGAGTGAAAGATTTCTACTCCAAATTATATGAAAGGGATGATACATGTACTCCAGACGTCATGAAAGGTACCAGTACCAGAGTTCTTCCAGTCCTCCCAGCAGAAGTTGCACATGCAATCAAGAAAATGAACCGAGTTAAAGCTCCAGGAGAAGATGGAATTACTGTAGACATCATACAAGAAGCAAGTGGAGAAATCGAAACAGTACTCGCCAAAATTTTCACTCGATGCCTTAATGAAGGGAATATTCCTGAGGATTGGAATAACGCTACAATGATCTTGCTACATAAAAAAGGTGACATTGAGGATCTCAGGAACTACAGACCTATCAGCCTCTTATCAGTGGTTTATAAAATCTTCACTAAAGTTCTTTCACACCGCTTAAAGGTGACACCGGACATGGCTCAACCGAGAGAACAAGCTGGATTCAGGAGTGGCTACAGCATAATAGATCATATCCACGTACTGAGAGAACTAATTGAAAGAGCGAGGGAATATGAACTTCCATTGGGCATGGCTTTTATCGATTATGAAAAAGCCTTTGATTCGGTGAAACCATCAGCAGTTACAATGGCTCTGAAATCCTGCGGTATTAAAGATGCGTACATTAATATTATTAATAACATCTATGAAAATGCAAGTGCAAAGATTCGGCTGTTTGAAAATACATCACACATAAAAATTGGAAAGGAGTGAGACAAGGTGACACCATATCTCTGAAGCTCTTTAATGCCACATTGGAAAATGTCTTTCAATCACTGAACTGGGAAAACAAAGGGATAAAGATTAATGGAGATTATCTAACCCACCTTCGTTTTTCTGATGACGTAGTCATTTTTGCAACTACCCCATCAGAACTTCAGAGTATGATCCAGGAACTTGCTGACAAGAGTAAAGAAGTGGAATTAAAAATGAACTTTCAGAAGACAAAAGTGATGTTCAATGCTTTTACAAGAAATGAAGATTTATCGATTGATGGAGAAAAGCTGGAAATAACAGACACGTACGTTTATCTTGGACAGCAGATATCAAGTGAAGATCACATTGATGAAGAAATTAATCGGCGTACAAAACTTGCCTGGAGAGCTTTTGGAAGAAACAGCATAATTTTCAAGAGCAATATGCCATTATGTCTTAAACGAAAAATCTTTGATCAATGCACCCTTCCAGTGCTTACGTATGGTGCAGAGACGTGGACCTTAACTAAAAGAGACATACAAAGGCTGCAGACAACTCAAAGCAGCATGGAGAGGTGCATGCTTGGTGTAACCAGGAGAGATAAGAAGAGGAACTCGTGGATCCGAAAAATGACAAGAGTGGAAGACATCATGATCAGAGTTAAATCCCTGAAATGGCAATGGGCTGGACATACTGCCAGAAGGACAGACCATTGATGGACAGCCGAAATTTTACATTGGATTCCAAGGGACAGGAAAAGACCCAAAGAAGACCACATGGA
The DNA here is from genome assembly GCA_039090855.1 of Macrothele yani. Classification (NCBI taxonomy): domain Eukaryota; kingdom Metazoa; phylum Arthropoda; class Arachnida; order Araneae; family Macrothelidae; genus Macrothele; species Macrothele yani. The sequence goes on from CM077025.1 coordinate 31,283,075, forward strand.
AGATGGGTGGATGAAATTCGAAAGTATGCGGGAGTGACATGGAGGAGACTGGCACAAGACAGACCATTCTGGAGGAAACTTGGGGAGACCTTCGTCCAGCAGTGGATGGATAATGGTTGGCAATGATGATGATGATATATCATCATCATCATCATTGTCAACCATTATCAATCCACTGCTGGACGAAGGTCTCCCAAGTTTCCTCCACAACGGTCTGTCTTGTGCCAGTCTCCTCCATGTCACTCCCGCATATTTACGAATTTCATCCACCCATCTCCCATGTGGTCTTTTTCTGGGTCTTTTCCTGTCCCTTGGAATCCAATCTAAAATTTCGGCTGTCCATCTATGGTCTGTCCTTCTGGCAGTATGTCCAGCCCATTACAGCTCCAGGAGAAGATGGAATTACTGTAGACATCATTCAAGAAGCAATTGGAGAAATCGAAACAGCACTCGCCCAAATTTCACTCTATGCCTTAATGAAGGGAAGATTCCTGAGGATTGGAACAGCGCTACAATGATCTTGCTAAATAAAAAAGGTGACATTGAGGATCTCAGGAACTACAGACCTATCAGCCTCCTATCAGTGGTTTATAAAATCTTCACTAAAGTTCTTTCACCACCGTTTGAAGGTAACACTGGACATGGCACAACCGAGAGAACAAGCTGGATTCAGGAGTGGCTACAGCATAATAGATCATATCCACGTACTGAGAGAACTAATTGAAAGAGCGAGGGAATATGAACTTCCATTGTGCATGGCTTTTATTGATTATGAAAAAGCCTTTGATTCGGTGAAACCATCAGCAGTTAAAATGGCTCTGAAATCCTGCGGTATTGAAGATACATACATTAGCATTATTAATAACATCTATGAAAATGCAAGTGCAAAGATTCGGCTGTTTGAAAATACAATACACATAAAAATTGGAAAGGGAGTGAGACAAGGTGACACCATATCTCTGAAGCTCTTTAATGCCACATTGGAAAATGTCTTTCAATCACTGAACTGGGAAAACAAAGGGATAAAAATTAATAGAGATTATCTAACTCACCTTCGTTTTGCTGATGACGTAGTCATTTTTGCAACTACCCATCAGAGCTGCAGAGTATGATCCAGGAAATTGCTGACAAGAGTAAAGAAGTGGGATTAAAAATGAACTTTCAGAAGACAAAAGTGTTGTTCAATAATTTTACAAGAAATGAAGATTTATCGATTGATGGAGAAAAGCTGGAAATAACAGATACGTACGTTTATCTTGGACAGCAGATATTAAGTGAGGGTCACATTAATGAAGAAATTAATCGGCAAACAAAACTTGCCTGGAGAGCTTTTGGAAGAAACAGCATAATTTTCAAGAGCAATATACCATTATGTCTTAAAAGAAAAATCTTTGATCAATGCATCCTTCCAGTGCTTACGTATGGTGCAGAGACGTGGACCTTAACTAAAAGAGACATACAAAGGCTGCAGATAACTCAAAGCAGCATGGAGAGGTGCATGCTTGGTGTAACCAGGAGAGATAAGAAGAGGAACTCGTGGATCTGAAAAATGACAAGAGTGGAAGACATCATCATCAGAGTTAAATCCCTGAAATGGCAATGGGCTGGACATACTGCCAGAAGGACAGACCATTGATGGACAGCCGAAATTTTAGATTGGATTCCAAGGGACAGGAAAAGACCCAAAAGAAGACCAAATGGAAGATATGTGGATGAAATTCGAAAGTATGCGGGAGTGACATGGAGGAGACTGGCACAAGACAGACCATTCTGGAGGAAACTTGGGGAGACCTTCGTCGAGCAATGGATTGATAATGGTTGATATATATATATATCATCATCATCATCATCATCAACCATTATCAATCCATTGCTGGACGAAGGTCTCCCCAAGTTTCCTCCACAACGGTCTGTCTTGTGCCAATCTCCTCCATGTCACTCCCGCATACTTTCGAATTTCATCCACCCCTCTTCCATTTGGTCTTCTTTTGGGTCTTTTCCTGTCCCTTGGAATCCAATCTAAAATTTCGGCTGTCCATCGATGGTCTGTTCTTCTGGCAGTATGTCCAGCCCATTGCCATTTCAGGGATTTAACTCTGATCATGATGTCTTCCACTCTTGTCATTTTTCGGATCCACGTGTTCCTCTTCTTATCTCTCCTGGTTACACCAAGCATGCACCTCTCCATGCTGCTTTGAGTTGTCTGCAGCCTTTGTATGTCTCTTTTAGTTAAGGTCCACGTCTCTGCACCATATGTAAGCACTGGAAGGATGCATTGATCTAACACTTTTCTTTTAAGACATAATGGCATATTGCTCTTGAAAATTATGCTGTTTCTTCCAAAAGCTCTCCAGGCAAGTTTTGTACGCCGATTAATTTCTTCATCAATGTGACCCTCACTTGATATCTGCTGTCCAAGATAAACATATGTATCTGTTATCTCCAGTTTTTCTCCATCAATCGATAAATCTTCATTTCTTGTAAAAGCATTGAACATCACTTTTGTCTTCTGAAAGTTCATTTTTAATCCCACTTCTTTACTCTTGTCAGCACGTTCCTGGATCATACTCTGTAGCTCTCATGGGGTAGTTGCAAAAATGACTATGTCATCAGCAAAACGAAGGTGGGTTAGATAATCTCCATTAATCTTTATCCCTTTGTTTTCCCAGTTCAGTGATTGAAAGAAATTTTCCAATGTGGCATTAAAGAGCTTCGGGGATATGGTGTCACCTTGTCTCACTCCTTTTCCAATTTTTATGTGTGTTGTATTTTCAAATAGCAGAATCTTTGCACTTGCATTTTCATAGATGTTATTAATAATATTAATGTATGCATCTTCAATACCGCAGGATTTCAGAGCCATTGCAACTGCTGATGGTTTCACCGAATCAAAGGCTTTTTCATAATCGATAAAAGCCATGCACAATGGAAGCTCATATTCCCTCGCTCTTTCAATTAGTTCTCTCAGTACGTGGATATGATCTATTATGCTGTAGCCACTCCTGAATCCAGCTTGTTCTCTCGGTTGTGCCATGTCCAGTGTTACCTTCAAACGGTGGTGAAAGAACTTTAGTGAAGATTTTATAAACTACTGATAGGAGGCTGATAGGTCTGTAGTTCCTGAGATCCTCAATGTCACCTTTTTTATGTAGCAAGATCATTGTAGCGTTGTTCCAATCCTCAGGAATTTTCCCTTCATTAAGGCATCGAGTGAAAATTTGGGCGAGTACTGTTTCGATTTCTCCACTTGCTTCTTGTATGATGTCTACAGTAATTCCATCTTCTCCTGGAGCTTTTCCCCACTTCATGTTCTTGATTGCATGTGCAACTTCTGCTGGGAGGACTGGAAGAACTCTGGTACCTTTCATGATGTCTGGAGTACATGTATCATCCCTTTCATATAATTTGGAGTAGAAATCTTTCACTCTTGTCAAAATTTCGCCTCTATTTCTTGTTACAGAACCATCTTCTTTTCTCAGTGCCATAATCTGTTTTTTCCCCTTACTGAGATGTCCCTTTGCTATCTTTAGGCTTTGGTTGTTTTCAATTGCTTTTCTTACTAGTTCACAGTTGAATTTCCTTACGTCTTCAGTGATACTTTTTCGTACTGTCTTGCATAGCTCTATATATTCCACTTTGGAAGTCACATCTTCTTTAGTTGTCCTCATCACTCTTCTTTTTTGCATCAACATTTTGGTTTTTCCTGATAATTTGTTCACATGCAATTTGTTCTTAGACCCAGCTAATTTTGTTGCTGTTTCCATAAGAGCTTTGGTTACTTTTCTCTTTACTTCAGAAATATCCACTTCTTCCGATGTTAGGCCTTCTAAAGCAGAGAATCTGTTCTTCAGTTCCAATTTGAAGGTATTATGGTGTTTTTTAAGGTTGGTTATGTCAATACATTTTGTTTGTCTTATGAGCTTGCTACGTTCGAGTTTAGTGTTGAGGTGCATCTTACATCTCACCAATCTACGGTCACTGCCTGTGTTGAACTTGTTTAGCACACTGCAGTCTTCTATGACGAATTTTTTGTTACACATAATAAAATCAATTTCACTTGACGTCCCATTTGGATGTCTCCATGTCCATTTCCTGTGTGGCTTTTTCTTGAAAAAGGAGTTCAAGATGAAAAACCCTTCTGCCTCTGCAAACTCTGAACATATATATATATATATATCAATCCACTGCTTGATAAAGGAAGTTTCTTCCACAACTGTATATCTTGACTTAGTCTCCTCCATGTTACTCCTGCATGCTTTCAACTTTCATCCATTTATCTCTCATGTGGTCTTCTTCTGGGTGGGTCTCTTTCTTTCCCTTTGTAACTAGTCTAAAATTTCGCTTGTCCACCGGTGGTCCGTTCTTCTGGCAACATGTCCAGCTCATTGCCATTTCAGGGATTTCACTCTGATCATGATGACTTCAACTCTCGTCATTTTTTTTATCCACGAGTTCCTTTTCTTATTTTTCCTGGTTACACCAAACATTATTACTTCATGCTTCTTTCCGTTTACTTTAGCCTTGGTATGTCGGTTATATTTAAGGTCCATGTCTTTGCTCCGTATGTAAGAACTGGAAGGATGCATTGATTAAACACTTTCCTTTTAAGCATGATCGCGTATTGCTCTTGAATATTGTAATGTTTCTTTCAAAAGCTCTCCAGCCAAGTTTTATACGCCGATTGATTTATTCATCAATGTGATCCTTGCTTAATATCTGTTGTCCAAGGTATATATATATATATATCATCATCATCAACCATTTAGAATCCACTGCTGGATGAAGGTCTCCCCAAGTTTCTTCCACAATTGTCTGTCTTGGGCCTGACTCCTCCACGTCACTCCAGCATACTTTTAAATTTCATTCTTCCATCTCCCATGGGGCCTTCTTCTGGGTCTTTTCTTGTCCCTCGGAATCCAGTCTAAAATTTCGGTTGTCCATCGGTGGTCCGTTCTTCTGGCAACATGTCCAGCCCTTTGCCATTTCAGTGATTTCACTCTGGTCATGATGTCGTCCACTCCTGTCATTTTCCTTACCCACAAGTTCCTCTTCTTATCTTTCCTGGTTACACCAAACAAGCATCTCTCCATGCTTCTTTGAGTTGTCTTCAGTCTTTGTATGTCTTTTTCAGTTAAGGTCCATGTCTCGACTCCATACGTAAGCGCTGGCAGGATGCATTGGTTAAACACTTTTCTTTTGAGACATACTGGCATACTTCTCTTTAAACCTGTACTGTAAAGTCAGGTGATGCGCAACATATCGCCTCTCCTTGGCAAATGTCAACCGCGCCTTCTCGTGGTGCATCCTGTTCCCACTAAAGGGGCTCTGACGACCGATGAATAGCGGTATAACTATAACATCGGTGTTAGAAGAAATGCTATCCCACACTCACCAAGCCGCTTCGCCGGCGTCGTGAGTTATGCCCCCCTCCCAATATGCTCATACAATTCAAACTTGGCCCTCAGTCTCCGGCAGCTGGAATGTACCTGGCCAAGGCAGCGGCCAGTGCGACATGAAGGCAGAGGGTGCTAAGAATCCCCGGAGGACCGGACTAGGCTGCCACTTGATGCTGACCTTGGGTACGTTTAATGAACGCTACTTATCTTCTGATTCAAGACTCCCTGAATTGCAGGAGGAACTCGAAGAATCAACTGGGACATTGTGGGACTAAGCGAGGTTAAGTAGAAGAGGAGAAGATCTCGTTGAACTAAAAAGTGGACATCTCATTTACTATCGTGGGACGGATAATGGCAAAACTAGTGGTGTTGGATTTATAATAAACAAAAGACTGAAGGACAATATTCTAGAAGTTGACAGTTCCTTGGACAGAGCTACACGACTCGTTATCAAACTCTCAAAAAGATACCAGGCTCATATTATTTAAGCTTATGCACCCACCGCAAGTCATTCTGAAGAAGAAATTGAAGAATTTTACGAGGAAATTCGGAATCTAAATAACAAAGGCAAACAGCACTTGAAGATCATTATGGGTGATTGCAATGCAAAAATAGGGCAACAGCAACAGAATGAAATGTAGGTTGATAAATTCGGTTATGGGAACAGACATCAACGTGGAAATACTCTCGTAGAGTTTGCAGAGGTAGAAAGGTTTTTCATCGGGAACTCCTTTTTCAAGAAAAAGACACACAAGAAATGGACATCCAAATGGGACGACAAGTGAAATTGATTTTATTATGTGTAACAAAAAATTCGTCATAGAAGACTGCAGTGTGCTAAACAAGTTCAACACAGGTAGTGACCATAGATTGGTGAGATGTAAGATGCACCTCAACACTAAACTTGAACGTGGCAAGCTCATAGGACAAACAAAATGTATTGACATAACCAACCTTAAAAAACACCATAATACCTTCCAGTTGGAACTGAAAAACAGATTCTCTGCTTTAGCAGGCCTAACATCAGAAGAAGTGGATATTTCTGAAGTTAACAGAGAACTCACCAAGGCTCTTACATAGACAGCAACAAAAATAGGTGATACTAAGAACAAGTTACATATGAAGAAAATTTCAGGAAAAACAAAAAATATTTTAGCAAAGGAGAAGGGAGATGAGGACAGATAAAGACGTAACTTCAGAAGTGGAATATACAGAGCTATGCAAGACAGTGCGAAAAAGTATCACTGATGACAAAAGGAAATTCAATTGTGAACTAGTGAGAAAAGCAATTGAAAACAACCAAAGCCTGAAGAGAGCAAAAGGACATCTCAGTAAGGGAAGAAAAAGATTATGGCTCTGAGAAACGAAGATGGTACTGTAACAGTAAATAGAAGCGAAATTTTGACAGGGGTGAAAATTTTCTATTCAAAACTATATGAAAGGGATAACACATCTAATCCAGACATTAAGACAGGTACCAGTACCAAAGTCCCTTCAATCCTCCCTGCAGAAGTTACATTTGCAATTAAGAACATGAAATGGGGAAGAGACCCAGGAGAAGTTTGAATTACCGTGGACATTATTCAAGAAGCAAGTGGAGAAATTGAAACCACCTTCGCCCACGTTTTCACCAGATGTCTCACTGAAGGGAAGATTCCTGAGGATTGGAATAATGCTACAACGATCCTGCTACATAAAAAGGGTGACGTTGAGAATTTCAGGAACTACAGGCCCATCAGTTTTCATTCAGTGGTTTATAAAATCTTCACCAAAGTTCTTTCACACCGCTTGAAGGTAACACTAGACGTGGCTCAACCTAGAGAACAAGCTTGATTCAGGAGAGGCTACATCACTGTAGGTCATATCAATGTACTGAGAGAAATAATTCAAAAAACAAGAGAATATGAACTCCCATTATACATGGTTTTATTGATTATAAAAAGGCCTTAGATTCTGTGAAACCATCAGCAGTAACAATGGCTTTGAAATTCTGCGGTATAAAGATGCATATAACGAAGTAAATTTCTCCGTCATTTTTGGTGTACGCCGGGATTCCAACCCGAGGCCGCTTATTCCGGAACAAGTCGCTCTACCAACTGAGCTACGCAGACATTTGTTCTGACTGCTATGTGCCTTTATGTCGTGTGCGTCCTGCTGGCAGGTACGTCACATCTCCCCCCCCGAAAGAGGGCAGGGGGCATGGCCCACGGGTCAGCCGTGACCATGAATCGTTGCAGGCAGCCATCCACTGTAGAACGTGCACTTGAGAACTCCCAGTCAATCTGCTGTGTGGAATGCAACATCACTCATTTTTTTTATTTTTCGAAGCGCTGGAGAAGGAATTCTCTGATTTTTCCTGTCTCGCGGTGTGGAAATAACATCACACCAATGCGAGATTTTGAACGGCCGGGTTATCCGGATAGTTCGGGCGCCATTATAACGAAGTAAATTTCTCCGTCATTTTTGGTCTACGCCGGGATTCGAACCCGAGGCCGCGTATTCCGGAACAAGTCGCTCTACCAACTGAGCTACGCAGACGATTATCCTGATTCCTATCTGCCTTTATGTCGTGTGCGTCCTGCTGGCAGGTACGTCACATCACATGCATACATTAGCATTATTTATAACATCTATGAAAATGCAAGTGCAAAGGTTCGGATATCTGAGGATACAGCACAAATAAGAATTGCAAATGGAATGAGACAAGGTGACACCATATCTCCCAAGCTCTTTAATGCCACATTGAAAAATGTCTTTCAATCATTGACTGGGAAAACAAAGGGATAAAGATTAATAGAGATTACTTAACTCACCTTCGTTTTGTTGATGACGTTGTAATCTTTGCAACTACTCCTTCAGAGCGGCAAAATATGATCCAAGAATTTGTTGACAAGAGTAAAGAAGTGGGATTAAAAATGAACTTTCAGAAGACAAAGGTGTACAATGCTTTCACAAGAAACGAAGATTTATCGATTGATGGAGAAAAGCTTGAGACAACCGATACCTACATTTATCTTGGACAGCAGATATCAAGTGAGGGTCACATTGATGAAGAAATTAATCTGCGTATAAAACATGGATGGAGGGCTTTTGGAAGAAACAGTACAATTTTTAAGAGCAATATGCCTTTTTGTCTTAAACGAAAAGTGTCAATGCATCCTGCCAGTGCTTACGTATGGAGCAGAGACATGGGCCTTAACTAAAAAAGACATACAAAGACTGCAGACAAGTGGAAGAAACATGGAGAGATGCATGCTTAGTGTAACCAGGAAAGATAAGAAGAGGAACTTGTGGATAAGGGAAATGACAGGAGTGGACGACATCATGACCAGAGTGAAATCACTGAAATGGCAATGGGATGGACATGTTGCCAGAAGAACGGACCACCGATGGACAACAGAAATTTTAGACTGGATTCCGAGGGACAGGAAAAGACCCAGAAGAAGACCCCATGGGAGATGTACGGATGAAATTCGAAAGTCTGCTGGAGTGACATGGATGAAACAGACTCAAGACAGACAATTGTGGAAGAAACTTGGGGAGACCTTCATCCAGCAGTGGATTGATAATGATTGATGATGATATGAGCAATAACCACTCATATTCGATACAAGAAACCTCCTGCATAAGATAAAAATTTTGTAAAAGCCTTTTATCTTATGCAGGAGGTTTCCTGTATCGATATGAGTGGTAGAGCTATATATATATATCATTCGTACTTAATTCCTCATCATTTCGGTATTTCTGTCCTTTTTTTCAGTATTTTTCGCTCTCATTCGTCTATTCTTCAGCGTCTTACCTGCCCTTTTACTTATGAGCGTCTTTCTAATCTCTGTTATATCTGCCGCTTTCATTTGTTTTACTCACTCTTTCTATTTTAATTCTTAGCCACTCTTCTGCTGTCTTTCTGTTTTCAATATCCCTTATTGACTGTAGTTATCTTTTTTTCCTTATTTCTCTCTGAACAGGTGCATTTGTGCTTCCCTCTCGCAAACCTACAGTACTTTATGTGGTAGCTTCTACATGCGTATCTCTCTCACTCATTTTCTACAAATTAGGCGGACTTTCTACGTCATGTCCCCTGTATTTCTCTTAATCTTTTTGTTTGCCGCCGCGGTGGCGCAGTGGTCTAAGGCGTTGGCCTCTGATCATTCGTCCGTAAGGGGTCCGGGTTCGAATCCCGGTGAGGCATGGATGTTGTGTTTGTCTTACGGCACTGGCTCTCTCCCTTCCCTGGAACCAGTGACCCTAAATTAGGGACGGGCGACTGCTTATAGCCCATTGAGTTGCTCACGGTGGTCGTTAAACCTCCAATCAAAAAAAAAAAAAAATATTTTTGTTTATTTCATCTTCTTTCTTGTTCTCTCTCTGCTATTCAGTTCCAGTCTCTCTTTTCCCCATATTTTCTGTCTAACTCTTGCACAACTTCTGTTTCTCCGTTACCACTGTTAACTTAATTTCTCCCTAAATTTCTCTTTTGCACTACCTACATCAGCTTCTTTTTTCGACGTTACTTTGTGGGCATTTCTCAACTAACATGGTTCCAATGGCAGTACGCACTTCGAAAATTAAACTTCGGGTCATAACACATGCAATAAATATCACCTGTGGGTGTTTGAGGACTACCGAGCAAGCCTGCTTCTCAATTTCACTCCTGTCAATATAGAAATATGACTTTCACTTCTGCAAACTCCTACGATGTGTTCTCCTCTTTCTCTATTTCCCGTGATATGGAGTACTTCTTTTATAAAGCGATGAAAACGTATTCATTTTTAAACATCTTAATTTGTTTTATTTTTCAGAGGTCGATACGCAGTGTATCGTGACGCCGAGTGGGAGGAAGTTGTTATTGCGAAATGAGAGCCTGCGAAAGCTGCTAAAATGTGCATGAGAGTATTAGGAATTCCGCAAAAATTGCGACTTTCTGACACGTGTGCACAATGAACAAGACGTGTGACTCTTATCCAAGGCGCAGGTAAAAGTGTGAATGAGTAGTATAGGTGTCGAGGAGTGTCAGAATCGAGTGGCGCGTGTTCCACTCGAGTACCATGTCCCACTGTGGTCTCGGTGGCGTTAGAGGGATAGCGAGGAGCTATGCTACTTATTCCTGACAGATTATCCCACCTGCTATCGATCGCCTCTGCCGCCTTCTATGCCATAATGCGTGGGAATGATCTTGCAAAGGTCAGAGTTCATCACAACGACATTCTCTCTTCTCCATTTTTGCCCCCCGTATTTTATCTTATCCTGCCCCTAGTAGTACGATGACTCCTAATAAGCAAACAAACGCCTACACACAAAGCATTTTTTTTTTTTTCGAAGTATATCTTTCTATTCGACAGTGCAGTAATTTGTCGCATTCTCTTTTGACCTTCTAACGTAGATTTTTAGCGCATAAGAATGATATTTGCTCATGTTTTTCTTTAAAACATTAACGCAATTTTATCTTTCAGCACGTTTAATTAGTGCTGAATAGAACAGAAAATATTTTCTTTGAATGATTCGTTTGTTACAGTGTTTAAATTTTAACAATTCTCGAGGAATTCGGTGGTAAATGGATGATTTGTCAAGCTCTTTTGTAAGCGAAAAGCAATTGAACACAGCAGATGAAAAACGTTTTTAGCTTTGATGATTTTATTTGAAATTATGAACCCTGCAGGCTTTTCAAAGAGCTTTTCCGTGGCTCCTAACGTGAATACGACGACGCTTAACTGCACTTGACAAGATGTAGCACCAATTTGTCACGAGCAAATTCTCCACGTGTCACCTCTTAATGATACAACAACCGGACGGAAGAAACTATATTATTTTTCTTATGGCTATCCTTCCTTGTTAGTTTCTTAACGTCCGCTTTTAAAAGACTCCTCTTTTAAAAGCGACAGACAAAGACAAGCAGACTGACACATGAAAAGGACAAACCTGACTAGAGCATAGCTGTGACATACACTGGTGTCCAAATTTTACGTGACAAACGCGAAATCATGAATAAAGCAAAATCCACACAATAGAGTTATACACGGTCGTATCAAAATAATATGACCACCTACCTAATAATGGGAATAACCACCCTTGGCCCGGATGACAGCGCGTTGCATGAACACAATGAAGCCCTGGAAGGTTGCCCAAGGCACACGTGCCTATTCGGACTGCAGCAGAGCACAGAGGTCCCGGAGATGACGTGTTTGTAAACCTTAAAGCAAACTCACCCAGTAGGTGTTCTTCCCAGTAGTACTACTATTCTATTGCCCACTTTTATTTCTACTGGCAGCAGAAGCTTTTCGACCCCTTAAGGGGCTGGAACGGATTTATTTTGGGTTAGTAAAATGGGCTGAACTCATCTGGCACGAATGTATTCGCTGTCTAAGTAATGGGCCAAACGTGGCTGGAACGAGTGAACCTGCGCAACAAAAAGCGTTGCTTAGCTTTGTTATTCAAAGTGGTGGATTGACACTAATCCTTCTTGACTTATTACCTGCTAAAAGGGCTATAAAATGGCAACGAACCATAGAAAGGAGAAAGATGTTTGAGTGACTTTTTTCTGCCCAGTGCCACGATGTCCATGTCGATAATTATTACTTCCCCATATGCCTTGTGCCATGGAGCGGAAAATAAAGGACTAGAAGAAAGTGCTTATCATCTTTGACAGTACTTCTGAAATGAGTGGGAAGGAAGGAATTGTTTTGACGTAGCAATCATAAAACCCTGGCTCTCTATGCGAACCTCTTCTGTTTGGGGATAGCTGAAAATTTTGGGAACCATTTGGTTTAGTTATATCGGCCACCTACAGGGTTAAATGAAAAATAATAGAGTGCATCCGAAGGAGGACGGTGCTTACTACGATTTTTATTTTTTTAATCCATATATAAATTTCAGTCATTCTTGCGTTTTCATGATTTGTTCCGGTACGAATAACAAACAGCCTTTACCGAATTTTCTTTTACATTTAAAAAACATTTTGGATTCAGTTCGTTCAAGCGAGAAGTTAATACCACTCCTCTGTAACCGGCACATCCATATTTATCAGACGTGAAGCTCAGTAGCCATTTCGGAAATAAAGAATTGTAATTATTTTCCTTCAATTCCCGTCATTTTGTCGAGCAGGGCGACGGTTGTTAAAGTGCGCTTTTTCTCACGCGTCCCTTTAAATGAGAGGGTGTTAGATTTATAGTTTCGTCGATGTGAGAAGAGAAAAACAGGACATTATTGCTGTTCAGCCGTCCCAAGCAGGAGAGGATGTTGTTAGGTGGACACTTTCCTGCGATTGGGTAAGAGAAGAGCGGGGGGGGGGGGGGCAATTAAGAACTTAGAGTTTTCAGAGAGAAGGCATTTTTTACGCTTTCCAACCGTAGGTTGAAGAAGCGTATATGCTCCAGCTTTGTCCGTCCGTCTGTCAGTCCGTCTGTCGGCACGATAACTCGCGTAAAAATGGTTCGATTTCGATGAAATTTTAGTATGTGGTAGGGGACCACCTGGGCGCGAACCGTATTAAAAATGGACGAAATGGGGTCAAAGGTCACGGCATAGGAGTGAGATCCATTCCATTGCCCTTATGCGTCATAACTTGCGTAAATATGGTTCGATGTCGGTGAAATTTTAGCATATTGTAGGGGACCACCTGGGAAGGAACCCTATTGAACGTGAACGAAATGGGGTCACAGGTTAGCACATAGGAGCGGGATCCATTCCATTGCCCTTATGCGTCATAACTAACGTAAAAAAGTTTCGATGTCGATGAAATTTCAGTATGCGGTAGGAGACCACCTGGGGACGAACCCTATTGAAAATGGACGAAATGGGGTCAAAGGTCACGACGTAGGAGCGGAATCACTTCCATTGCCCTTATGCGTCATAACTTGCGTAAATGTGATTCGATGTCGGTGAAATTTTAGCATATTGTAGGGGACCACCTGGGAAGGAACCCTATTGAACGTGAACGAAATGGGGTCAAAGGTTAGCACATTGGAGCGGGATCCATTCCATTGCCCTTATGCGTCATAACTAACGTAAAAAAGTTTCGATGTCGATGAAATTTCAGTATGTGGTAGGAGACCACCTGGGGACGAACCCTGTTGAAAATGGACGAAATGGGGTCAAAGGTCACGACATAGGAGCGGAATCACTTCCATTGCCATTATGCGTCATAACTTACGTAAAAATGTTTCCATTCCGACAAAACTTTATCATGTTATTTCGGAGGTATACTGAACCGGTTCTGTAGAATATCATCGAAATGGGATCAAAGTTCAGGGCACAAGACCGAGATTTATTCCACAGCCATTATCCTCATAACTTGAGTAATGATTTCTGGTATGTTGGAAAGCGTATCATAATCAATGCATTGCATGATTTTACTAACTTGTTAAGGTGTGGCTTCGCTTTCTTGAAAGGCATAGAAATGCGTTTGACTTCTTCGGCAGGGGTGTTTTTAGGGTTTTTTCTCCGAGCAAGAGGAGAAGGCACTCGCTGGCAGGAATCGAAGGGAGAAGGAGGTTTTTAGCGAGGTGCGAAGGGCCAGAGAGTTCGGGGATGATGAAGATAAGTAGGTAGCAATGAGGCCGATGATTAAAGCGACAGGTGATCCGAGGTGTCAATAGAACAATGAAAGCACGAAAAAGACGGAAAAAGCTTAGGGACATTCCCCATAACGTCTGAATAAATATCTTCCTCACGGCCAAGCTTAACTTTAGTCGATTTTTTCATACTTTGTATTCGATTTATCAGCATCTGCCGGGAAAAATATTACGGGGTAAACCCCCATGTACAGAGCAATCATCAAACTAACCCTCCACGCAGGGCGCTACAATATAAGTCAGCATCAAGCCCTGTAATACCTCTTTGCCAATCGATTAATCGTATCCGATATTTTAATCGATTAGTCTGTATCTGCATGTTGTGCTAGCAGAGAAAGTTCTTCAATTCTGAAAATGATTATGGCTGCTTATTTCATCTGATCTGTCAAACTGTGCCAGTGGGAGTTTTTAGGTAGTAACATCGTCAGTTAGTCTTCACCTTCTACGAGTACGTACGTAATTTTAAAGCATTGTAAGCAAGCCGTAATTCCTAAGGACTGAAGACTCAATAAGTTATTCTTGGTCACAAGGAATTCTCTTGGAATAAAAGACCAGTTTTTAAAACTGAATGTTTAGAATGGAAAGTTTCGAAATTCTCATCACCAGGGTGAGTTAAAGGTTCACCACGCTTACAGCTGCAGAAGACCACTCCTAGCGATGTGAATTTTTTTCTTGACGGGTTATTTTTTTTCAAGTGCACACATGAAGCACAATTTTTCGCCATCTACTCTGCATCTTTATCAACTCCAGGCGCCGCCCCGGTGGCGCAGTGGTCTAAGCGATGGCTTCCGTTTATTCGTCCGTGAATGGTCCGGGTTCGAATCCCGGTGAGGCATGGATGTTGTGCTTGTCTTACGGTGCTGGCTCTTTCCCTTCCCTGGAACCCATGACCCTAAATTAGGGACGGGCGGCTGCTTATACCCCATTGAGTTGCTCACGGTAGTCATTAAACCTCCAATCAAAACGAAAAAAACTCCAAGCTACTACGCTGTACTTCGGACTAATGCTTTTATTTTCGAAATATCCTTCCTGTGTGTTAAGTGCCTGCGCGTAGAAAGTTTGAGCTCATTAATTTTAGCGGACATTAATGACGATCTTTAGTATCGCCTGGTTAAAATAATTTCCTCTTTTAGAAATAATATGTTGCTGGGCTATTACACGGGATTTCTTTCAGTGCTCTATAGGGTGGATTCTTAAGTCCTCCGCTTGTAAGGAAATTTAGAAGTTCCAGGATGTCAGCTATTTTTATGTTTTTTGGGGGGAGGGGCTAATAATCACCGTGGGCAACTAGATGGGCTATAAGTACTCGCGCGTCTGTAATTTAGAGTCACTGGTCTAGGGAAAGGAAGTAGAGTCAGTGCCGTAAGACAAACGCAACATCCATGCCTAACCGTGATTCGAAACCGGATCAATCTCGGACGAATGGTCACAAACCATCGCTCAGACCACTGAGCCACAGGGGCTATTTATACACTATCTACCAATCAGTAATTGGATACCCCTGCAATCGACGATATCTGCGGTCCTGATACACGTCACGGCCGCCGCCGTTAAATATCGTGGGGGAAACAACAACGCAATCAGTCGCATGCAAGATGCCACGCAGTTCGGAACTCTCTGATTTCGAGAAAGGTGTAATCGTCGGGTATCACAGAAATGGCCGCTCCATACGTGACATATCCAGCGAGTTGAAGTACCCAAAATCGACAGTGGCCTACGTGATTGGCAAGTGGAAGATGAGAGGTGACTGTCGGAATGTGCCCCGACCCGGCAGACCCACAAAACTGGGAGTTAGAGACCGACAGGTGCTGGCCAGAGAATTTCGGAAGAACGGCACCAAATCGATGGGCCACATCCGCGAGGAGTTTCAACAGGCATCCGGGAGTGTTCTTCCGATGAATACCATCCGTAAGGAAGCCCATCTGCTCGGTTATCATGGACGTGCTGCCGCCCATAAGCCTTTGATCACCAAGTCCAATAGCGCTGCTCGGCTAACGTGGTGCAACGAATGTCGACAGTGGAAACAGGTTCTCTGGAGCGACGAATCAAGGTTCACCCTCTACCGTTTGGATGGCAGGGTCTGGGTTTGGCGTCTGACTGGAGAATGCCTCCTGCCGGAATGTATTGTGCCAACTGTGAAGTTCGGTGGCGGTGGAATTATGCTATGGGGGTGCTTCTGCTGGTATGGCACGGGACCCTTGGTGGCAATTCCTGGTAGACTCAACGCCGAGACCTACTGCACCATTTTGGATGACCATGCGCTTCCTACGTTGTGGCAGTTTTACAGGGTGGACCCATGTTACATTTAGGATGACAATGCCACCTGTCATGTTGCGAGGTCCACCCTGGCTTGGTATGGTAACAATGGGGTTAATTGAATGGACTGGCCTGCGCAGAGCCGGGCCTTAACCGTATCGAGCACCTCTGGGACGAGTTGGAGCGTCGACTTAAGGGGTGCCCCACCGTCCGAAATCGGTGAAGGAACTGACCTGTCTTCTTCAAGCCAAGTGGAAGAAAATACCGCCAGCCGTCGTACAACGCCTGGTTGAGAGTATGTCCCGGAGGGTCGCAGCTGTAATCGCCGCTCGTGGAGGCTCCACCAACTATTGAAGGTGAATAAACTTCGTTTTCCCTTGCTATCACAGGTATCCAATTACTTGTTGGTAGATAGTGTATTTCTCCCTGGTGATGAAATCGGTGAAAGGGAAAAGTCACGAGAAAGGTTACGTAATTCACTTCTCCTGATTTTATATTAGATTAAAACGTTAATTATCCGTGGTAGCAGAGAGACGCTACAGCCCAGATAACGGAAAAACACGGTTAATCCAAATTACGTTTTACTGGGTTAAATAAACAAAAAAATCCTATAAAACATAAGATATACATTCTCGTGCCATGTCAATACAAAACTCAACATTTTTAAACTGACACCTCTGAGGCATTCCACTTTGACCACCCCCGGTCTAAAGAAATGAGCGCGCCTGGTGACCGAACAGTGGCGCAGGTGGGGTTCATGGAGCAGTATATATATATAACCCGAGGATGGGCTTTCGGTTAGTAGAGTGTTCGGAGTCAGAATGGGAAAAGCTGCCGATTTATCGGAGTTTGATAAAGGACAAATTGTGATGACACGGCGCCTCGGGACTACGAACTCGGAAACGGCGCGGCTTGTGGGTTATTCACGTGCCGCTGTAGTGAGTACGTATCAAAAGTGGTGCACAGGTGGCCAAGCGACGAACCGTCGTCCAGACATGTGTCGAGACCAGAGGGGAGCGGAAACTATCGCGATCGCAGGGCGACAGTGCGACAAATCACCCGCAGCTACAACAGTGGTGATCGGAGGAATGTGTCGCAGCACAGAGTTAATCGCAGCCTTCTGTGCGTGGGCGTGTGTAGCCGATGATCCAGCCGGGTCCCCATTTTCACTGCACATCATCGCCAACAACGCATGAAATGGGCCCAAGATCATCGAGATTGAACCGTGGGTGGCCTGGTCTGACGAATCAAGATTCCTGGTGCATCACGTAGACAGCCGAGCACGGATACGCCGATTACCAACGGAGGCTATGGTACCAGGATGCATTGTTGGGCGGAGACATGCCGGAGGCGGCGGTGGTGTTATGCTGTGGGCGATGTTTTCTTTGGACACTTTAGGCCCCATTATCCCAATAGCACAATCCCTGACAGCTGTTAGGTATCTGAACATCGTTGCGGACCAAGTTCACCCATTCATGGCAACTGTGTTCCCTGCTGGCGATGGTCATTACCAAAAGGATAATGCGCCATGCCACACTGCCAGAACCGTCAAGAAGTGGTTCGAGGAACATATACTCGTGACTTTATGTTAATGCCCTGGCCTCGATATTCACCTGACATGAACACAATAGAAGATTTGTGGTTTGACTTGGAAAAGCGGGTTTGCGCTACATCACCACCACGCCGAAATATACGGGAACTGAAGGATCTGCTGTTGACATTATGGTACCAAATACTCCACGATACCTATCGCCACCTCATCGAATTGAGCCTCGCCGAGTGACCGCTGTTTTGCAGGTTAAAGGAGGTCCTACGGCTTATTAGATAGGTAGTCATAATGTAATGGCTCGTCGGTGTATTTAGATGGAAAGTCCGTGATGTTTTCTTTTTTCTTTCTAGCAATATTTTCAGGGGTAGAACTTTCTACCGATACATGGTCAAAAATCAAACTTGTAACAAAAAAACACAAACTTGCTTGATCACTTCCATTGGAATGGGAATACACTGAAGAGCAATTGAATTAGAGATACCGGTCTAGTAACGTGTAGCACCACCTTTCGCCCTGATGACGGCGGCGATTCGTCTCGGCATGGACTCGACAAGACACCGAAAGCGTTGGGAAGCCATACGAATCCACGAGTCCTGAACAATCTCCCGCAGTTCATGAAGATTTGATGGAGGGGGGTCAGAGCCTCGAACGTCTCTCTCGATGGCATCCCTGATGTGCTCGATGGGATTGAGGTCAGGGGACCTAACTGGCAAAGGAAGCGAGGTCACGTCGGTGGAGTGTTCATCCAACCATTCCGATACAATTCGGGAGCGATGACACGGTGCATTGTCTTGTTGCAGGATGAGGTCCCCAGTGGGATGTTGAAGACGCACAAACCGGAGCAGATGGTCGTACAGGATATACCGGTAACGTTGACCTGTGAGGGACGATGTCACACGTACCAGGGGTCCCATTTCAGTCCACGTAAACAGTCCCCAGACGAGAATGCCACCCCCACCAGCTTGAAGAGTACCCTGCTGGCAAGAAGGATCTATCGCTTCATGTGGTTTGCGCCGTACTCGTATCCTGCCATCCGCATGTACCAACGTGAATCTCGACTCATCAGTCCAGGCAATATTTTTCCACATGTCTATGGTACAGTGGCGATGTTCCCGCTCCCATGCTAATCTTTGCACCCTGTGATGTGCGGTCAGCAGGAATAACCCTCGTGGGACAATGGCTTCTGTACCCCATAGAGAGGAGACGGTTCTGGATGGTGTGGCTGCTTACACGTTTTTGTGCACCAGCGTCAAATTGCCGAGTGATTTCTTGCACTGTGGCCCGTCTATCCGCTGTTACAATGCAAGCTAGCCGACGATTACCCCGCTCATCCACACGCTGTTGTCCACGGCAGTTGTTCCTTGCAGGGACGGTTTTACCGGATTCCATGTACTCACGGTGCACCCGTGACACAGTGGCTCGTGAAAATCCCAGCGCCTGCACGACTTCCGAGATGGAGTGACCCATTCGTTGGACCCCGACAATTTGCCCACGATCAAATGCTCTTAGATCCTTCGTCTTACCCATACTGCTTCCGACTCTTGCGGATTCCCGTCGCATCACTCCTTGTATTGTCGGATCGCTGCATACGTAATGTCGTTTCCGTTTACAGGGCCGCCCATAGCACCACGTTTGCATAACGCCAGCTGTCTCTAATTCAATTGCTCTTCAGTGTATATTGTCCATCTCTATCGCAAGCTACGCGTCCTCAAAACGCTAAACTTGATATATTACCCCTATGCATTTCTGCTGGATCTAAACAGCATTCATCAGCAGAATTTTTCTTAAAGTGATGTGAAATCCCATTTTCATGGTTACATGTGATGTGAAATCACTTTTCGTTTTTTCATGATAGCAGTCCTCATATGATATGAAATCATTTTTTAATGGTGTCAGTCACCATGTGATGTGAAATCGCTTTTTTATGGTGACATATGATGTGAAATCATTTTTCAATAGTGACAGTCACCGTGTGATGTGAAATCATTTTTAATGGTGACAATCACCATGTGATGTGAAATCATTTTTTGATGGTGACAGTCACCATGTGATGCGAAATCATTTTTAATGGTGACAGTCACCATGTGATGTGAAACCGCTTTTTCAAGTTTTAATGGCGACAGGTACCATGTGATGCGAAATCACTTTTGTGGTGACACTCACCATGTGATGCGAAATCACTTTTGTGGTGACACTCACCATGTTATGCGAAATCACTTTTGTGGTGACACTCACTATGTGATGCGAAATCACGTTTGTGGTGACACTCACCATGTGATGTGAAATCACCTTTTCACGTTGAGAGTCATCATGCTATGTGAAATTACTTTTTCGTGATGATAGTCACCATGTGATGTGAAATCACTTTTTCATGTCACCAAGTGATGTGAAATCTCTTTTTCATGGTGACAGTCACCATGTGATGTGAAATCACGTTTTTACGGTCACAGTCACCTCGTGATGCGGAATCGCTTTTTCACGGTCACAGTCACCATGTGATGTGAAATCACTTTTCCACTTTTTAATGGTGACAGTCACCATGTGATGTGAAATGACTTTTTATGGTGACAGTCACCATGCGATGTGAAATCACGTTTTCCTGGTCACTGTCATCATGTGATGTGAAATCACTTTTTCACTGTCACAGCCACCATGTGATGTGAAATAACTTTTTCAGTTTTTTATGGTGACAGTCACCATGCTATGTGAAATCCCTTATTCATGGTGAAAAGTCACCATGTGATTTGAAATCACTTTTTTATGGTGACAGTAGCCATGGGATGTGAAATCACTTTATATTAGTGACAGTCACCAGGTGATGTGAAATCACTTTTTGTGGCGACAGTCACCATGTGATGCTAAATCACTTTTTCACGGTCACAGTCACCATGTGATGTAAAAATCACTTTTTTACTTGTTATGGTGAGTCATAATGTGATGTTAAATCACTTTTTCATGGTGACAGTCACCATGTGATGTCAAGTCACTTTTTATGGTGTCAGTAACCATGTGATGTGAAATCACTTTTTCACGTTTTCATGGTGACAGTCACCATGCGATGTCAAATCGCTTTTTCACGGTCACAGTCACCACATGTGATGTGAAATCACTTTTTCATGGCAACAGTTACCATGTGATGTGAAATCGCTTTTTCATAGTAACAGTCACCATGTGATGTGAAATCACTTTTTCATGGTGACCGTCACCATACGATGTGAAATCACTTTTCCACTTTTTTATGATAACAGACACCATGTAATGTGAAACCACTTTTTTCACAGTGTCAGTCACTATGTGATGTGAAATCACTTTTTCATGGCGACATTCACCATGAAAAAATCATTTCATATCACATGGTGGTGTCACCCTGAAAAAGGGATTTCACGTCCCTTTAAGAAGACATGATGCTCATGATGGTTGATCTGACCCATCAGAAATGCATACGGGTAATATTTCAAGTTTAACGTTTTTAGGACGGAGCATGCGATGGGGAAGGACGAAATATTCCCATTCCGATAGGAACGCCTAACCGAGAGTTGGTTGCATGTGTGCGTTCTTGAATTTGCATTTATAGAAAGGGAGCGACAGAAGAGGTTTTTGGACAAACGACCCTGAGGATGAAGTGGTAGTGCGAGGAATGTGTACTACTAGTAAATTCTTGTACAGAATGTAATTATAAAATATTATCGCAAACGCTCTCGTAAAGTTTTTAATGCCAAAACAGTACGTGAAGAACAGGTTATCCTTATCAATACGTTACTATTTTACTTTTGCACCACATAACTCTGACTGTGAATATTTTCAAGATTCGAATAAAACATAATTAAAAAATTTCTGCTGTCATCTTCGACTCCTTAAAAGCTTCTCAGATGAACTTCCGAAAATTATTACGAACTCTGCATCCAGTTGGGTGTCACATATGTTTTTTTTTTTTTTTTTTTTTATTTGGGTAACTAGGATCAGTTTTCAAAAGCATTCTGAGAGAAACACTTAAAAAATATATTTAGTTCCGTTCTACTAATAGAAGCTACACAATGAAATGCTCATGCGACATAGTAAAAAAATGATAACAGGCAAATCGATAAAAGAAACAAGATCTATTAAGTTATTTTTTCTCTGGATCTTTTATCCTTGAATCTATTCTGAACGCAACTCTATTTAGATAGAAATAATGAATATGAGACAAAAACCATTTACAAGGAATGTGGGTATCATGTGACAAACAGAAGAGGGATGTGAAAAACAGTTATTCGAACTGCCCACCATATTTCTGTCATTCTTTTCCGTGACGTCATCACACTAAACCAAGGATTCCTTATTTCTCTCCGTCCTGAAACTTTGAGTAGGCGAAATAATGAAAATGCATTTGCAAATCCCACTTGCCCTCCGAAAATAGCCGAGCGCCTGAAAACGATTGAAAGAAAACGATTGTCAAAATATAATCCTTAAATAGCATGAAAAAATTAAGATTACTCTTTTGGAAAGCTAGCTCTTATTAATGCGGTTAGGTGGATATAATATTCGTTCACATGAAAAGAAGCAGTGAAGTGCGAAAATCACTGAAAGACAGCATTCTGTTCTGTTCAATGGAAAAAGTAAGAAAAGGTGTTCTCCGTTATCATATCACATCGCTCCTAATCTATTTAGTTTTCAAGCATTCTAGGGCTACACTAAACCAAGATTCTATCATTGAGGGTGTCTATAAGAAAACACTGTGGACACTCGATAAAAATTCGGAACACAAAATTTTTTTGTAAAAATATCGGATTTTATATCAGTGAGTTTTCAAGTCGTGTATATGCGAGAACACAAATTCAAAACGTTTCACTTCTTTATTAGGTTCCAACGGAAATTTTTGTCGGGATGACGACGTAGTGCATGATTTTTCTATAATACGTGCATAACAATTTAAAAATTTAGTATGCTTCAATTTCGACATAAATGCATTTATCGTTGGAGAGCAAATGCATTAGAATCTAAAATTTTAGCAAAGTTCGCTGACGAGAAAAATGCATACATTTTTCGCAAGTGCATAATTTAAATAAATTGCAAATTTTGTCGTGACAAGTCCTTTCGTTTTTTGAGAAGAAATGCGCGATAATTTAAAAGTTACTCACAATCATTGATGAGATAAACGTGCTCACTTTTATGTGGATCTCAATTTAAAAATTTAGCAAAATTTATCAAGAAAAATACATTCGTTTTTCAAGAGTACGTGCGTGTAATATTTTCAAATTCAATACAGTACTGGTCAATATAAATACATTCACTGTTAAAGAGTGCGTACATTATAATTTGAACATTTAGCATTCATTTTCGCGATACATATATCCATCTTTGGAGAGTACGTGTATAAAATTTGACATTTTATCATAGTTCATCGTTGACATTAACTTTTCGTTAGTATCTATTTAGTTTTCAAGCATTTTAGGGGTAAACTAAACCAAGATCCTATCATTGAGGAGATCAGTAAGAACACACTGTGGCCACTCGATAACAATTCGGAACACACAAAAAAGTTTGTGAAGAATATCGGATTTTATATCAGTGAGTTTTCAAGTCATGTATACTATATTGACAAATGTCACCGGACACCTAGAAGAGAAACACAACATAACATTTACTGACATATATTAGTACGGTGTCGGTCCACATTTGGCCTTAATGCATACACTGACCCTTCGAGACATGCTTTCCACAAGGTTTTGGAACACAACGATAGGTATGCGCTTCTATTCAGTACATAATGCTGTCGCTGACTGTTGCTTAGTAGCTGGCCTTGGTTCCAAACTTCTTATACGGAGCTTTAATTCATTTCATAGGTGCTCTATGGGATTACGATCAGGGCTCTGTGCTGGCCAGTCCACACGTGAAACGGAATTATTGTCAAACCACTCCGTAACAGTCTTTGCATTATGGCACAGTGCATTCTCCTGCTGGTACCAACAAGGCTCGGTTCCATAGTATTGCCACAGAGTTTGCAGAATATAATTGTCCAGAACATCAAGATAGACGTGCTGGTTAACAGTTTTGTCCACGATAACCAATAGGCCGGGACCATACCACAAAAAACACCCTCACACCAGTACACTGCCAGCTCCAAACTTGATCGTAGGAACTGTACACTGTGGCAAATAGAGTTTCCCCGGCTGCCACCATACCCACACGCAGCCATCAGACTGATGGATCGTGTATCTGGATTCATCAGTCCATAGGACCCGTTTCCATTGGTCTACGGTCCACGATAAATGTTCTTCAATCCATGCTAAACGACAAGTAGCATTCCGAGTGGAGATGAAAGGCTTATGAGCAGCCGCACGACCACAGTAACCCATGAAATGAAGTTCTCTGCGAATGGTACATGTACATACCGAGGTTTCAGAATTTTTACTCACCTATACACTGAGGTCTTGTGCAGTACTCTTTTGATTAGCTGTAACGACTCTCCTGAGGCTTCGACGTCCTCTATCATTGATTTTCTTTGGTCTGCCGGTACGTTTTGCTGCTCCAGAGACGCCATGTG
Source organism: Macrothele yani (assembly GCA_039090855.1). Taxonomy (NCBI): domain Eukaryota; kingdom Metazoa; phylum Arthropoda; class Arachnida; order Araneae; family Macrothelidae; genus Macrothele; species Macrothele yani. Next base: position 31,307,369 of record CM077025.1, read on the forward strand.
TCTTCCACTTATTCAGTACATCCAAAACAGTTGACTTGGGTATGTTTAAACGCCTCTCGGTTTCTCTATGGACAACCCACTAATATAACACCCTTTCCTCTCAAAGTCAGTTCTCTCCCGCAGCGACATTTCATTCAACATCACAATGCGATATGATCGCGATCATCTGCAGGTTTGTTTTTATACCGTTTGTAGCTGTACCGCGCATTTTAGCAACGCAGCGGTTACGTTCATTTGCTTTTGAAGGGATGTCCGGTGACGTTTGTCAATATAGTGTATATGCGGGAACACAAATTTAAATTGTTTCACTTCTTTAATAGGTTTCAACTGAAATTTCCGGCATCCTTGACGACGTTGTGCATTATTTTTTCTAGCGTACGTGCATAATAATTTAAAAATTTAGCATGACTCAATTTCGAGATAAATGCATTCAAAATTTATTGTGAGAAATCCTTTCATTTTTTGAGAAGAAATGCACAACAATTTAAAAGTTACGCACAATGAAGGTCACACAAACGATCACCGAGTACACATTCCAGCACCCTGAAGGTCACACAAACGATCACCGAGTACACATTCCGGCACCCTGAAGGTCGCACAAACGATCACTTTTTATTCTTGGGAAAACTTTCTCAATGTGTTCAGACGTCACATAAGCACCTTGAAGGTCACACAAACGATCACCGAGTACACATTCCAGCACCCTGAAAAGTCACACAAACGATCCCTTTTTATTCTTGGGCAAACTTTTTTCAATGTGTTCAGACGTCACATAAGCCCCCTGAAGTTCACACAAACGATCCCTTTTCAGTCTTGGGCAAACTTTCTCAATGTATTCAGACGTGCGCTCATGCTCGGGCGTCCAGACCTTTCGTCATTTTCCAAATCATTTCGCCCATCATTTGCAATAATCCTTCAAAAATCATTTTGTAATAATCCTTCAAATGGCATACCATCGGAATATTTGTGCACGAAATAGGCAATTAGCCACATACACATCTCGGAACAATTCAAGTGTCTCAGGTGCGGTTTTACCGATTTTCAATCAGAACCGGATATTTGCCCTCTGCTGCACGATAGGGCAGTAACAATGTTCTTCCACCGAATGACGCCATGCACAGCGTAAATTATCATCTGCACAATTCTCATGCGAACACTGTTGCCACCGCATAGCTGATAAATGAATTATACAAAAATCATGCCTTCCCGACCCGTGTGTTTTACCGGAATTTTTAAAAACAAAATCAGTCTCATTGCACTCCAGCCAAGTTACATACGCCTGTTAATTTCTAATTCGATATGGTCGTATCTTGTTATACGAAAGGTCAGGACTGTAGGCAGGCTCCTGGCATGATTTCAATATTGCATTTCGTACGAAACTGTTGAACAAAAGCAGTCACGTGTGGGCGGGTGTTATCATCGTGTAGGGTCCACTTCCCCACCAGTTCTGGTTGCTTAATCGATATGCGTCGTCGCAAACGCTTCAAAACTGAAATGTGCCGTATGTTGTCCGAGGTAGTTGTGAGCATAAGTTACTTCTAAATTTGCCTCCATCAACACTTTAAATCTTTAGTTATAATACACTGCTGGACAATTGCTAAGAACGGATCATAAACGGCTATATAGCGCTTAAAAAAGTAAGTGTGGTTGGATGCCAAGTGAAATAAAATAATGTCAGAATGCCAGGACATTACAAGAAAGACAATTTATTGTGCTCTGAAATCCAGAAGGCTTTGGAACGTGTTCAAGGGACAAACAGGCCATTTTGTGCAGACTACGTAAACGTGAAAAAAATGCAATTACTGTCCGCAGGCGTTCTGGCGTAAGATGTCAATACGAGATATGGCCACAATGGAGGGCGATGCAAGATTTCACATGTCGTGTTATGCTTTGCACAACATTATCAAGCAGCTGTTGGGGTAATTTATCCCATTCCTCTGTCAGTACACGGATGAGGGTGTCCTTGTCTATTGGAGGGCATTGGCGACCAGCAAGACTCCTCCCTAAAGCATCCCACACATTTTCAATGGGATTCAGATCTGGAGAACGTGCTGGCCATACGAGGAGTTGAATATCCTCGCTCTCAAGACACTCCTGGACAGCGACTGTTCGATGACATGTTGCGTTGTTGTCCATGAAAATGAATCTATCACCGACAGCACCACGGAACATGCGAACATGAGGTAGCAGAACATCATTAATGTATCGTTGGCCAGTCATAGTCCCAGTTGGAAGCACATAGAGGGACGTACGGCCATTGAACATGATGCCAGCCCATACCATGACACTACATGTCGGATATCGGTCCCTTTCCTCTATGTTTGCTGGACAATATGCAGTACCACTATCACGCCAGATCAGTTGTCGTCGACGATCAGACGATAGACTGTATCTACTCTCATCTGAGAAGAGGACAGCAGATTAGTCGTTATCAGTCCAATTGCGATGTTGATGGCACTATTGCAAACGGGCGGTACGGTGACGTCTGGACAATGGGATGCACACAACAGGACGACGGCGGGCGTATAGTCCTCCTTCATGCAAACGTCTGGCGACAGTTTTTCGGGAGATCCGCTTGCCAGTAGCAGTCATAAACTGATTTGCTACCTCACTAGCTAAGCTTCGCCGGTGTCTTTTTGTTGATAGAACTATGTACCGATCTTCTGCAGGTGTCGTACTGCGAACACGACCTCCCCCGTGACGTTTGCTACACTCTCCATTTGTTTGAAATGATTTCCCAAGCCTTGAAACAACACTGTGGCTGACGTCGAACTCCCTGGGAACATCTGTTATTTTTCGCCCTTCTTCAATCTTGCCAATAATACGGCCACGCGTAAAATCATCTAGGTGATGTCGGGAAGACATAATGAAAATTGCAAGTTCGTCAATTGATTCCTTCCCTTTCAACTTTGCGTTTGAACAACAACGGTAAATACGCGTCAAATCCTTTATATCTCTTATCAGCGCTATGACGTCACGAACAAGTTCGGCAATCCAAAATTTGCATACGCACAACACGTCTTACTGTATCCCGCACTTATGCTAATTTCCACATTTTCCTGCCTTCCATTTTATGGTTGCTATCGTTGCTATTGTCATCCGTCCTTAGCAATTGTCCGGTAGTGTATTATAAAAGTATTGTATATTAGCTTTGTTTTCTGTACATAAATCTTTAATCTCACTTCTTTATCCCTGTAGGCAAGTTCCTGGATCATATTCTGCAGCTGTGAGGGGTTCATGCAAAAATGATATGTTGTCAGCAAAACAAAGGTGGATTAAAGCTATGGTGTTACTTTGTCTCATTTTTTTTTTCAATTGTTACACATGTTATGTCCTCGAACATACCAACTGCTGTGTTTTTATAGATGTTATCACTAACATAAACGTATTATCTTCAATGCCACAGCATTTCAAAGGCATTTCGCGGAGTCAAAAGCCTTTCTCCTTTCTTAGGTTCGTCGACATTGCTACATCTCTTTCAGTAGGTAGTCAGTCAGAAAGGGTTAGTGTCAGTCATGCCCTTAAATGAACACTTTGAAAAACTGAACTAAAGAAAAAGCAACACTTTCTGATGCGGAGATTTACTCATTGCAGCCCCGCGTTCGGCCATTTCTTAGGAAACGAATATATTCGTTGGTGCTGATTTCAGCCCATTTTGCTGACCCCCGAGTTATTTCGTTCCAGCCGTTAAAATGGTTAAAACACCTAGTAGCACAATCCATAAATGAACCAAAGTTTGATTAGATGAAAATCTAATCAAACAAAGGCTGTTACTAATACAAATTTGAAGTTGTGATTCCGTCTATTAGTGTAAATTACGACAAGAGTGTTAAGTCAAATAATATCCGAAAACTTGAAAATTTTATCGTCCTGAAACGGAAATCAAACCCGTGTGTCCCGGTTTGCGCCCGAGGACGCTAGCCACTACACCACCCAGAATGACCAAGTCTCAAGTTTCCGAGTAATGTTAGAGTAATATTTAATAATATATTAGAGTAATATTTAATATTATATTAGAGTTATATTTTATATTACTCTACCAAGTCTCAATTTTCCGAGTAATTTTGCCCCCCCCCCTCCCAGTGGCGCGGTGGTCTAAGCCATGGCTTCTGATCATTCGTCTGAAAGGTATCCGGGTTCGAATCCCAGTGAGGCATGGATGTTGTGTTTTTCTTGCGGCACTGGCTCTCTCCCTTCCCTGGAACCAGTGACTCTAAATTAGGACGAGCGACTGCTTGTAGCCCATTGGGTTGCTCACGGTGGTCGTTAAAATTTCAATTCAACCCAATCCGAGTAATATTAGAGTTATATTACCCCCAAGTTACCGAGTATTATATCATTTACCACTCTTGTCTACCAAGTCTCAAGTTTCCGAGTAATATTTAATATTATATTACAGTAATATTTAATATTAGAGTAATATTTTATATTACTCCGAAACTTGAGACTTGGTCGTTCTGGGTGGTATAGTGGTTAGCATGCTCGGGCGCAAACCGGGAGACGCGGATCCGATTCCCGCTTCAGGACGATGAAATTTTCAAGTTTTCGGATATTGTCTTTATTTGACTTACCACTCCTGTCATAATTTACAGCGATAGACGGAATCACAACTTCAAATTTGTATTATATACTGGTTTAATCCCGCATTTCAAAGGGTGTTTCTATTATTTTGCAGTTAATGTTCTGTTGAATCCATTAGCTTCTTCTCCGTGTTATTCAGTTTCAATGAATGAACTTTTTGATGTTGTTTATCTTTCCCGGCCGTAGTAAAGGGTATCCCAAGTAAAACATTTCCATGTAACGAAAATAAGTAACGATCCTTTATTGTCAAAACCACTTTTGAAATCTGATCGAGCCGCATGCTGTCCCGTAAAATGACACAACAGTAGTTAATTTCATTGTTACCCAACAATATATTTTAGTAAGCTATCGCCGAACATTATGTCATCACGTTTTGCATAAAGGAAACCATTTCTCATTGCAATCTGCGTAAATTACGACAACCAGATGCTGGATGTGATAACAGCCATTACAAGAATGCGTTTTGATGCTATCCATTTTTCACGACAGTAGTATGTAAGATTTCTGCTTATTCAAATGGATTAACTACTTGTAATGACAATTCTGCCTCACAGATGGCGGCACAGTACCTCTATACATCTACGCACTAGTTTGCAGAGAACAGGACGACGCCCAGTGAGCAGAAGTGAGGAAGTGAAGAAGGTTGTTGGTCGTAGTTGTTCGTTGTGAGGAATGAATTCGTTTAAGTTGTTAATTATCGTCTTGTGTTTCTTGTGTTGTGTTCGAATAAAGTGTTGAGAATATGATAGCTGTTCATTTTACTAGTACAAGGTTGAATTCCTCTAGACGCCACGAGCTCTACAATACATACATACATACACTGAAGAGCAATTGAATTCGAGACAGCTGGCGTTATGCAAATGTGGCGCTGTGGGCGGCCCTGTAAACAGAAACGACATGACGTATGCAGCGATCCGACAATATAAGGAGTGATGAGACGGGAATCAGTAAGCGTTGGACGCAATGGGTAAGACGAAGGATCTAAGTGCATTTGATCGTGGACAAATTGTCGGGGCCCGACGAATGGGTCACTCCATCTCGGAAGTCGTGCAGGCACTGGGATTTTCACGAGCCACTGTGTCACGGGTGCACCGTGAGTACATCGAATCCGGTAAAACCATCCCTACAAGGGCCAACTGCCGTGGACAACAGCGTGTGGATGAGAAGGGTCATCGTCGACTAGCTCGCATTGTAACAACGGATAGACGGGCCACAGTGCAAGAAATCACTCGGCAACTTAACGCTGGTGCACAAAAACGTGTAAGCAGACACACCATCCAGAACCATCTCCTCGCTATGGGGTATGAAAGCCATCGTCCCAAGAGGGTACCGCTGCTGACCGCGCATCACAGGGTGCAAGAATTAGCATGGGCGCGGGAACATCGCCACTGGACCCTAGACATGTGGAAAAATGTTGCCTGGACTGATGAGTTGAGATTCACGTTGGTACATGCGGATAGCAGAATACGAGTACGGCGCAAACCACATGAAGCGATGGATCCTTCTTGCCAGCAGGGTACTCTTCAAGCTGGTGGGGGTGGCATTCTCGTCTGGGGACTGTTTACGTGGACTGAAATGGGACCCCTGGTACGTGTGACATCGTCTCTCACAGGTCAACCTAACCGGAATATCCTGCACCACCATTTGCTCCCGTTTGTGCGTCTTCGACATCCTACTGGGGACCTCATCCTGCAACAAGACAATGCACCGTGCCATCGCTCCTAAATTGTATCCGAATGGTTGGATGAACACTCCACCGACGTGAGGACCCCAATCCCATCGAGCACATCTGGGATACCATCGATAGAGATGTTCGAGGCTCTGACCCCCCCCCCCTTTATCAAATCTTCGTGAACTGTGGGAGCTTGTTCAGGGGTCGTGAATCCGTAAGGCTTCCCGACGCTTCAGGCGTCCTGTCGAGTCCATGCCGAGACGAATCGCCGCCGTCATCAGGGCGAAAGGTGGTGCTACACGTTACTAAACAGGTATCTCTAATTCAATTGCTCTTTAGTGTACATACATACATATCACTAAGCTGTTCTTTGAGATTCAGAGCTTAGCTCCACGAAGAAATACAAACTACCAGATACATTTTTGATTATTTACTTATTGTTCCCGTATCAAACTTCTCCATTTACAGCGATCGTAACATACAACTCGGGCTTCACTGATATCCATCACACTACGTACACAAGATCTTCTATACTTCATACTCATAATCTTTTTTCTCGTGCAGACACTCCTGAATCTGATCCTTTCATGATTTCCTTGGCTTTCCTTCCTGCCAGTTAGGCTAAAATAATTTCTTAGTAAGCATCTCATCACTCATTCTTTCAACATGCCCAAACCACCGAAGCATGTTGGTCTCCACCTTGCTAATAACATTTTCATTCACATCACACAACTGCAACACATCTTCATTCCTCACCCAATCAGAACGTGTCTTGCCACAAACTCCCCGTAAGTAACCCATTTCTCCAGCACACAAACTTTCAAAATGTTTTATTCTGAGCGAAAGTTACAGGGAATGAAGGCGGTAGGCGGCATGTGCCTTTACAATGCCTGAAATCATAATAACAGGAGTCAGGTATATACAAAATGTGCGCAATTCACATTATGCGAGGGGTATATACAATGCAAGTGAAATAGATGAGCTGACGACAAGACATAATTACCGTAGTATGTATACAAGAAGTGCGCTATTTACAGTATGAGAGGTGTATGTATACAGCGAGTGCGCAAGATACAGTATGAGAGGTGTATATATAATACAGTGCTAGTGAGATAGATGAGCGATGATACAACATAAGTGCAACAGTGCAGGGTGTGATAATGGAAAATACATAGGTGAGACTGAATAAATGTACAATTTAGACGAAGTATATTCAGATGTGCGTGAAGCCATATAAGAACAGGGAACGAACTATGTGCAGCAAGTGAGATATACATACAATGCAATGAAAATATAAATAGAAATGACGCAGAACATAATGATGCAATTGAAAATGCGTACTATATACAAGATGTGCACAAAAAGTGCGTGACTGAGATGCGCATGATGCAGACAGTAAAGAATGAACTTGTAGGACGTCTCCGAAAAGGAGCATACACAGTACCAAGGAATATGTATATGTACATAATGAACAACGAAATATATACAGGATGTGTATGTACAATTTATGTGAGCAACAACTTGAACGAATGAGCAGAAGATATATGACGAAATAAAAACATTGAATATAAAGGTACAATGCGAACAGAAGAAATTACTAAAAAGAACACTTTTTCAGAAGAGGGCACCACAGCGTAAGTGCACGTGAATACGCTACAAACACCGACAGTAAAAAGATAAACTGGAGATGGGAATATGAAGAATGTACAGAGGATCTAAGTCTGACAAGCTTAGGGAGAAACTCTCCGGATCCGGTTAGCCAGTCCAGGGTTCATCACAAAGATCAAAGCGGAGAAGATCCCGACGTACAGGGTGGAAGTCAAAGCAGAAGATGTAGGTCTGCAGAAGGACCGGAAAACCAGCGGTGTAATGGTGACCATACACTCAGGAACTGCTGGCTTTGGTGAGTGGCCCGGGCTACGGTAAACGCCAATCGGAGCCGTGAGGTCAGCCGGTTGCGAAATTGAGCACAGAGGGTATCTCCTGCTTGAAGGAGCGTAGGCGCATTAGAGGTATGACGGAGTTGCAGATAGAAGCAGTAAATCCCATGCTTTGCTAGTACAAAGATGTATGCGCATGGCTCAGATAAAGGCACCTGTGGAGAACAAGAAACCAGCAACGTACTGTACGAAGAAAAAGGCAGCTCTTTGGCACAGAGACACTTGGCAACGGTAAAGGCTAGGTGTAGTAAAAGAAAGATCGCCGGGCAGTACTGGTAGATGTGTAGAACATCAGCATGCTCAGAACAGAAAATGCAGGTGAGTGCGGCTGCCAGCGTTATCCGAAATAACGTGGCCGACACTGGCAGACGGAGGTGAAGGAAGAGCCAGTGAATATTCCTTTCATCTGGTGTCGAGATGAGTGAAGCTGTTGCCGACCACACACTCGAAAGAGCGGCGGGCGGCACTCCTTAAATGAGCTGGGGAGCGGGTGGCGATGGATCCTGAAGGAGAACGCGATATAGAGTACGGACAGTAAAACTGGAGATCGGAAGAAATGAGCCACGAACAGGAAGAAAAAAGAAAGGGGAAGAGAATCCGATGAAACGAGAAAGAGTCCAGCCGGAGAAGCGAGAGCAAGAAAAAGAGTAACGATCAAGGAGCAGAGAGAATCGTAGAGTGCAAGAGATGCAGAGGTGCGTGGAAGGAAAGGAGAGAGGTCGGAAAAGGGTTTCCATCTTAGGTCGGAGGAAAGTAAATCTCGGGCGGATACGATCCCAGCTGGGAGCCAGGAAAGGTCAGTGAATTACGGTGCGTTAGGAGGATGGATGAGTAGAAGAGGGATTTAGCTAGAAGTTCTGAAGTTGAATCGGGTGGGGCACGGAGTAGTGGCACAGAGCGAAGAAAGGAAAGCGCCTCCGAATAAACGGGGGAAAGACGAGAGCGGAGGAGAGAAAAGCGATCCATCAGCAGAAAAGTTGTGAATTTGAAGCGGGGGTTTCGGGGAGAAATCATCACGTCTCGGAGAAGAGAGACTGCGGATCTTGGTTCGCAGAGTAGACGCAGAAGGGATACTATCCGGTGTGCTTTGTAGAACTGGCGAACATCCAGGAGCCCAATACCACTGGTGAAGATCGGACGACTTAGAGTTGAGACTTGTATCCAATGATGAGCTGACCAGATCATAGTAGAGATTATCCGGATGACTTCAGCAAGATAGTAAGCTGGCATGCGAGCAGCTGCCCACACATGAAGACAATGAGACAAAACTTGGTCGTTCTGGGTGGTGTAGTGGTTAGCATACACGGGCGTTTTCTGGGAGACGCGGGTTCAAGTCCCGCTCCAGGACGATGAAAATTTTCAAGTTTTCAGATATTATCTGACTTACCATCCTCGTCACATTTACGCCAAAAATCGGATTGTCATCTTCAAAATTTGTATTATATGACGTAATCCCGTATTTCTTTCATGGAATATAAGAAACAATAGATAAATCACGATAATGCCGCCCCGGTGGCGCAGTGGTCTAAGCGATGGTCTCTGATCATTCGTCCGAACGGGGTCCGGGTTCGAATCCCGGTGAGGCATGGATGTTGTGTTTGTCTTACGGCACTGGCTCTCTCCCTTCCCTGGAACCAGTGACCCTAAATTAGGAACGGGCGACTGCTTATAGCCCATTGAGTTGCTCACGGTGGTCGTTAAACCTCCAAACAAACAAAAAAAAACAAAAAAAGAAATCACCATAAAAAAATCCCTAACCTTTAGGTTTTCTACATGGAGCACTGAATAAATAGCCCCGCTGCAGAAGAGCGTGTTTTCGTTTAGAGTTGAAAACCCAGGACTTTTTCATTTTCTTACAAGCGAAAGCCTAACGGACCCATGCTCAGAGATGGAAGCTGGTCACGGGTCAACGGGTCGACAATTTCTATCGGGTCAAGATGTATAATACATATATATATATATATGTATATATATATATAGATAGTACATAAATAAAACAAAAAAATAACTTTATAAATAAATTATTTAACACAAGAAAATTAGACAAAAAAGGCTAATACCATGAGAAGCGCCGAAGGCAGCTAAACCTCATGTAGTAGCTTATATAGAATGAAAATTTTACAGAACAAAAATACAAAATTTCAAAACAAGTAAAAAACTGGAACAGGTTGCCGTCATCGGGAGAGCATCAACCTGTATGAGTGGCCTTTCTAGTACCAACAAAACGACAAGGCAAGCCAAAATTGTGGGCTGGTCATGCTCCCTAGGCCACAAAACCAAATTCTAATAAGCACAAAAATTGCAAAAATCAAATTTAAAAAAGAAGAATTAAAAGCTTACCGGCTTTTAATTCTCCTTTTTTATTTATTTATGCCATCCCAAAGTTTCATAAGGAACCTGTTTCCTTTTATTTATGCTTATTTATTTCCTTTTATTTATGCCATCCTAAAGTTTCATAAGGAACCTGTTTCCTTCCGTTTTATTACTAGTAGACGCAACTGTTATAACAGCAAAGCGAGTGGGTTGCTTCAGAGATACTTGTCCGTGGCTCTTCGCAGGTTGGGTTCGACCTGGATTATTGGGAGCAATAACAGAGTCTTGGAGACACTTTGCTCGGTGACTGTCACATCTGTGGATACTTACGATTTTAAAAAACCTTTTCACCTCAATTTCATTGAAGGGCCTGTGGCAGGTAGCCCTAAATATACATACGAAGTTTGAGCCCGGGCCTACAGAACAGTATTGGCATTTCCTAATGGATTTCTGTATCAATAACAATTTTGTTACCGTGGGCGATGGGCTTTACCTCCAAACTCGTGGTATCCGATGGACAGTCGCTTTTCTAGCAGTTTAGCTAATCTCTATCTACATTTTTTTGAGGATAGATATGTTGCCAATCATCCTTTACCTGGGATTGCTCTAAGATATGTTGATGAAATTATCGTCATTAACATTCCGGACTTTTGCGTTGCGCCGCTGACTTGTATCCTGACGACCTTACTCTAGAAAAAACCAACAGATCGTCTACTTGTGTTTGTTACCTCGATTTAGATGTTCAGGTAGACGAGGAGGGAAGAGGTGTGGTGAATTTATTTGATAAAAGAAACTCTTTTTGAGTTTGATATCATTCACTACACTCACTGGTCATCCAATATTTTAAAAGTTATACATCGTAATCTACTCATCTCCCAGTTTCATAGAATTGCTAAAATTTTCTCTACACAGCTCTTACTTGCAAAAAATCTGAAAGCCCTTCTTTCTAAATTGCAATCTAACAATTTTCCTAAAAATTTCTTCAGGCATCATTTTAACCATTTAATTTTGAACTTTAATTCGGTGTCCAAAAGTTTCAAATTACACATTGACATGCTTTACTAACCTAGGACCTAACAATTTTAAATATATAGGTAACATAAAGTGCTATTTGGTGGGTCCCTTATAGCTGAAGATCTTATCTACATACACAGTTTTGCATCTTGTCAACTCACACATTTTTTGGCTTACCAGGTAGTTGTTTAACCGTGACAACCTTTCTTATCAGTGTATATATTTGGGTTCTTGTGGGTGCTCTGTTCAGTCTTGCTTGACTCTTTGTCATGGCGGTTTTTGTTCTGCCGGTAAGCTTTTAATTCTTCTTTTTTAAATTTGATTTTTGTAATTTTTGTGCTTATTAGAATTTGGTTTTGTGGCCTAGGGAGCATGACCAGCTGACAATTTTGGCTTGCCTTGTCGTTTTGTTGGTACTAGAAAGGCTACTCCCACAGGTTGATGCTCTCCTGATGACGGCAATCTGTTACAGCTTTTTGCTTGTTTTGAAATTTTGGATTTTTGTTCTGTAATATTTTCATTCTATATATATATATATATATATATATAGGGGAGCACATGCTACTTTTTATCTGTTGGATTGTTCTTTTTGGATACTTGTAACTGCCAGGGGTAAGAGGATTGGACACTTTTGATTTTTGATTTTTTACTGTTCAATATTATTGTACATTTCGTTTTTTGTTCATTTGTTCTGTTATTGATTTTGTTCAAATTTATTCATCATTGCAATCTGGTGACCTAGGGGACACACAGGCGGTTTTTTACAAACCGGTTTCCTGTTTTGAAAGGTCACACTTAGACTGGTGTTCCCCTGAAGAGAACAGTCTAATCTAAGAGGTAATATTCTCCTTTTATGGGTAGTTCCTGGAGAATTCAGGAACTGTTTTTTTTTAAATTATTTTTGAATTTTGTCCATATATCATATCCTTTTACTTTATTTTTTTCATGTGTGTCAATGTATATAAGTGATTGTCTAAATGCATGTGATACTATCATAGAACCCAATTTTGATAAGCTGCTGTGGCGCTGTCTTATGGTATTTCTCTATATTTTCATTAATTCACATTTTGTGATTCTGATTGTGAATAATTTTACTGTTCATATATATATATATATATAACCTTAATACTGAAAGCTGGATAAACTGATTCGGAGAAATTAAAAGAAGAGATCCAACAACCACAGGGAGAAAAGAAAGAGGAATATAGAACTATGGCAAGCTATTAAAAGCTATTATCCATGGCTTCATCAAGGGTCAGGCACAGACAACACCTCTCATACCTCTATAAAGACCAAAAAAGTGTGGGTTTTAGCACCATCCAGCCTGCTGCAAAACAGAAAAAAGCTAACCAAAAAAAAACAGGTAAAAACATTTTTACAAAAAAAAAAAAAAAAAAGAGAGAAACCCACGTTTTTTTTTGGACTATAATATATATTTATTTATTTATTTATTATAGTCCAATAGTTATTTATTATAGTCCAAAGCATATTTGTCCGGGTCGGGTCTGGCTCCAAAATGTCTGACCCGTTTCCAACTCTGCCCACGTTTGACAGGGCACTGAAAGTGTTCCAACTTGAACGACGAATCAGAAACCTACGTCAATGAAGAAACGTTTGATTCCATATCTCATGTACAACCCATGTAACCAAATAAAATTATAGCTTTAAAAATCTTTGTTAGTGGATTTTTCTCTTTTCATAAATGTCAGGCTGGGTGTTCAGTACGATATTACACGCTAATTCCCCCCCCCCCTCCCTGCCTCTCTTTCTTGTATGTAGGGAAATTTCACCCGAAAGATTAGCTATTCAAACAATGCCATCATTCAGTTCGCGGAAATTCTTTGGTTAGCCTTTTCTTACGACGGTTTTAGAAGAAGGAGATAACAACGATTCTTAGTCTTTTATTTTTAATTCGACATTCAACAGTATTTATCGTACGTTTCGTGCATCCCACACATTTTTTGAAAACATTTGGCATTTAGTGATTCTTAAGATCTTTTGCGAGATGACATTTTAATGTTGCCTTTCAGCACGAAATAGCTGTTCGTGTTCTCTTTGCCTGATGCATTATTAAGAAGTATGTGCGCGTTGCTTAAGCGCCGTAGTAAATGCACTGATGTGGATAATTGGAAACTCGTAGTAAGATGAAGATTATGAATGAGAGAGTTCTGTGACAGAAAAAGAGAAACAGAGAGAGAGAGAGGCTGGAGCATCTTCATTCTCTAAGGAATCGGCAAAAGAGAGAGAGAGAGAGAGAGAGAGAACCACAGAGCAGTTCATTGTATGCTCGCTAAATGTCAGATGGTGTTTACTACGGAGACGCCTTTGTAGTTTGCTGCCCTTTTCGCTTCCAACTCGCAGACTTCGCTAGTGACATTTCCTATCTGCTCAATCTTTCCTCTTGTTGTTTTTTCTGCTCGTTTTTTCTTTCTTAACCTTCTACTCTTCGCTTCTCTATGAGTAACTAATAAGATAATCAAAGCTTCCATACCAGCGCAAAAGCAAATAACGCATAAGTCGCTAAATTTCCCAAATTAATGATATTTTCCATTCGCCTTACCGTTGTCGAATTATTATTCACAGAAGTAAATGTGTGATTTTTCTAAAGAAAGATAATAACGTGGCTTCCTTGTTGGATCTAAACGGTATCGATCGTTTGCGAATAAAATAACTAAAAATATTGTGTTCAAATACTCCGAAATGCATGATATAAAACATTTATTTGAAATGATTTACGGACATCTGGGGGGAGGAGAGTTGACTAATGTTTCTCATGATATCAGATGTGCTCAAGTTCTAACAAGAAATCAACTTTAATTAAACTTTTAATTGATGTAAAGTTATTCCTTCGTTAAACGCTCCAATAACTACATTTCAGAATCAAATAATGGTACATGTACCCAACTGACCATTCGTCCGAGATGGGTCCGGGTTCGAATCCCGGTGAGGTATGAATGTTGTGTTTTTCTTACTGATTTGTCTCTCTCCCTTCCTGGAACCAGTTGTCACAAATTAGGGAGCAATCTATGGGATTATAGCCCATCGATTGCTCCCTAATTAACAACCACTGTGCTCTCTTTAACGACCACTTAAAAACAACCACTGTGCTCCCTTTTAACGACCACTGTGGGCAATCAATGGGCTTATAGACCATCGATTGCTCCCTAATTAACAACCACTGTGCTCTTTTTTAACGACCACTAATTAACAACCACTGTGCTCCCTTTAACGACCACTGTGCTCCCTTCAAACGACCACTTAAAAAGAACCACTGTGCTCCCTTTTAACGACCACTGTGGGCAATCGATGGGCTTATAGCCCATCGATTGCTCACCGTTTTCGTTAAAAGTGCAAACCATAATAGTAGTTAACAAAGAAATAATAATAAGCGGCTGCCCATCCCTAATTTGGGGCTACTGGTCCCAGGGAAGGGAGAGATCCAGTGAGGTAAGGCAAGCATAACACCCATTCGTCATCCAGGGCTTGGGCTAATTTGTCCGAGATAGGTCCGGGTTCGAATTCCGTGAGAAATGGATGTTATGCTTGTCGTACGGTACTGGCTCTCTTCCCTTCCCTGGAACCAGTGACCCTAAATTAGGGACGAACCAGTGCTTATAATCCATCGAGTTGCTCACGGCGGTCGTTAAACTTTCAAACAAAAAAAGAAAATATGCACCCAAAGATATCTCTGCATTCTGATAAAAAGTAACTGCCGCTGCCGCTGCCGCCGCCGCCGCTATTTTAGAAATTTCACGGCACTCGCACCTTCCTAGCTCGCAGCGCAAAAATTAATAAACACAAAAATACGAAATTTACATTGTTCGTAGAGAATTGTTCGGTTGTTCGGAGAATACGCTGAAATAAACCGTTTTTCGATTCTGGCGATACTTCAAAAGTTATTGTATTCCAAAGTAAAGGTAAGCAGAAAAAGTGCTATCAGTTCGCGTTTCGGACACACCAACAACAACAGAACCACGAAACTTTGCAGGCATGTAGCGCCATGGCTGAATTTTTGCACCTTTACACCCTTTTTTTGAATTTCGATTTAGTTTACTAGAAATTAAGTTTTTAAATTTCACAAAATTCTCTATTTCGCGATTGGATCCATTTTAAAACACGGATATATGGCAAACTATAAATCATAACGCATTGCAATTTGTGCAGCATAAACTCACAATTATCATCCCACTTTTAAAAAAAAATTTTAAAAGAAATCATTTTCTGATTTTTAAACATTTTTAAAGACGCAAAGGAAAGGAACGAATGGTGTCCTCTGTCTTCAGCGGTAACCACACAGGAAAGTATTGGTCCCGTGAGCTTCTGCCATGGTGACGCAGCTATTTTTGGCGCTCTCTTATCACTGGGTGAAAGGACAGACCACAATAAAACTGGTAATGACTCAATGCTTAATGACGTAACGACGCTTTTAAAGTTCGTCGTTTTCCGCCGGCATAAAATAAAATAAAATAAAAATAAAAATAGTGGCTATAGAACATTTCTCTGCTTGAAATTTTCACGAATTGTTCGACCACTTCTACATGACCTAGAGATTTTAAAATTACCATAAAATTACCATGACTCAACCATGTTGGTAGGTCTTAAAGCCCAAATACCTAGGAGAGTCTGAAAACAAACAAAAAATTTAATGGCGGCTTTGGAACATTGTCTGCTGGAATTTTTCTCGAATTGTTTGACGACTTCTAAATGACCTAGAGATTTGAAAATTGTCATGCTGATATGTCTTAAGGTTCAAATGCCTTGAAAAGTCCGAAAACCAAAAAGAAAAAAAAAAAAAAAAAAGAATCAAAATGGTGGATATGGAACATTCTCTGCTTGAATTTTTCGCTAATTGTTCGACAACTTCTCAATAACTTTGAGAACTGAAAATTGGCATGTTGATAGTCCTTAAGGTCCGGATACCTAAAAATGTCTAAATACCAAACAGTTCAAAAAGAAGGCTCAGCTTTACTGTTCAAAATGCTGATAGATTTAAAGATAATTATGCTAGAAACGTTGAACTGCTGTAAAAATTCCATAAAATTTTGATTTAAAATTATGGGGCGTCAAAGCCTGATCCGTTTTACGTCAAACCGTATGCATTGACGTCACGAACCTGTTTTAAATCGTGCAACAGATACTGATCTTAAATTACTTTTCTTCCCTTCAATTTTTTTTCTTTAATTTTATGTTCAAAAAATTATAGATTCACCTTTCGGAGAACGAGCATAACTGCTAGTTTCTTAAAAATATTGTAACCATGGGATACAATACAATGCAATTATTTTATTGCACACATTTAAAACTTACAGTCATATGAAAATACAATACACTAGGAGGAATCTAAACATACTGGCTGTAAGGCGATTCCCCCTATCAGATGTGAAAAAAGGAATAAAATTGTAACGTATATTCTATTTTAACTTTCCTTTCGAGTTTCTTTTTCATTGTAAGTTTGAGTTCGTTCTCTTAGACATTTTCAAACCTTAACGTTATGTCTTTTTCTTCAAGCGAGAATGACGTTGGCAACACACTGAGGCCGGAACAAGAGTGACGTATGTGTTGCCGGATAAGAACGATATATAAAGAGGCAATGCAGTGATTGTTTATGGAGGATTGATGTTATTGATGACAGACGTGCTGTTATACTGCGATTGGGTGCTAAATCATTGATACTGTACTGAGTACGCCAATAAAACGAATGTGAGTGTGGAGTACAAACCATGCCATCAAAATAAAAAATAAACGTATCTGTAAGTACTACAATTGGCCTCTTTCCTGTAACGCGTATGAGTGCCTTCTAATATTACATTCACTTTAGCACACATAACGTAATTACAGACGTAAAGACTAATCTACAGCGGAAAGACAAATTACGTTATAAAATATATAAAGGCAAGTAATATGGTTATAACAGAAGCGCCACTGATAGCAGCATAGCTTGGAACTACAATTTAATGACAGGATTGAGATTCGTTACGGAGATCAATGTGATTTACACTGTAATTTCGGTGAGACAAGGAAAATGTTTTAATATTTTCCAGAGATCTGATGCTCTCTGGGAGATTATTCCATAGGATAATGGTTTTATACAATATGCTATTTAAGCCATAATTAAGTTTAACAGACGGTAGACATAAATTCTTGTTAGCAACAGATCTGGTGAAGACAGCATAATCCAGATATTGATGTTAGATTCAACAAGAAAAATGACACCGAATTTTCGAGTGTAATAAGCACGTCCTTTGAATCCGTTCTGACGCAAATTAAATTTATCAAAGCTATTCAAAGGCAATGGAACCGGTATGGAAAACAATAGTATCTGACGGAAGAAAGAAGTTTTTCAATCGGGCCTTTAATCCCTCAGATATTGGGGTAAACTGAATTTTGAGCTTACGAACTCTTAGAAACAGAGTTATCGACAAAAATGAGATGTGACTTTACGTCCCCTGGTGGGAAAACCATGCATTATTTTAGAAAGAAAGTATTCTCAAAAAGTTTATCCATATGAGCGGTATCGGTCCAAGAAAAAAATTTAGTCAAGTTTTCAAGAGCCCAGATTTTGCTACAAATGCATCAGAAGCAGAAATTAACACTTTTGATCCCTGGTGGCCAAACCATTCTTTACAAAACATTAGAAATTATGTGAAAATTATTTTCCATCAGGTCTTGTATGCGATACAGGAAGAATTTTCAAATCGGAGTTTTAGGAGCAGAAAACGCAATTTACCTTTATTTGCCCTAGCGGAAAGTCTTAAATGATTTACGTGAAAATTTTGAATTTATAGGAAAAACATTTCCCATCGGTAACACTATCCAACAACGAAGGAATTTTTCAAATTGGACTTTTAGAAGTAGAGATATTGACAAAAATATGATATACATCTACGCCCCTGGCGTAGAAACCATGCATTATTTCAAGAAGGAAGTGTTCCTAAAAGGTTTGTCGATATGAGTAGCATAGGTCAACAAAAGACTTTTTTTTCAATCGAGATTTTAGAAGCTCATATTTTCCTGCAAATACATCAGAAGTGGAAATTAAGACTCACGCCACCTGGTGACCATACCATTTTTTTACAAAAATTAGAAATTATGTGCAAAGGATTTCCCATCAGTAGCTGTTCCGGTGCAGAAGAAATTTTTCAAATCGGAGGTTTAGAAGCAGAGAAATAGTGGGAAACGCAATTTACCTTTACGCCCCTAGCGGAAAGTCTATGAATTACTTGAAAATTTTGAAATTATATGAAGTACATGTCATACTGGAAACACTATCCAACAAAAAAGGAATGTTTCAATTCGAACCCCTAGAAGTTGAGATATTGACAAAAATAAGATATACATCTACGCCCCCTGGCGTAGAAACCATGCACTATTTTAAGAAGAAAATGTTCCTAAAAGGTTTGTCGACATGAGTAGTATCGGTCTACAAACGACGTTTTTTTCAATCGGGAATTTAGAAGCTCATATTTTGCTGCAAATACATCAGAAGCGGAAATTAAGATTTGCGCCCCCTGGTGGCCAAACCATTTTTTACAAAAATTAGAAAGTATGTTCAAACGATTTCCCATCAGGGGCCCTATCCAGTGCAGAAATAATTTTT
Source organism: Macrothele yani (assembly GCA_039090855.1). NCBI lineage: Eukaryota > Metazoa > Arthropoda > Arachnida > Araneae > Macrothelidae > Macrothele > Macrothele yani. The sequence continues at coordinate 31,326,486 of CM077025.1, forward strand.
TAAATCGGAGATTTAGAAGCAGAGATATAGGGCGAAACGCAATTTACCTTTATGCCCCCTAGCGGAAAGTCTATGAATTACTTGAAAATTTTGAAATTATATGAAAAACGTTTCACATGGTATACAAGGTAACATTTAGTAGACGGAATTTTTCAAATCGGACTCTTAGAAGTAGAGATATTGAAAAAAACAAGATATACATCTACGCCCCCTGGCGGAGAAACTGTGGGATATTTTAGGAAGAAAATATTCCGAAAAGGTTTATCGATGTGAGTGGCATCAGTCCACGAAAGAATTTTTTCAATCGATATTTTAGAAGCTCAGACTTTATTGTAAATACATCAGACGCAAAAATTAACACTTACGCCCCCTCGTGGCCAAAGTATTCTTTACCAAAAATTCAGAATTATATGCAAAAGATTTTCCATTAGGAGATGCATCGCTGAAAAAAGATTTTTCAAATCGGAGTTTTAGGAGAAGAGTTATCGGGAAAAAATGTAATTTACTTTTACGCCACCTAGCGGAAAATCTATGCGTAATTTGAAGAAGAAACGATATCTAAAACACTCTTTGACATAAATGAAATCGAAAGATAAAAGAATTTTTTCAATCGGATGTTTAGAAGCAAATATTTGGATTAAAACGTAATTTTGAATTCGACATAATCTGCATTTACGCCCCCTAGCGGCAAAATTGTACATCGTAAAAAAAACGAAATAAAGGATCATCATTCGCATATTTCAAGCTTCCGAATGCAAAAAGATTTTTTCAAATCGGACTAATAGTTGCAGAGATACAGTGGGTACAGACGGACGGACGGATGGACAAACCGAAAACAGAAGCACGATCGTTTTTTACAAAAGACATGCTAAAAATAGGCAATTTAAGATGCATTATTTTAAAAAATATGCCTAGTTTCAAGGTAAAAATTGCATGATTTTTTTAAAATTTAGTTTTGGAAATAATGGTTTTGAATTAGATATGTTATCTGTGTTCAGCATATAGAGAACAGATTTGTTCTGTAATTTGAGCAAGCATAACTTACTGTTTGCACTTATATTTGAATACCAGGATTCCAGACCGTAGGAGAGATGGGTATAAAGAAAAGCATACCAAAATGCTTTTAGGACTTTGATAGGGAAGAGATGCTTAATTTTACTAAGTAGGCCAACCTGTAAGGAAACTTTTTTAAAACAAACTGAACATGCGTATTCCAGTTAAAGAATTCATCGAACCAAACGCCAAGATACTGAACTTTGTCCACAATTTTAAGTGGGAGATCATTAATCAGGACTGGAAAGTTATTTACGTCATCGTTTTTATGAACATTTCGGAAACATACAGAGTTGGTTTTTAAAATATTAAGTGATAATTTGTTAGAGCATAACCAATCAGATAAATTTGATATATCATTATTGACCATTACCTGTAACTTATGCAAATTATGACATTTTTGAAAAATGACAGTGTCATCAGCGTATAGCAAAGCATGAGTTGATTGTAGGCACATAGAAAGATCATTAATGTATAACAGGAACAGTAACGGTCCCAATACCGAACCTTGAGGCACTCCACATAAAATATTAAGCAAATCAGAGTTTATATTATTTACCGAGACATACTGTTTGCGATTAGAGAGGTGGCTTATTAAGAGGGAAAGTATTTTGCCACGAAAACCGTATTTGGGTAATTTATGTAGCAGAATATCTTGATTTACCGTGTCGAAAGCTTTTTGGAAATCAATAAAAACACAAATAGTATAACAACTCTCATCTAGTGTTTCGGAAATGAAGTTTGACAACTTAGCAACAGCTAGTTCAGTAGATCTTAACAAGAGTAAATTTTAATAACCTTTTTAAAAATCTTGTAATCATTTCCTCTTTCTCTTAGTGCTACTGGGAGATTTCAAGATAGCCCCTTTTTTTCACCAGTTTTCTTCCAGTAGTGCTAAAGAGAGGAATTCGTGGAATTTCTTGGCTTTATTATTCTGCGAGGGATTGAGTGGGCAACGGTTTTTTCTCAGGAAGACTATCAAGCAATTCTAACATATTCTGGCTTTAATAGAGATTTCTCACGGTGGTCAAAATCGTTAAAGAAATGGTGAAAAGACAGACGTGTCACATGAGAGTGTCCGAAAGAGATGGCAATAAAAGTAACTCACACGCTTTCTGCAAAGAGGGTCAAGCACGGGGTGGTCTGGATCTAGCTTCTAGAGGGAGAAGACACAAGAAGGTGTTATTCATCTGAGACTGGAAGCCAAGCAGGCAGAATTTTTGTCGAGAAATTAGAAATTAGAAATTGTTTACTCACCGACGAACATTGTAGATCTTCTTTCCGTGTCGAGCTAAGCGATTTGAAAGAGAAGTAAAATCTGAAAAAACAAACTTAGCAGATAGGTAACTGAAGAAAAAGCCTAATAGAAAAATAAGCAGAAACAGATCATCGTGCTAATAATACGAAGCATGTTCAAAAATAATTATTGCTTCCGCGCAAGTATCTCGCGCATGACTTATTGCCTGGCCAAGGCTGAACTGGATGAAGAACAGGCTGTAACATTAACGACGAAGACAATAGACTTTTGGTGATTGGGCGTTAGGGACGATTTCAGCCGTTAGATGGCACTGCGTCCCAAGGTATAAACAACTGTTTTCACGTTGTTTGAATTGCTGGATTGTGTATGTTCGTAGTTTTTTTCTTGCGTTTCTTTTAAAAAAACCTTACAGTTTTAAAACCAAACTGTTGTTTTCACAACAAAATCTAACCCATTTTAAAAATTATTTACTGTTGTGTGCCGATATGCACATCTTCTGAGAAGAAAAGCGTGGGATTTTCATTCCATGCGTATCCCTCAAATCAGAACCTAAAGCAAATGTTGCTGAAAGAAATATCTCGTCAGGTTTTTGCTCCAAATGACAAGTTACCTTCAACTGTTGTTTGCGGTAAGCATTTTCATTCTGATAATTACGTACCTAATTCAATTTTAGAAAAAAACCTCAGCTATATAAACTCATGTTAAGTAAAATAGTAGGTAAATGTGTAGATTTGCGTTTTAAATTATTTCGTCGGAAAAATGTTAGTACCTGGAAAAAGTGCGACGTACATATTTTAGATTATGAAAATTAATGGCAAATGGTGCAGAAATGTTCTGTTTCAAATGTCTTTTAAAGATTTTTATCGTAACATTTACCTGTACGTTCGATACGTTAGGCTTAGGGCAGCGTCTCTTCACAGCATCGAACTTGCAGGTAAATGTTACGATAAAAATATTTAAAAGACATTTGAAACAGAAAATTTCTGCACCATTTGCCATTAATTTTCATACTCTAAAATCTGTGTGTCGCACTTTTTCCAGGTACTAACATTTTTCCGACGAAATAATTTAAGACGCTAATTTACACATTTACCAAAATCTCAGCCCTAGATCGTTGAAGAATAAAGGAGGAATGAGATTTACAAATAAATTACACCAGTTCCTGCAGAAAAATTCTCTTGCCCAAGTGCTACGAATTCAGAATGCAAATATCCATCTGTTAATGTGAAAGTGAATATAAATAAAATCTCAAATGTAAATAATGATACGGAATCAGTTTGTTAATGCAAACTACGACAATAGATGGCGCTGCGTCCCAACTCATCTTTCCTGTCCTCGCTGTTTTTGCTTAATGTTACAGCCTGGTAGGATCAGTTCAGACTTGGCCTAGCAACCAGTCAGATGTCAAACAATTTTTTGTGCCATTAGCTTCATTTTACCGCGTAATAGAACTCCGTACATTTGTTTGTTTGTATTTAATTGTGTTTAAAATAGATGATTCCTTTCCAATTGTATCGACGGACGTCAAACAGCGATCCGTTATGGACGTTTTAACTCATGAAAATGTACCTTCCAAAGAAATTCATGCTAGATTATTGGCAGTTTATGGTTCTGGGACTTTGTACATAAGCACTGTTCGTCGTTGAGTAAGAAAATCAGGGGGCAATGGTGGCATGTTAGCCGTAAAGAATCAACCGTAGAATGGGAGAACCGTAATAGCAACTTGCGATTTGAACAGGCGAGAAGTCGATGAGCTTTTAAAGGAAAATCGATGAATAACTCAGAGAAACAGAAGGTAAGCTGAATGTTAGTTTAGGTAGTGTCAATGACATTGTTAACGTTTCAGGATACAACGAAGTGTCTGTACGTTGGGTACCGCATTACCTAACGACTGAAATGAACAAATCAAGACTCATGGAATAAAAGATTGCCGTCTTACGCACGATTAAAATAACTAAAAGTTAAAAGAACTGATGTTCCTGTACACACCAAATGTGGTGAAAATTATCTAAATGACAGATTATAACAACATGAGATCTTTCGATCCCTCTTGGGATCATCCTCAGATGTGCTCACGAATTGGTGATTCCGACCTTAAGTAACAGAAGGGCAGGTGTCAGGATTCGATCTGTGCGTTCACTGCGCATGCCTGATGACATAACCACCCACTCAGCGACCCGGATCCTCCCGTGAATAATCCCAGGCATGCGCAGTGAACGCACAGATCGAATCTTGACACCTGCCCTTCTGTTATTTAAAGTCGGAATCATCAATTCGTGAGCACATCTGAGGATGATCCCAAGAAGGATCGAAAGATGTCATGTTGTTTTAATCTGCCATTTAGATCATTTTCACCACATTTGGTGTGTACAGGAACATCAGTTCTTTTAACTTTTAGTTATTTTAATCGGCAATCTTTTATTCCATGACTAACTAAAACTAAGCACGAACTTTCATCTAGTATTTTAAATCAAGACTGCCGAAGGTTGTTTGCTCGCTATGAAATATACGGAAGTTATTTTCTCCAAAGCATTTTGACTAGTGACGAGAGTTGGAGTTCACTATTATGACCCAGAAATGAAACATCAATTGCTGGAATACCGACACCAATCTTCTTCTCGAGCGAAGAAATTCACAACTCAAATTTCTGCCGGTAACTGCATGCTCACAGTGTCCTGAATACTACAGAGGCATTATTCATCAGGAGCACATGGTCAAAGGTACGACTATCAAACCTGAGAGCTACATGCGTATTTTAAAAACTTTAAACAAAAAATAAACCCGCCTGAGTGTGTGGGGGGGAGACAATGATTCTGCAACACGACAACGCCGAATTTGACTTCAGAGGCCATGCAGGAAATTGGGTTTGAAGTTTTTTGAGCGCTCTACCTATTACAGTCCAGATTTGGCGCAGTCCGACTTTTGGTTGTTTTGTACTCTCAAGAGACATCTGAAACGAATTCGTTTCACTTGTGACGAAGATGTTCAAGCCGCCAAGAGGAAATGATTCCGAGAGCAGCCTGAAGATTTTTACAAAGGCGGGTTTAAAAAAAAACTTGTTAAACGCTGGCGTATCTGTATTGAGCACGAGGGGACTATGTAGAAAAATAAAATATATGATTTAAAGTAGAAATTCAGAGTTTTGTTATTTTTTTTTTGTTTCAATATGATACTTTGCCACTAAACCTGGAGGCATTACTTTCCAAACATTCTCTGTATAACGAAACTCAAAGAAATTGGAACAAAGCTCGAAAGATCTTTCCTCCATGTACGAGAGGGATTCAAATTTGATCTGGACTTTTTTTTTTAATCTGATATTTATTGCTTGAACTTCGGTTTCCTCCACGGAAACCGAAGTTCAATCACAAAAACGCACAGAGCCGAATTAGGGGAAGTAATTTATCCGGACGCTTTAGAGAAATATTTCTCTGAGATGTTCAGAGTAGTGTAATTCAGTTGTACAATGTGTTCTCATTGAACAGGGTGTCTATAAATGAAGTATAAACTTCAGTATGCTATTAAAAAAAATACAAAAGAAAAAAAATTACTTTAAACGTCAAGAGAAGTGGCAAGTGTTAAAGTTTGTTAAGTCAGATGATAGATGGCGCCAGGTGTCTCATGTATGAAACATCTCGTCAAACACGGAATACAGGAGACATGGCTTCCCCAGTGGAGAAAGCAGCGTGTGTTTTTTGGTTTGCGGAGCCAAAATCTCTAACAACAGTTCAGCGTAAGTTCAGAGCGAAGTATAAGAGATAGCCGCCAAGACGGAGGAACATCGGATAATGGGTAAATGAATTCAAAGCAACAGGAAGTGTCTTAAAAGGCAAAAGTACTAGGAGACCTTCCATTTCGGACGAAAAGATGTGAGATGTGAGTAAGGCTTATCTAAGGAGCTTGAAGAAGTCTGTCCGCGTCGCCAGTCGTGAACTCAAAATACCGCGAGCAACGGTTTATACGGTTCTGCATAAACGTCTACGCCTCTATGCATATAAAGTGCAGTTAGTGCAGAAACTTAGACCAAATGATCAACCACGTCGATAAGCATTTGCGGTAGACATGCCTAATCGCATTTACGAAGACCTCACACTCCTTTCACGGATCTGATTCAGCGATGAGTCCAGATTCCAAGTTTCTGGCAGAATGAATAAACATAACTGCCGAATCTGAGGGACGAAGAATCCCCATGTGGTCGTAGCACATGACAGAGACAGCCCGTCTCAGCTAGCCTGATGGAAGACAGAGTGATAGGGCACTATTCCTTTGCTGAACCAACCGTTACTGGCATAATATACCTGGACATGTTAGAACAATTTGCAATTCCACAACTACAGGATATTTAAGACATGGTTTACCAGCAAGATGGAGCGCCTCCGCACTGCTCTTTGAATGTACGCAGATCTTTAGACCACCATTTTTCAGGGCGTTGGATGCGTGGGGGTCCAACGGCATGGCCACCACGTTCAACTGATATTACCCTATGTGATTTTTTTCTTTGCGGCTTTATTAAGAACATTGCGTACAAGAAAAAGGTTGCATCTATTACTGAGCTCAAAGAACGCATCACTGCAGCCTTCCTCCTTGTTACACCTGATATTCTGCAACGTACGTGGGCGGAACTAGACTATCGACATCCTGCGAGTAACCAACGGAGCACACATACTGACTTAAATTAAAAAATCTTTCAAAGTTACCATGTGTTTTGACATTAAAAGTTGTTATTTATTGTAGTTTTTGTTTTTTTCACTAGCATACTGAAGTTGTATGCTTCATTTATGGACACCCTGAATATGTATTTATAACAGTTTCTAATTATTTAATTTTAGATTTGAAGTTCTTTCTTCTGAGTGCATCCTCTAAAACGAACAGATTGTTAGTTACCTTAAACCCTTATTTTTTAACTTTCATATGACAATAAGAGTTTGGTAATTATTGCACTTTGATGCATCAGATATTCTTTTGAATAAAAAAAAACACGATCTAATTACACTCTAAAATCCGATGGCCTTGTTTTAATTGCGTGCGCACTTCACTCCAGGCTCTCATGACATCATCTTAGCTTCACTTTTTTTATGAGATCAGAAAGTCTAGTAAACCCAGAGATTTAATTTTGTGTGCAAAGTAAAATCTTTGCCAGTTCGTTGCCGTTGGGCATTAATGGAAGAGCGTTCGATTGGGATTTTTTTACCCGGTGATTCTAAAAAACGAGCAAAAAATCGAGTATCAACAGAAATGAAAATTTGGAGAGCAAAAAATGAAAGAAGTAACTAAAATGTATGATCAAAAGAAAGATTTCTTGAAATATTTTCAGGTGACAGGCTGAAGAAAGGCCTCTCAGCAGAAATTTTCTGTTTTTTGTATGGGGGTTTAACGACCACCGTGATTGATTGAAGAGGATTTTAGGAAGGGAGTGTCTGACCCTAGGTCTTAAACAACCCTTAGAAATAGGAAGCTAGGAGATTTGGGCTAGAGTGCCCGATAGGAAAGTGACACGCAAGCGAAGTAGAAAGGGGGAGGAAGACACTCTTATTTATTACCGGCGGGCCAGTACCCGGGGTCCGACGGCTTAACGTGCCCATCCGACGCACGGCGGGTATTTAGTGGATCGAGTGTTCGTACCTGCCTGGGATCGAACCTGAGATCTTTTCCGTGGCAGTCACGAACGCTGCCCACTAGGCCACCCGCTGCCCCAGCGACCACCGTGAGCAACTCGATTTGCTATAAATATGGGAGCCCAAACGGGGATGGCAATATGGGGCATTTGCCCTCCCCTGGAATTAGCCCCATGCCCGTTTTGTTCTAGGAAGGTACTACAGAGACTTTCGCGATAACACTAATTGATCATTTTCTTGTATAACTGCTTTATGCGTGTTTAAGCTGCAAAGTAGGAACAACGTTACGAATTTCCAGCACAAAGTAATCGTAAAATCCCCCACTGCATTTTGGAGAGCAGCTTGTATACGTACACTATGAAAAAGTATGAAAAATGCGTATGCCATACTGAATGTAATGAACAAAGCATTACACAGACGGATTGCGCATTCGGAAAATTATAGTTCATGGACAGGTAGTGCCGTCTCGCGTCGTGGCCATAAATGTCAAGTGGCGTCACCAGAATCAGTCATGTGACCAAACAGACGCGAGAAAGTATGGCTGACAGTGATACATACACGGTCGAGTCACATTATTGTGACCACCTGCTGATATCCAGAGTAACCGCCGTGTGCAGCGCGGGCAACAGCTAGACGGGCTGGGAGTGACTCAGTAAGGTGCTGGAAAGTGTCCACAGGTATGTGGAGCCATGCTGACTGCAGTGCATCTGACAGTTGCTGGAGAGTGCGTGGTGGAGGATCCATAGAGCGAACAACACGATCGAGATAGTCCCACAAATCATCAATTGGGTTTAAGTCTGGGGAATTAGCGGGCCAGGGAAGTACTTTGAAGTCTTCATCGTGATCTTCCAACCACTCTCGGAGATTTCTAGCTGCGTGACACGTCGCATTGTCATTCTGGAAGATCCCATCCGCCGCAAGGACGGCAATTAGCATGTATGGGTGTACATGGTCTGCAAGGATGGATTCATAACGAATTCGGTCCTTAGTGTCTTCCACAGGTATGAGTGGACCCAGAGAATGCCTCGAAAACATTCCCCAGACCATAACGCTGCCCCCACAAGCTTGTATTCTTCCAGAAATGGTTGAAGGATGTTTATTCTCATGTTTCTCGTCTTATACGCCGACGTCCATCCGTTCGATGAAGCAGAAATCATCGGAGAAGGCAATCTTTTACCAATCAGCGGAGGTCCAATTCCGATACTGCAGTGCAAATGTAAGCCTTTGCACCTTCGTTAGCATAGATGCAGTGGCCAATCGTCTGCATCGGAACCCCATACGCTACAGAGTTCGCTGAACTGTCGTTTTAGAGACACTTCCGGTAGCCCCCTGGTTCATTCGGCCAGTGAGTTGCTCCACTGTAGCGTGTCGATCGGCCCTCACGCACGTTCGAAGCCGACGTTCACCTCTCACATCAATGGCACGTGGTGCTCCGCAGTTTCCATATCGCTTATTCACAATGGTGTTATTTCTCCAATCACGATACACTTTAACCACAGCAGCACGCGAACAGTTCACAAACTGCGCTGTTTAAGAAATACTGCCACCCTTGGACTGAAAGCCGATAATCATCCCTTTTTGCAGATCTGATAAATCGCTCCTTTTATCCATGACAGCAACGAGGGATATGTTTTCAGAATGCCTACAGCACAATTTACATACCCTCCAAGCCAGTTCACGACACGTGTCTTCTTTCATTGGCTACGCGCTCTTGACGTCAAAAGTAGGAGGTGGTTACAATAATGTGACTCAACTGTGTAGTTTCGCCATCGTGCTGTGATTCAGTTCCTTGTGAAAGAGGAAATTCCGGCTGCTGATATTCATCGCAGACATCATCGTGCGTACGGAGATGCGTGTATGGATGCCAACAGTGTGAGAAAATGGGTGAAGCATTTTGAAGACGGTTACACAGGCGTTAACGATCACGCTCTGAGCTGTCGCCCTCTAACAACCTCAACGAAACACAAGGAAAGGTTTGATGCCTTAATTTGTGATGACAGACGTGTGTGCAGTGAAGGAAATTACTGCAAACTTGGCCATAGGACACAATGCAGTTCAGGAAACGATTAGAAGATTGGGATATCCGAAAATGCGTGCCCGCTGGGTCCCACGTTTACTGACAGAAGACCATAAACGCCAGCGCAAAAACGTCTCGTCACAACTGCTGGAGCGGTATCCAAATGGAAGGGCCGAATTTTCGCACAGTCTCGCAGCGTGTGAAGAAAGTTGTTTCCGCTATTTCTTACTTAAAACAAAACGCCAGAGCGTGGAATGGCATCATCTCAATTCAACAAGCAGGAAAGAGTCTAAGACTAGGATGAATTCTCAGTTCCGAACGACTAAGAAGAAGCCTCAGATTAGGAAGAAGCCTCAGTTCCGAAAGACAAGGCCGAAGCCACAGTTCCGAATGACAAAGACGAAATCTTAGTTCCGAAACACTAGGAAGAAGCCTCAGTTCCGTCAGCTGCAAAGTTCCGAAAGACTGCGAAGAAGCCTCAGTTCCGAAACACTAGGAAGAAGCTTCAGTTCCGAAGATTTTGCTTTTCTGAAAGTTTCTTAGGTTTTTCTTTTCCTTGAAGTTGAAAGTTTCTTGGATTTTTGTTTTTTAAAAGTTGCTTAGGTTTTTCTTTCTTAAAAGTTACTTAAGGTTTTTCTTTTTAAAAGTTGCTTAGGTTTTTCTTTTTTAAAAGTTGCTTAGATTTTCCTTTTCTGAAAGTTGCTTAGGTTTTTCTTTCTTAAAAGTTACTTAAGGTTTTTTCGTTTTAAAAGTTGCTTTTTTTTCTTAAAAGTTACTTAAGGTTTTTCTTTTTAAAAGTTGCTTAGGTTTTTCTTTTTTAAAAGTTGCTTAGATTTTTCTTTTCTGAAAGTTGCTTAGGTTTATCTTTTCCTTGAAGTTGAAAGATGCTTTGGTTTTTGTTTTTTAAAAGTTGTTTAGGTTTTTCTTTTCCTTGAAGTTAAAAGTTGCTTTGGGTTTCGAATTTCAAAAGTTGCTTAGGTTTTTCTTTTTAAAAGTTGCTTAGGTTTTTCTTTTTTAAAAATTGCTCAGATTTTTCTTTTCTGAAAGTTGCTTAGGTTTTTCTTTTCCTTGAAGTTGAAAGTTGCTTGGGTTTTTGTTTTTTAAATGTTGCTTAGGTTTTTCTTTTCCTTGAAGTTGAAAGTTGCTTGGGTTTTTGTTTTTTAAATGTTGCTTAGGTTTTTCTTTCTTAAAAGTTACTTAAGGTTTTTTTCTTTCTAAAAGTTGCTTAGGTTTTTCGTTTTTACAAGTTGCTTAGGTTTTTTTCTTTTTTAAAAGTTGCTTAGGTTTTTCTTTTCTGAAAGTTGCTTAGGTTTTTCTTTTCTGAAAGTTGCTTAGGTTTTTCTTTTCCTTGAAGTTGAAAGTTGCTTTGGTTTTTGTTTTTCAAAAGTTACTTAGGTTTTTCTTTTTTAAAAGTTACTTATATTTTTCTTTTCCTTGAAGTTGTAGGCATTATCTAAACCCACAAATCCTGTCTCCTTTCCCATTCTCTAGAAGATACAACAATGATTTGCAAAGTTCACTTCACCTGTAAAAGTTGCTTTGGTTTTTCTTTTCCTTGAAATTGTAGGTACACGGAAAAAACTAATTATTGTGAATTCACTGGAAATTCCTGAAAATAAGGCGCAGCAAAGTTACCTGTGGGTGTCCGCTTTTTAACAAAATTTCCTTTTTAGAAATTTTCGTTTTTTCGTATTTTGGCAGAATCTTCGTAATCAGTAGTTATATTTATTTCAGAAAAGTCTCTTGCAGGTTTTTCCGTATTTATACAGAAATTTCGCAAAAACTTCAACTTTTTCATCCGTTTTAAGAATTCCTTCTCTTTGCTCATAGTGGGTTTCAAACCAGCGACGGATTTTACGCGAAGTGCGTGTGCTAGCTACCACTGACCAAAAAGACACGTACTTCACGTATAAGACGTGAAACTTTAAGTGTTCGATGATGATATATATATATACATTTTTTTTTTTTTGCCTTTGATGTGGGTGAATTAGTCATTTTATTTTCTGTTGGAGTTTTTTATTTCACTGAATAAGTTTGCAATAATTGTTTTTTTGTATAGGATATTTTACAAATTACGTATTTTTTTTCATCGTGATTTTTCGAAACAACAGAATTCTTTGTAACCGCAGATCTTATTAAACTGACAAAGACTTTCAATTATCCTCAAGTAAAAATACCATATATTTTTTATAGTATTATTTCACAAACTTACTAAATAAAAAATTTACTCTTGATAGCTATAATAGCTTTTGATTTAAGGGGTCTACACTGATATACAAAGACATCATAATCACCTGATCGATAAGTTACTGAATTTGCCTGCATCAAGGATGCACATCAATTTCAAAATACCAAATTTTGAGAAAAGCAGAATAAACATAAAAAATAAGGTCTCAGCACTTTCATAAAGATTAAAAGCAATACAAATTTGACCTCTACATATAAGGAAAACATTTCAGTCATCCATATCCTGAAATCCAGGAAATTCATTGGTGTTATCCATATCATTGGCATCATTGTCATAATCAAGGCGTCAATACTGTCCGAAGTGTCACTATCTTCAAACAGAATGTTATCTTCTGTGCCATCTAACGCATTACTGATACCACATTTTTAAAAGACTACTACTATTTCAGTCTTCACAGAATTCCATGATTTTAGGACCCACTCGCACACCTGAGAAGTTGTTGCCCTTTTCAAACGACCTGTTAGGGTTAGGTGGTGGTCTATGGCCCACATCCACTGATTCCACTCTTCTTTCATCATTGCCTTAAAAGTCGTGTTGATGGATATGTCCAGTGGTTGCAATTGGCTTGTTAAACCACAAGGGATCACTGCCATTTTTGTCTTCAGTCTCTACACTCTTTCTTTAGTAGTGTTTGTTTTGTGGGCCCAAAACTGGTCCCACACAAGCACGGATGGTTTTTTAAGGAGGCTACCAGGGCGCCTTGACCAAACATTATCAACCATAGCTTCACTCCCTCTTCATCCATCCACCCCTTCGGGTAGACGTCAACAAAATTTCCACGTGGAATTTTGTGGAAGTTTTCTTCTTGAAAATCAGTAGCGGTGGCAGTTTTGTTCCATCAGCACAACAGGATAGCACCGCAATATAATGTGTTTTATCATGTCCAGATGTCTTTATACTTACGCATGGTGTAAATACGAGATGGATGGTAAGTCATATAATATCTGAAACCTTGAACATTTCTTCGTCCTGGAGAGGGAATCGAAGCCGCGTCTCCCGGATAGCGCCCGAGTATGCTAACCACTACACCACCCAGAATGACCAAGTTTCAAGTTTCCGATTAATTTGAATATAACCATCACAGGATCCGCTACTCGAAGCAACCGGCATTCAAGTTTAACGGATCTCCTCCGAGCAATCACGGGACAGAATTGTTAACCTCCAGATTCGCTTAAACATGAATGCCGGTTGCTTCGACTAGCGAATCCTGTGATGGTTGTATTCAAATAAATTGCAAACCTGGAACTTGGTCGTTCTGGGTGGTGTAGTGGTTAGCATACTCGAGCGCTATCCGGGAGACGCGGTTTCGATTTCCGCTCGAAGACAACGAAATTTTCAAGTTATCGGATATTATCTGACTTACCATCCATGTCATATTTACACCAAAAAACGGATTCACATCTTCAAAATTTGTATTGCATGGTGTAATCCCGTATTCCATTCATGATTTATACTTACGGATTTGGACCCTTTAACATCGGCTGTCCTATTTGGTACCACATCAAAGGTTAATGGCACCTCATCCACCTCATCCGTGTTTCCGATCTGACCCAGTTCATAGTCAGTCTCTTTTCTTTCACTGATTATGAACCTGTGAAATTCGGTCATTTTGTTTTCAAATAACGTGATCTTCGGGCTCCTGGGCGCACAGTAAATTTTCGAGACTTATTTCAGGAAAAGAATAGCGCCTACGATCCCAGGAAATACGGTAAGTACCTCGTTTCTTACAATAACACAACATGCAATAACTGGTGTACAAAATGGGGTAAAGGGGAAGGAATACCTGGAGCCACAATAACTAAAATTTCATGCGATATGCTACCCACAATATCCGATCTCGCAACAAAACTTCAAAATCAGGTCCTCCTATTGACGATTGAAATTTAATAGTTAATCAAACCTCAAATATTTCTGCCAATTGCTCCTATTACGAGAAATGTTTCGTCATATGTCTACGGAACAAGCGAAAACAGTATTTTTCTCTTAATATACGAAAGGAATTAGGAAAAGGTTATTGAAAATTCGTAATTTTCCGTTAACACCTCTTGAAAACCGCAATTTATCGTGAACATACCAAAAGAATTGCGGAATGTTTTCTGAAAATTCAGAATTTTCCTGGCGTACACGAAAAATCCGCAAAAATTGAAGTTTTTTTCCGTCATTTCACGGAAAAGGTTGTATCAGAAATATGCTTCGTTAATTTGCGAACGGAAGCACGGAGAATGGCTCGAGAATTGCAGAAAATATTTTACAGTGTATTCTTTAAAACCACGGATCGTATCTCTTTGATTAAGTTGAAACCTGTTAGATAGCTACCTGGTTCTTGTTCGCGATATAAAATATTTTCATTTACCTATATATATAAAAGTGAAAGTTTGAAGATTTGTTTGTTTGTATGTTTGTTTGTTTGTCCCCTATACAAATCTGCAGTTTTCAACTTAGAACTACCACATTTGGTATAATATCTCATGGCACTCTAACTTAGACCGTAGAAGGGTTTTGGAAGGGATCGGAGCCCAGGGGGTCAAGGGGGCACCTATACAAAATTTTCGTTATTTTAGTTTAAATTTCTACAGTTTTCAATTTAGAACCACCAAAGTATACTATCTCATGGTACTCTGACTTATACGGTAGACGATTTGGGGAAGGGGTCGAAGCCCGGAGGTGTCAAAGGGCCCCCATACAAAATGTTCGTAAAAAGTTCAACAGTTTTCAATTTAGAACAACCAAATTTGTTATATTATCTCATCGCACTCTTACTTAGACCGTACACGGTTTTTGGAAGGGATCGGAGTACGGGGAGGTCAAGGGGCCTCCGTACAAAAATTTCTACAATTTTCAATTTAGAACCACCAAATTCTGTATACTATCTCATGGTTATCTAACTTAGAGTGTAGACGATTTTTAGAAAGGGTCGGAGCCTGGGGTCAAGGGGTCCCCACACAAAATTTTCGTAAAATCTACAGTTTTCATTTTAGAACCACCAAATTTGGTATACTATGTCATGGTACTTTGACCGTAGACGGTTTTCGGAAAGGGTCGGAGCCCGGGGTCAAGGGGGCCCCCTACAAAATTTTCATAAAAAGTTCCATTTTTTAGTTTCACGCTGGCTTTCACCACCAACAGGCTGTTCTATCAGGTAGAAATATAATGTTGTGTAAATAGAGAGTTCCAGATATTCAAAATTCAAAAAATATATTTTGGAATATATTTTTCATTCATAAAATTTAACCTGCTGAACTTGGTTATTCCACGAATATTTACCCGGAAAATACCGGGTACCCCTGCTAGTATACAATATATCGCTGTACAAAGGTTATACAAAAATATAACATGTACGGAAAAGAAACTCCTCTTTGAATAATTTCGAGGAAAAAGTAAAACGCAATGGGTTAACTCCTGTCATGTCTTTTTTTTTTTTTTGGAGGGAGAAGGGGTTAACGACCACCATGTGCTACTCAATGGGCTATAAGCAATCACCGATCCCATATTTAGGGCCACTGACTCCAGGGAAGGGTCATAGCCATTGCCTTAAGACAAACACAATATATATGCCTTACTGAGATTCTAACTCGCACCCACCTCGGACGAATGGTCAGAAGCCAGCAATTAGACAACCGCGCCACTGGGGAGGCTTGTGATCTTTCTACCTCGCATATTATGGTTATTACTTTACTTCAATTAAATACGTTGCAGTTATTAAGGTACTATAAATAAGAAATTACTCCGAAACTCAAAATTAAGAACTTACGTGCTAAAAAAAGTGTAGAGTCCGCAAAAAATTCCTCCGTTAGTGAAGTAAGAGAAAAAAACCAGAGATAATCCGGGCTTCGAAACAATATCGACGAAAAACTCGCAGTTTTTAGTTTTCTAGTTTGTGTGGGGGGGACGGGGGGGGGGCTTCTGTGAAGTCTCGTATTATTCTTTTTCTACTTTTCCCAGCTTGGTGTGCTCCGAAAAACATTTCTCCTGGAAATAAGCAGAAAATGACTAATTGCGCATCTGCATTCAATAAATATGCCAGAGGAAATAACAAATTCATCATCGTCTTTTCGCTGCCGTGAACCGGAAGACGTTCAAAATGGAATGGCACGAAACATAAAAACAAATTAGAAGAACAGCAAATTGAAAATGAAAAAAAAAAAAAAACTAATAAATTATGATGATTAGCGACAAGCATTCTCCGTCTTCTCCGTCCCATTGCAAGATCTAAAATTCAAACAAAAACTACCCGTGGAATGAGCGATGCCTTTGTTTATTCACTGACGCCATGAATTTAGACGATTTTCACTATTGTTCTCGCCCTTTGGATTTATTTGCTGTAATTAATACCCTATCTACCACCAAGTAATTGGACACCTGTGATAGCAAAGGAAAACGAAGTTTATTCACCTACAATAAATAGTTGGTGGAGCCTCCACGAGCGGCGACATTCTCAACCAAGCATTGTACGACGGCTAGCGGTTTTTCCTCCACTCGGCTTGGAGATGACTGGTCAGTTCCATTCACCGATTTCGGACCGTGGGAGCACCCCTTAAGTCGACGCTCCAACTCGTCCCAGAGGTGCTCGATAGGGTTAAGGTCCGGGCTCTGCACAGGCCAGTCCATTCGATTAACACCATTGTCACCATACCAAGCCATGGTGGACCTCACAACGTGACAGGTGGCATTGTCATCCTGAAAGTAACATAGGTTCACCCCGTAAAACTGCCACAACGTAGGAAGCGCATGGTCATCCAAAATGGTGCAGTAGGTCTCAGCGTTGAGTCTACCAGGAATTGCGACCAAGGGTCCCGTGCAATACCAGGAGAAACACTCACATACCATAATTCCACCGCCGCCGAACTTCACAGTTGGCACAATATATTCCGGCAGGAGGCGTTCTCCAGGCAGACGCCAAACCCAGACCCTGCCATCCGAACGTTAGAGGGTGAACCTTGATTCGTAGCTACAGAGAACCTGGTTCCACTGTTCAACGGTCCACTGTCGACGTTCTTTGCACCACGTTAGCCGAGCAGCGCTATTCGACTTGGTGATCAAAGGCTCGTGGGTGGCAGCACGTCCATGATAACCGAGCAGATGGGCTTCCTTACAGATGGTATTCATCGAAAGAACACTCCTGGATGCCTGTTGAAACTCCTCGCGGATGTGGCCCATCGATTTGGCGCGGTTCTTCCGAATTTCTCTGGCCAGCACCCGTTGGTCTCTAACTCCCAGTTTTGTGGGTCTGCCTGGTCGGGGCACATTCCGACAGTCACCTCTCATCTTCCACTTGCCATTCACGTAGGCCACTGTTGATTTTGGGTACTTCAACTCGCTGGATATGTCACGTATGGATAGGCCATTTCTGTGACACCCGACGATTACACCTTTCTCGAAATCAGAGAGCTCCGAACTGCGTGGCATCTTGCATGCGACTGGTTGCGTTGTTGTTTCCACACGATCTTTAACGGCGACGGCCGTGACGTGTATCAGGACCGCAGATATCGTCGATTGCAGGGGTGTCCAATTACTTGTTGGTAGATAGTGTATATTGCTTGTGCCGTTAATGCCCACCAGATGGAGACGTCTCAGTTGCTGAGCCCATCCTACGGATATGTGATGTCAGAAGCTGACAGGTAAACGCACATAGCGCCGTTGATTGTTTACCATTGTAGCGTAGGGCGAACGCACTCGAGTAGATATCGAGAGATCTAGGGTACGATCCCAGCATTGGCCGGATAACAATTTTTCGTTTGCTATGTATTGATAAACCTGGAAAGAGATGTCTTTGTTTATGGATGTCATTTTTGTTTCATGGCGCGAGCTCTCTCCCTTCCCTGGAACCAGTGGACATAAATCAGAGACGGGTGCCAGCTTATAGAGCACTGAGTAGCTCACCGTGGAAGTCAAACGTCCAATAAAAAAAAAATTTTCTTTACTTGTTTGTGGGCTTAACGACACCGTGTGCAACTCAATGGCCTAAAAGCAGTCGCCCGTCCCTTAGTTAAGGCCACTGGTTCCAGAGAAGGGAGTAGATCGAGTGCAGTGAGACAAACATATCCCCGCATCCCGGAATCAATCCCGGGTCCCCTCGGGCAAATGGTCAGAAACCAGCGTTAAAATCTCTGCTCTCCGGGTCGGCTCTTTAACTTTACACCCAAATCTCATTGACAAACACTGTGCGTCTAAAAAGTTCGCGGATTATGGTAATAAAAAACCTCAGACATGTACTGGAGAAGTTCTTCATGTTCAGTGTTTACTACAACATCTTTCATATTCAGGGCAGGCTTTTTACTACGTTCGTACGAATTCCAGAAGCCTTCATCGAAGGAACTGCTTTAATTTGCTTCGTTTGCCTGTATCGTTGGAGTGTCTTGAAAGTGCTTCCCTTTCGGCGGAGCTTTAATTTTGAGGAGTGACAAGAATTCTTCTGGGGCCAAATGTGACGAATAAGATTACGCGGTGTGGCGTAGATACTTGTTTTTAGCACGTCTTTTGTAAAAAAAGATCGTGCTTATGTTATCGGTTTGTCAGTTCGCCTGTAGACACGATATCTCTGCAACTATTAGTCCGATTTGGAAAATTCCTTTTGCATTGAAAAGCTTGAGATATACGAAAGATGATCCTTTATTTCGTTTTTTTTTTTTACGATGCACAATTTCGCCGCTAAAAGGCGTAAACGCAGATGATGTCGAATTCAAAAATACATTTTATTCCACATATTTGCTTCTAAACATCCGATTAAAAAAATTATTTTATCTTTCGATTCTATTTATGTCGAAGAGTATTCCAGGAATAATTGCTTTTTTCAAATTACGTATAGATTTTCCGCTAGGGGGCGTAAAAGTAAATTACGTTTCCCCCGATATCTCTTCTTCTAAAATTCCGATTTAAAAAATGTTTTCTTTAGCGGATACAGCTCCTGATGTAAAATCTTTTGCATATAATTTCTAATTTTTGGTAAAGAATACTTTGGCCACCAGGGGGCGGAATTGTTAATTTTTGCTTCTGGTGTATTTGCCATAAAATCTAAGCTTCTAAAATCTGGATTGAAAAAATTATTTCGTGGACCTATGCCCCTCACGGCGATAAACCTTTTCGGAATATCTTCTTCTTAAAATATTCCATTGTTTCCCCACCAGGGGGCGTAGACGTATATCTTATTTGTGTCAGTATCTCAGCTTCTAATGGTCCGATTTGAAAAATTCTTTCTTTATTAGGTAGAGTTTTCGGTGTGACATATTTTTCATATAATTTCAAAATTTTCAAGTAATTCATAGGCTTTCCGCTAGGGCGTAAAGGTAAATTGCGTTTCCCTTATATTTCTGCTTCGAAATCACCAATTTGAAAACTTCTTTCTGCGGCGGATACAGCTTCTGATGGGAAATCCTTTGCACATAATTTCTATTTTTTGTAAAAAATGGTTTGGCCACCAGGGGGCGTAAGTCTTAATTTCCGCTTTTGATGCATTGGAAGGAAAGTATGAGCTTCTGAGATCTCGATTGAAAAAAAAAAAAAAAGTCGTTTGTGGACCGGTACTACTCATGTTGACAAACCTTTTAGGAACATTTTATTCTTAAAATAATGCATGGTTTCTACACCAGGGGGCGTAGATGTATATCTTATTTTTGTCAATATCTCTACTTCTAGGAGCCCGATTTTAAAACGTTCTCCTTCGTTGGATAGTGTTTCCGATGCGAAATGTTTTTCATCTAAATTCAAAATTTTCAAGTAAATCATATAGACTTTCCGCTAAGGGGCGCAAAGGTAAATTACGTTTTCTGCGTTCTTTCTGCTTCTAAAAGTCCGATTTGAAAAATTCCTTCTGTATTGCATACAGTACCTGATGGAAAATATTTTTCATACAATTTCTAATGTTTCGTGAAGAATGGATTGGCCACCAGGCGACATAAGTGTTGATTTCTGCTTCTGATGTATTTGCAGCAAAATCTGGGCTCCTGAAAACTCGACTAATTTTTTTTTTTTTTCTTGGACTGATGCCGCTCATATCGAAAAACTTTTTGGGAATACTTTCTTCTTAAAATAATGCATGCTTTTCCCACCAGGGGACGTAAAGTCACATCCTGTTTTTGACGCTATCTCTGTTTCTAAGAGTCCGATTTGAAAACTTCTTTCTGTGTTGGAGAGCGTTTCCGGTGCCAAATGTTTCTCATATGAATTCATATTTTTCTTAACGCACAAGTCTTCAACCAGAGGGCGTTTACAGCAATATCTGAGGGATTAAAAACCCGACTGAAAAACTTCTTTCTTCCTTCAGATACTATTGTTTTCTATACCGGTTCCATTGACTTTGAATAGCTTTGATAAATTTAATTTGCGTCAGAACGGATTCAAAAGACGTGCTAATTACACCCGAAAATTAGGTGACATCTTTCTTGTTTTGTTTTGTTGTTTTTTTTGCTAGGAAAAGTGCGGCAACATCGGAGATGCAACACGGAGAAACCAATCTTTTGCACCCAAATAATATTGGACGTTGACAGTTTGTCCTGGGACAAATTAGCATCGAAAACAAACTATCAAAATGGTTTCAGCATGCAATTTTAAAGCGAGAATTTTCCTCAGTTTGGGTTTTGGAGACCTCAAGCTATCTCCAGACGAAAAGACTCATTGTCTTTCTGCCTGGAGATAGCAAACAGAGCGCCACGCTTCTAACAATTTTATTCAATATAATTTCGTCCTCAACAACGATTTCAATTAAACTGAGGCAGACTGCAGGAAATAACGTGGTCCATTTTTCAATCTGGTGTTAAGAAATGCGGAACGTACTTCGCACACATGTTTCTCTCCCTTAAATTGCCGTTCAAAATTCTTCGGTTAGTGTCTCTCTGCACTCAACGTTTCTGGCGATCAACCACCGAATTCTTCAATTGCGTTGTCATTTTGGCTGGTTGACAGACATTCGCTTATTTCGTCGTCTTACACGGATTCCCTACCATCCCCAAATCTTTTGCACCACTCAAGTGTCACTGAACTCAACAAACATACATCACCTTATGATTTTAGAATATTTCATGCATTACCGTAGCAGTTTTACCCTATAAAAAAAATAATAGGACCGTTTCTTTTTTGTTTTTTTTATTTGCATAGTCCCATTAATTTTAGTGGAAGTTAGCATTAAAAGCCTTTGTTTTAATATCTTATGAGTTAAAATTTTTTTTTTCGTCGACTGTTGGGGATATACTGAAAAGGTCCCTTATCACTAATTTTCTACTAGCCGTGTTAATGAGGGAATGAAGGACACGCTCTCTACACCTCCGGCGTCCTCTCAAAAGACACCATTGCTATCCGAGGGGTTCATTCACGGAGTTTCAATTTATATTACTTTATTGCTCTGTGAGTAAATGGTTAATGATTTCATCGTTTTAGAGCGTCAGAGGTCCCAAGCACGTGGCTTCCCTTACATTTTCATGTTTTAATGAGGGATTTCTCAGGATGGGTCATATTGGCGTATAAATGGGCATTCAGCTACTTGTAAGAAGTCCGTAAAAATAAAAATACACACTTTGAAAGCAAATTGCTAACGAAAGGGTGTGAGAGGGGTGGTGAAAGTGGACATAGGAGATTACAGCTCGCGCTTTTTCTCGGGGAAGGGAGAAGACATAGAAAAGAGTGGATTCACCTGGTACTTGAAGGGGTTACGTGCCACTTGCGGACAGAGCAGCTCATAATGGGATTAAGGGTCATTTTTCACCCCGACACGTGCTTCTGTTCATTTGTGCTGTATCTGTGGAGCAGTCAACATCAGATTTTTATTCCTGCCTGATCTGTGAATTAAACATGGAACCTTTGTCAGTTGAATTAATGTCAACAACGAAAAACAAGCCTGCTTTAGTTGTAAACGGTTACCAGCATATAATGCATAGGAAAAATGAAAAGTGCATTTCATTGGTGTGTTAAAAAGACAAAAAAGAAAAATGTAAGGGAAGTGTAAAGACATATTTTGAGCATAAAGTGATAAGTATGACCACTCACTACTCATTCTTGTGTGCCAAATATCACAAAAATGGAAGTGAAGAAAACGATAGAAAAATGCAAGAAAAGAGTTAGGGAAGAAATATCGTAGCCTGTCCCTTAAATTTTTGAAGAAGAAATTTCGGAAATTTATAACAAAGGCTATGATTTATTTTCTGAAACGCCGCAGTATCGAAGTGTAAAATCAGCATTATGTCGAGAAAGAAGAAAAGTATTGGGGACTACTCAAAATCCAACAAGCAGCACAGAAATTCGGTTTCCTGAATAAACACTTCGCCTGCCAAACAATGAGTGTTTCATACGCTTAGATTTTGTGACTGATCAGGGAAAAAGAATTCTTGTTTTTGCCGGCGAGAATGCTCAATATCTTTTAAAAAGTGGAGGCGTTTTCTTTTTTGATGAAACTTTCAAGAGTTGCCGTAGACAGTTTACTCAAACATATACTATACACGTGGACAGTGGAAGTACAGCATCTGAAACGAATATTTATCCTGTAGTATTTGCCTTCCTGCCTGACAAAAAGGAAGCTACATATTCTTCCTTGTTCAAAGAAATTAAGATATGGTGCCTGGAATGGAATCCCAAATTTATTAAACTGGATTTTGAAAGTGCAGTATTTAAAGCAACACAAATGGAATTTCCCGAAACTAGAATATCAGGTTGTAATTTCCATTTCAACCAGTGCTTATTGAGGAAAATTCAAGAAATACGCTTCTGTATTCTATATAAAGAAAATAAAGAAATGAGACAAACATGCAGGATGTGTTCAGTTTTGTCATATATACCTCTAGAATACGTTGATGAAGCTTGGCTTATTATTATGGAAAATACTTCCAAAAATGATAAGCTATCCATATTTTTAAACTATTGTGTTGAACAGTGGTTTGAAAACCAAAATCTTCCCCTTCCTATACGGAATGTTCATCGTCAACGTCATGGAATGAATAATGCTGTGGAAGGGTGGAACTCGAAATTTAATAAAATCACCGGTAAGAAAGAACCAAATGTACATTTAGTAGTGCAAACTATAAAAGCAGAATCTGAAAAAATACCCCATTTTTGGAAAATGAAAGAATTAGGAGAACCGACGGAAGAAAAGATATGTAAAAATTGATGAAAGAATTGAAAATATTCTTTCAGCATTTGAAAAAAACAAGGGCTTAAAAAGGTGTTTTAAAGCCTTAAGTTTTGCAACAAATTTTGACTAAATTTGAAAAAAAAAAAATGAGTTTTGTATCATAATTTGTTTTGTATCATTTTTTTAGTTTTGTAACATAATTTGAAATTTGTAACATTAAAATGACATAAGGAATTATTCTGCAATTTTTAAATCGCCAGTGGTGTCAACTTGACATTGCCCAGTTCCAAGCCTGGAAGAAACGTGTGAGGGGAAATCTGCAGGGGAAAAAAATCGAGAATTCGCCAACAGAAGCAAGAATTGTCAGCATCTGTCACAACGAAACTTTCCAACCTATTCAATTTCGGTTTGTCCGCAAGTGGCGCGACACCCTTGAAGGAAGTAAGAAGTGGAGTTTAGAGGAGGATTCTAAGTACTCCGTAGGACGGGTAAAGATTTATTTGATGCTTAGATGGAACCAGGGTGGGTTAGATTAAGCTAGGAAATGTGTCAATATGTAAATAATATAAAGAAACCATATCAGTCTTAAATGTGACCTTCCCAGTATACAGCACTGAATGAATACTGCTGCAGAAGCGCAAGTTCATTAAGAGTTAAAATCAAACACTGTTTAATTTCCTTACAAATGCAGGTCTGACGTACCTACGCAACAGGGCACGAAAAGAAACACAGCCTCGTAACACTGTAGCTTTAAGCAGAAAATCAGTCTAGGAATTGTTCAGACGTACTGTGTAGAAGAGGGTAAAGTCCGAATAATCCATCACATACAGCCAGCTGTTGTCCGTTGGCCAGCCTCCTTTCTAACGAAAATTGTCTTATATGTTGGTTTTAGACGTTCCCTGCTTTTCTAAGCTTTGAAAATTGATTCATGAGGCATGAACACTGTTCCTCCGAAGTGAAGCTCTCCCGTACATTTTCCCTTAACACTTTGCTCTCTTTGCATACACGTGCAGGAAGCCATTTTCAAATATCTTAAGTAGGGAAGTAAAGATGGTTGGTGCTTCACTTTTGTATCAGGGATACTAACTACTCCCTTTTATTTTCTAAGTTTCTGTCCTCATAAATCATATTGAAGTTATGGAACTGAGCTTATTGCTCACACGTTTCGATATGCTATAAAGTCATTCTCATCTCCTTGACAGCTTGTTTTTCTGAGCTTCACACAAAATTCTGTCCCACACAGACTTGTATTAAAATTTTTCAGAACCTGTGAAGAAAACTAACATCTATGTACGCAGTTCCACTAGTAATCTTGTTTACGAAAAATCGGTTGTTCAAAGAAAACTCAAAAAACGTCAGTGTCTTGTCTACCTAAGATCTATTGTTCAAAGAAAACTCAAAAAACGACAGTATAATGCACTGAGTCTTGCCTATCTAAGGTCTGTTGTTCGAAGAAAACACAAAAAACGACAGTGTAGTGCAGAGTCTCGTTTATCTAAGATATGTTGTTCAAAGGAAACTCAGAAAACGACAGTGTACTGCACTGAGTCTTGTCTACCTAAGATCTGTTGTTCAAATAAAACTCAAAAAACGACAGTGTAGTGCACTGAGTCTTGTCTACCTAAGACCTATTGTTCACAGAAAACTCAGAAAACGACAGTATACTGCACTGAGTCTTGTCTACCTAAGTTCTGTTGTTCAAAGAAAACACAAGAAACGACAGTGTGGTGCACTGAGTTTCGTTTATCTAGTAAGATCTGTTGTTCAAAGAAAACTCAGAAAACGACAGATAGGTGATACTATAATTGAACTTGATACAAGACTTACTCTAGCACTCAGACTAATATAATAGTACGGTGGATTTACTGTATTACCATACAGATTAAGAAAGAGCGAAGTTCTTAATACAAAAACGTGCACGCACACACACACACACACACACACCTACACAAGTTAGTCTGGGTTCTACTTTCGGATGAAGCACGTGTGGTGTGTTTGACCTACGGGTCTGACTCTCTCCCTTCCCTGAAACCAGCAGACCCAACGTTAAGAGCAGGAGACTAAAATTGCTCCTGGTTTCATCTATGTACTCCTAGTTTCATCCCCCTAAAAAAAGAGAAAAACATCAAGGTAAACAGCGTTCAAGAGAAAACCTAAAACCTGCCAGACTGATATTAAAACAGGAATATCTCTGGCTAGGTGTTGAGCTTAGCCAGTAAAGTGACTTTCTCCCGAAAGCTCCAGCTTCCATAGGAGCACACATCGCCTTCTTCTCCTCCTGGGACTTTAGGGGTAATTAGACCCAGCTACATTTATATTCTTTACTTCTAACAGAGATGCATGACGTACGCTGCAATAGCAAAACAGGTGTCTCACTAGAGTTCTTGTAAGTATGCATGTACTGTTGAAGTGATGATCCCTGCCCTGGTAGCTAAACAAACTTGAAAAAAATAGCACAAAATATTTTCCTATCATCAAAAATAGCACAAAATATTTTCCTATCATCAAAAATAGCACAAAATATTTTCCTATCATCAAAAATAGCACAAAATATTTTCCTATCATCAAAAATAGCAATATAACTAGTACTTCGCGAGATTCTACCCCCACAAAAACATAAGATCTTTCAAAAGAGTACTAGGGTTTTGTTCAGCCTATTGATAGCAAGCGTTGTTACGTTATACACTGAAGTGCCAAAAATCATGTGATACGTGCCTAGCATCGTGTAGGACCTCATCTAGCCCGGCGAAGTGTAGCAACTCGATGTAGCACTGATTCCACAAGTGGTCGGAAAACTTCTGGAAAGATGTCCTGTCTAGCCGACTACAGTTCCCTGGTATTTGTAGGTGCAGGATCTTGGGTGCGAATGAACCTTTCCACCACGTCCCGTAAATGCTCTATTAGGTTCATGTCTGGCGAATGTGGTGGCCACACCATCCGTTGGAACTGTCCAGAATGCTCCTCGAACTAATTTTGGACAACTTGGGGCAGGTGACATGGTGCATTGTCAGCCTGGAAAATCCTATCGTTGTTGGGGTACATGAAATTCATGAAGGGCTGCAAATGGTTTCCCAGCAGAGCAACGAAGCGATTACCGGTTAATGAGGTGTTTACGAGGACCCAAGCCGTGCCACGTAAAGACACCCCACACATATATGGAACCACCACCAGCTTGCAAAGTGCCTTGTTGACAGCTGGGGTCCATGGCCTCATGGGGTCGGCGCCACACCTGAACCCTACCATCAGCTCGTACAGCGTGACTCACGGACAACGCCACAGGTTGCCAGTCTTCCAAGGTCTAATTACCGTATTCATGAGCTCAGGTGAGGCGTTGTGTACGATGACGTGGCGTTAACAAAGGTACTCTGGTGGGTCTTCTGCCCCCACACTCCATGGACACTAAACTCCACTGCACTGACCTGATGGATATGTCTCTGGTACCTCCTGCATTGAATGTGGATGTTATTTGAGCCAGTGTCGCTGGTCTGTTAGCTCTGGACAATCCTGGTCAGACGCCGCTGGTCATGGCCATTCAGTACCCGTGATCGGCCACTACGTATTCTCGGTACACACGTGACACCGTAGATCGAGGAATTTTGAATGTTTGCACAACTTCGAAAATTGAATGTCCCATTCGTCTGGATCCCACTACCGTGCCTCGTTCAAACTCCGATAATTCACGTCGGCTTGTCATAATCCTGCTGGCGGTGGTTCAACCTGACCCGCGAGATTACAACTGATAAAAAACGTAGTGTGCGATAAAAACCGCACGCTACGTTTTTATCAGTTGTAATCTCAACTGATGAAAACCGTAGCGTGCGTCGAAGCCTTTATACGAAGGCAGCGCCAGTTAGAAATTTGCATACTGCTGTCCCATGACTTTTGACACTTCAGTGTATGCGATTACTCCTCCATTAACGTAGCCTTTCAGCGTTGGATTGAGGTTTGTGAGCTTCTTTTATTTACTAGTCTGCGCCTTAGAGAGAAATTCTTTCTATCAGAAGTCGGAATCTCAAAGTGAAGAGAATAACGACTTTTTGTTTTACGCGTGCGTGCGTGTACTGCTGTTTATTCAACAAACAAACTTGCTCATTCATTATCCAAAAGGATTAAAGATTGTTTATGTTACTTCCTAAAAAATCATACACTGAGCGTGAGGCTTGACATATTTTTTTTTTTTTTTTTTTTGCTTGATGCCACTTATGGTAGATTTTTGACCCTTTTGTAATAAACACTCCAATGAAACTTCAAGCAACGCCTTCTGTTTACATCTGCTTCTTTTGCTGGTGTATTTTTACCCCTGTTTTTTCTGATAATGAAACTTTCCTACGCCGCCAGTCACAAAGCTTTGAGGATTAAAGCTTCGATTTTCGATCGAGGCGACTGCTGCTAATACTGTGTTTTTTGAAACCCTTCTCGCACATATTATAAAGACGAAAAGTAAAATTTAGTTAAATGCAATTTCAATTTATGTCTTGTTTTCTAAGGCATGAGTAAACGGATCCGGAATTCGAAATATCTCATCAAATTCAGGTAAAAAAAAATTCGTCTGTTTAGCAGCACTGAATGGATGTTCAAAGCACTAGGAAATGTCGCGAAAATATTCAGTACCTCTCCGGTAACCGACACCTCAGAGGCGCAGGTTTCTGTCTTGTCAACCAAGACCAGTCTGGACTGAGGGCCCGGATGAAGATTGGGTGGGCGCCTGTCCCACGGCGCCCTCGCCCTCTCGTGGGAGCAGTGTGCGACTTCACGTTTCTGTAAAATACCAGATATCTCATGGAAAAATTTCGCTTATGTTATCATTTCCCCAATAAGCTCTGTTTAGGATACGAACTGGTTTAGTTAGGTAGTACCATGCAATGGCACTTTCCCAAAATGAAAATATTTTTTTTTAAATAGTAAAACTATACTAGTGATCCGAATTTCTTGGCGTAGAATATAAATCAGAGTTTCCAAGCTTTCGCATATTAACCAAGCCGCGGATGGCTTAGTGGTTAGCGAGTCAGACTATCAATGCAAGGTCCTCAGGTTCGAGCCTAGGCTGATCTTTCAGAGATGGTGTGATTTACTAACAATCGCTGAATATCCGCCGTGCATCGGACGAGCACGTTAAGTGACGGCCCTCAGGCTGGACCCACTGGTTAAATGGGTATCCTTTCCTATGCCCCCCCTGAAATTCCCTCACCCCTCTATGTGCAACATCGTACTTGTATGTTGGCGCCATCTACTGTACTCTAATCTCACTACAAACTGTTCTGTTAAAGTCGCTAGACTTGCTCTCATTCCTTCCGTTTCTGTGTCTTGTCCAAAAGGCGAACTCGCTGTAGGTGGCTGGGACCTAAAATCAACTCACTGTGGACGGAAGTCCTACAAGAAAATGACTCATGCTTGTTTGCTTCGCATATCAACCAGATGACTTTTTCAAGGAAGGTAGACAGCAAACTGCAAAGTGAATAATTGAACGCTTCAATTATTCACTTTGCAGTTTGGAGACTTCACTTGACAATACACGAACATGTATGAACGTAAGTAATTAGGCATTCAAAACACGAGACGTTATACTCGTTTAGCAAGCGGAATCATGGAAGAAAAACAAAAAGTATTCACTGCTTGAAGAACTGGTTCCAAACCCGTGGGAACTCTAGTGCGACGCTATCATTGCATGACTCGTTGTCGGTTACGATCACCATCGTTTCGCGAATGGCAGTAGACTTTGTCTACCTTCCTTGAAAAAGCCACCTGATTGATGTAGGAAAGCTTGGAAACTTTGATTTATATTCTACGCCTAAAAAATTCGGATCACTAGTATAGTTATACCATTTAAGTGTAGTTGGTGTACAGTTCCTTGTTATTTAATTAATGAAAATAAATGAAAATAAATCAACTCAACAACTATGTGAGAGAGAAAAATTATTTTACAATGAATATAATAGTACTTTTGTTAAATTAAACGTTTCTCACATAATTCAGTAATAAATAATGTTTAACAATATGTAAATGGTGATCCCTGAAGTATAATATATCATTTTTAGTTAGCTAGATTTCAAAATATTTAATGCGTGAAACAAGAACCAGGAATCCAAAAATTCGAAGATCTCTGATCTATGGCCAACAGCAGCGGCAAAGTGTCTGTAGGACACACAACTTAGTAACGCTCGTATCTAGTGCTTTACGAAGCAATGGTTTCCATAAACTAAAGAAAAAAATTATAACAATTCAAAAAATGCATGATAAAATGTTATGAAATTTGATGAAGAACTGTATCATATTGTTAGAGAAAGGCCCTAAATATTCCATAAGAGACTTTTTATTCCGACAAAAATGAACACGTAAAAAACACGTGAAAACTAAGGTGTTAAAATGCTATCGACAAAATACTTTAATAGGGATTGTGGACACCCCTCACAGCAATGTTTCATGCTGTTGGTGATGGCGTCTAGGAGTTCAGCAGGTAGCAACGACAATTATTCCTGCAAATCTTGTCGAAGCCCCTCCTGGTCTTGTGGAGAGGATTTGGGGCAGCAAAATGTCTCCATAGAGCATCTTATATAAGCTCAATAGGATTATGATCGGGAAACCAGGCTGGCCAACTCATAAGAGCAGTGGTCTATTCTTGAAAATACTGTTCTACCAGTCTCACTTGGTGGGGACGAGCGTTACTGTATTGTAGGATAAATGTACCTCACATGATACCTATATAGGGGTCCAGGACATCATCCGTAGAGCGCCAAGCATTCATGGTTCCTCTTTGAAACACACAGAATCTTGTTAGCCCTCCTAACGAGATGCGACCTCAACGCAACACACTTCACGGGCCATAGAGAGATGATAGTTTCCCTTTCACGGGCCATAGAGAGATGATAGTGTCTCTCGTTTCCTACAGATCAGCGCAAGCCTGGAATTGCCCTTTGAAGAAAATCTGGACTCATCTGTGAAGAATAGATATATCTCCCAATTCAAACGTTCCCCCTGTGACGGGGGTAAGAGGTACGCAGGGTGCGTGTCGCCCAGCATGAAGACGTTCCTATACGCACAGCGCAAGCAAATACTCTCATTCCTGTAGCCGCAGCAAAGACAGATGGCAACTGTGTCGGGGTAGTCGTCCTGTTCTTCCATGAAACTAATCGAAGATATCGAACATTCACAGATGGTATAGCCCTAGGTCTCCTTCCGCTGTACCGTCGGGAAGCTGATTTCGTGTTCTGAAATTGGTTTCACAGTTTATGGACCACAGAGGGATTCACACGCATCCATCTTGCAATTTCAACCTGGCTTTGGCCTGCTTCTAGTCTTGTGATCACTCTCCGTCTCAGTTCTTCTGTTAATGGTATTACGCAGCCATTGTAACGAGTCTTCTATCTCAGAATCCTTTCTCTGCAGGCCGCAAACGATGTGAGACTATGAAACGGTTCATTCGCTTAAACTGTGGTGCCATCGTCACTCATTTGTGGGCGGTATCCTGACTCCGAATGACATGTCACGTCATAAACCGAGTTTTGTGCTTTTTCAACTCTTCTTTCTCACGTAACCGCAATTTTTGTATTAGCATTACTAAGTAGATATATCTCGCGTATTAGTGAGTAGCTATGCTGTTGTCTGCAGCATTGCTACGTAAGTAGTTTCATTGAAAACTACTGCAAAGGCGTTCGGTAGAAAAATGATCAGAATTTTTAATGGCCAGCACTGTTTCATGTTTGTATTTTGTGCTAAACATGAGAACGCAAATTACGCAGCTAAGAAACGCTTTGTGGCGTCGCTTTTATGTAGTCGATACGCCCAGTAATGTGTTCTTTGATCTCTGATTTCTTTATTATTGCACTTGCTCTTTCGAATCACTGTGCCTTTCTACGAAACTAAATTTAATTTATTCAGACAACAGAATCTGTCTACCTCGTTTAGCCCACTTCCTGAAAGAAGCCTTTTTCTTCTTCTCCCGACTGTCTCTTTTCCTTGGCTCTAGAGATGAGTTCGAGTTAAATTTCAGGAGCCCGGGCCCGGATTCTTGGAAAATTTTGCTTATCAAGGTTTGCATTTATGCATTATACAGTGGCCAAAGATATGGCCCAAGCAAGGATTAGTTTAAAAAATCATTAGTCTAAAACGTTTAGTTCAGTTAATCCACTTCACAATATTAATACGTATGTTTTTAGAAATACAACGTATAAAGCCAAATGTTCTAAAAAGTGGATTTGAAAATAAATAAATAATCAACGTGCCCTTCGACCGTATCAGGGGAATCAGTAATTTTGGTAAAAGCTGAAGAAAAGAAAATCGTTTAGAAACAAAAAATTCCATTCGTTATTCCGTTTTGATTTCTAAATTTACTTTTATTTTGAATAAATTGCATTATAAAACGTACAGCGCCGTACAGAAAGTTGCAAGTGTTTGAAATTTTGACTCTAGAAAACAAATATTTGCAATATATTTTACATATATGCTAATTGATAAAGGTAGTTTAGAGTGATATAGTGGATTATAAAAAGAGGCATGTAGGGAAATTTCCAAAATTAAAAAAAAAAAGAACATAAAAGCATTCCAGGCCAGATTATTCTGCATCTTGTAACATTAACAAAGCACTTAATAGTATAATAATCACAATATTATCATGTGTGTGTAGTTTCCAGATCAAGTTCATCATCAAAAAAGAGAGAGAATTGCATCTCAGCGCTTCAACTTGATGTTCTTTTCTCTAAAACTCGATCTGCTGAACTGAAAATCAACGTCACCCCAAAAATTGCGGGAGTGGGGAAATTTTAAAAAATAAATAACAATAATTCTAACTGCACAATTTTGGAAATTAATACATCATTTTAAAGATAAGATTCTTGATTTTTAATAAAATACAAAAAATGGGAATGTGATTTTCCCCAGTTTTTCGATACCAAACCTCCTTAATCTAATCCTTGCTTGGGCCATAGCTTTGGACAATGCGTAATGCAAGTCTTGCTAAGCAAAATTTGTCTTGCAATGGTAGCTAGCTTAGGAAATTGAAAATCCTTCCACCATGGTAACAAATCCACAATGAAATTCAACACGTGTAATTCAACCGGGCTCGGAATTACACATGCTGAATTAATTACAGTAATGAAATTCAAGACGTGTAATTCCGAGCCCGGGCCCGGGTTTTTCGGTAGTTAATGAATTCTGAGTCCGTCCGAGCCCGGGCCCGAGCTCATCTCTACTTGGCTCATCATTTCCATTCTCTTTCTGCAATCTCTTTCTCTTCATACAGTCATCTCTGTCTGTGTCTCCGTCTTCGTCGGTCTCTTTATTCAGTGTGTGTTGATCGTCCTATTAGAACATCTCTCATTTTCCCCACGTCCTGGGTGATATTCTGGTTTCATTCTGGCTAGCCTGCCTTTCCTCTACCAACAGCACACTGCCCTTTCCGTAAAGCGAAGCTGTGCAATCATGGTTTGACTGGCTTGCATACAGCTCCAATCTCGACCCCATGGAACACCTTTGGGATGAACGAAATACGGGATCACACCATACAGTACAAATTTGGAAGATGTGAATACGTTTTTTGGTGTAAATATGACATGGATGTTAAGTCAGATATTATCCGAAAAGTTGAAACTTGGTCGTTCTGGGTGGTGTACTGGTTAACATACTCGGGCGCTATCCGGGAGACGCGGGTTCAATTCCCGCTCCAGGACGACGAACTTTTCAAGTTTTTGGACACTATCTGACTTAACATCCATGTCACATTTACATCAATAAACGGATTCACATCTTCCACCTTTGGGATAAATTGGAAAGCCAGGCTTAGCTAATGCTCTTGAGAGAAATGGGTTATCTCAGCTAGTGGAAAGCTTTCCCAGGAGAGTGAAGGATCTAAAAGATACAGAGGTGGGAAATGTTTCCATTAGATGTCGTAAATGTAGAAATTTAATTCGTCAATACTTTATTTCCAGAAACTCCTTTGGAAAAATTCCTTTAACTTGGGATATCTCTAATCGCAATAAATGTTATCCACATTCATTCTGGTTTTCTAAATGTACCATTTTTCTATGTCTTAACAATAATTTAATATTAGACACTGTATTTGTTTTTCTCAACGTCTGTTTTAAGCCTTTGTTACATGCTAAACATCTCTCCCGACAGTAGAAAAATAAATCCCAAGTAGAAAATTTCGTTGCAAGAAAATGGGTAACGGAAGTAATCGGAGAGCCACTTAGTTTGATTTCCTCAAATTTCTTGAAAAGGATGCGTCGTAGTGAAATTTGACTTCCTCTCGACTTCCTCAAAGGGGGAGGGTGGGGAGTTACCTACTATTCACGAGAGCTTTAAAATGATATTATTACATGATGCAGTATAACCTGTAGTTATCCTAGACCAAAACTTACCAATCCCTCCCCCCCTCTAACACACTTGCGATTCAGCTTTTCACTCTACCTTGAGGTCAGATTTTATCTTGCGCATGCGCAGATGGACTTTCGTGAGCACGTCACATTTCATCGGCGTCAGGGCCGTTTCTTACGTTCGGCTAAATCTGAATAACATATAATAATAATAATAAAAATAAATATTGTTATTGAAAAACTAAACAGTCGAAATACTTACTATTGCCGCCACCACAGTTTAGTAAATATTTGCATTTATAGCTCACATATCTTCTTTCATTGTTTTCACGACAATAACATTCAATAATCCATCTATCTAAGTACCACTCCATGCCAGGAATTAGTAAACCATATTGTTTGTTGTTATGATTTAATTCCACTTAGTATGTACTGGACTGAGGCTCGGTGTGGTCGTGAGTGACGTGAATAAATCAGAGGTGTAACTTCCACCCCCGCAGCTACGGGGGTGTGGGGGGTGCAGGTAACGAAGGGGCATACTGCAGCTTCCAGTTATAGTGTAATGAAAAAAATCGAACGCACACAATAATTAGCCCAAAGATTCATCTTTTGCTTTAAGATATATTTAGCTTTGCCTAAATAAATGCCAAGTTTCACTTTTAAAACAGTGAAAGTCCTACAGATTGAAAGTGTTCGGATTTTTTACTTCCGGTTGTAATACGATTGCTTTGCAATGGGTTGTAAATAAAACGATCGCCCTCCGATCGCCCTCTCTCTCTCTCTCTCTCTCTGCGCTGCCGAGGAAAAGCGCGAGGCCAGAGTGGGATTCCCCGTGGAGGATGTGGGAAGACAATCAGTTACCTAGGATTACGTGCACGACAGGCGTCAACATTTATTCGCAGCAGCTGCAGATCTGCATGTCTAAGAGGGTGATTTCTTCAAGTGATTTGTTGTAGTTTTAGCAACTACACGTATTGGCAAATCTATCACTTAAAAAGTTAAAAGTACAGGGCTTTAGGTACCACCATTACTTTTGCAGACACTCTTTCTGACTTCCACCCCCCACCCCCACCCCCAAACACCACACACACACACACACCGCGAAAAATGAATCCTCCCTCGTGTTCGAAATCCTGGGGAAATTACTGTGCTTACGGGTGTAGAAGGAAATCTTGCGGTGGGGCGCACGTTGTTTTAGTTACGCCACTGGTATAAAGGCAACGTGTTGTACACAAATACATGTATACTCTCGAATCACTCGTTTTATTTCACACTCACAAAGATCTTGGCATGCGAAATATGCATAGCATAAATGTTTTACAGAGAGTACCTAGGTGCTCTCTCGATTCTTTTGCATCTGGTCACCAGCTTTTCTGGTGCAAATTTTTCTGATTTGCTGTCAAAAAAGTGCCAACTGTACAGCTACGACTCTAGCTTAAGAACACGGTCAAACATCCACCATTGTAATGTAAAATTACTCTGCAATATTATTTTTTACTGTGAATTTAATGAGATCCAAATGTTGTCATACATAATGTTCAGTGATCATTATGTGATGGTTAAAACTTGGCTAGTTATTTTGTGGAATTTTGACAGGTATTTATAGGGTTGTAATGTACTACGGTATATGTAAGGTCACATTGATGGAGAAATTAATCGACGTATAAAACTTGGTTAGAGAGCTTTTGGAAGAAACAGTAAAATTTTTAAGAGCAGTATGCCATTATGTCTTAAAATAAAAGTATATTTAATTAATTCATCCTTCCAGTGCTTACGTATGGAGCAGAAACGTGAACCTTAACTAAAAAAGTTAGTAAAATCATGCAATGCATTGATTATGATACGCTTTCCAACATACCAGAAATCATTACTCAAGTAATGAAGATAATGGCTGTGGAATAAATCTCGCTCCTGTGCCCTGACCTGTGACCCCATTTCGATTATAATACACAGAATTGGTTCAGTATACCTCTGGAACAGCATACTAATGTGCTATTGCAATAGAAGCATTTTTACTCAAGTTATGAGGATAATGGCTGTAGAATAAATCTCGCTCTTATGCCCTGACCTTTGACCCCATTTCGATTATATTAAACAGAATTGGTTCAGCATATCTCCGCAATAACATACTAAAGTTTTATCGCAATAGAAGTATTTTTACTCAAGTTATGTAGGTAATGGCTGTAGAATAACTCTCGCTCTTGTGCTCTGACCTTTGACCGCATTTCGATGATATTCAACAGAACCAGTTCAGTATACCTCCGGAACAACATGATAAAGTTTTGTCGCATCGACGCATTCTTACGTAGGTTATGACGCATAAGGGCGATGGAATGGATCCCGCTCCTATGTCCTGACCTTTGGCCCATTTTCAATAGGGTTCGTTCCCAGGTTGTCTCCTACCACATACTAAAATGTCATCGAAATCGAACCATGGGGGGTTTACGCGAGTTATCATGCAGACAGACACAGACAGACGGACAAAGCTAGCGCACATACTCTTCTTCAGCCTACGGTTGGAAAGCATAAAAAAGACATACAAAGACTACAGACAACTGAAAGAAGCATGGAGAGATGCATGCTTGGTGTAACCAAGAAAGGCAAAAAGAGGAACTCGTGGATAAGGAAAATGATAAGAGTGGAAGACATTATGATCAGAGTAAAATCCCTGAAATGGTAATGGGCTGGATATATTGCTAGAAGGACGGACCAACAAAGAACAACTGATATTTTAGGCTGAATTCCAAGGGACAGGAAGAGACTCAGAAAAAGACAACATGGCAGATGGGTGGGTGAAATTTGAAGTCATTTGGGAATGGAGGGGAGGAGACTTGCACTAGACAGACCGTTGTGAGGGGAGACCTTCATCCAGCAGTGGATTGATAACGGTTGCCGATGTTGATGATGAACGTACTACGTGGCATGACGTATGCGACGTACTATTGCGATGATGTATAAGTCAAATCAACAATAAAGCAGTTATAAGCTCGCCGGTGTAATTCAGTTGGGAGAAGAAATGCTCCATAGTAAAAAGATGTGTGTTCGAATCCCACTGCCGGCAACAGAAATGTTACAGGGCTCGGCTCTTATTATAGAGTTTAAATCAATTTGTTGTTGGGTATTTTGCGGCATAATTTTCGTCCCTCATTAAAGATTTTTTCGTCTTAATCTCACTCTGGAGTACACAGATATTAAAACTAGCAAATTGAAGCCTCCGCGAGCGAGAGACGAGGATCGTTGTTTCAGTAAATCCAGATTAAACATTTCCTTTGTGTTTAATCCTTTCCTCTCTAAACAAACAGAAGGTATTTCATCCACTGTGAGATCAAAACTTAAAAAAAAAAAAAGCTTTGTTTAATGATGTATTCTCATGAATAACCATCTTTTTTATTTATTTTAATTATATTCCTTAAATAAACTATTGTTGGAATTCCGCGAACTTCATCTGTATCGATATCCCACATTGAGTCTGCTTTAAAAAACAATGTTTCGCTCTCTCTTCCTGTGTTTAAATAGTTATTCAAAAGCCTGGATAAAGATTGGAAAAACAGAAAATTAGAATTGCGCAGGAATCTACGTGCTGTACGAGATTAGCGAATTAATGAACCACTCATTTTCATTTTACGATGTCGTCTCGGGGTGGGGAAAAACATTGTGAAGCGAAGGTTCTGCAAGTGACGGATGCCGAAGCAAATGTCAAAAGTGAAGCGACTGACTCTCCCACTGATCGATGACGCAACAATATGGCGCATTCTTTCTCCTTCCGTGTCGCTGGAGAACCAGTAATTCAAATAACTAAGAAGAGGATAAATAATGTGCAATGTCTGTAGCCTATAAATAAAGATTAACTTACCAGCGGGTGAAAGAAATTAACCACATATTTATAGAACAAATAAAACCGTCCCTTTTTTTATTTCTTTTAAAGTTATTATGAAATCTGAGTTTCAGAAATGAACATCTAACTGTGGATTTAACATTTCTAAGCCTACAAAAATAATTGGTGTGAATTCACGGAAAATTCCTAAAAATAACGTGGAACAAAGTTGCCGGAAGTATCCGTCTTTTAACGAAATTTTAGTTTTTAAAAGTCCTTGTTCTTTTTAACTTCCATATTTTCACAAAGTTTTCGTAATCAGTAATCCCGCTTATTTCAGAAAAGACCATTTAGGCAATTCCAGAAACTCGAAGGCTGAATTTGTCATAACTCACATAGAGAATCTCCCCCTCCCCCTTTTGGGGAGGGGGATGGCTCAACAGAAACCGCGAGTCTTACCGCAGAACCAGAAAGACACAAAAGTCAGTCACGTTCAAGGTAGGACTCTCATTGTGCGACGATGAAATGTTTTTTGTTATTAATGCGAGTTAATTGGTTATTTTACTTTCTGTTGGAGCTTATTGTTTTTTGAATAGGTTTGTAATAATTTATTTTTTTCTGTGCAAGGCTTTATCACAAATCAAGTATTTATTCGTGATTTTTTGAAGCAACAGAGTGATTTGGAACTTGAGATTTTTTTAAACTAGCAATGACTTTCAACTATCTTTAAGATAAGGTGAATTTTTTTTTTTTTTTTTTTTTGATTGGAGGTTTAACGACCACCGTGAGCAACTCAATGGGCTATAAGCAGTCGCCCGTCCCTAATTTAGGGTCACTGGCTCCAGGGAAGGGAGAAAGCCAGTGCCTTAAGACAAACACAACATCCATGCCTCACCGGGATTCGAACCCGGACCCCTTACGGACGAATGATCAGAGACCAGCGCCTTAGACCACTGCGCCACCGGGGCGGCATAAGGTGAAATGAGCTGCATTATAACATAATAGTATGTAGCAAAACTCCTAAATATAAAATTTACGCTTGATAGCTACAATAACTATTAGGTGCACAAATAAGTTTTAAAGCGTTTTTTGTGTGACGTATACCGCTAATTTACATATCCGACATATCCCCGCGTTGTTGTCATGTGACAGTAACTGGTCCAGAGTATAAAATGTGACACAGAAGTTTGCCCAACAGTCAAACACACTTGCATATCGGTAGGTGAAAGATGGCAAGAGATACAATAGATTGCACATGAGAAACTGCAAGCATTGCTGGATGAAGATTCGTCTCAAACGCAAAAAGAACAAGCTGAACACCTGGGGGTAACTCAACAAACCATTTCCAATCGTTTACGCGCAATGGGAAAGATTCAGAAGAAAGGAAAATGGGTGCCACATGACCTTAGCCGGAGGAACCAGGATGAGCGTGTCATGAAGTGTTTGAATCTGTCGAATAAACAACACAGAAAGTCTTTCCTGTGGAAAATCGTTACGGGTGAAGAAAAGTGGATATGGTAAGACAATCCTAAACGCAAAAACACTGGGTAGATCCCGGTGAAGCAACGACTTCGACACCGAAATGCATTACTCACTCCAAGAAAGTTCTGCTGTGAATGGGATATGAAGGGTGTGCTGTATTATGTACTATTGGAACAGGGTCAAACTGTTACTGCTGATCGCTACAAGCAACAATTGCTGCGATTGAACCAGGAAATCTGTCGAAAACGTCCGTTCACAGGCAAAGGATTGCGTCCCGTGAAATTACTGCATGACAACGCTGTCGCGAAATCGGTGAAGGAAACGTTATTGACGCTTGGCTGGGAAGTTTTGGAGCACCTGGCGTGTAGTCCCGACATAGCCCCTTCAGACTATCATTTGTTCTGATCGATGCAACCTGGTTTGTCCCTTGTATGGTTCCGGACATGTGGCGAAGTGCAAAAATGGGTTGACCACTTCATCGCGTCGCACGACGAAGTATTCTTCATGGCTGGAATCTGTCAGCTGCCCGACTGATGGCGGAAGGGGATAGATAATGATGGCGCATATTTTGATTCGTAAAGGTATTGTTGTTTTCTCTCAAATTACATGTTGGGTTGTCTTAAAACGCTTTAAAACTTATTTGTACATTTAATAATTAATAATATTTTGTACAGATGATTGTATGATGTCTATATAACAGTCTGTGGACCCCTTAGTCCACAGACTGTTATATAGACATCATACAATCATCTGTACAATAACTTAATTACCCGGGGGTCCACAGCAATGCAATACACAATAGCTGGTTGGAGAGAGGAAGGAATATTCGGGCGCGTAATAACCAAAATTTCATGCGATACGCTGTCCACAATATCCTATCCCGCTACAGAACTTCAAAATCATGTCCTCCTGTAGACGATTGAAATTTAATAGCTGATCAAACGTCAAATATTCCCACGAATCGTTCTGTTACAGGAAATTTTCCGTCATATGGATAAGGAAAAAGTGAAGACAGAGTTTTTTCATTTATACACCAAAGGAATTGTGAAAACGTTTCAGGAAATTCAGAATTTTCTATTCACATCTTAAGAACGGTAACTTACCGTCAATATAAGAAAGGAATTGCGAAAAAGGTTCTGAAAATTCAGAATTTTCTTGGAGTACGAAAAATCCGCGAGAGACAAGTTTGTTTTCTTTTTGTTTTTTTCATTTCACGGAAAAGATTTTATGAGGTATGTATTTCGCTAATTCACGAAAGGAAACACGGAAAGTGGCTGGTGAATTCCAGAAAACTTTTTGCAGTGTACTGTGACGTGCCTGCCCCGCAGGACGCACACGACATAAAAGGCAGATAGCAGTAAGAACGAACGTCTGCGTAGCTCAGTTGGTAGAGCTACTTGTTCCGGAATAAGTAAAATTGGGTTCGATTCCCGGCGTAGACCAAAAATGACGGAGAAATTTACTTCGTTATAGTACGTAATTGATTTTGATCGAAGGTTTATCGACCAGCGTGAGCAACTCAATGGGCTATAAGTAGTCGCCCGTCCCTAATTTAGGGTCACTGGTTCCAGGGAAGGGAAAGAGCCAATGCCGTAGGACAAACACAACATCCATGCCTCACCGCGATTCGAATCTGGACCCTGTCATAGAAGAATGGTCATAAGCCAGCGCTTAGACCACTGCGCCACCGGGGCGGGGTGTACGTAATTGAAAAGTCCTGATACATTCTTGGCGAAGAAGCATTGGCCCTGTATGAAGCTAAAGTGTGTTATGGTTTCCGTACAAGACAACCACTTCTGGAGAGGGCAACACCTTAATAAGAAAACATCTCTCTGGGGTACAAAATTCGACATAATCCAACATCATAATCTAAGATTTACAGTGATGTGAAGCCATAAAGTCACTCTTGAGGTGTGGTACAAAATTCGACGGAACCCAGCATCATAATCAAAGATTTACAATGATACGAAACCATAAAATCGCACTGATGGTATGGTACAAAATTCGACGGAACTCAACATCATAATCAAATATTTCCAGTGGTGCGAAACTATGAAACCACTCTTGAGGTGTGGGATAAAATTCGACGGAACCTAGCATCATAATCAAAGATTTACAATGATAAGAAACTGTAAAATCGTACTGGAAGTATAGTGTAAAATTCGACGAAACCCAAAATCATGACCAAAGATTTACAATGATGCGAAACCATAAAATCGCTCCGGAGGTATGGTGCAAAATTCGACGGAACCCGGCATCATAATCAAAGATTTACAATGATGCGAAACCATAAAATTGCTCCGCAGGTGTGGTACAAAATTCGACGTAATCCATCATAATAATCCAGGATTTAAAATGATGTGAAACTATAGAATCGCTCCGGAGGTATAGTGCAAAATTCGACGAAACCGAAAATTATAATCAAAGATTTACAATAATACGAAACCGTAAAATCGCTGTCCAGGGGTGTTACAAAATTTGACGAAACCCGACATCATAATCAAAGATTTACAATGATGTGAAACCGTAAAATCTCTCTGGAGGTGTGGTACAAAATTCGACGTAGCCAACATCTTAATGGAAGATTTAGAATGATGCGTAACCATAAATATTCAAGATGTGTTCCTCGTGAGACATGTTTCAGGCTCTAGTCCTTAAATTTAAAACGAAAAAGTTAGGTTGCGGTTTAAATGAAATTCTTTCCCGTTCCGTGTGAGAATGAATTATCACATCCATCAGAGAATCTATTGCTGCAGAGAAAATGTCCTAAAGCTCCAAGATTTCTTTTTTATACCAACATTATTCCGAAGGTTTCTCAACACCTTTTTCTCTTACTGTATAACATATTTGTGATAGTTGGTTTCTCAATTAGGCGTTCATCATTGTTTTTTTCAGATCATCGTATTTAACGACAAATGAATGTCGAGAAATTTTAGTTTTTTAGGTTATCCCCTAAGAGTACGATAAGGCAAAAATGCATTTGATCGGCGACATTTACTCGGAAAATAAAGTAGACGGGTAGATAGAGAAAGAAAGGGAACCTACACACCACGTGGGAGGCTATTAACCAGAAATATATCATTCAGCAGCAGTAAGAGGCGTGGAAAGACCTTTAGAATGATATCGGTGTAAACAATTCTTCCTAAGTAAAGTTTCAAAACATGAAAAATTTTACCCGAATAAATTTTATCGAGTGTCATTCGTTAATCTTCATAATTTAATTTAATTATAATAATTTAATCATTAGTTTTCGGGGGGGGGGGAGGTTTGAAAGAGAGATGGGTTAACGACCATCGTGAGCAACTTGATGGTGTTCAAGCAGTCTCCCGTCCCTAATTTAGGGCCACTTTTTCCATGGAACGGAGATATCCAGTGCCGTAAGGCAAACACACAGTCCATAACTGACTCGATATTTGAACCCGGACCCATCTCGAACGAATGGTCAGAAACCACCGTTTAGACCTTTACGCCACCGGGACGGCCGTGGGAGCAATGAATCTGGTTACGTGAGAAACTTTGCGTTCGTTCTGCTTACTCGAAATTCTGATTTCTTTCTAAGAAAATCGTAACTGCATTTTATCGAAGTAAGAGTGCTTGACAATGACTTCTCAAACGATGACATGAAAAGAAAGCTTACAATGCTCACAGTGCCCTTCCGTTGCCCTCCCAAAAGAAGGAAATTCTTGGAAAACTGGAATCTTGTGTTCCGGTTAAAAACTACACGTATCGGCCACTGAATTAGAAACACTTTGTTCAGATGTACGTAAACGTCGTTTACGCAGCGTATATGCAGGATCACGTGTGTCACCACGGGATCTAGTCAAAAATTCAAGACTGCAGCTCTTATTTTTTTTTTTTTTTTTTTGAGAGTTTTTTTTTTGATTGGAGGTTTAACGACCACCGTGAGTAACTCAATGGGCTATAAGCTTTCGCCCGTCCCTAATTTAGGGTCACTGGTTCCAGGGAAGGGAGAGAGCCAGTGACGTAAGACAAACACAACATCCATGCCTCACCGGGATTCGAACCCGGACCCCTTTCGGACGAATGATCAGAGGCCATCGCCTTAGACCACTACGCCACCGGGGCGGCTTTTGAGAGTTTAGCGACCACCGTGAGTAACTCAATGGACTATAAGCAGTCGTCTGTCTCTAATTTAAGGCCACTGGTTCCAGGGAAAAGAGCCAGTGCCGTAAGACGAACACAACATGCATGCTTCACCGGGATTCGAACTCGGACCCATCTCGGAGGAATGGTCATAGCCACTGCTTAGACCACTGCTCCACCAGGGCGGGAACTGCTGCTCTTCAGTAATCCTCAGTAGTTTTGATTACAATGGGGAAAGACGAAGGATATTTCGGAGTTTAATAAAGGCTTATTATGGGTGCCCGTCTGGCTGAAGCGAGGATTTTGAAAATAGCAGTGGTCTAAGCGATGGCTTCTGATCATTCGTCCGAAAGGGGTCCCGGTTCGAATCCCGGTGGGGCATTGATGTTGTGCATGTCTTACGGCGCTGGCTCTCTCCTTCCCTGGAACCGGTGACCCTAAATTAGGGACCGGTGATTGCTTATAACCTATTGAGTTGCCCATGGTGGTCGTCAAACGTCCAATAAAAAAAAAACAGTAGAGATGACTGGTTTTTCAAAACGTGAGATATCCCAGGTCTTTAATCGGTGGAAAAAGAACCCACATCCCTTGTCTGAGAGGTGAAACTGTAGCGTGAGAACAATCTGTCAGGAACAGGATCGCCGTCGTCTGAGTAGGCTTGTACGAAGAAACA
Organism: Macrothele yani; assembly: GCA_039090855.1. Classification (NCBI taxonomy): domain Eukaryota; kingdom Metazoa; phylum Arthropoda; class Arachnida; order Araneae; family Macrothelidae; genus Macrothele; species Macrothele yani. The sequence goes on from CM077025.1 coordinate 31,370,107, forward strand.
GGACTTCGTGTGTGCAGCAGTTGACTGAAGCATCCAATAAAAGCTGTTCCCGAGCCCTATCGCAGCGAAGTATGCGTGGTGGGGAATTGAAAAGGATCGGTATTGGCGGTCGCATGCCTATACGGAATCCACTGATTTCTGCGAAGAACCGGGAGTTCGTCTACAGTGGTGTCAAGAACACCGTGACTGGACCATGGGAGACTGGAAAAAAACCATGCGGTCTGACGAGTCGCCGTACACCTTGTTCTGTACCGATAGTATGCAGAGAGTTTGGCGGGTGTCTCATGAAACAATGGACCAAGCTTGCATTGTAAACACAGCTCAAGGTTCTGGAGGTAGTGTGATGATGTGGGTCACGTTCTGTTGGTACGGAACATGTCCCCTGATATATCTGAAAGGTGGAGTGTCCCCCGAGGATTATCTGAACATTGTTACAGTATCATGTCCATCCTGCAATGTTGACTTTTTATCTGACAGGTAACTTCTGTTTCATTGACAACAATGCTACCTGTCATAGCGCTGGATGTGTTCAGCGAGCATGACAGTGACTTCCACTATCTTCTCTGGCCCCTATAAAGCCAGGTTCTAAACTCCATTGAGAATGTATGAAATATGCTGGAAAAATAGATCCGGAAGCAAAATCCTCTCCTGTCAAATCTGAGCCAGTTAAGGGACTGTCTGGTGAACACCTAGTATGCTGTAGACGTAGATGCACTGCAACACCTTGTGGAATCTTTGCCAAACCGCATACGTGCTGTAATTCGGAGTAAAGGAGATAACCCGATACTGAATAAAAGTTTGTAATTCAGTGGCCGGCATGAAGTATGGAGATCCAACCCAATATCCAGCACGTCTACAGGTTTATCGAGGCTTATCGATATTCAGATATACTTTTATTAGGGTGGGAAAATAACACTAAAATATTATATTTACCAGTTTCTAAGACTGAAAGTAGGTTATTGATATAGGTTTTCGATATAAGACTTAATTACGTTATCGATACAGGACAAGTACGTTATCGATATATGTTATCGATATATGTTATTATAGTTATAGGTTATTATAGTTATTATGTTATTTAGTTATATAGGTTATCATAGGTTATCGATATAGGTTATTATATCTATGTATAGGTTATCGATATATACAGCTTTATCGATATCCAGCACGTCTACAGGTTTATCGAAAGTATATGAGATCCAACCCGATATTGAATAAAAGTTTGTAATTCAGTGGCCGGCATGAGTAGTTTCAAAGTATGGCGTAATACAGTAAAAGATTAAATCACACTTTTGCGAATGCAATCTGATATTTGTTCTTTTATAAGAATGGGGAAATAACACTAAAATATTGCATTTACCAGTTTCTAAGACTGAAAATTGTCGTGGTAAAAACTATAGATTGCTGTCTCTCTACTACGAGGATTGTACCGAAAGCAATGCAAAAATGGGCATAACTTTTTTATTAACTAACAGAGGTCGTTCAAATTTCACATGTCGGTAAAGTAACTCTTCCTCTATAGTAACCCTTCTTCCTCATTGCACATAAGTGATTAATTGATTCCAAGCAGAAGCAACGTGCCGTCATGGAGTTCTTGACGAAGGAAGGGTGCAGGCTGTCCGACATCCACACAAGGCTACAGAGATGACGCAAGAGCAATGTGCACAAATGGATGAAGAAGTTTAAAGAAGGGAAAACCAGCACTGATGACAAACCACGCAGTGGGAGACCATCATCTGCGACCACTACACGAATATTCAGCGAGTGGATGAATTAATTCGCGCTGAGAGACGAGTCACAATCCGTGAGCTTGCTGCACAACTTGACTGTGGTCACAATGCCATACAGAAGATGGTGGAAGACTTAGGGTATCGGAAAGTCTGTGCAAAGTGTGTACCTCGGCAGTTGACACCCGATTTGAAGGAGAGAAGCCTGGAAGTCTTCTCTGATCTGCTGTAAGCGTTTGAAGCCAATGAAGACATGTTTTTTCCCGATATGGTGACAGGGGATGAAAGGTGGCAGTATCTTTACGATCCGGAAACGAACAATCAATCCATGGAAAGGCGTCCCACCTTTTCTCCAAGGCCAAAGAAGTTCAAGAGCCAGCAATCAGCACAGAAGGTCATGGTGACTGTTTTTTTTGGGGGGGGGGATGACAGGGATGTCATCCTCCTTGATTTTCTGGAACGTGGCCGTACCGTGACCAGGGAGTCGTACATTGAGACCTTCAAAAAGCTTAAAGAAGCCATAAGGAGGAAGAGACCGAACAAGAATCTTAAAAGGATCCACATTCACAATGACAATGCGTGACCACACACATCTATGGCAACAAATCAGGCGATCAGCAGATTACGCTGGTCGGTGGTCTCCCATCCACCGTGCAGCCCAGATCTGGTGCCCTCCGATTTCCACCTGTTCGGTCCAGAAGAAAAGTCTCCGGGGACAACGATTTGATGACGCAGACGAGGTGAAAGTGGCTGTGAAGAAGAAGATACAACAGTCCACACCTGAATTTTTTTCAAAGAGGATTCAAGAGCTGGGTTCAACGATGGCACACATGCATCGCTTGTGATGGAGACTATGTTGTGTATACTACCTTTGTATAGAGAAAGAGTTACTCTATCAACGTGTGCAATTTGAACGACCTCTGTCAGTTAATAAAAAAGTTATGCACACTTTTGCATAACTTTCGGTACAAGCCTCGTATTGCCGCCCCGGTGGCGCAGTGGTCTAAGGCGCTGGCCTCTGATCATTCGTCTGTAAGGGGTCCGGGTTCGAATCCCGGTCAGGCATGGATGTTGTTTTTGTCTTACGGCACTGGCTTTCTCTCCCTTCCCTGGAACCAGTGACCCTAAATTAGGGACGGGCGACTGCTTATAGCCCATTGAGTTGCTCACGGTGGTCGTTAAACATCCAATAAAAAAAAAAAAAAAGCCTCGTATTATTATATTATTATGCTGCTTTTGTTTTTGCTATTACTGCATGCATATTATTACACTAGTGGCCAAAATTGTGGAAACCTTTTGGAAAAAGTGTATTTTTGAGGTTTAATGGCTTATAACACCATTTTTGTGTGGAGTAATACCATAAAATTATATATCAATGGAAAGAAAACTTCATTATGAATGTAATGCAACAAAGTTTGTTCAATTATTATCTGTTTTCTGTGAAAAGGTCGTATCTTTACGATCCGGAAACGAAGGTCGTATCGCCAAATAGCCAGAAAAAGGGAGCGCAACTTGCTTAGGTTGATATGAAGTAGCTTTCCTTCATTTGAATGTAGCCAATGAGCATGGGTGTTTAGAGAGCTAATCAGGTGTCATCTTGTTTTGGCAATGAGCCAATCAGGTCACAGTAGGATTCAGCTATTAATATCATGTATTAGAGCTGAGAGGAGGACATTTGTCAGTCTTTTGTGTGTTCTTTCATTTAGTGAGCTTGTGAAACGTACTAAAATTAAAGAAATGGCGCAAAGAGTTGACTTGTCACCCAGAAAGCGATGTAAAATAGTCCTATTAAGTGAACAAGGCTTCAGTTATGAAGAAATTAGAAGAAAAATTGATGGAAACATAATCAAAGGTGGCATTTTTAAATTTTTGAAGAGGTATAAGGAGACTCAGTCACTACAAAACCTGACTGGTAAAGGCAGGAAAAGGCGCGCAGCAGCAAGTGATAATACAAGAATTAAGAGACTGTGCCTAGGTGACAGAAGAAAATCATCTGGGTGTATACGAGATGAAATGGCGCAATGGAATGTGAAGTTCAGTGCAAGAACTGTTCGGCTCAGACTGCAGGAATTTGGTCTAAAAGCTAGAATTCCACGAAAAACGCCATTTTATCTCTCAAACAAAGGTTGCAAACATTAAACTGGGCTAACACCCATATTAACTGGACAGCGGAACAATGGGACAGTGTTATTTGGAGTGATGAGACCAAAATCTTCCTGTTTGGTAGTGAAGACAGAAAAAATACGTAAGGAGAAGAATCGGAGAAGATTTGCATTCTGATTGCATTACATGTACCGTGAAACACCCACTTAGTGTTATGATTTGGGGTTGTATGACATCAAAAGGTGTGGACAGAATTTGCGTGATTAATGGTAATATAAATGGCCAAAAATACATTAATGAAATACTTGAGCCGAAACTGAAGCCTTCCGCACGTGATCTTTTCCAAGATAATGAAGCATTTATATTTCCACAGGATTCAGCTCTATGTCATGTTGCTGCTGTGTGAAAAAGGTTGTTTCAAGATAATCATATTCCACTGTTGGAATAGCCTGGGAATAGCCCAGACCTTAACCCCATTGAAAATATATGGAGCCGACTAAAGAAACTTGTTAGTCAGAAGCAACCCAGCAATAAAACCCAATTAATAGAAACAATAAAAAAATTAGTTCACTCCTCGGGAAGGCGTTGTAAGGCCGTAATTAACGCTAAAGTTTACCAACTAAGTATTAACTGACATGGTGAGAATTTTTGTATATCTCATTTTTTCTATGTGTTTAACTTTTCTTCTTTAGAACTGCTGTTCTAATACAAAATCCTTCACAAAGGTTATTGCATTACATTCTTGATGAAATTATGTTTCCATTGATATATAATTTTATGGTATTACTCCCAAAAAAGTAGTGTTATGAGCCATCAAACTTCAAAAATACCCTATTTCCTAAAGGTTTCCACAATTTTGGCCGCTACTGTATATCACTGACAAAGGAGCCCGTCGTTGCCCTAGTTCAACAAAACATATCTCAATCACCTGGGCCAGAGTTTTCCTGAAATTGTAATTAGGAGATTGCACGGAAATATTTGATTGCAATATGTTCCAATAAGAAAAAGAAAGGAATTATTTAAAAATAATAATAAAATCTATACTTGTGCTGGCACAATTGAATGAAACCAACAGTCTTTATCTACTGTGAATACAGGAAAGTTGAAATACTTGAAAGATCTACATTTCCCTATTATGTTGTGACGTATTATAAAGTTCTTCCAAAGTTTATCCTTGCCAACCTCTGGGTCAACGATATTGAGTGTTCTTCCGTAGAACACCATGAGCATCCACGTTGATGGCTAGACTGAGTCATATTTTGAAAACCTGAACCCACATATTTGCGTTTTCATTTTTGTAATTTAAATCAGCAGTGCAACGGCATTTTTTTAAATAAGAAACCTGTGACGCACTACAGAGGTGAATCACGTGTCAATATGACAAATCTGCAGCGATACATTCTGTCTGTGTAGCTTAGTTGGGAGAGCAACTTACTCCGAAGTGAGGGGGTTTGGGTTCGATCCCCGTAATGAACAAAAATGTGTTTTCACAAACCTTTTTACAATATTATCATCAGTGGCCGGATGTTGATGACTTAAAAATTCCTTTCCCTTAAAAAGATGAAAAGGTGTCCTTAAAAATCGAAAACATTTCCTTAAAATTTGAAGGAAAATCCCCCCTAAAACAGTGTATTACATTTTTTCAAAATTATAAACTAAATAACTTCAATCTTAAGCAATTTAAAAACTAGAATTGTGTCTTTTCTGAAAGAAACCTGGAGAAATGCATGCTTGGTGTCACCAGAAAACAGGTGCGTATTTAGGGAAGGCCAAGGAGGCCTTGCACCTCCTCCCCCTTCCACACGAAAGTGTTTGATTTCTTTGTTAAAATTGGACTTACATTAGAAAAAATGCTTTAATTTAACAAAAATGCATCAACTCACAATACAAATTAATGCTTTAATTTTTTCTTCTATTTTTTATTAACTTTTACTTTGTCCTGATGGATTTCAGAAACTTCTATTTTCGGTCTTCCCCCCCCTCCCCTTCCCCCAAACACACACACACATACAAAAAATTCTACATAAGCTCCTGCCAGGGAAGATGAGAAGAGGAACTCGTGGATCAGGAAAATGACAAGAGTGGAAGGCATCATTAACAGAGTAAAATCCCTGAAATGGCAATCGGCTGGACATATTGCCTGAAGGTCAGACCACCGATGAACAACCGAAATTTTAGACTGGCTTCAAAGGACAGGAAAAGACCCAAAAAGGAGCCCAAGTGGAGATGAGTGGGTGAAATTCGAAAGCATGCCGGGGTGACATGTGTGTGTGTGTGTGTTTGGTTAAAATTTTCAGCTCTCATAAACAACTGAGAAGTAACTCGAGTTCAACGAAAAGCTCTACGATTTAAGCTAAGATTGAAGTTAAGTGAATTTTAACCTAAAACGTCAATTCAACCAAACGCATGAAATAACTTTTCGTACTCTGTACACCGTGCTTCTGCCGCCCCGGTGGCGCAGTGGTCTAAGCGATGGCCTCTGATCATTCGTCCGAACGGGGTTCGGGTTCGAATCCCGGTGAGGCATGGATGTTGTGTTTGTCTTACGGCACTGGCTCTCTCCCTTCCCTGGAACCAGTGACCCTAAATTAGGGATGGGCGACTGCTTATAGCCCATTGAGTTGCTCACGGTGGTCGTTAAACCTCCAATCAAAAAAAAAAAAACACCGTGCTTCTCGATCACCACTGTTAAACGACCTCTGAGAACCCAAATCCACGATTCGATTTATCATAACCCGCGGTTTTTCTTTTCTTAAATGCACGATGAAAGTGCTTTTACGTTGTTCTTGAATTCACTACTTTACTAGTTTGAGTAGGAGAGCTCCTAAATTCTCTACTTTACTAGTTAAGCGGGGAGCTGTTAGTACTGAACGTAATATAAGTCTAAATGGCACAGTGATTGACCAGGTGAATGAATTTGTGTATTTAGGAACCATGTTTGACAGAGAGTGCAAATTGGATGGTGAAATTAATGGGCGAGTGAATTCTTCATTAAAAGTCATAGCTGTTTATGGAGGTTTTCACAGGAATGATGGGTTCTCAAGAGAGTCCCGCATGGCTGTTTATGAAAGTGTAAATTTTCTTACTGTGATATATAGCGGTGAAACATGAGTACTACAGAAGAAACATAGGAGTCGTTTGTGTGCTGGAGAAATGCATTACTAACGGTTTGTGGCAAGACACGTTCTGATTGTGGGATGACTGAAGATGTGTTGCAGTTGTGAAGCAAAATGTTGTTAGCAATGGAGATTAATATTCTTCGGTGGTTTGGCCATGTTGAAAGAATTAGTGATGATATGCTTAGTAAGAGAATTTATTCAGCCCACGTGGCAGGTAAGAAAGGCAGAGGAAGGCCAAGGGGGTCATGGCAGGATCAGATTCATCAGTGTCTGCATGAGAAAAAAAATGAAGTATAGAAAGCCTTGTGTACGTCATGTGATGGACGTCGGTGAAGATCGAGTTGTATGTCAAGATCGCTGTAAATGGAGGTTTGATACGGCACCAGTAAGTGAATAATCAGTTAAAGATTTATCTGGTAGTTTGTATTCTTTGTGGAGCTAACCTCTGAATCTCAGAGAACAGGTTAGGGATTTGTAATATATATTAGTAATGTGCTGTACGCAACAAAATTTTGTGTCTTACCCGCATTTAATGGCATCCAAAGGTTAAATAGTATGGTGACCTAAATTTGAATTCTTCTTGATGTGTTTGTGTGACAGCATTTCCGCATCCCTGTGAAAAGATAATCTTATTATTACTTATCATATTCATTTTTCAAGGAAGTACGCTGATGATGCTCCTGGAACAGGACGAAAAAACCTTCAGTGCGTGAGACGATGATATTATATCAGACAATCCGCCAACTCCCACACCATGAGGTCACCACCAAAATTTTTTTGCCACAAGCTATCTTTCTAACGTCACAGGCTTTGCTCCTGCCAGCTGAAGAAGCGGAACTGAATATCACATAACGCAGCAACAGCCACTTAGTCACTTCCGAGGACTATTGCCATGCATCGTCGAAAATTCAAAAAAAATCAATGGATAGAATTCAATACGTGTGTTTGGTCTTTTTAAGAAACATGAGTCAACTGCGCGGCACTGTTTATATATCGTTCTGTCCGATTTGCATGTACAATTAAAAAGAAACTGAAATCTTAATAAAAAAAAACGAACACTTTAATTTTGCAGTAGCAGGCAAATATCAAGGTTAAGCGTTATCGCAGTTTAAAGACGCACGAGAATATTTGATAATAATGCTGTTCATGAAGGCCGCCAGAGTGTGAGCCACGGGCAATTATTGTTTAAATAATGTCTTTGAAATCTTGCGGTATTGAAGGTGTTTACACTGGAATTTTTAATAACATCTATGAAAATGCAAGTGCGAAGACTTGATACAGCACCAATAAAAATTGGAAAGGGAATGAGACAAGATGATATCGTATCTCCCAAACTGTTCGATGCCACGCGGCAGAATTTCTTTCAATCATATAATGTTTTTCGCTTAATAGTCATTAATACATTACTTAAAACATTACTAGACGAAACCCTTCGGAATCGACGGTAAGTTTGTTTGTTTTTTTAAATAATAAACTCATATGAAACAACAAATGTAAACTTTATTTCATTGACAAATTAATTGAACCACTTCAGTAAAAGCAATAGTCTAGGTTCATGTTTTTTTTTTGTGTGTGATTGAAGATTTAACGACCACCGTGAGCAACTCAATGGGCTATAAGCAGTCGCCCGTCCCTAATTTATTTAGGGTCACTGGTTTCAGGGAAGATAGAGAGAGAGAGAGAGAGCCAGTGCCGTAAGACAAACACAACTTCCATGCCTCACCGGGATTCGAACCCGGTAGACGAAACCTGTCAGAATCGACGATTAGTTTTTTTTTTTTTTTTTTGAAAATAATAAACTCATATAAAACGTTTATTTACATCTTTACATAATGGGAAACTTCTTACCTATGTGAATAAACTGGATCGAATGAATGTTCAATTGTATGTATACATCACACAGTCCAATGGCACAACACAATCACGTCTTCGAGTGTTCGCTGTTCCGATAAGAACTTTCAAACAAATTCCTGCTAGCGTTGTTTTGCACAACGGTTCGCTGAAAAGAGAGGCTTCGGACTTTGGGCTATCTGAGTCCCTCCATACCTCCGCCTTCAACAGCGCGTGAGTCAACAGCAGGCGATCGGATGTCAACAGCACGGTTCTCCCATTGACTTTACATGAGAACTTTGCCGCCCCACAACGCTCCCCGAGCCGTTGCCCCAATCTCATTTTTCTCTTCGACTGGCACATCTACATGGTAAGACCTTTAGTTTGATACCTCAACCATATGCTTACGTTCAGCCATTCTCTCACAACTGGTCTTACAGTAAAAAAACCTTATAGAATTAATATATAGATCTATCGTACTATCAGTCAGTTGAACTCGCAGCACTGTAACTTCGAAGTCTTAGGCACCGGATAGCTAGCACGCAAAAATCTTTAATGAGCTAAATTAGACGTCCCAACGGCCACAAGAGAGAAGATTTCAATTAATCACATAAATGGTCTTTATTGGTTGTTCCAGAAAAAGCATGAACACTTCCAATTAATCAAAGACGATCACATCCGCGTTAGTTACAATACTGAACCTTTATCAACTTAGGTTCAACTTGTTTACATTCAACAACAATTTGCGACAGTTCTACATATGATATATCACGACTGCGCAAACCACACCACCATACTTTTTGGCTGCTGCTTCAACATTATATATCTCTCGTTCTTATCTGTCAACACGCACAGGTCACGCATTCTGGACTCAAGACTGTTGCCAACCCCATTCAGCGAGAGAGAAAATATAACGTTAGGGAAGAAAACACTTAAAGAGGGCGAACTCAAATTTACATAGAGAATAAAACTAAAAATGAAAGCTAAATTAGAGTATACATCATGCAGTGGCGTATATTCGAGGCTAGCTGGGCTAGCTGCGAAGCCCAGAGAATGCACAAACAAAACTGAATTAAATATACACAAATAAAAGTCAATTATCAACGGTAGTAAAATATGTCGATGCTTTCGGTGCGAAAAATAACGCGCGCGGATTCGCTTCATTGACTCAGTCTTGCGAGCGAAAACCAACGGCATAACGCAAGCAGCTCTTCCAGAGTCTTCGCAGTTCTGATTTGAAAACCTTCCATACAATCGCCTGCTACCGTTTCCATGACAACATGAATCAGCTGGTAGAGGGAAATGGGCCATTGCTTTGGGCAACGGTTCGCTCAGAAAAAAGAAGTGTTAGACTATCTCAGTCACTCGCATACTCCCGTCCATAAGAGTGTTTCTTATTTCAGCTTTTTGTGAAGTGTCAATGAATTAAAATCAGAGATATTATATCTTAAATTTGTCTTAAATTCGTGGCTTTGTTGGATTCGAACTGTTTTGATAAATTTTGTGAAAGCTTCCCAGAACATCTACTGTCAGAATTTAAAGCAGTTTGTGCTTCAAATTTTGATACAGCTCGACAAAAAAATGAACTGTAAGTGCTGTATTCCCTTGATGAAAAAAAACAAATCAGTAAGAGACATTACGTGTTACATAAAGTTGAAGAAATTGGACATAGTGTTTAGTGAGGTGTACAAATTAGCATACGTCATATTAAACTTTCCATCAACAACTGCAACTGCCGAAAGAAGTTTTTCAGCATTAAAAAAGAATCAAGATTTATCTTAGAGCAACACAAGGACATGCACATTCGAAAAACTTGGCTGTTTTGTCAATAGAGAAAAACATTATTTTTAAATTTGAAAAAGTACTCGGAAGAAACATTTTCTGAAATCGCAGCACTCAAGTTCACACAAAAGGAGAAGAAGAATGGAGTTCATGTACAAATAAAGTATTCAGAAGAAGAATGGAGTTCATGTAAAAATAAGTGTTCAAATCCTAATCCTCATAATTATTTGGTATCATGTTAGCAATGGCATGTACCTAAAATTTAGAAAAAAAGTTACTTCTATTACTTAACAATTAAAAATTAAACTTCGAAATTAAAAAAAACAGTACTGGGTGAAGGGGGAGGAGATAGCCCAGGTCTCGGACCCAAGATACGTCACTGACATCATGATAACTGAAATGGGAAAACAAGAGATAAAGATTAACGGAAATTATTTAACTAACCGCCGTTTTGCTGATGAAATAGTCATTTTTTCAACTACTCATTCAAAGCTGCAGAGTATGATCTAAGAACTTTCTGACAAAAGTAAAGAAGTGGGATTAAAATTGAACTTTTAGAAAATAAAATTCATCAACAGTGCCTTTGCAAGGACACGTTGATGGGGCAAATTTAGACGCACACGTTGATAGGGCAAATTTACAAAAAACGGAGGTCTAGATTTGTCTTGGGCAACAGATATCAAGTGAGGGACACATTGATGAACAAATTAATTGCCATTTAAAGTATGGTTGGAGAGCATTTGGAAGAAACAGTACAATTTGCAAGAGCAATATTTTTTTTTTTTTTTTTTTTTTTTATTGGAGGTTTAACGACTACCGTGAGCAACTCAATGGGCTATAAGCAGTCGCCCGTCCCTAATTTAGGGCCACTGGTTCCAGGGAAGGGAGAGAACCAGTGCCGTAAGACAAACACAACATCCATGCCTCACCGGGATTCGAACCCGGACCCCGTTCGGACGAATGATCAGAGGCCATCGCTTAGACCACTGCGCCACCGGGGCGGCCAAGAGCAATATACCATGATGTTTTAAAAGAAAAGTGTTTAATCAATGCATCCCTCCAGTTCTTACGTTTTGAGCAGAGATATGAACCTTAACTAAAAAAAACATACAAAGCCTGCAGACAACTGATAAAAGCACGGAAAAATTCATGCTTGGTGTAACCAGGAAAGATAAGAGGAACTCGTGGATCGGGAAAATGACAAGAGTGGAAGACATCATAATCAAAATAAAAATCCTTGAAAAGGCAGCGGGTTGGACACATTGCTAGAAGGTCGAACCACCAATGGACAGTTGAAATAGTTTGCTGGAATAAATAAACTAAAATGGCCGAATCATGGAATAAATAAACTAAAATGGCCGAATCATGGAATAAATAAACCAAAAATGGTAGAATCATGGAATAAATAAATTAAAATGGCTGAATCCTGGAATAAATATGCTAAAACTGACAGAATCATGGATTAAATAAACTAAAATGGCCGAATCATAGAATAAATAAATTAAAATAGCAGAATCATGGAATAAATAAACTAAAAAATGCTCAATCATGGAATAAATAAGCTGAAACTGGCAGAATCATGGAATAAATAAACTAAAATGACCGACTCATGGAATAAATAAACTAAAAGTGTGGAATCATGGAATAAATATGCTAAAACTGACAGAATCATGGAATAAATAAACTAAAATGGTCGACTCAATGGAACAAATAAACAAAATGGCCGAATCATAGAAAAAACTAAAAATGGCTCAATCATGGAATAAATAAGCTAAAACTGGCAGAATCATGGAATAAATAAACTAAAACTGACCGAATCATGGAATAAATAAACTAAAATGGCCGAATCAATGGAACAAATAAACAAAAATGGCCGAATCATAGAAAAAACTAAAAATGGCTCAATCGTGAAATAAATAAGCTAAAACTAGCAGAATCATGAGAATAAATAAACTAAAATGGCCGACTCAATGGAACAAATAAACTAAAATGGCCGAATCATAGAGAAAATAAACTAAAAATGGCAGAATCATAGGAATAAATAAACTAAAACTGGCAAAATCATGGAATGAATAAACTAAAATGGTCGACTCATGGAATAAATAAACTAAAATGGCCGAATCACAGAATAAATAAACTAAAAATGGCAGAATCATAGGAATAAATAAACTAAAATGGTCGAACCATGGAATAAATAAACTAAAGAGGCCGAATCATAGAATAAATAAACGAAAATGGTCGACTCATGGAGTAAACAAACTAAAATGGCCGAATCACAGAATAAATAAACTAAAATGGCAGAATCATGGAATAAATAAACTAAAATGGTCGAACCATGGAATAAATAAACTAAAGGGGCCGAATCATAGAATAAATAAACGAAAATGGCCGACTCATGGAATAAATAAAATAAAATGGCTGAATGATGGAATAAACAAGCTAAAACTGACAGAATCATGGAATAAATAAACTAAAATGGCCGAATCATAGAATAAATAAATTAAAATAGCAGAATCGTGATATAAATAAACTAAAATGGTCGAATCGTGGAATAAATAAACTAAAAAATGCTAAATCATGGAATAAATAAGCTGAAACAGGCAGAATCATGGAATAAATAAGCTAAAATGGCTGAATCATGGAATAAAAATGCTAAAACTGACAGAATCATTTAATAAATAAACTAAAATGGCAGAATCATGGAATAAATAAACTAAAATGGTCGAATCATAGAACAAATAAACAAAAATGGCTGAATCATAGAATAAATAAACTAAAAAATGCTGAATCATGGAATAAATAAGCTGAAACTAGCAGAATCATGGAATAAATAAACTTTAATGGCTGAATCATCGACTAAATAAGCTAAAACTGGCAGAATCATAAAATAAATAAACTAAAACTGGCTGAATCATGGAATAAATAAACTAAAAATGGCAGAATCACGAATAAATAAACTAAAATGGCCGACTCATGGAATTAATTAGCTAAAATGGCCGAATCATGGAATAAATAAACTAAAAATAGCAGAATCATGGAATACATAAGCTAAAATGGCCAAATTTGGCGAAACTACCTTTCTGAGTCAAACTAACTGAGCTCCGATTTTCAAAAAAAAATTGAAATATTGTTATTCTTTTGTTTCCCAAACAATTTCCAAAGCGTCTAAGAAAAGAAAACGGTGCAAAATTTAACCGGCACTTAAAATTTACGACGGTTCGCTGAACCGGTGCCTATGAATTCGAAAACGGAAACAAGTTTGAAGGAAAGAACAAAACAAACAAAGGCAAATATGGTTGGATATTTTCACTATAAGCGCCTCAACCGGACGATAATATTTATGCATCATTAAGGGTGAACGTTCAAGATTAAAATACCATTGGATGTAAAGGGGTGGGAGAAGCTTAGAGTTGACTCCCCAGATGCACCTAGAGTTGACTCCTGATGAAAAGTAGTTCTCTGTTTACGCAGCGGATGCGGCAAGACTGAATAAATTTGCATACAAGCTCCAGAACAGTATGACTACATAAGAAAAAAAAACACATAAGGAAAACAATAAAATAAAGGGATAATAAAATAAAGCATGAAATAAAAACCAAAATGAGAGGTTATTTGAGAAAGACCAATTTGATCATCAGTGAAAAAAATACTTCAGTGAAGTCAGTGTTTATCGTTTTTTAGATCCATAGTGACTTAACATCATACAGTAGAGATTTGAGTTTTTAATCGTCGTGTATACGATGCCCTCGGCAACAACGGATTAGTGCTGTAAGTCGGTGTTTAGGACGTTTTAATGGCCATTGGTTCAATTCACTTTACTTGAAATTATCGGTGTCACAAGTCGAGATGCACAACACTTTTGCCATCAGTTATAAGTATCAAGCGCACTTCAAATTAGTATCATAAATCGGGTTTGAGCCACACTGATTAGCATTTTCATGATGATATTTTCAAGTGCGAATTGTCGATCACAAACCCATGACATTTTTATCATCGGTTGCACTGCACATACTTTAGCAAAGAATTAACGGCTTAAGTGGGGATTTAAAACAATGTAGTCGTTTTTATTTTGCTGCCTTTGGGAAAGAAGTAGAGATAGATGTCGAGGTTTAATTTACAAGGGGGAGAATTCGGAGTTTAATGACCACGGTGAGCAACTCAATGGGCTATTAGCAGTCGCCCGTCCCGAATTTAGAGCCATTGGTTCCAGCGAAGGGAGAAAGTCAGTGCCATAAGACAAGCACAGCATCCATGCTCCTCATGTAGATTCAAACCCGAACGCACATCGAACGAATGATGATAAGCCATCGCTTAGACCACTACGCCACAGGAGAAGCCCACTGTTTCAACGTACAAATTACCCAAATATCAACGTTTTAAATAGGTTTTTGAACCAACCGGAACACCAATAATAGCTACCGAAACCAAATTCCACCAATCAAACAACATTGCTGTGCTACACGGAATAACTTCCATTTTTTTGCGAATTTTCTGGGACAAATTAAAGACAGTTCACTACGGAGCACGCTTACATAAATAATACTGAGCTGAGTAAGACAAGAGTTTAAGGCATCATTATCACCAGTTTTATAACGCCCCCTTTCTTAGAGAATTAAGCAGTGATTCCAAATTTATGTCACTACTATAATTAGTTTTTTGAGATGCGACCTTGCTATCTATACCACGATGATGTCGCAGAGTTCAAATCTAGACCCCGTGGGAAGTTTTCGTCAGACTATACGAAGGAAAGGGATGCGGAATTGGTTGTTGAGAATGGGGAAGGAAGTGGAATCGTCCATCACCGCTAGCGAAGCGTAGGCACAACTTCCCAGAGACTTGTTGATGATGTGAATGGGTGGAAAGGTTATCAACACCTCGGTCACTCCCTCCTCCCTGTCACGGCTGCAATATGAATGTTTTCTCCTTTCTAGTCACCAGAAAAACTCGCTGCTCCGCAAGGTCTCTGCAAATGAGATGAAAGAAACTTAGATGCAAGTGCTGAGGATGAATATTTTGGAAGAAGGCTTTCCACCACTACCCATCTATGCACAGCTTTACAAAAACATTTGTCTTCTCAACTTAAAATTCAAAAAATGATCCCAGTAGCACGCCCTTGAAAAGTGTCAATTCTAAATTTAGACATACAAGTTCTTTCCACTTGTCCCCTGAGCACTTGTCCTATGATCCCAGAGACTTCATTGAAATAACCGATAATATTACGTTAAGAACAGTTGAGGAATTTAAATACCTCGGATCCACAATACATCAGGATGGTACATTTCATTATGACATTGATCGGAGAATTGCAGAGGGCAGGAAAGCTATTTTTGTTTTGAATCTTGTTTTTTGGAGCAGCAATGTCTTTCCAAGAGTAAAAAGAAACATTTTTTCTACGATTGCACAGAGTATCGTTGTATACGGTGCGGAGACGTGGATACTGAATAAAACACATCAATAAAGATTGTTGGTTACAGAGATGGAATTTTGGAGGAGTTCTGCAAGAAAATCCAGATGTGAAAAAGTGCGTAATACAAAAATTCGAGATATGATAAGTGTTAAAGTAGACATTCTTCACTCTTTTTCTTTCTTAACGTGCCAATATACGTTGCCCCCACCTGACCTTTGGAAAAAGCTTTGGCAAGTTGTCTCACCAAATTCACTGTGAATTCTTCCTACTCAATAAAGAGCACCACACAAGCTATTGATAAGTTAAAGTTAATTCAGCCACTACCAACTTCCTATTTTTTGGCGTCCCTAGATGTAGTTTCGTTATACACGAATGTATCTATGGAAGCTACATTTCAGTTGATTCAGGCTTTGCTCATTGATTCTGGCATTCCTGCCAATGATATTGCTTTCATAATGAATGCTCTTCATCTCATTAAAAGGCGTTCATTTTTCAAATTTCAGAACATTTTTTACCAACAAACCAACGGGACAGCCATGGGTTCACCTTTATCTGCAGCCTTAGCAGAAATTCTTCTTCAGCATATTGAAAATAAAGTCATACAAGAATTCCCACAAAAACCTAGTCTCTATATCCGTTACGTTGATGACATCTTGGTAATTTGGCCATATACCATAAATCAATTACATCAGTTTGTCAACGCTATGTCTGCTGAATACCCCTCCATCAAACTCACCATAGAACTTGAAAATAATTTTGTCTTACCTTATCTTGATTTTCAAATTACTCGTAACCCTTCTGACAATTCCCTGTCTTTTGCCGTTTATCGAAAACCAACTTCCACACCCACTCTAATTCCGTACAATTCTGCCCACACTTTTCAGCATAAAATTTCTGCTCTGCACTTCCTATTTAGAAGAGCATATTCACATTCTTCTAGCCATTTTGCCAGAGCTCAAGAACTACAATGGATATCATCCCTTGCTAAAAACCATGGTTACCCGGACAACGTTGTTAAGGGGGTGCACAATAAAGTACGGTTTGCTATGTCAACTGCTTTAATTAGTAAACAAGTGCCTAAAAAGTACGTTGGATCTGTTGATTTTATTCCACATATTGTAAACCTTCTTACCCAACATATGTTCCCGTCATAAAATACAATTTGGAATACGATCATGCAATCTATATACCATTATCCGCAACGATCGTGACAAAATTGACAAAGGGAAAAAATGGGGTGTGTATGTTATTCCTATGCTCGACACTATTTCTGGTGAACTAAATAATCATTATGTGGGTTCAACCAAAGAAAATTTGGATTTGAGATTAAATGAACACAGATATGATTTAAAAATGAATCACCAAAGCACCTCTTTTGCAAGAACTGTAAGTGCTGGAAATTCCATCCCAGACTGGGACAATGCTAAGATCATAAACACACCTAACTCTGTTTATTCCTTGTTATTTACAGAAAGCCTCTATATTTCTGCTTATAATACACGTTGCTGTAATGACTATTATCCTTGTGTTTTACCTGAACCCTGGAGCAATCTTGTTGGGAAGGACAGCACAATAGCAATTGTTTCTGTTAAGTGATCTTCATTGGCTAGTTATGCTTTTTTTTTATCTGGTATTGAAGAACAGATTCTCTGCTTTAGAAGGCCTAACATCGGAAGAAGTGGATATTTCTGAAGTTAACAGAAAAGTAACCAAAGCTCTTATGGAAACAGCAACAAAATTAGCTGGGTCTAAGAACAAGTTGCATGTGAACAAATTATCAGGAAAAACCAAAATGTTGATGCAAAAAAGAAGAGAGATGAGGACAACTAAAGAAGATGTGACTTCCAAAGTGGAATATATAGAGCTATGCAAGACAGTACGAAAAAGTATCACTGAAGACGTAAGAAAATTCAACTGTGAACTAGTGAGGAAAGCAATTGAAAACAACCAAAGCCTAAAGATAGCAAAGGGACATCTCAGTAAGGGAAGAAAACAGATTATGGCTCTGAGAAAAGAAGATGGTTCTATAACAAGAAATAGAGGCGAAATTTTGACAAGAGTGAAAGATTTCTACTCCAAATTATATGAAAGGGATGATACATGTACTCCAGACATCATGAAAGGTACCAGAGTTCTTCCAGTCCTCCCAGCAGAAGTTGCTCATGCAATCAAGAACATGAAGCGGGGGAAAGCTCCAGGAGAAGATGGAATTACTATAGACATCATACAAGAAGCAAGTGGAGAAATTGAAACAGTACTCGCCCAAATTTTCACTCGATGCCTTAATGAAGGGAAGATTCCTGAGGATTGGAACAATGCTACAATGATCCTGCTACATAAAAAAGGTGACATTGAGGATCTCAGGAACTACAGACCTATCAGCCTCCTATCAGTGGTTTATAAAATCTTCACTAAAGTTCTTTCACACCGCTTGAAGGTAACACTGGACATGGCTCAACCGAGAGAACAAGCTGGATTCAGGAGTGGCTACAGCACAATAGATCATATCCACGTACTGAGAGAACTAATTGAAAGAGCGAGGGAATATGAACTTCCATTTTGCATGGCTTTTATCGATTATGAAAAAGCCTTTGATTCGGTGAAACCATCAGCAGTTACCACGGCTCTGAAATCCTGCGGTATTGAAGATGCATACATTAATATTATTAATAACATCTATGAAAATGCAAGTGCAAAGATTCGGCTGTTTGAAAATACAACACACATAAAAATTGGAAAGGGAGTGAGACGAGGTGACACCATATCTCCGAAGCTCTTTAATGCCACATTGGAAAATGTCTTTCAATCACTGAACTGGGAAAACAAAGGGATAAAGATTAATGGAGATTATCTAACCCACCTTCGTTTTGCTGATGACGTAGTCATTTTTGCAACTACCCCATCAGAGCTGCAGAGTATGATCCAGGAACTTGCTGACAAGAGTAAAGAAGTGGGATTAAAAATGAACTTTCAGAAGACAAAAGTGATGTTCAATGCTTTTACAAGAAATGAAGATTTATCGATTGATGGAGAAAAACTCGAGATAACAGATACGTATGTTTATCTTGGACAGCAGATATCAAGTGAGGGTCACATTGATGAAGAAATTAATCGGCGTACAAAACTTGCCTGGAGAGCTTTTGGAAGAAAGAGCATAATTTTCAAGAGCAATATGCCGTTATGTCTTAAAAGAAAAGTGTTTGATCAATGCATCCTTCCAGTGCTTACGTATGGTGCAGAGACGTGGACCTTAACTAAAAGAGACATACAAAGGCTGCAGACAACTCAAAGAAGCATGGAGAGGTGCATGCTTGGTGTAACCAGGAGAGATAAGAAGAGGAACTCGTGGATCCGAAAAATGACGAGAGTGGAAGACATCATGATCAGAGTTAAATCCCTGAAATGGCAATGGGCTGGACATACTGCCAGAAGGACAGACCATAGATGGACAGCCGAAATTTTAGATTGGATTCCAAGGGACAGGAAAAGACCCAGAAAAAGACCACATGGGAGATGGGTGGATGAAATTCGTAAATATGCAGGAGTGACATGGAGGAGACTGGCACAAGACAGACCGTTGTGGAGGAAACTTGGGGAGACCTTCGTCCAGCAGTGGATTGATAATGGTTGACAATGATGATGATGATGATGATATCATGTGACATTGACATTACCTTTCCCATGATGCATCTACTCCACGTACTTAAGACCAGCATGTAACCACATGGTGAAATCACATCTGATGAAGGTGTCAATGTGACACCGAAAGTGCTCATGTGTTTTTTAAACTGTACATAGATTTCGCTTTTTAACTGAATAAATATCATCGTGCAACAAGACGGATTTCTTTTAATACTAGTATTTATGCACGAATTATAGTGTCTACCGGAATAAAAGTTTAACATTGTAATAGTAAGAAATCTGTTCTGTTGATTCTTGACTTTGAACCATGTTTTATATAATGCTATTCAAGTGCATACTTAAGCTTGAAATATTACAGCTACAATTTTTCCGAGCAAAGAGTTAAGCTGAACTTTAAGGGTTCAACAGGTGTATTCAAGTCTCAGAGACAGAGATTAGATCATCACAATTTTTTTTGTTGCTGTTGTTGGGGGCTTAACGACACCGTGATCAACTCAATGCGCTATTAGCAGTCATCCGTCCTTAACTTAAGGTCACTGGTTCCAGGGGACGGAGAGAGCCAGTGCCGCAAGACAAAAACAACATCCATACTTCACCAGGATTCGAACCCGGACCCAACTCGGACGAATGATCAGAACTCAACACTTAGACCACTGCGCCGGGGCGGCTGCTCGTAATTTTTTGCTCTGTTTTTAGTATTTGAAAAAAGTTTATTTATTTATTTATTTATTTGCCATGTTACACGCAGTTAATTCCATAGCAACATAGCAGGGAACCAGAGAAACACACTAATGACGGCCTGATTAGCCACTAGCCCCTAAAATAAGAAAAATGTGACGTCAAGTTATTAAATATTTTTCAACATATATACACACATTTACGAAACGATATGCCACCCCGGTGGCGCAGTGATCTAAGCGGTGGCTTCTGATCATTCGTCCGGAAAGAGGTCCGGGTTCGAATCCCGGTGAGGCACGGTTGTTGTGTTTGTCTTACGATACTGGATCTCTCCCTTCCCTGCAAGCAGTAACCCTAAATTAGGGACGGACGACTACTTAAGCCCATTGAGTTGCTCACGGTGGTCGTTAAACCTCCAATAAAAAAACGATATAATTGGAATTGATCAAATTTAACTACTAACATAATATTGTTTTAGTGCTTTTTTAAACAATACAAAACTAGCAAGCCATTTTATATGAAGCGGCAACTCGTTGCCGAGCCAGAGACGATGAACATTAATAATAAAATATAGCGACCCCTTGGAATTAAAAAGTTATCATACCCACGAGTTTGATAGCTATGTGCAGGACAACATAAATTTATTGAATTGAGATGTTTGTTGGCATAAACACGCTCATGCATTAACAGCATCAATCGATAACTGTATAATCTCTCAAAGATCAGTAATTCATAATAACTGAACAGGATTTCCACATTTTCCAGTGGATTCAACAAACGACCGAATTCTATTTGTAAAGATTAAATTCTGCTAATGTCGCACACATTTACACTGAAGAGCAATTGAATTAGAGACAGCTGGCGTTATGCAAATGTGGCGCTGTGGAAAGGGCATGACGTATGCAGCGATCCGACAATATATGGAGTGACGCGACGGGAATCAGTAAGAGTTGGACGCAGTATGTGTAAGACGAAGGATCTAAGCGCATTTGATCGTGGGCAAATTGTCGTAGCCCGACGAATGGGTCACTCCATCTCGGAAGTCGTGCAGGCACTGGGATTTTCACGAGCCACTGTATCACGGGTGCACCGTGAGTACATCGAATCCGGTAAAACCATCCCTGCAAGGGCCAAATGCCGTGAACAACAGCATGTGGATGAGCGGGGTCATCGTCGGCTAGCTCGCATTGTAACAGCGGATAGACGGGCCACAGTGCAAGAAATCACTCGGCAATTTAACGCTGGTGCACAAAAACGTGTAAGAAGCCACACCAACCAGAACCATTTCCTCGCTATGGGGTACAGAAGCCATCGTCCCATGAGGGTACCGCAGCAGACCGCACATCACAGGGTGCAAAGATTAGCATGGGCGCGGGAACATCGCCACTGGACCCTAGACATGTGGGAAAATGTTGCCTGGACTGATGAGTCGAGATTCACGTTGGTACATGCGGATGGGAGGATACGAGTACCGCGCAAACCACATGAAGCGATGGATCCTTCCTGCCAGCAGGGTACTCTTCAAGCTGGTGGGGGGTCTACGTTGACTGAAATGGGACCCTTGGTACGTGTGACATCGTCCCTCACAGGTCAACGTTACCGGGATATCCTGGACGACCATTTGATCCCGTATGTGCGTGTTGAACATCCCACTAGGGACCTCATCCTGCAACAAGATAATGTACCGTGGCATCGCTCCCGAAATGTATCCGAATGGTTGGATGAACACTCCACCGACGTGACCTCGCTTCCTTGGCCAGCTAGGTCCCCTGACCTCAGTCCCATCGAGCACATCTGGGATGCCATCGAGAGAGATGTTCGAGGCTGTGACCCCCCCTTCATAAAATCTTCGTGAACTGTGGGAGCATGTTCAGGGGTCGTGGATCCGTATGGCTTCGCAACGCTTCCGGTGTCTTGTCGAGTTCATGCCGAGACGAATCGCCGCCGTCATCAAGGCGAAAGGTGGTGCTACACGTTACTAGACAGGTATCTCTAATTCAATTGCTCTTCAGTGTAGTTGTCCTACCCCAAACAAAACCTTATGCAGGTTAATTCAAAATGATTACCCCGATTGCAAATGACAATACCTGGTTTATGAACATAGATACAGAGCTGCGCAATAAAGAAGGAAGTTTAGAATTTGGTTCCATACCTTACAAATGTTCTATGTGACTCCCTTGGGTCACGTGGACAACATCTAAACGGTAATCCATTTCACGCCATGCATTATGAAGCATGTCCGTAGTCACTGATGCCAGTGAAAGCGGAATGCGCATCTTTAGTTCTTGGAGTGTTCTCGGTAGAAGTGGCACATACACATGGCCTTTGACATACCCCCCCCCAAAATAATCACAAGGAGTGAGGTCCGGAGACCTGGGGGGGGGGCAGTTGCAGGAAACCCTGTCGTCCAGTTCACAACGACCAATCCAACGGTTCGGAAGAATTTCGAACAGCTGAGTTTCCTTCGTCACCATAGCAACACAGCAGTAGATTCCAATAAAATTATCGACTTCCTTCTTTCTTGTGTAGGGATATCAGCTGCCTATTTATCTTCATAAACACGTTATTGTCACTTGTAATCGGGGCAATCATTTTCAATTACCTTGTATTTCCAATGCAAAACCTTATACTGTTTCACTGATCAACCTTTATAGTTTTACAACTGTAATCGGAAACTTTACAAGACTTTTTTTACACGATGTTCCATCAGTTACATTCATTGGTGAAAGTAGGCGGGAACGGTGAGGAACGGCATTCTTTTAAGAAATTGGTAAGGGTAACCCTAAATGACTTCTAAAGGAATGATAACGTACCCTTAAATGAAATAATTGTGAAGAAAAGTGCACAGCAATTTGAAAAAAAAACGTAAAGAAAAAACAAATGTGCTGCTGAACTATACAAAGGTAATTCGGACTCGTTGTTTATTTCTCTGATTTTACAGTTTTCAGAGCTTTAGGACCAAGACAATAAATTTTGTCCTTCGGACTCTTAGCTAAGGACTGGAAGAGGATGCTCACATTCGATTATTTTGATTTCATATCGTCCCGAACGTTATCCCGCAGGACGGGATGTTGAACTACAGTAACACTGCTGCAGTATAACTTTAGAATACTTAATCAAATTCATTTACAGTAACAATTCGGTACATAGCAACTGAACAAGGCCACACTGACTTCCGGGGAAGACAGCATCTTCAAATTGTTTTAAAGTGGTGTCTAACAGCAGCGGTTTCTTTGGTAAATTTGAAAGGAACATCCTCTGAGGTGTTCCTTTGTAACTTTATGTTACCGGGATGTACAGTTCTTGTTGTTTTCATGGCGCATTATGTCGATGTACTGAATAATTACTATGTACATTTAGGTAGCAAAATTGTGAGTGAATTCCAAATGTGTTTACACAGTTTTACAGCTACGCAATTAAGAAAAACGAAACTCCTTCTGCTGATGTGTAACCTGCGCTTTGTGATATAGACATTTTAGGTGAATTTCAAATTTAGTAAGGTTTATATTTTATTCATAAATATGCAATTTTTGTGCATATACACAGTGTGGCAAAAGAAATTTTAAGACTGGGTATGTAAAATTAAATAGAAACTATTATAATTTGTTTTGGTTTGTTATTCAAAATAAGTCCCTCCGGCTTCAAAACACTTGTTACAGCGATTTAATAATGATTCGAATGCCTGTTCCAGTTCACTTTGCGGAATTGCCTCCAAAGCACGCGTCGGAGCTGTTTCTATGGTCGAAATATCATCAAAATAACACCCTTTTACCGTCATTTTAAGTTTTGGGAATAAAGAAAAGTCTCAGGGGCTAAATCAGGCGAATACGGTGAATGCTTCAACACACAGACGTTATTTTTCGCCAAAAATCTACGAACAAGAAGTGAGGTGTGACTGGCTGCATTATCGTGCAACAAACACCAACTGTTTTCATCCCAATATTCTGGAGGAATGCGACGAATTCTGCCCATCGAACGCCTCAAAACATTTAAATAAAACTCACCAGTAATTGTTTGTCCACTTGGAATAAATTCTTTGTGGATAATACCCTTACTATCGAAGAAGGTAATGAACATTGTTTGATTTTCGATGGAACTTTTCTTGTTTTTTTGGCTTGTGGTGAGTTTTTTGACTTCCATTTCGCACTTTGTTGCTTTGTTTTAGGATCATATTGAAAACACCATGTTTCATCACCTGTAACAATCGATTTTAAGAAGTTTGGATCATTTTCAGCGGCTGAAATGATGTCTCTGCAAAGTGCACTTCTCCTTGAGTTTTGTTCATTGGTTAACGTGTGTGGAACAAATTTAGCACAGACTTTTGTTTTGCCCAAATCTTCATGCAGGATGGTTCGAATCGTTTCTTTGTTGATGTTTAAAAACTCTTCCATCATTCTTAGTGACGCACATCGATTGTTTGCTACGAAATCACGCACATTTTCAATAATATCAGGTGTCCTAGATGAACTTGGTCTTCCGGTATGCTTATCATCTTCTAGCGTCTCTCTTCCGTCCAAAAAACGTTTGTGCCACAGGAAAACATTTGATCTACTTAAACAAAACTCACCGTAAACTTGTTTCATCATTTGGTACGTTTCCGAGGCACTTTCACCAAGTTTTGCGTTAAATTTAATAATAGCCCTTTGTTCCATCTTAATAATTCAACATGAAAAAAATTTTACTTCTCTAATGAACGACCGTTTCGTTTGAGTTACTTTAACAATTGCGCAGTACTTTTGGCAGAAAGCAAGCAGATGGTCACGATTTATAACGCATTCGCGATTACACTGGTGGCGCCACCGTAGGCTGAAATCTAGCGCCAGTCTTAAATATTCTTTGACGTACTGTGTATGGCTTACTGAACACTGCATACAACCAGCTGTTCTTAAGTGCTTCACGTAAAATGTCACAGGAGCAGTGTTACTTTCAGGTACATCGAGCCCCCGGAAACGACCGTTCGTCCCCCCCCCAAGACATTTTATGTTACCATGCCAAAAAAGAAACTTTCGTTTCTTTTGATGCTACAAATATTTCTCCAATTATAATATTTTTTATATCTGCTCAAGTATTATAGTTTATTTTGCTAAAAACTGTATTAAGACGCATGCCATTCTTCAAAATACAATAACTAGACTGAAAACACCTCGTAGTCAGGGAATAGCAATTCAGGATCACGAATGTGTTGAATGCATTTTAAAGGATAAAAATTTCAAGCCTGCTGTAACCAAGACCCAAACACTGATCCCCCCACCCCCCACCCACCCATCCCCTTCTGTTTTGCTGAAAAAGTTTATTCTTGAAATGTTTGAAGAAGTGCAGTCAAACCCCTACCCTATTTAACGAACTGCGATTTAACGAATTCCGGGATTTTACGTACATTTTTTATGGTACGGATGGAATCACATTGAAATTAATGCTTGGTGTTTCCCGATTTAGCGAACACATTTTCTCAATTTAGCGAACATTTTTTATTTTTTTAAACCACTAAACTACGCTATCTACCGACAAGTAATTTGACACCTGTGATAGCAAAGGAAAACGAAGTTTATTCACCTTCAATAGTTGGTGGAGCCTCGACGAGCGGCGATTACAGCTGCGACCCTCCGGGGCATACTCTCAACCAGGCGTTGTACGACGGCTAGCGCTATTTTCTTCCACTAGGCTTGGAGAAGACAGGTCAGTTCCTTCACCGATTTCGGACGGTGGGGGCACCCCTTAAGTCGACGCTCCAACTCGTCCCAGAGGTGCTCGATAGGGTTAAAGTCCGAAATCTGCGCAGGCCAGTCCATTTGATTAACCCCATTGTCACCATACCAAGCCATGGTGGACCTCGCAACATGACAGGTGGCATTGTTATCCTGAAAGTAACATGGGTCCACCCCGTAAAACTGCCACAACATAGGAAGCGCATGGTCCTCCAAAATGGTGCAGTAGGTCTCGGCGTTGAATCTACCAGGAATTGCAACCAAGGGTCCCGTGCCATACCAGGAGAAACACCCTCATAGCATAATTCCACCGCCGCCGAACTTCACAGTTGGCACAATACATTCCGGCAGGAGGCGTTCTCCAGGGACGCCAAACCGAGACCCTGCAATCCGAACGGTAGAGGGTGAACCTTGATTCGTCGCTCCAGAGAACCTGTTTTCACTGTTCAACGGTCCACCGTCGACGTTCTTTGCACCACGTTAGCCGAGCAGCGCTATTGGACTTGGTGATCAAAGGCTTGTGGGCGGCAGCACGTCCATGATAACCGAGCAGATGGGCTTCCTTACGGATGGTATTCATCGAAAGAACACTCCCGGATGCCTGTTGAAAATCCTCGCGGATGTGGCCCATCGATTTGGTGCGGTTCTTCCGAATTTCTTTGGCCAGCACCCGTCGGTCTCTAACTCCCAGTTTTGTGGGTCTGCCGGTCGGGGCACATTCCGACAGTCACCTGTCATCTTCCACTTGCCAATCACATAGGCCACTGTCGATTTTGGGAACTTCAACTCGCTGGATATGTCACGTATGGATCGGCCATTTCTGTGATACCCGACGATTACACCTTTCTCGAAATCAGGGAGCTCCGAACTGCGTGGCATCTTGCATGCGACTGGTTGCGTTGTTGTTTCCCACACGATATTTAACGGCGGCGGCCGTGACGTGTATCAGGACCGCAGATATCGTCGATTGCACGGGTGTCCAATTACTTGTTGATAGATAGTGTATATGTTAACAAGCATTTTCACGTTAAAATTAGCTAGAAAGAGAGCCTTGCGTAACAGGAAAGAACACCATCTGCCACACAGCTTGACGGAATCATAAATCAGTTCGCCTTTTCTGCGACTATCAAGCGTAAGCTTCTTACAGGAGGAAGCAAATGACCGACAAGTTCCAAAGGAGCGTCAGCGTTTTCTTTCATGAGTGGGAAGCAGGAAACAGAAAGGCGGTGTGTGGGAAGAAATCTAAGGTACTCTGGGAGATTCTTGTTTGCAGCTACAGACAGAACAGTAGCTTTCTGAGAACTCAGGTGACACACATTTTACGTACCCATTCCTGAACCACTGGAATTCTTCCCCAAATTGCGCTTTTACTGTTCTTCTCAGTTTTAAATCTACAATTAAACAACACATCTCGCTATGTAGCTTAGAATACTGAAATCGTTATTTAAGAAGCCAAATGCTCGGAAAAAACAACCATCGTATTTTTCTCGCAATTCTAAAGTACGCTTAAATTTTGATGCTACATTTTGAAATTTATTAATAATATCTACGAATTATGTATTTAACATGCATAAACACTTTTGATAATAAATTTCGTAATTAAAAGTACTATAAATAATTTAAATTTCACTGAAAGAAAGAGAACTTAGCTTCTTACGTTTTCTGTTATGCACACTAGTTTAATTTGAATATTTCATTCGAAAGGCTTCCTCGATTTAGCGAATTCCGCGATTTTACGTACAAGACTGTTGGTCCCTTGAAGTTCGTTAAATCGAGGTTTGGTTGAAATTACTATATCACGGACATATATAGAATCTTTATTTCGTGGGGAGGCCGACAAAAACTGGAAGTTTTTGAAATCCACCAGAAAAAAATTAAAGTTAATGTAAAATAGAAGAAAAATTAAAACATTTTTTTTCTAATTACGTTGAGGCATTTTTATTGAAATATATATATATATATATATATATATATATATATCATCGTTGTTAACCATTATCAATCCCCTGCTGGATGAAGGTCTCCCCAAGTTTCTTCCACAACTGTCTGTCGCAAGCCACTATCCTCCATGTTACTCCGGCATGCTTTCGAATTTCATCCATCCATCTCCTGTGTGGCCTTCTCCTGGGTCTTTTTCTGTCCCTTGGAATTCAGTCTAAAATTTCAGATGTCCATCTGTGGTCCGTTCTTCCAACAACATGTCCCGCTCATTGCCCTTTCAGGGTTTTTACTCTCATCATGATGTCTTGCACTCTTGTCATTTTCATTACATACGAGTTCCTCTTCTTATCTTTCCTGGTTACACCAAGTATGTTTCTCTCCATGCTTCTTTCAGTTGTCTGCAGCCTTTGTATTGTTCTTTGTCTCTGCTCCATACTTAAGAACTGGAAGGATGCATTGATTAAACACTTTCCTTTTAAGACATAAAGGCATGTTGTTCTTGAAAATTGTACTGTTTCTTCCAATAGCTCTCCAGCCAAGTGTTATACGCCGATTAATTTCCCCATCAATGTGACCCTCGCTTGATATCTGCAGTCCAAGGTAAATGTAGGTATCGGTTATCTCCAGCTTTTCTCCATCAATTTATAAATCTTCCTTTCTTGTAAAAGCACATTGTACATCATTTTTGTCTTCTGAAAGTTTATTTTCAGTCCCACTTCTTTACTCTTTTCAGCGAGTTCCTAGATCATACTCTGCGGCTCTGAAGGGGTACTTGAAAAAATGATTACTTGATCAGCAAAACGAAATTGAGTTAATGCAGGCTATATAGAGAGATGGATGAATGGAATTCGAAAGCGTGTCGGAGTGACATGGAGACTGGCTCAAGACAAACAATTGCGGAAGAAACTTGGGAGACCTTCATCCAGCAGAGGATTGATAATGGTTGACAATGATGATGATATAGCAAATGGGAAACTTGCCCCCTCTAAGATTCCACCCACACACACACACACAACCGGTCAAAAAGTCCTGAAAGAAACACTGCACAAGGGTCACGCACATAACGTCCAAAGAAATCATTACTGTAAGTTCTTTTCCTTTATCCGGGCAATCCTCATAAAGATTGTTTATGAAAAAAGTTACTATTTGAACAAGCTTAGGTTAATCGCACTGGTATTAACACTTCGGAACAGTCAGACGAACGTTAGCAGGCAGAATACTTTTTAACTCCAAATGTCAAACATACGTAGTGCGATCAAAAAGTTCTGAGACTAGGTACGTAGGGCGCCAACAGGTGGCCGTACGCGGATGCGCGAGCAGCGGTCGAAGGCAGTGACCTTCATGAGTCATTGTGCCAAGTGGCATCGTTCTCTGAACATCGGGAGCTGTGCTACATGATATTTGGTGACCACGTGCTTCTGCACAGCTGCGACTTCGGTATGGACTGAAAACTAGAGCGCCGCGCCCCGCTGGCGCATTCGTCTAAGCGATGGCCTCTTATCATTCGTCCCAAAGGAATCCGGGTTCGAATCCCGGTGAGACATGGATGTTGTGTTTGTCTTACGGTGCCGGCTCTTTCCCTTCCCTGGAACCAGTGACCCTAAATTAGGGACGGGCGCCTGCTTATAGCCCATTGAGTTGCTCACGGTGGTCAAATTCCGCGTCAAACTCGGTAAATCGGGAACGGAGAAGCATGAAATGTTGCGGCAGGCTTATGGTAATTAAGCAATGAGTCGTGCGGGGTGTTTTGAGTGGTACTCGCGCTACAAGAGCGGCAAAAGGGCACTGGAAGATGACGAGAGGTCAGGGCGACCGTCCACGAGCAAAACCCTCGAAAATGTGGACAAATGTCGACATTCGTGAGGTTGTGTACCGTGAATTCGTCCCCCAGGGCCAGACTGTCACCGCCCTTTTTTACTGCGATGATCTGCTGCGTCTCAAGGAAGGCATTCATCGCAAACGACCTGAAACGTGGCGCAGGGACGATTTCCTGCTCCATCACGGCAACGCAGCAGCTCACAGAGCGTTAGCAACACGCCAGTTTTGCAGCCGCATCAGCATGACTACCATTCCTCACCCGCCTTACTCGCTGGATTTGGGCCCCTGCGACTTCTTTCTGTTCCCGAAGCTGAAGCTCAAGGGTAGCCGTTTTGAAACCGTGGACGAGATCCAGCTCGAATCGCAGACGGTGTTTGACACGATTCGCGAACAGGACTTCTAGGGAGCGTTCCAATAGTGGCAAAAACGCTGGTAGCGGTGTATCACTGCCCAAATAGACTACTTTGAGGGAGATCATAGCCAGATTTAGATAACGTAAGTACTTTGTTGTATATCTGCGTAGTCTCGGAACCTTTTGATCGGACCTCGTATAAGAGCCTGTAACGTACCAGGAGATGTGACGTACCTGCCAGAAGGACGCACACGACATAAAGGCAGATAGAAATCAGAATAAAACGTCCGCGTAGCTTAATTGGTAGAGCAACTTATTCCGGAATGAGTGGACCCGGGTTCGAACCCCGGCGCGGATAAAAATGACGGAGAAATTTACTTCGTTATAATGGCGCCCGAACTATCCGGATGACCCGACCGTTCAAAATCTCGCATTGGTGTGATGTTATTTCCACACCGCGAGATAGGAAAAATAAGAGAATCCTTTCTCCAGCACTTCGAAAAAAAAATAAAAATAAGGGGGAGATGATGTAACGTACCAGGAGATGTGACGTACCTGCCAGAAGGACGCACACGACATAAAGGCAGATAGAAATCAGAATAAAACGTCCGCGTAGCTTAATTGGTAGAGCAACTTATTCCGGAATGAGTGGACCCGGGTTCGAACCCCGGCGCGGATAAAAATGACGGAGAAATTCACTTCGTTATAAGCCCTCAATACGCAGCCTTCAAATAACTTCAAGTAAAACAACGCCGCTTCCACGATTACAGCATTATACACTGCTGGACAATTGCTAAGGACGGATCGTAAACGGCTGTATAGCGCATAAAAAAGTAAGTGTGGTTCGATGCTAAGTGAAATAAAATAATGTCAGAATGCCAGGACATTACAAGAAAGACAATTTATTGTGCTCTGAAATCCAGAAGGCTTTGGAACGTGTTCAAGGGACAAACAGGCCATTTTGTGCAGAATACGTAAACGTGAAAAAAATGCAATTACTGTCCGCAGGCGTTCTGGCGTAAGATGTCAATACGAGATATGGCCACAATGGAGGGCGATGCAAGATTTCACATGTCGTTGTTATGCTTTGCACAACATTATCAAGCAGCTGTTGGGGTAATTTATCCCATTCCTCTGTCAGTACACGGATGAGGGTGTCCTTGTCTATTGGAGGGCATTGGCGACCAGCAAGACTCCTCCCTAAAGCATCCCACACATTTTCAATGGGATTCAGATCTGGAGAACGTGCTGGCCATACGAGGCGTTGAATATCCTTTCTCTCAAGACACTCCTGGACAGCGACTGTTCGATGACAGGTTGCGTTGTCGTCCATGAAAATGAATCTATCGCCGACAGCACCACGGAACATGAGAACATGAGGTAGCAGAACATCATTAATGTATCGTTGGCCAGTCATAGTCCCAGTTGGAAGCACATAGAGGGACGTACGGCCATTGATCATGATGCCAGCCCATACCATGACACTACATGTCGGATATCGGTCCCTTTCCTGTATGTTTGCTGGACAATATGCAGTACCACTATCACACCAGATCAGTTGTCGTCGGCAATCAGACGATAGACTGTATCTACTCTCATCTGAGAAGAAGACAGCAGAACAGTCGTTATCAGTCCAATTGCGATGTTGCTGGCATAATTGCAAACGGGCAGTACGGTGACGTCTGAACAATGGGATGCACACAACAGGACGACGGGCGTATAGTCCTCCTTCATGCAAACGTCTGGCAACAGATTTTCGGGAGATCCGCTTGCCAGTAGCAGCCATAAACTGATTTGCTACCTCACTGGCTGAGCTGCGCCGGTGTCTTTTTGTTGATAGCACTATGTACCGATCTTCTGCAGGTGTCGTACTGCGAACACGACCTCCCCCGTGACGTTTTCTACACTCTCCATTTGTTTGAAATGATTTCCAAAGCCTTGAAACAACACTGTGGCTGACGTCGAACTCCCTGGCAACATCTGTTATTTTTCGCTCTTTTTCAATCTTGCCAATAATACGGCCACGCGTAAAATCATCAAGGTGATGTCGGGAAGACATACTGAAAATTGCAAGTTCGTCAATTGATTCTTTCCCTTTGAACTTTGCGTTTGAACAACAGCGGTCAATACTCGTCAAATCCGTTATATCTCTTATCAGTGCTATGACGTCACGAACAAGTTCGGCAATCCAAAATTTGCATACGCACAACACGTCTTACTGTATACCGCACTTATGCTAATTTCCACATTTTCCTGCCTTCCATTTTATGGTTGCTATCGTTGCTATTGTCATTCGTCCTTAGCAATTGTCCGGCAGTGTAATACCCACCACATCTATTTGGTTGCTGCTTCAACATTGTATCTCTTCCAGTTCTTATCGATCACATGCATACGCCATACATTCTGACCTCAGAAGTGTTGCCAAAAGCTTGAAAACGCTAAAAGAGAATGAACTCAAATTTGCATAGAGAAAGCAACTTCAAATGAAAGTTAGTTAAGAGTATTTGTCCCAGACACACATACGTATAAAATGTGTGTGCGTATGTGTTTAGGTAAATTAGCCCAGACTTGAAACGCTGAACACTGCGTTCCTCCAAGACAGATCATCTATACTTGCTTCACTTTTTTTTCTTTGGCATGAATAAGATTCTCGTCTCATTAAAAGTTGGAGGCACTTGAGAAAAGAAGAGACTACAAATTAAACAGTAATTATCAGGTGGCTTCTGACTTCCGAAATTTTAATTCTGTGTTAGTAATTTTAAAATCTTCCTTCGTGAGCTTTTGCATTAGCAAATGAGGCAATTAAGCTTCCATGTATCAGCATTTTTATTATCTATGAAAAGGATAGATAATGAGAAAGGGCGTTCATGTGAAATCGATGTTCTCAGATACTATTTAATTACTTTTAATTTGCTGAAACTTGTTTCACGGGAAGGAAGAGTCAGCAGTGATTTAAAAGACAGAACTTCACTAGGGTAGGTAAGGCTGGTACAGAAATAAGTGGCGAAGGAATACCCGGTAGGAATAATTCTTCAGAAATAAATGAAAGGCACATACGTATCATTGTCAGCATACAGATGCAGTACATTTTACTGTTTCCTTTGTAGCCATCTTTCAGAAACCTTGAAAATTACATCTCCTTAAAACGGAAATCGAACTTGCATCTCCTGCTTTACGTTCCAGCATGCTACAGTTACCTTATGCAGATGAGAGGTCGGCACTTCAATGTAAATTCATGATCTGAAGGGGGTAAGAAATAAAAGTCCACAACAGGCGAATCAGTTTTCACCTATGAGCCATTATATTATGACCATCTACCTAATGAGCTGTAGGATCTCCTTTAGCAAGCAAAACAGCGACCACTCGGCGAGCCATTGATTCGATGAGGTGGTAATAGGTGTCCTGGCCATCTACCTAATGAGCTGTAGGATCTCCTTTAGCAAGCAAAACAGCGACCACTCGGCGAGCCATTGATTCGATGAGGTGGTAATAGGTGTCCTGGCCATCTACCTAATGAGCTGTAGGATCTCCTTTAGCAAGCAAAACAGCGACCACTCGGCGAGCCATTGATTCGATGAGGTGGTAATAGGTGTCCTGGCCATCTACCTAATGAGCTGTAGGATCTCCTTTAGCAAGCAAAACAGCGACCACTCGGCGAGCCATTGATTCGATGAGGTGGTAATAGGTGTCCTGGCCATCTACCTAATGAGCTGTAGGATCTCCTTTAGCAAGCAAAACAGCGACCACTCGGCGAGCCATTGATTCGATGAGGTGGTAATAGGTGTCCTGGCCAACTACCTAATGAGCTGTAGGATCTCCTTTAGCAAGCAAAACAGCGACCACTCGGCGAGCCATTGATTCGATGAGGTGGTAATAGGTGTCCTGGGGTATCTGGTACCACAATGTCAACATCAGACCCTCCAGTTCCCGTACATTTCGGAGGGACGGTGATTTAGCGCGAGCCCGCTTTTCCAAGTCAAACCACAAATGTTCTATTAGGTTCCTGTCGGATGAATTTGGAGGCCAGGGCATTAACAGAAAGTCGCCAGCATGTTACTCGAATCACTTCTTGATGATTCTGGCATGGCGCGTTATCCTGTTGGTAATCGCCATCACCAGCACGGAACACAGTTGCCCTCAATAGGTGAACTTGGTCCGCAACGATGTCCAGATATCGAGGATTGTGCTATTGGGATAATGGGGCCTAAAGTGACTAAACAAAACATTGCTCACAGCATAACACCGCCGCCGCAGGCCTGTTTCCGCCCAACAGTGCATCCAGGTGCCATAGCCGCCGTTGGTAATCGGCGTATCCGGACTCGGCCGTCTACGTGATGCACCAGGAATCATGATTCGTCAGACCAGGACACTTTCTTCCTATCATCTACAGTCCAGTCTCGATAATTTTGGGTCCCTTTCATGCGTTGTTGGCGATTACGTGCATTGAGCATGGCGAACCGACTGGGTCTCTCATGCGCAGAAGGCTGCAATGAACTGTGTGCTGTGACACATTACCCTGATCACCACTGTTGTAGCTGCGGGTGATTTGTCACAATGTGGCCCTGCGGTCTCTGTGAACAAGAAATTTATAGAAATTTATCGGAAGAATAGATTTCTTCCTTCTGAGCGTTTAACTCCCTCTGGCATCAATGAGCTGCGGACGATACACGGCTGGACGACAGTTCGTCGTTTGGCCATCTGTGCACCACTTTTGATACGTACTCACTGCAGCGGTACGTGAACAATCCACAGGCGGTGCCGCATCCGAGATCGTAGTTCCGAAGCGCCGTTCCATCACAATTTGTCCTTCATCAAACTCCGATAAATCGGCAGCTTTTCCCATTCGGACTCCGAACACTCTACTAACCGAAAGGCGGTCCTTGGGTTGTACACATACTGCTCTGTAAACTTCCCCTGGGCCACCGTTCGGTCTTCAAGCGCGCTCATTTCTCTAGAATGGGGTGGTCATAATGGAATGGTCCAGGGGTGTATTTAAAATTGTAACTTAAAAAAGAAAATTTTAGAGCTCAGTATTTTATTTTTAAAGACCTTAGACGCATACAGTATTCCACGCAGCAAACCAGGATACAGAGTAATCTCTTCTGTGAGACGTGGACCTCTCGTATGCATGAAATCAACAGTCAGAAACACTGAGATACTTGATGGGAAAACATACGGACATTCCTAATATCAGAAACTTTTCCGAATACGCCATACAGATGAAGAGCTAAGCCACACCGGTGCCACAATGGTCTAAGCATTGACTTCTGACAATTCTCCCGAGATGGGTCCGGGTTCGAATCCCAGTGAAGCATGGATGTTGTGCTAATCTTACGACACTGGCTGTCTCTCTTCCCTGGAACCATTGGCCCTAAATTAGGGGCAAATGACTGCTTATAGCCCATCGAGTTGCTCACGGTGGCCATTAAACCCCTCCAAAATATAAATAAAGAGCTAATTTGTCATCTTTGCTCTGTCTCAGAAATTCCTTCCTTCTGAGCGTTTAACCTTGAATGGAAGTTTACCAAGTCCTTCCCTGAAAGAGGTTTTTTAGTAATACGTTCATCGTCTGATACTCATTCATTCTGTGCTGGTTCGTTTTTCATTTTGCCTTTCTGCTGAGTTGTGTTTTTTCTGCTTTCACGTAACCTTTTGCGTCTTACTTGATGTTTTCAACCGTTGGCTTTTGGGTATTGTGATGATGCAAACAGCCATAGTAAAAGAAAAAGAAAAGAATTACCAGTGTGTTCATATAAAGAACCGCCCAGCGGAGCAAAACTGAGCAAAGCGGTGAACGTTTTTTGCCATTAAGTACCGAATGATTGCGCACTTTACACATATCACCTGTATGGCGTTTTGTTCATGTTTCTGCTGACACCTACGAAAGAATGCTGGATTATAAAACCATCAAGAAGCGATTTGGAGACAGGGGATCGCTTTTTTGAAGGCGATGCGAGCAGACAGATGTTGCTTGGCCTCTTGAGCTGTTGTTTCCCTCCATAAGAGGAGAATATCAGTATATTTCAATTTTGATGTTTCTATATACGTTGCGTCCTCTTTGTGTTCGTGTGGTTTTATTAAAAACCATATAATTAACACCCTGCATATCATTTGAATAATGTTACATGTCAATTTGTGCCGAATTGCAGTAGTGAGGAACGGCTGGTGATTATAAGTGCCAGTCTACACTGAAGAGCAGTTGAATTAGAGATGCCTGTCTTATAACGTGTAGCACCACCTTTCGCCCTGATGACGGCAGCGATTCGTCACAGCATGGACTCGACAAGACATGGGAAGCGTTGGGAAGCCATACGGATCCACGACCCCTGAACAAGCTTCCACAGTTCACGAAGATTTGATGGAGGTGGGTCAGAGCCTCGAACATCTCTCTGGATGACATCCCAGATGTGCTCGATGGGATTGAGGTCAGGTGACCTAGCTGACCCAGGAAGCACCAGCTTGAAGAGTACCCTGCTGGCAAGAAGGATCCATCGCTTCATGTGTTTTGCGCAGTACTCGTATCCTGCCATCCGCATGTACCAACGTGAATCTCGACTCATCAGTTCAGGCAACATTTTTCCACATGTCTAGGATCCAGTGGCGATGTTCCCGCGCCCATGCTAATACTTGCACCCTGTGACGTGCGGTCAGCAGCGCTACCCTCGTGCGACGATGGCTTCTGTACCCAGTAGCAAGGAGATGGTTCTGGATGGTGTGGCTGCTTACACGTTTTTGTGCACCCGCGTTAAATTACCGAGTGATTTTTTGCACTGTGGCCCGTCTATCCGCTGTTACAATGCGAGCTAGCCGACGATGACCCCGCTCATCCACACGCTGTTGTCCACGGCAGTTGGGCCTTGCATGGGTGGTTTTACCGGATTCGATGTACTCACGGTGCACCCGTGATACAGTGGCTCGTGAAAATCCCAGTGCCTGCACGACTTCCGAGATGGAGTGACCCATTCGTCGGGCTACGACGATTTGCCTACTATCAAATGCGCTTAGATCCTTCGTCTTACACATACTACGTCCAGCTCTTACTGATTCTCATCTCATTAATTCTTATACAGTATTGTCGGATAGCTGCATACGTCATGTCGTTTCCGTTTACAGGGCCGCCCACAACGCCACATTTGCATAACGCCAGCTGTCTCTAATTCAATTGTTCTTCAGTGTATTTGGCCGTTGCTGCAATAAACAATAATATGTGTGAGTGGAATCAAAACCTCCACATGTATAAAAATTTATTGACGAGCTGTGGGATTAACACCCCCGTCAAGTCATAACATAACATGTATTTATCTAGTTTCACATTTCGCGTGAAATTATGTCAAATCTGGAAGTGCATTTTTCGAACGATCACCACACTTTCTTATACCGGAGACATGAGAAAACTAAAAACTGCATACTATTTAAGTGCCAATTGGGAACTTATGAACTCGAAGGATCGTGATTTAAAGTCATCCCCCCCCCCCTACTGAAAACGTTTGCTTCCTTCTTAAATCGCAATCAGACCAGCAGGGTCCTTCTTCAAGAGCCTTAACTTTATACGTCCAAAAAGACCTACAAGAACTCCTCACGGACTCCTCCGTGAACCATATACGGTGCTAGGCGCCTTTCCTCAAGAAAACCACTTGCACCCGGACTGACATCTGAAGGACAAGTGAAGGTCATTCGTGCAGCGTTCCTCCGCAGCCCAACTAAGTCCGCGGCCAGTCGTGCGCTGGAGATCCAAGGTCGACAGTCCACGATATTCTTCATAAAAGATCACGTCTTCGTGCATACAAAATTTGGTTACTGCAAAAGTTAAAGCCAAATGGCATGCCCTTGAGATACCAGTTTCCTTCTGATATGCTGTCAAAGATTGATAACGATAACGGCTTTCTTCTGAGGGCTATTTTCAGCTACGAGTGCACATTTCATGTCTCAGGGACGGTAAACAGACACACCTGCAGGATATGGGGATCTAGTAATCCGCACACTCTGAAATAGCTGCAAGGAGATAGCCCTAAAGCAAACGTTTGGTGCGGCCTCAGTGTGCATGAGATTATCGGCCCGTTCTTTTTCACTGAAAGGACTGTCACTATAGATGTTTACTTGGATATGCTGAAAATTTATACCATACCGTAGATACCAGACGGATTCTTCTCCCAACAAGATGGTGGCTCCTCTCATTTGAATAAATGTTTTCCTGGACGCTGGATCGGACGTGGCGGGCACATGCTATGGGTTCCCAGACCCCCAGACCTTACCACTCTTGATTTCTTTTTGTGGCATATCAAAGAAATCGTCAACTAAATTCCAATGAACGATTTCGTTTATTTACGTCTGAGATGATCTCTGCTTGTGAAAGTGTCACCTCGCAGGTGCTAGAAATCGCATCGTGGGAAGTTGAATACCATCTGGTTATCTATCGCGCCACAAAATGTGCACATGTGGAGATTTATTAATGTCCAACGAAGCTTGGTAAGCTCCTATTTCTGCTACTAAAAACAGCATTTTTGTATCTATGTTTCTCACTGATTTACAGCGATTTCTTATTGGTAAGTTTCGCCTCGAACACCTTGTATATCCAGTCCTATGTTATATCTGCATAGGAACTGCATTCAAAGAAATATTACAAGTAAGAAGTTGTTTCACTCCCTTTAGAAAAACAGTCTTGAAATTAGTTTGCCCTGCAAATTATTTGGCAGCGATCAATGGGATTTTCCCACTCAATTTTGTTTTAATGAAGAAGTTATTCACTCAAAAAAATGATCAGATTGTTAAACAAATGAAAAGATTAAAAAAAAATAAGATGCCGATTTAAAGTCACATAAGAGCACTGATTGTATCAAATCAAAAAGAAATGACCTCTTGACCTTTGATGAACAATGAAAAATTCTCAACAATTTAAAATGTCACGTTCTTGGTGGAATTCCTTGTTTCGTTACAAAGTGAGATTAAACTGCAAGAACTATATTTGCTTTTAAAATATTACATATGTTTTTATCCATTTTCATCTCTTTGTATTCGATGAAAGGGCGGATGGCAAATTTTTTTTTCAGTCGTTACGCGTTAAGTTCTCAAGCAAATGAAAACGCTTTTGCGACGCGGTATAAAAAATGAAAAAGGAACGTGAACAAGGGCGGAGTTTCTCAATCTCACGTCGTAATATGTTTGTTACTCGTGATGTCTGCGCTAGACTGTAAACACAAAAATGATCTGCAGCTGTATCACTTTGCGCTATCTATTTAGGGCGCGGGAAAGTGCTTAAACAATCAGTCCAAAAATTGAATAGAAGAGTAATCACAGCATTAAATACATGTACAATGCACTGACTGAATGCTAGTTCAACTAGTGGCAAGAGCTACTTCGGATTTCCCGTCACGTGGTGAGTGCTTAGTCTATATGCTTAGTTAAGTTAACTTAAGGCAGAGATTGAGGTTGGTAAAAAAACATAAAATACGAGTCAGCACTGAAAATTTCTAGTCGGCAAAGGACTTTATGACGCACTACAGAGGTGATGCACATTAGAGATAAGCTCGGCCCTGGGCTCGTCTACGGAAACCCGCTCAGAATTCATTAAGAGCCGAAAAGCCCGGGCCCGGGCTTGGCATTACACATATTGAATTTCATTACTGAATTCTTTACGTATATCCAATTTCATTGTTTGTAAGTTACCTTCACGAAAAAATATTATTAAAAAATAATTTCCTGGATATTATTTTTATAAACTGGTTACCAAGAATTAAAGAATTTCTAGTGTTAAGGGTGGACGTCAAGTAATTTTGCTTCCTATGCTTCCAATGGAAAAACTTTTGTACACATTTCCTTCACAATTAGTGTGTTCCCAAGGGTGAAAATTTGAACATCGATTAAAATAACTTCATATTATAACTTGGAATACTTAATATTTTTTAAAGGATAACCATAATTATCTTAAAATCAATAACTTTTCCTTTGGTGGTGTTGAAACCAGAAAAAAAGATGGCGCGACCTGTACTTTGATGACGTCAGTAGACAAACAAATGTTGGATTGCATAATTATGTTTATGTTTTAGAAAATATTAAGTATCCCAAGTTATAAAATGAAGCTATTTTAATCGATGTTCAAATTTTCATCTTTGGAAACGCCTTAATTGTGAAGAAAATGTGTACTGAAGTGTTTCCATTGGAAGTATAGGAAGCAAAATTACTTGACGTCCACCTTAAGTGCACAAGTGACGCCACTACTAGATCTGTAGCTTCATAAATAACAGTTTGACAAAAATGCAGGATATAGAAATAAAACTTATGAAATTAAAGATTATCAAATGCACACAATCATGTCATAGCATCTTTGCCATATTATAGGCTCCCTGGCAATCAAAGTTGAAATTACGACTCAACCAAAAAGAACGAATTCCTGTAAAAATTGTTTCACTGGATATATTTTTATGCTATGGTGACTGGTTTCTATTACATAACTGTAAACTATCTTTAGCACATATGTAAATTATATTGCAAAGTTTAGCATTCTGGAGTCAAAATTTAAAACACGTGTCTGTAAAGAGTTGTATGATTTGTAATGCAATTTATTCAAAATAAAAGTAAATTTAAAAATGTAAAAGGAATAACGAATGGAATATTTTGTGTTTATAAAAGTTTTTCTTATCTTCAGCTATTTGGCATAATCTCTGATTCCCCTGGTATAGTCGAACGGCATGTGCATCGATTATTTATTTATTTTCTAGTCCACATTTTAGAACATTTGCTTTTATGCATAGTGTTTCGAAGAACCTATTAATGTTACGAAGTGGATTAACTAAAGTAAACTTTTGAAACTAATGATTTTTAAACTAGTCCTTGATTTGGCCATAGCTTTGGACTGTGCATAATGCAAGCTTTGCTAAGCAAAATTTTCTGATAATCCGGGCCCGGGCTTAGCAAACACGTAATCAAAGAAAGTGGGGCCGCCCGGCCCGCCCCGGTGGCGCAGTGGTCTAAGCTGTGGCATCATTCGTCCGAAAGGGGTCCGGGTTCGAATCCCGTGGGGCATGAATGTTGTGTTTCTCTTACGGCACTGGCTCTCTCCCTTCCCTGGAACCAGTGACCCTAAATTAGGGACGGGCGATTGCTTTACGTGGTCAATTGCTGCACTGCTGAGCGTCGATCTCCCTTTACTCACGATGGTCTTTAACGATCTCCCTTGCTCACGATGGTCGTTAAACCTCCAATCAAAAAAAAAAAGAAAAAAAAAAAAGAAAACGGGCTGAGCCCGGGCTCATTAATTTGAGCCTGAACTCATCTCTAATGCACATATCAAGCCAGCAAAGTTGCAGCGGCAAACTTCGCCGGTGTAGTTTAATTGGGAAAGAATTCGGCTCCGGAGCAGAAGGATACGGGTTTCTATTCAGCCAGCCAGCAAAATTTGGGTTCCCACATTAGCGCTTGAACGTAAAAATTAATGTATTGGCAGTTAGGTTCTTCGAAAAATGTGTGATGTTCCTTCCTCACATCATCTGGAATTAACGAGAATTCCTTCTTCAGAGAGTTATTTCAACCATGGTTTGCGTCGGATCGGAACGTCCATTTCGTGGCCGCGCCTTTCTCAAGAGGAAAATACACAGTCGTATCAGAATAATGTGACCACAAACCTAATA
The DNA here is from genome assembly GCA_039090855.1 of Macrothele yani. Classification (NCBI taxonomy): domain Eukaryota; kingdom Metazoa; phylum Arthropoda; class Arachnida; order Araneae; family Macrothelidae; genus Macrothele; species Macrothele yani. The sequence continues at coordinate 31,411,835 of CM077025.1, forward strand.
ATGGGAATAACCACCCTTGGCCCGGATCACAGCGGCGAGACGGCGCGCCATGGACGCAATGAGGCCCTGAAAAGTTGCCCGAAGCACATGTGCCCATTCGGACTGCAGCAGGGCACGGAGATGACATGTTTGTGGGTCGTCACGTCGAGCCTGTCGATTCAAATAGTCCCACAAGTGCTCTATGGGATTGAGGTCGGGCTATTTCGCCGGCCCAGGTAGAACGGAGACATCGGTGTCGTGTTCCTGGAATCAGACACTGTACCCCCTTAGCGACATGGCACGGCGCATTGTTCTGTTGGTAGACACCATCACCACCAGGGTAAATATCCAACATGAAGAGGTGCATGTGGTCAGCGAGGATGGGCAGGTAGCTATTGGCGTTAAGGGACACATCCCACATCCAATGGTACCAGGTCATACAAGAAAAACTTCTCGAAAACATGCACACTGCCATCTCCGGCCTGTTCTTCACCGACAAGCATATCCAGATGTTGGTTCTCGTGTGTCTGACGCCGTATCCCCCACCGTTTGTCACTTCTGTGGTGTAGAAACCCCGATTCGTCGGAGGAGGCAATCTTTTCACACTCTTCCACTGTCCAATGCCGGTAGTCCCGTGCGAGCTGAAGGCGTCGTTGCCAATGAACCTGGGTTAACGTGGGCCCCTTGACGCAGCGTCGACTCCGGGTACCCCATGCGTAACAGGGTTCGCTCCACTGTTATCGGGGACACGTACCTGGGTGACGCAGCGTCGACTCCGGGTACCCCATGCGTAACAGGGTTCGCTCCACTGTTATCGGGGACACGTACCTGGGTGCCCCAGCGTTCATTTGCGTGGTCAATTGCTGCACTGTTGCACGTCGATTGCCTTTTACCAGTCGATGGAGGCGGCGTTCTTCTCTGGGGTCGATCGCCTTCGGGGCTCCACAGTTATGACTTCGGGAGGTACTCGGTGTGCCAGCGGTCCATTCTTGGTAATCCCTTACTACAGCACCTCGCATACAGCCCACGAAGTCTGCTATTTCTGAGATGCTTACACCCTTGGAGCGTTAGCAGATGATCATTCCTTTTTGAACGTCAGCCAAATAACTATCTCTTCCCATTGTGCTCACGTTACGCATTATGTCTCATCTTTTATCACCGGCCACTTACATCTCCGTGTGGAAGACCTTGTCACTTGCATTCTGACGCGCCTGAGCGCGTACACTAAGATTCCGGAGGTGGCCATATAATTCTGATACGTCCGTGTATATGTACGTACTACAAAGGTGATGCACATATCAAGACGGCAAGTAGCAGTGATAAGCATTTGTCGGTGTAGCTTAATTGGGAAAGCATCGGCTCCGGAGTAGAAGAATGATGCCTCGATTCGCCACCGGCAAATGAATTTTACGCTATAACTTTTATTAGACGGCAATTTTAAACAATTCAGTGACATTCTGACATTTCAGGGTTAGCATGATTGATTCAAGTATGTTCTTCATAATTTTGGTCCAAGTCTGGATTCAAAAACGCGTAATTTCGAGCGAATTCTGGAGCCGAAGCTCTAGAATTTTGGGATGAGTCTGAATTCAAGACTTCACGGTTGAATTCCAAATCTGGTTTGAAAACCTAACGATTTCGAGTTAATATTGGATCGGCAGATTTAGAACAATTGAACCTACACGCGTTTAGATCAATTTAACATTCCCAGTACTTCGCTGTTCCATTGGGGGAAATGATTGCGTTCCGTTGAAAATTGAGGCAACTTTAGAACAACTGAATGAATTTTTCATTTTTCAGAGTTATTCAAATTTGAAATCATGTCGAGAACGGAGTCAAAAGTCCACCGCTTCGGATGAACTGTGGATATAAAGCTCCAAAGGTTCGTTCCTGGATCCAAAACTTCAAAAGTCCACCTTTTCTGATGAACTGTGGATACAAAGCTCCAAAGGTTCGTTCCTGGATCCAAAACTTCAAAAGTCCACCTTTTCGGATGAACTCTGGATATTGGGCCGCGGGTGGCCTAGTGGTCAACATTCGCGACTGCCACGGAGAAGACCTCGGGTTCGATTCCAGGCAGGTACTAACGCTCGAACCACTAAATATCCGCCGTGCGTTGGATGAGCACATTAAGCCGTCGGGCCATGGATACTGGCCTCCCGGTAATAAATAAGGGCGTCTTCCTCCCCCTTTCTACTTCGCTTCCGTGTCACTTTCCTATCGGGCACTCTAGCACAAATATCCTAGTTTCCTATTTCTAAGGGTTGTTTAAGACCTGGGGTCAGACACTCCCTTCCTAAAATCCTCTACATATGTTCTGATTTTATCTGAACTCTGGATACAAAGCTACAAAAGTTCGTTCCTAGATCCAAAATTTCAAAAGTGTACCGCTTCGGATGAACTCTGGATACAAAGCTCAAAAGGTTCGTTCCTGGATCCAAAACTTCAAAAGTTCACCTTTTCGGATGAACTCTGGATACAACGCTACAAAGATTCATTCCTGGATCCAAAACTTCAAAAGTCCACCGCTACCGATGAACTCTAGATACAAAGCTCCAATTCGTTCCTGGATCCGAAACTTCCCAGTTCTGGGTGAACTCTCAATTCAAAGCTCCAGGGTTTCCGGCAGTGTGCGGATTGAACACTTGAATTTCAAGTCGAATCCACAGGATCGTAAACCCAACAATTTCGGACGGAACCTATAATGTTTTTAACAAAGATATTAGAAGAGCATAAATTGGTAAACGTAATACTAGCGGTTCTGAAACAATGGGGACCACCTATCCATGAATGGGGGAGTTAGCAGTAAAAAATGCCTATCGGAAAGCAAGAGTGTTTGATTCAATTCATAATGTTCCGCAGAAATTGCATAGAAAGAATGTTCTCGTATACTCTAGAACTTTCTAGATCAAGTTATAATTAGGAAATCTTATATCTGAGAAAAAGCAAACCAAAACTAGTAAGCTGGAAAATATCAGGTCATATCGTGGCTGGCCGTACACATACAGCAGAGAAATAAAAGAAATATAGATTAGAATCTTAAAGATTTAGAACTTAAATATCCATGCGAACACGTCAACACACTAGTTATTCACTATAATGGCGGCTTTCAATGTATGCCGGAAGTACCACGCTTTTTTCTAGTCTATTCTCCTCCGATGTTTTTGATTTTTTATGCTGTGTTTTTTTTTTTTTTTTTTTTTGCTTTTAAGAATATAAATATACGTGAAAAGTCGGTTTCTATATCTAAAACAACAACATTACGTGAAGTTCGATTAACTGTCACAGCTGGTTCGTTTTAACTGAAACCCTGGATAGTTAACGCTACATGTTCTTAATTAAACACAGAAATCTCACTTCAAGAATATTTCAAGAGATCTACATTCAGTTTTAACTTTTATTCAGGTCACCTCAACATTAATGAAACACAGCTTTCAATACACGCGCTTCAATTGCATCAGTCTCTAAGCATATAACATCGACTAAAGCGTAACAAATCTCTTTTCAAATCAATTACAAACCCTAGCCGAATTCAACAAACGTGAGATAGCCAAACCTTCTAACAAAAGACAGCAGAGTACTTCTAAGGAGTGATATCTTCCACATACATCGTAAACCTCGATCTTATCTCTGTTTTTCATATGTCATTCGAAGTCCGACTTCAGTGTAGATGCCACAAAACATTTAGTCGAGAGAAAAAAATGCAAACTTTAAGTTTGGAAATCTTACGAAGGAACTAAAACTACGTAGATACAGGAAATAGAGTATACGTTGCAATGCTTCCGTCAGAGTAGTGCTGTATAGAGTCTCAATAATTGACTGCCATTTGAATAATAGACTCAGCAGATGATTAGTTGTTCTTAACATGGGAAAAAAAGCGAAGTTTTTCGTAAAAACAGTAAGCACTCAGCATAATAGAATTAACGTAGCAGCTGCCATTTCAAACTTTTCTTGAAGAAGGAATTTTTTTATATTTTGCATTGCTTGTAGTGATGCATTTTCCCGGAAACAATTACAGCTCATGTGACGTACCTGCCAGCAGGACGCACATGACATAAAGGCAGATAGGAATCAGAATACATGTCTGCGTAGCTCAGTTGGTAGAGCGACTTGTTCCGGAATAAGCGTACTCGGGTTCGAATCCCGGCGTAGACCAAAAATGACGGAGAAATTTACTTCGTTATACTCATTTTTGTACAGGTATTCTTTTCTAGAAATGGAAAACTAAACAGCTAGAGAACGTCCTCAGAGGATGTTTGCGCTTTTTCTGAAATTTAGTCTGTCATCTATTGTTGGAAAAGGGCAAATTGCCATTTAACACAACGACGATATAATAATAACAAAGTAAATGCTGGAGAATGGAATGCAACAACTGATGCCATAGACGTCTAAACACAAGCCAAAACGTTCCGGTCGATTTTCTTGACATCGCAATAATTCTAACCGTGTCTCTAAATAACACACTGTTGGTAGTCCACAGACAGGAAATGAAAACAGATATTCTCTGCCGTCGTGTTAGAGAAATTGCTCTCCTTAGAGCGTACCGTAGTAAGACATCACACACACCGTCAACTACAGAACTTCGTTCCCATTTACACAGTTCGCATTACATTTGGGATGGTTTCCAAACCACCACAAATTGATTGCATGATGTCTCACGGATGGTTTGTAGACTATTAATCTTCAACAGAAGGTAATCGTGCTATTCCCCCAGTGTTCTTCAGGTTATCAAAAATAAACCATTACTACTAAGTAGCATATGATATTTAAAGATGATTCCTTTATTCTTTGAGCGTCTGTATGCAATAGGATATCGTCTGAAATTTTTATATACTTATTGAAAAATGACCTCCATTCCTCTAACAGAACAAACTACGTAGAACATAACTGATCGTCTAGGTATCTAGCTCCCAACAAGTACATTGCTGTCTCAGGATCTAAATCCCATTGATGCTCAGGAAGCAATCAGAAAATTCTTGGAATACTACACACCGTCACCACACCCTGGGAACAACGGGAAACTGTTCCCGTCATGTAAGAACTCGGCAATCGATAGACTTATTATACAATGAAATATCAAATTATTAGAAATATCGAATACCAATTTGACTCGTACGATCCTCACTCATGTACTCAATTATGAGGTTGAGGGGTACAACGCATAACTCTAGTTTCACCTTCCATTTAAGTTCCTTATGCAAATTTGGTTTGCTCTCATTAAATATTTTCTAAACCCAACTGTATAAAGTTCTCTCCTGATGAACTTGAATTTGGCAGGGCTCACAGCAGGTCAAAGGGCAAACAACGTAGGTAGACTTCTGAGGTAGGAGCTCAGTGGGCAATTCAGTTAGCTGCTGTGGCGCAGTGACCTAAATGATGGCTGCCAATCATTCGTCCCAGATGGGTCCGGGTTCGGATCCCGGTTAGTCATGGATGTTGTGTATGAATTACGACACTGGAAATCTCGCTTCCCTGGGACCAGTAGCTCTAAATTAGGGACGGGCGACTGCTTTTAGCCCAATGAGTTGCTCGTGCGGGTTGTTAAATCCCCCCCCCCAATCAAAAACAAAATGTTAATTGGATGATTGAAGTGCGTGCAATGTGGCGAGAGCGGTGTTTAATGATGACACGAGCAGATCGAGCAGTTCTTATTCTCGTTTAGTGAACAGTATGCTATTCAAAAAGTTACAAGTGTCACGCATGCTAACTGTTTAAGCGGCCAGTGTACCTGACTCAATGGTGCCCAAACTTTTCTGCTTTTCCCAAAAAGAACTGTTCACATAGCAGCCTGGTTTTACGGAAGCTACGGAAAGACAATTACTTCCTCCTCTCATCTCAACAGTACTGATCTCGTTTCTGGTCCTTTGTTTTCTGCCCCATGAAGCAAGGCCTGACGGGGAAGAGCTAGCCCCCCCCCACCCCGACACGGATATCATGACACTGGGCAGAAACAAATTACTCAAATTTCTCTCTCCTTTCATAGGGTTGTATTCATTAACTCTTTCAGTGGGTAACCAGTCAGGAAGGATTAGTGTCAATCATCCTCTTTAAATGACCAATTTGAATAACAAAGCTAAAAAAAGAGCACGGCTTTCTGATGGGGAGGCTCACTCGTTCCAGCCGCTTTTGGCCCACTTCTTAGACAACGAATGTATTCGTCCCAGCTGTTTTAAGCCCATTTTTGCAAACCCCAAGTTAATTCGTTCCAGTCGGATAAAGGGTTCTATCGAGCTTACTGTGCAAAACTTGTTAATGATTCTGAATTTTGAAAGTGCAAGATTGACGAATAAAGAAAGTGGTTTAGACACTTGTCAGTACTCTTTTCATCATCGAACGCTGGCGGTTATCTTGAAGCAATACGTATGACTAATTACGGTTTTCAGTTACAACCGACTCATCCTGGACATCCAAGGGATATTAATTTACTCTACAAGTTAAGTTGAAACCTTAATATATAGACAATTCTACGTGCCCAATAATAGCAAACATTACGAGGGTTGTACCGAAAGAAATGCAAAAGTGCGCATAACTTTTTTATTAACTGACAGAGGTCGTTCAAATTGCAAATGTTGGTAGAGTAATTTCTCTATACAGAGGTACTACTCAACATAGTCTCCATCACAAGCAACGGATTCGCGCCACCGTTGAACAAAACTCTCGAATCCCCTTTGAAAAAATTCACGTGTGGACTGTTGTACCCACTTCTTCACAGCCACTTCCATCTCGTCTGTGTCATCAAATCGTTGTCCGCGGAGACTGTCCTCCATTGGACCGAACAAACGGAAGCTGCAGGTCACCAGATCTGGGCTGTACATCGGATAGGGAATCACCGACCTACCTGATTTTCTGATCGCCTGATTTGTTGGCAAAGATGTGTGTGGTCTCGCATTGTCATGGTGAATGTTGATCCTTTTCAGATTCTTGTTCAGTCACTTCCCCCTTATGGCTTCTCTAATCTTCTTGAGTGTCTCAGTGTACCGATCGCTGGTCACCGTCCACGTTACAGAAAATCAAGAAGAATGACACCCCTGTCATCCTAAAGAACAGTCGCCATTATTTTCTGTGGTGATCGTTGGCTGTTGAACTTCTTAGGCCTTGGTGAAGATGTGTGACGCCGTTCCATGTGTTGGTTCTTCGTTTCCGGATCGTAAAGATAAGCCCATATTTCGTCCTCTGTCACCAGATCGGAACAAAACGTGCCTTCGTTAGCTTCATGTGCTTCCAGCAGATCAGAGCAGATTGCGACTATTCTCTCCTAAAAATCTACAATGAAGGAGAATGATTACTGTAGAGAAAGAGTTACTTTACCAACATCTGCAATTTGGACAACCGCTGTCAGTCGGTAAAAACGTTATGTCCACTTTTGCATTACTTTCAGTACAATCCTCGTATATAGCATAGATAAAAGCTTTTGTTTTACAAGTGCTTCATAAGCGGCTCACTGCAAAGGATATAGGAGTGTATGAAACGCACATGGCGGTAATATGGGAAAGACTCGTGATTTAAGGCATGGTTTCCAACGTTTTTGCATTCGCGGACCTGCGAAACGTTAGGAAAACTTTCGCGGACCGGTGAAACGTTGGGGAAACTTCCGCGGACTGGCGATGCCGAAACAAAACCTTTAGGCTATTTTCGAGTATTTTATCTCGCAATACTCTATATTATAATGATCACTGCGTACAATCCATAATTTACATACCAAATTGTTCCATGTCACCTACTTACAGCTAATGTCATTTAATCTGTCAATGTTCCTTAATGATTAATAAGTGTAATCCATAATCAATATACCACAATATTCTCCTTAACGTTAGTTGAGCGAAGCGAAGCCAAAGGCCGAGCGCAGATCTCTATACGAGACTCGAGACAATTAGTTGTTCGGCCATAGGTACGAGATGACACATCCGACCACCGTGACTTTTTGCATGCGATTGGACATCGCCCATGGTCAGGTTTTGACGTCTTCCGATTCCCGAAATTCCGTGTCATTGAGGTATTTCAATTAAAACTAGATGGTCTTTTGCTTGAACCGTTTCACGAAAGTCCGCTCACTGTAATATTAATTTTAAAAAATCGTTCCAATTGAAAAACGAAGAAATGGAAAGACTACGTCTGTTAGCTCAACACTTGCTTAATCTATAATAATAAAAGGAAGTTTGTGTGTGTGTGTGTGTGTGTGTGTGTGTGTGTGTGTGTGTGTGTGTGTGTCTGTCTGTCTGTCTGTCTGTCTTTTGCGATACAAAATAAAAAACGTGGTTCCCGATCTGAGTGTGTCTTTCCGCTTTGTTTACATGCAGCCTGCTCACAACCAACGTGAAAGCGTGAAGGAAAGTAGTTCATGCTAAATTTTAGGCATTTCTTTTTTAGAATGTTTCGTACTTTTGTTCTGGAAGTCATAAATTTTGCGCGTTCGTTTTTTTAGAATTTGTTATAATAGACGCTTTAATGAGCTTAGATTTTGCAATAGCTTCGCTCAAAATTTGCCAACTGTACCCGAGTTATCGAATACCATTGGCGGCTTGTCCCGGTATCATCTGTTTCTGGGGTCAATACAAAGTCTGTTGCTGCTGCTTCACGGTCGTTTCTGCAAAGCGCAGTGCAGCATTAATGTCCCTTATGTTCCTGTGTTTTATTTTCATTACAGAAACGGCTGAAAAGGTTTTCTCCCAATAAGAATATGTACCTATTCATCTTTTTCCGTTTCATCCTCTGCTCAAAATCTTGCCGTTTTATCCTCGGGTTTCCCGCTTTGTTTAATATATAGATTGCGAAGTCAAAGAATGTAATTACCACTACAGCAATCTCTGTGGCGTAAAGTCCAAAATTTAGGCCTAACATCAGATTACATAAACAATGAAGGCATCAAACGTCATATACGAGTGTTTGCAGCTCTTGCATTCATTCCACCCACTTGGGTAGACAATGGATTTTTAACCATAATGGAGGATGCGCCCACAAATTATGCTGTTCAAGAGTTTAATAATTTTATGGTAGATCAGTGGATGGATAACCCTGTTATTCGTCGGTACGGAACTGTTATAAAGAGCGTCACAGAACGACAAATTCCGTAGAATCGCGGCACGACAGATAGAGATTAAATAAATCTGTAAGAAAATCACATCCAAAAATATTAGAACTTTTGATTAAGTTAAAAGATCTATGACATTCAAAGAAAACAACATGAACCTAATATGCCTCCAAAAATGACAAAACATATGTATAAATTTGGATAAAATAATTGAGAAAACGGTTCATGATTTCGAAACCGGAAAGAAGACACTAATTGAATGCTTACGTGCTTTGGCATACACAGCGAAACTACAATAATATGTTAGGTAAGTTCTTAAAATTGACAAAGTGTTAGTCGCAGCTATTTTTACTGCATTTTTCTGACAAAGATTTTTCCTGCATTTGTGACAAGAAAACTTAAAAGAAGACGGAGTAGTCTCAGAAGCCACGATACTAATTTTTGGGGAAGGAAGTCACGCTACCTCCTCGTGGTGTTCCCTGGAAACGCAATATGCGGCTAAAACTCTGAGCAAAACTAAATGACGAGTAAAGAATACGAATTCAAATAACACAGTTTATTAAGCTACTGAAAAAATGTGTGGGGGGGAGAGGACGACTCGCCACTTGTGTTAAAATCCAAGAATGAAACAGCACGAATTTGAGCAGAGGATGAAATGGAAAATGATGAATCGGGACGTCACCCTCAATAAGTAGGTAGTCGAAAAAGTTGGCAATAATTTAAGAGCTTTGCCGCTAAGACTTGGATATTCTTTCCCCATAATACAGAAACACTCAGTCACATATTTGGATCTGAAAAAAAAGAACATTATCGATACCAAATTGACATCAGAAGGAAGTTCAACAAAGCTTTCCTTTCCCTGGTGAGTTAGCCTGCAGGAGTTCATTTTTCTTTTCTTTTTTTTTTTTTTTTTTTTTTTGATTGGAGGTTTAACGACCACTGTGAGCAACTCAATGGGCTATAAGTAGTCGCCCGTCTTTGGTGCCACGTCGGATAGCTGCTGTAATTAAGGGCGAAAGGAGGACCTACGAAGTATTAGGTAGGTGGTCAACATTCAGTGATTACTTAGTGTATGTTGAATCGATGCTACGTCGGAAAGCTGCTGTACTGAGGGCGAAAGGAGGACCTACGAAGTATTAGGTTGGTGGTCAACATTCAGTGATTACTTAGTGTATGTTGAATCAATGCCACGTCGGATATCTGCTACTGAGGGCGAAAGGAGACCTGCGAAGTATTAGGTGGGTGGTCAACATTCAGTGATTACTTAGTGTATGTTGAATCAATGCCACGTCGGATATCTGCTACTGAGGGCGAAAGGAGACCTGCGAAGTATTAGGTAGGTGGCCATCATTCAGTGATCACTCAGTGTATGTTGCCACGTTGGATAGCTGCTGTAGTGAGGGCGAAAGGAGACCTGCAAAGTATTTGGTAGGTAGTCATAATTCAGTGATCACTCAGTGTATGTTCAATCGATGCCACGTCAGATAGCTGCTGTACTGAGGGCCAAAAGGTGGACCTACAAAGTATTAGGTAGGTGGTCATAATTCAGTGATCACTCAGTGTATGTTGAATCGATGCCACGTCAGATAGCTGCTGTACTGAGGGCCAAAAGGTGGACCTACGAAGTATTAGGTAGGTGGCCATAATTCAGTGATCACTCAGTGTATGTTGAATCGATGCCACGTTGGAAAGCTGCTGTACTGAGGGCGAAAGGAGGACCTACGAAGTATTAGGTTGGTGGTCAACATTCAGTGATTACTTAGTGTATGTTGAATCAATGCCACGTCGGATATCTGCTACTGAGGGCGAAAGGAGACCTGCGAAGTATTAGGTGGGTGGTCAACATTCAGTGATTACTTAGTGTATGTTGAATCAATGCCACGTCGGATATCTGCTACTGAGGGCGAAAGGAGACCTGCGAAGTATTAGGTAGGTGGCCATCATTCAGTGATCACTCAGTGTATGTTGCCACGTTGGATAGCTGCTGTAGTGAGGGCGAAAGGAGACCTGCAAAGTATTTGGTAGGTAGTCATAATTCAGTGATCACTCAGTGTATGTTCAATCGATGCCACGTCAGATAGCTGCTGTACTGAGGGCCAAAAGGTGGACCTACAAAGTATTAGGTAGGTGGTCATAATTCAGTGATCACTCAGTGTATGTTGAATCGATGCCACGTCAGATAGCTGCTGTACTAAGGGCGAAAGGAGGACCTACGAAGTATTAGGTAGGTGGCCATAATTCAGTGATCCCTCAGTGTATGTTGAATCGATGCCACGTCAGATAGCTGCTGTACTGAGGGCCAAAAGGTGGACCTACAAAGTATTAGGTAGGTGGCCATAATTCAGTGATCACTCAGTGTATGTTGAATCGATGCCACGTCAGATAGCTGCTGTACTGAGGGCCAAAAGGTGGACCTACGAAGTATTAGGTAGGTGGCCATAATTCAGTGATCACTCAGTGTATGTTGAATCGATGCCACGTTGGAAAGCTGCTGTACTGAGGGCGAAAGGAGGACCTACGAAGTATTAGGTTGGTGGTCAACATTCAGTGATTACTTAGTGTATGTTGAATCAATGCCACGTCGGATATCTGCTACTGAGGACGAAAGGAGACCTGCGAAGTATTAGGTGGGTGGTCAACATTCAGTGATTACTTAGTGTATGTTGAATCAATGCCACGTCGGATATCTGCTACTGAGGGCGAAAGGAGACCTGCGAAGTATTAGGTGGGTGGTCAACATTCAGTGATTACTTAGTGTATGTTGAATCAATGCCACGTCGGATATCTGCTACTGAGGGCGAAAGGAGACCTGCGAAGTATTAGGTGGGTGGTCAACATTCAGTGATTACTTAGTGTATGTTGAATCGATGCTACGTTGGAAAGCTGCTGTACTGAGGGCGAAAGGAGGACCTACGAAGTATTAGGTTGGTGGTCAACATTCAGTGATTACTTAGTGTATGTTGAATCAATGCCACGTCGGATATCTGCTACTGAGGGCGAAAGGAGACCTGCGAAGTATTAGGTGGGTGGTCAACATTCAGTGATTACTTAGTGTATGTTGAATCAATGCCACGTCGGATATCTGCTACTGAGGGCGAAAGGAGACCTGCGAAGTATTAGGTAGGTGGCCATCATTCAGTGATCGCTCAGTGTATGTTGCCACGTTGGATAGCTGCTGTAGTGAGGGCGAAAGGAGACCTGCAAAGTATTTGGTAGGTAGTCATAATTCAGTGATCACTCAGTGTATGTTCAATCGATGCCACGTCAGATAGCTGCTGTACTGAGGGCCAAAAGGTGGACCAACAAAGTATTAGGTAGGTGGTCATAATTCAGTGAGCACTCAGTGTATGTTGAATCGATGCCACGTCAGATAGCTGCTGTACTGAGGGCCAAAAGGTGGACCTACGAAGTATTAGGTAGGTGGCCATAATTCAGTGATCACTCAGTGTATGTTGAATCGATGCCACGTTGGAAAGCTGCTGTACTGAGGGCGAAAGGAGGACCTACGAAGTATTAGGTTGGTGGTCAACATTCAGTGATTACTTAGTGTATGTTGAATCAATGCCACGTCGGATATCTGCTACTGAGGGCGAAAGGAGACCTGCGAAGTATTAGGTGGGTGGTCAACATTCAGTGATTACTTAGTGTATGTTGAATCAATGCCACGTCGGATATCTGCTACTGAGGGCGAAAGGAGACCTGCGAAGTATTAGGTAGGTGGCCATCATTCAGTGATCACTCAGTGTATGTTGCCACGTTGGATAGCTGCTGTAGTGAGGGCGAAAGGAGACCTGCAAAGTATTTGGTAGGTAGTCATAATTCAGTGATCACTCAGTGTATGTTCAATCGATGCCACGTCAGATAGCTGCTGTACTGAGGGCCAAAAGGTGGACCTACGAAGTATTAGGTAGGTGGCCATAATTCAGTGATCACTCAGTGTATGTTGAATCGATGCCACGTTGGAAAGCTGCTGTACTAAGGGCGAAAGGAGGACCTACGAAGTATTAGGTTGGTGGTCAACATTCAGTGATTACTTAGTGTATGTTGAATCAATGCCACGTCGGATATCTGCTACTGAGGGCGAAAGGAGACCTGCGAAGTATTAGGTGGGTGGTCAACATTCAGTGATTACTTAGTGTATGTTGAATCAATGCCACGTCGGATATCTGCTACTAAGGGCGAAAGGAGACCTGCGAAGTATTAGGTAGGTGGCCATCATTCAGTGATCACTCAGTGTATGTTGCCACGTTGGATAGCTGCTGTAGTGAGGGCGAAAGGAGACCTGCAAAGTATTTGGTAGGTAGTCATAATTCAGTGATCACTCAGTGTATGTTCAATCGATGCCACGTCAGATAGCTGCTGTACTGAGGGCCAAAAGGTGGACCTACGAAGTATTAGGTAGGTGGCCATAATTCAGTGATCACTCAGTGTATGTTGAATCGATGCCACGTCAGATAGCTGCTGTACTGAGGGTGAAGGACTATCTACGAAGTATTAGGTAGGTGACCATCTTTCCGTGATCACTCAGTGTATGTTGAATCGATGCCACGTCAGATAGCTGCTGTACTGAGGGCCAAAAGGTGGACCTACAAAGTATTAGGTAGGTGGTCATAATTCAGTGATCACTCAGTGTATGTTGAATCGATGCCACGTCAGATAGCTGCTGTACTGAGGGCCAAAAGGTGGACCTACAAAGTATTAGGTAGGTGGTCATAATTCAGTGATCACTCAGTGTATGTTGAATCGATGCCACGTCAGATAGCTGCTGTACTGAGGGTGAAGGACTATCTACGAAGTATTAGGTAGGTGACCATCATTCCGTGATCACTCAGTGTATGTTGAATCGATGCCACGTCAGATAGCTGCTGTACTGAGGGCCAAAAGGTGGACCTACAAAGTATTAGGTAGGTGGTCATAATTCAGTGATCACTCAGTGTATGTTGAATCGATGCCACGTCAGATAGCTGCTGTACTGAGGGCCAAAAGGTGGACCTACAAAGTATTAGGTAGGTGGTCATAATTCAGTGATCACTCAGTGTATGTTGAATCGATGCCACGTCAGATAGCTGCTGTACTGAGGGTGAAGGACTATCTACGAAGTATTAGGTAGGTGACCATCATTCCGTGATCACTCAGTGTATGTTGAATCGATGCCGCGTCGGATAGCCGCTGTACTGAGGGCGAAATAAGGACTTACGAAGTATTAGGTATGTGTTCATAATTGAATGATCACTCAGTGTAAAAAGCTATACCCCATCGTGCATAAATGTCGACAGCTACATATCAACTGTTGGTACAATTACCCACACATATGGATTCAATCTAATAATTTTACTAGCTCTGACCCAGTGTTGCCAAATAGTGAAAGCTCTTCGGAGAAGTAAAGTTTCGTTCTGGTAAAAAACTTTTAAAGAGAAGTAAGTTCTCAAATTATCGTCCATACTTCGGTGTCATCTCTGTCCTCTAAAGCTTTGGTTCTATTTTCTCAGGGTGATCTCTTCGGTCTGACTTTTTAGACACACAATATCATCTCTCTTTCTCACAACTTATGTTCGAAAATTTTCTTTTATTTGTTCCATTGTTTAAGTGCAAGTTACACTCGACATTATGGTGTCCCCCTGTTATGGCAAACACCACTGGACTACCACTTTTGATGCTGTCTGTGGGAAACCTGTAAAAGAAGAAAGAGCGGAAAATGAGCAAACAAAACCGTCTGATGTAAGCAAAAACATAGCATGAGCGGTTACTGCATGAAAATAAACCGTCGCTGCTGAGAGATGATATTTGAGAGGACTAGTGGTAGCAAAACAGATGGAACATCTCCAAGAAAGTAAAAACAGAAAGGGGGCGAGATTGAAGAAAAGTGAAAGGATGATTGACACCAAATTAAAGTTACTTAGCCAAGCGTCGATCAAAATAAGTAAATTCTTGAACGCGATTCTCCTTTGATACAAATTTAGCTACAGATCTTGATGGGTCCGGTCTCAGTGACGAATTGGCAAGTCAAGTTCTCGCAACAGCTGTTCACCCTGATGGCATATTCTTCTCTTGTCTGTTTTCTATCTTTAGTTAATTTAAAAGAAAAAAGACACCCCTGTACCCAGTGAGAGCGCACATTTAAATAAGCCTTTTCTTTCGATTAACTTTTAACTAACAATCTTTTTCTTTCTTCATAGAAACGAACTGCAAGCGATTCATTGGAAGAATTCATTCTTTTGCGCGAACGTAAATCGGGAGATGCGGGTTCGATTCCCGTTCCATGACGATGTAATCTTCCAAGTTTTCTGAAGGTTGGTTGTATGAGGTAATAGCAGGACATCGATATACCGATAATGATACGTATATGCCTTTCATGCGGTTGTGAAGAATTACATTACTGTCAATGAATGAAATACGGGATTACACACAATACAAATTTTGAAGACTTGTTTGTGCTTGCCGGAAGGCCGAGACTTGGATTCCCCGAGCCACGGTACACAAAATTTTACACAAACGTGTTCATCTGTATGCTTATAAGGAACAGATCGTTCAAGCTTTTCAGTCTGATGACCGGCCTCGTCGTGCTCATTTTCAGCGCATCGCTCATGATCGCGATTATCTCCACCGTGTCTGTTTCTCAGATGAAGTCACATTCCACGTCTCTTATACAGTAAATAAGCACAAAGTGCGAATCTGGGGATCGTAAAATCCCCATTATTTCATTGAACAACAGAGGGCTAGCCCGAACGTGAACGTATGGTGCGGCCTGATGCATGACAGAATCATCGGGCACTTCTTTTTTTTACAGAGCCCACGGTAACATGTAACGTGTACCTGGACATGCTGGAACTTTTTGTAGCACCACAGTTGCATGCTCTCCAACCTTCAGATATTTTTCAACAAGACGGTGCCACACCATATTGGTCAGTAATGGTGCGTGAGTTCCTGAATGCCACATTTCCGGACAGATGGATTGACCGCGACGGTCCCATGACATGGTCAACTCGATCGCCGGACATAACCCCTCTAGACTTTTTCCTGTGGGGTTATGTGAAAGACCAAGTTTAGTTTCCCGGATGCCGAGACGTTGAAGAGCAGAATAACGGACGTCATTGATTCTGTCTCTGCTGAGAAGTCAAACAAAACATGGCGTGAAATCGAATATCGGTTAGATGTCCTCCGAGCCACAAATGGCGCCCATGTGGAGGAGTAAAAAACTTAACTTGTGCACCATCATTGTCGTACAATCCCTTTCTTGTACCTGTAATAAATTTTTTATATTGATTTCTGTAATATGGGAAAGAATTTATGGACACCTGTATAATATTTTACAATGTTACCAGAATTATAACATGAAACTGCATCGAACTTTGAATATTTTCAGTTACACAGGCACTGTCTTTGGCAGACGTGTCCAGATTACAATTTTTAATTATTCGTTTGGGTTTTGAATTCTCCCATGAATAAACTTTTTCAGAAGTTCTGAGTGGTGCAAGTCTCTAAATATTGATTTCAACAGTTCCATTATTGGTAGTGGAATGTGTGCATGAGCTTGTATGATTATGGAAACAAAGGGAAAATTTTCAACTTCTACTCTGCGTATTAAGTAATGTGATACACCGTTGAAAAGAGAACGTTCTAAACTATCAGGGAACAACAAAAATATTCGCCGTTTTTCAAGAAAGCAAAAGAAGCACCTTGTGATGATTTAATTTGCGGACAGATGGCGTTCCGCCCGCTGTGTATCGTCAGCTGAAATCTTAAGATGCCCTGCGCGTTTGAATCAGACGAGTAAGCAGTTTGGTAGCGGAAAGACGTGCGATCACAATGGCGGTGTAAGCGGAGATTGTTCGTGGGTGTTTGTTATACGAATTTAAACTCGGTTCATCTGCTGCAGAAACAACTCGTCGCACTTCCTCAACATTCGGTGTAGATGCTGTGAAAGAACGCACAACTCGGAATTGGTTTCGAAAGTTTAGAGACGGAGATGAATCGCTTCAAGACAAGACCCGGAGTGGTAATCCTGTCAACCTTGACACAGAAGCCTGGAAAGTTGCTATTGAGCAGGACAGTAGCCAAACATGCCAGGAACTAGCCCAGTCATTTGGTGCTAGTGAAGAAACCGTCCGAAGACGTCTGCATGCAATAGGTAAGGCATACCAATTGTCTAAGTGGGTCCCCTGCGAATTGTCTGCAGCGAACAAACAGCAACGTGTCGCAGCTTGTCTTGCATTGCTGTCCCGCTATGGCAAGGAACCAATTTTGGATAGTGTACTCACATGTGATGAGAAGTGGGTTTGGTACGACACCCAAAAACGTTCCAGACATTGGTTCTTCACCAGTGATTCAATTCCCCACATGTGCAAGCCAGCACTGCATCCGCGTAAAATTATGCTGTGTGTATGGAGGACAGCACGTGGTGTTGTTTATTATAAGCTTTTGCAACGCGGCCAGACAATCACCACTGCAGTGTACTGTGAACAACTGAAACGAGGATATGAACAAGTTAGTAAAATCATGCAATGCATTGATTATGACACGCTTTCCGAAATACCAGAAATCATTACTCAAGTTATGAGGATAATGACTGTGGGATAAATCTTGCTCCTCCACCCTGACCTCTGACCCCACTTCGATGATATTCAACAGAATTGGTTCAGTATACCTCCGGAACAACATACTAAAGTTTTGTCGCAATAGAAGCATTTTAGTGAAGTTATGTGGATCATTTCCTGTGGAATAAATCTCGCTCCTCTGCCCTGACCTTTGACCCCACTTCGATGATATTCAACAGAATTGGTTCAGTGTGCCTCCGGAACAACATACTAAAGTTTCGTCGCAATAGAAGCAATTTAGTGAAGTTATGAGGATAATGGTTGTGGAATAAATCTCATTCCTGTGCCCTGACCTTTGACCCCATTTCGATTTTATTTAACAGAATTGTTTAAGTATATCTCCGGAACAACATGATAAGGTTTTGTTGCAATCGAAGCATTTTTACGTAAGTTATGACGCATAAGGACGATGGAATGGATGCCGCTCCTATGTCCTGATGTCCTGACCTTTGACCCCACTTCGTCAATTTCAAATAGGGTTCGTCCCAAGGTTATCCCCTACGACATATTAAAATTTCAACGAAATCGAACCATTTTTACGCGAGTTATCGTGCGGACAGACAGACAGACGGACAAAGCTGGAGCATATACGCTTCTTCAACCTACGGTTGGAAAGCTTAACAAGCCAGTAAAATCATGTAATGCATTCATTATGATACGCTTTCCAACATACCAGAAATCATTATTCAAGTTATGAGGATAATGGCTGTGGAGTGAATCTCGCTCCTGTGTCCGGACCTTTGACCCCATTTCGATTATATTAAACAGGATTGGTTCAGTATACCTCCGGAACAACATACTAACGTTTTGTCGCAATCGAAGCATTTTTACGTAAGTTATGACGCATAAGGGCTATGTAATGGATCCCGCTCCTATGTCCTGACCTTTGACCCCATTTCTTCCATTTTCAATAGGGTTCGTCCCCAGGTTGTCCCCTACCACGTACTAAAATTTCATCGAAATCAAACCGTTTTTACGCGAGTTATCTTGCGGACAAGCAGACAGGCGGACAAAGCTTGGGCATATACGCTTCTTCAAAGTACGGTTGGAAAGCGTCAAAAAGAAGGAAGCAGCATTGGTCAGCAGAAACGAGCTACTGCTCCTTCAAGATAACGCTCATGCCCAATCCGATTGACCAGAAACACTATCAAAGAGCTTGGGTGGGAGTTTCTTATGTATCCAGCTTACTCACCAGATATCTCTTCTTCAGACTGACACTTGTTTCTTTCACTCGACAATCATTTGCGTGGACACAACTTCTCCAACTTTCATGAGTTGCACGCTGCCCTACAAAACGTTTTCTCTTCTGTTGACCCGGCAGTTTATCACATGGGTATATACAAGTTGGTAACACGCTGGCAGAACGTTGTTGATGCCCACGGTAATTATTTTGATGAATAAATTGCTTTTCTGCTACGTATGGGTTATACTTTGTCTCAGTCCCCGAAAACGGCAAATACTTTTGCGGTTACCTGATATTTAAATCGCCAATGAAAAGAAATTGGAATTTTTCGACCAATTCTACAGAAAAAACATTTCTTTTATGAACTGAGGAAATCGAATGCTCACATCAAGTTTAACAATGCGGTCATGAAGGTAAACAAAATTAACCAGAAAGAGCGGAAATAAACTTTAAATAATCAAGCCAACTTTCAGACTATGATACTCAAAAGGGGTTTTTTTTTTTTTATTCTGTGAGTTCCAATTTTCGCCCATGGCGTTATTTGTGAGAGTTTTCTTATTGCAATAGCTATAGGAAATACGATATCCTTTGTCGAATTATTTAAGCATTAATACCTGGCTGCTGAGTGACGAAAAAAGTCGCACATTTTACTAGAAGAAATTAAAATATTTCACCAAAAGTTGCGAAAAACAATCGAGACCTAATTTTAGATCTCACTTATCGCGAGTTACTGTCGCTGTCCGCATTCCAACGTCGCTATCTTCTTGACGTGGATGAACTATGTAACATTTGCAAATATTTCTGACCTGTGTTATGAATGTATCCAAGGTGATACGGCGAACCGTTCTCTTGTGCTGAGCATTGCGACCGCTGAACTCAACAGGCGAGAGATAACGGAAACAGATCGATGAAGTACGTAAAAGATCTCTGAAAGTGTTTTCCTTTAAACACAAAATAATAGAATCTCCTTATATTCAGCTAGATATTTACACGGAAGCTCGGTACTGATAAGATAATGATAAAAATTGTGTAGTTTTTCGCAGCGATCAGTAAAAGTACAGTAGAACTCCAATTATCCGGACTCCAGATATCGATTGTTCTTCTTTCAAGGCGACGTAAAATTAAGATTTTTGTTCATTTATTTACGTGTTTTTATTAGGGCTACGCAAAAGTTTCCGCCGTTTTAAGGAGAAAGGAGACAGACATAATCAGGAAACCAGTACATGTTTATTCAGCGAAATATTGGCAGTTCGCATTAATGACGTTTTGCCATTTTTCAGGCAACAAATGAATGTCTATAATAAATAATCCAGCCAACTTTCAGACTATGATACTCAAGCCAACTTTCGTTCCTAGATGGCGTCCCTAGATGTAGTTTCGTTATACACGAATGTACCTATGGAAGCTACATTTCAGTTGATTCAGGCTTTGCTCATTGATTCTGACATTCCTGCCAATGATATTGCTTTCATAATGAATGCTCTTCATCTCATTAAAAGACGTTCATTTTTCAAATTTCAGAACATATTTTACCAACAAACCGACGGGACAGCCATGGGTTCACCTTTATCCGCAGTCTTAGCAGAAATTCTTCTACAGCATATTCAAAATAAAGTCATACAAGAATTCCCACAAAAACCTAGTCTCTATATCCGTTACGTTGATGACATCTTGGTAATTTGGCCGTATACTATAAATCAGTTACATCAGTTTGTCAACGCTATGTCTGTTCAATACCCCTCCATCAAACTCACGATAGAACTTGAAAATAATTTCGTCTTACCTTATCTTGACTTTCAAATTACTCGTACCCCTTCTGACAATTCCCTGTCTTTTGCCGTTTATCGAAAACCTACTTCCACACCCACTCTAATTCCGTACAATTCTGCTCACATTTTTCAGCATAAAATTTCTGCTCTGCACTTCCTATTTAGAAGAGCATATTCACATTCTTCTAGACATTTCGCCAGAGCTCAAGAACTACAATGGATATCATCCCTCGCTAAAAACCATGGTTACCCGGACAACGTTGTTAAGGGAGTGCACAATAAAGTACGGTTTTCTATGTCAACTGCTTTAATTAGTGAGCAAGTGCCTAAAAAGAGTGTTGGATCTGTTGATTTTAATCCACATATTGTAAACCTCCTTACCAACATATGTTCTCGCCATAAAATACAATTTGGAATACGATCATGCAATCTATATACCATTATCCGCAATGATCGTGACAAAATTGACAAAGGGAAAAAATGGGGTGTGTGTGTGTTATTCCTATGCTCGACACTATCTCTGGTGAACTAAACAATCATTATGTGGGTTCTACCAAACGAAATTTGGATTTGAGATTAAATGAACACAGATATGATCTAAAAAGGAATCACCAAAGCACCTCTTTTGCAAGAACCATAAGTGCTGGAAATTCCATCCCAGACTGGGACAACGCTAAAATCATAAACATACCTAACTCTGTTTATTCCTTGTTATTTGCAGAAAGCCTCTATATTTCGGCTTATAATACACGTTGCTGTAATGACTATTATCCTTATGTTTTACCTGAACCCTGGAGCAATCTTGTTGAGAAGGACGGCACAATAGCAATTGCTTCTGTTAAGTGATCATTGGCTAACTATGCCTTTTTTTATTGTCTTGTTATCTGGTATATCATGTGACATTGACATTACCTTTCCCATGATGCATCTACTCCACGTACTTAAGACCAGCATGTAGCCACATGGTGAAATTACATCTGATGAAGGTGTCAATGTGACACCGAAAGTGCTCATGTGTTTTTAAACTGTATATAGACTTCATTTTTTAGCTGAATAAATATCATCGTGCAACAAGACGGATTTCTTTTAATACTAAATGAATGTCTCTCTGATAGAAGGACTCGGGTTTGGAGCTGAAGAACGCAGTGACGAAATTTTCAACCTCTGGAACTGTGGTGAACCGCTGTTGGGCTAGGGTATGTTGCCCAGAGCGAAACAGACGAAAGTCTGAGGGTGCAATGTCCGGGGAGTAAGCAGGGTGGTGTAAAACCTCCTAGTGTAACTGTTCAAGCGTTGCTTCCGTGGTGGCACCGACATGTAGTCTGGCATTAACGTGTAACAGGATGACTGGACGGCGTCCTTTACCTGTCCATCGGCGTTTTTGCTCAATTGCGGCTTTCAGTTTCATCAACTAATCGCTATATCGTTGTGCAGTGACTGTTTCGCCCGGTTTCAACAGTTCGAAGTACAGCACTCCATGCATATCCCATCACACACACAACAGCACCTTTTCCCCGTGGATATCTTGTTTTGTACTGGATGTTGATAGCTGGCCTGGGTCTACCCAGGATCGCTTATGTATGGGGTTGTCGCAATAGACCCATTTTTCATCCCCGATGACAACCTTCCACAAGAAATTCTTCCCTTGAAACCTCTTCAGCAACGACATGCAGATGCCCAATCGTTGACCAATATTACGCTCCATTGAAGTATACGAATCCCACTTACTAATCTTCTGGATCTTCCCTAAGGCCTGTGGACGCCGTACCACCGTCGATTGAGCCACTTTCAAACGCTTCGCCAGTTGTGTGGTCGATTGTGTGGCATCCTCTTGCAACAGCTATTCCAGCTCCTCGTCTGCCATTTCCTGCGGTCTACCTGCGTGTGGCTTGCCTTCCAAGCTCCGATCACCTTTTTTAAACCTGGCAAACCATTCTCGACCCGTCCTGCTCACCCATAACCGTTTCGCCATACGCCTGACATATTGAACCGTACGCTTCACTCGCACTTTTCTCTAAGTTAAACATGAATGACAAACAGTGTCCCAAATGAACTTTATCGACCGCCATGCTTGGCTTCGTGCACGAACTGACAGCACGGGTCTCCTTCCGGTTGGACACCCTACAGCGCCCGCTAGTGGGGGCGGCGGAAACTTTTGCGCCGCCCCGGTGGCGCAGTGGTCTAAGCGATGGCTTCTGATCATTCGTTTGAAAGGGATCCGGGTTCGAATCCCGGTGAGGCATGGATGTTGTATTTGTCCTACGGCACTGGCTCTCTCCCTTCCCTGGAACCAGTGGCCCTAAATTAGGGACGGGCGACTGTTTATTGAGCTGGTCACGGTGGTCGTTAAAACTTCAATTACAAAAAAAAAAAAAAAAGAAGAAAAAGAAAAACTTTTGCATAACCCTACTAGTTTTTTCGCTCATCTAAATAATACAAAATAATAATGCAGTACAGTAGATATTTATTTTTTAAACTGTATAACATTTGTTATTGGAAAATGCGATAAACGAAAAAAATTAAATTCCCTCACTTCAATTAATAAATACGTATTTGGCCGATAGAAAAAAGGCAGACAACTATCCGGATATTCCGAATACCCGGATGGGCCATAGTCCGATTTAATCCGGATAATTGGAGTTCTACTGTAGTTCATTTTAACTACAACAGCATTCCTTGAATCAGTAGACTTCTGTGCAGTGATCGGAAGTAGCGCATTACATGTAGCACTGCTACTGTTGCACGCTACATCGCTACAAAGAGAAAACTGTAATTTTATCACGTTGTAAAGAAAATATCCGGAAAATAGAGAAGCATGTATTTCAAGATTAAAAGTCGTACAGAACACTTAAGCTAATCATCCAGGTAGTCCTCTTTCTCCACCGATCTACGAGTTGAAATATCCCATTGCGATAGAAGTCTGGCTAGCGGGAGTTGAAGAAGTCATCCACGCAACCTTTCACATCATCAGCAAAGTTTTTCTCAGCGAGAAAATTCGACAAAGACAGAAAGAAATAAAAGTCAGACGGGGCGAGATCCGGGGAATAGGGGTGGCAAGACAACATTTTCCATTCCAGCGCGTGCAATTTTATTGGGTTCGTAAAGCGACATGTTTACAAGCGTTTTCCTGGTGAAACACAACTCCATGGCAGTTAATCAACACTGAGCGCTTTTCTTGCAGCGCAGAATGGAGACGGCCCAACTGTTGGATGTAAGCATCCGCTGTGATGGCATTCTTCCGCAGTAAGAGTTTCATAGTGGATCACACCGCGACAATCCTTCCAGTAACTCAGCATCATCTTCCGTCCATGAAGGGGTGGCTTAGCGACGTTCTGTGGGGATTGTCCCTGCTCATTCCATGCTGTTTGTCGCGTAACATTCACATATGTGTTTTGGTTATTACGGATGATGAAAACAATTGTGAAAACACAAGTTTGTCAGCGACGGGTATCGAATCAGTGTCCCGTCACTCCGGAGTAACTCGCTCTCCCAACTGAGCTACGCAGACAGAATGTCTCGCTACAGATTTGTCGTTTTCAAGCATGTTTTCACCTCTATAGTACGTCGCACAATGTAATGATAAAGAGTGGACGGGTTAATACAAATCTAGTTGAGGTAATGAAGCGATGATGATGCGAATGTTTTCTGTTTTTGATCTTGTTTTGTGTTAGGATTGTCTTTGAATGGGAGTGGGTTTTGTTATTAGTTTCGGTAGTCCTGCCTTTAGGATATTTCAGATTATACCGGCGAGTGGAGGAAGTCTTTAAGGGATTAAAGAGGGCTGTGGCTTTATATTTAAGGACATTTCTTCTCATTTTTTGTGATTAGTATATTTTATTGTAGGATTATTTATTTTTATTAGAGTTAATAACACTATAGGTTTATTTTCTTTTGTGTTTACTAAAACTATACATTTGATGGTGACTATAAAACTAGGAGTGGTCGCATGGTTGATGGGATTTATGATAGGTTGGTTGAAGAAATTTAAGGAGAAGTTTTGACCCATATTTCGTCACCCATAACCAACTGATATAAAAAGCCCTCCCGGATTTCTCTTTCACGCGAGCAACAGCAATGGAGTAGCGTTGCATCCGATTATGGTCAGACAAAGCATGTGGTACCCATTTGCACATTTTACACGAATACCCCAACTTTCTCTTTCACGCTGAGCAACAGCAATGGAGTAGCGCTGCATCCTATTCTGGTCAGACAAAGCATAGGGTACACATTTGCACAGTTTACACGAATACCCCAACTTTCTCTTTCATGCAGAGCAACAGCAATGGAGTAGCGTTGCATCGGATTCTGGTCAGACAAAGCATGTGGTACCCATTTGCACATTTTACACGAATACCCCAACTTTCTCTTTCACGCTGAGCAACAGCAATGGAGTAGCGTTGCATCCTATTCTGGTCAGACAAAGCATGGGGTACACATTTGTACAGTTTACACGAATATTCCAACTTTCTCTTTCACGCAGAGCAACAGCAATGGAGTAGCGTTGCATCGGATTCTGGTCAGACAAAGCATGGGGTACCCATTTGCACAGTTTACACGAATATTCCAACTTTCTCTTTCACGTAGAGCAACAGCAATGGAGTAGCGTTGCTTCCGATGATGGTCAGACAAAGTATCGGGGTACTCATTTGCATAGTTTACACGAATATCTCAACTTCCGAAGTCGAGTGTTCATGGTTGTATGGGAGAGGAGGTCTTCAGTTCCTCTGCCAGTTCCAGTAGTGCTTCATCGGGCTTGGTCGATTGCACGTGTTGCATTGTATCATCTACAATCTTATTGTGTCTGTCACTTCTGGGTGCATCAGACAGGTCTCGTACAACAGTGTCGAATTTCATATACTAGTCGTAGCAAGTACTCTGTCCGAAAATATCGTCACCAAACGCGTTTTACAATTTTCCAAGTGCATCCGTAACTTTCACGCCATTCAAATATTCATAGAGTAATATTTCAGGCACACCTTTCTTCGATATCGTCATACGTAGTATGGTCGCCACGTGCAACTAATCTTCACCACAACAGCGTACCTTCTGTCCTTAAAACCTATTCTTTCGCGCACAGCACTCTGGAATGTTTACTTCACTGCAGCTGAGCAGTATCTTGCATTTTACAAGCCACATGCCATTTTTACCGGAAACTTTCTTTACAACTTGATAGCAGTAGCACGCTACAAGACACAGTAGCTTGTAGCTGAAAATTACGCTACGAATCGCGCTACTTTAGAAAGTAACAAAAAAATTCAATTCTTCAAATCATGTGACATTTCCAGATTTCCGGAAATATTTTTGGTTGGAACAAGGTGGAATGAGTATGCAATGCCTAGAATTACGTACCTGACTTCATTTGCATTTATTGTGAAAATCAACTAAATTGTTAACCATTAATTACGAGGGTTGTACCGAAAGTAATGCAAAAGTGGGCATAACTTTCTTATTAACTGACAGAGATCGTTCAGATTGCACATGTTGGTAGAGTAACTCTTTCTTTATACAAAGACACTACTCAACATAGTCTCCATCCCAAGCGATGCATTTCCGCCATCGTTGAACCCAACTCTCGAATCCTCTTTGAAAAAGTTCAGGTGCGGACTGTTGTACCCACTTCTTCACAGCCACTTTCATCTCGGCTGTGTTATCAAATCGTTTTCCTCGGAGACTGTCCTCCATTGGACCAAACGGACGGAAAGCAGCAGATCCGGGCTGTACGGTGTATGGGGACCACCGAACATCTTAATTTCCTGATCGCCTGATTTGTTGCCAAAGATGTGTGTGGTCTCGCATTGTAATGGGAATGTGGAACCTTTTCAGATTCATCTTTGGTCTCTTCCTCCTGGTGGCTTCTCTAAGCTTCTTGAGTGTCTCAATGTACCGCTCGCTGGTCACAGTACGGCCACGTTCCAGAGAATCAAGTAGAATGACACCCCTGTCATCCCAAAGAACAGTCGCCATGACTTTCTGTGCTGATTTCTGGCTGTTGAACTTCCTAGGCCTTGGTGAAGAGGTGTGACGTCATTCCATGGATTGTTTCTTCGTTTCCGGATCGTAAAGATACGCCCACGTTTCATCCCCTGTCACCAGATCGAAAAAACCGTACATTCGTTGTCTTCAAACTCTTCCATCATATCAGAGCAGACTTCCACCATTCTTTCCTTCAAATCGGGTATCAACTGTCGAGGTACACACTTTGCACACACTTTCCGATACCCTAATTCTTCCATGATCTTCTGTATTGCATTGTGACCCCAGTCCAGTTGTGCAGCAAGCTCACAGATTGTGACTCATCTCTCCGCGTGAATCAATTCATCCACTCGCTGACGATTCGTGTCAGTGGTCGCAGATGAAGGTCTCCCACTCCGTGGTTTTTCTTTCATGCAGGTTTCCCCTTCTTTAAACTTCATCCATTTGTGCACATTGCTCTTGTCAATGGTGTCATCTCCGTAAACATTCTGTAGCTTACTGTGGATGTCGGACAGCATGCACCCTTCCTTCGTCAAGAACTCAATGACGGCACGTTGCTTCTGCTTGGAATCAATTATTTAAATGCAATGAAGAAGAAAGGTTACTATAGAGGAAGAGTTAGTCTACCAACATGTGCAATTTGGACGACCTCTGTCAGTTAATAAAAACGTTGTGTCCACTTTTGCATTACTTTCGGTACAAGCCTTGTATTGTCTTCCTTATTTTATGCTATATACAGGGATCTTCTCAGTCAGCCTGAGACACAAACTTTATGAGTACATCTGCCTAACAGTTTGCAGTTGTGGTCCGTGTCTTCAACTGCTATTGTTTTACAGGATCTGGAAACTGTATGATGACCGAGCTAGTGATTTTGTTGATGACAGTTAAGAGACAGATTCGCTTAGAAAAGAAAATGATAATTCGAACGTACTTGTTGACAATATAGCGGTAGCCCCTCAAATGTTGTAAGGAACATTACCAGTGTGTGCCCCAGTGCCATATCACATCGTTAGAACATTACTAGTGTGTACCCCAATGCCATATCACATCGTTAGAACATTATCAGTGTGTACCCCAATACCATATCACATAGTTAGAACATTACTAGTGTGTACCCCAATGCCATATCACATCGTTAGAACATTACCAGTTTGTACCCCAGTGCCATATCACATCGTTAGAACGCTTTCGACAGGGAAATTTTGGCCTGTCAGACCGTTCCAAAACTGGAAGACCCACAGCAGTGGATACGAATATGCTGAAGACCTTAGTGAAGACAGACTCAATAGTGACCACATGGAAGTTGGTCGAACATCTGGGGACTACCCACACGAGCATTATCGCGCACCTTCGTCGATATGAAAAGGTGCACCAGAGGGAAACTCGGGTACTCCCATCAACTCACAGTTCAGCAGAAAACAAATCTCATGAGTGCATGCGTTTCCGTGCTTGCACCTGACCAAGTTGAAACGGTTCTTGAACCGCATTGTGACAGGTGACGAGAAATGGGTCCTGTGTGACAATGCAGGCGCCCGGAAACAGTGGTTGAACCCAAAACCGAATTCCATGCCGACCTTCAAAGCCGGCTTACACCCACATCAGGTCCTGCTGTGTGTTTGGTGGGATATGCGGGGTGTCATGTATCTGTTTGTCGGGATATGTGGGGTGTCGTGTGTCTGTTTGGTGTGATATGCGGGGTGTCGTGTGTCTATTTGGCGGGATATTCGGGGTGTCCTGTGTCTGTTTGGCGGGATATGCGGGGTGTCGGGTGTCTGTTTGGTGGGATATGCGGGGTGTCGTGTGTCTGTTTGGTATGAGGGGTGTCGTGTGTCTGTTCGACGCGATATGCAGGGTGTCGTGTGTCTGTTTGGCGGGATATGCAAGGTGCCGTGTGTCTGTTTGGTGGGATATTCAGGGTGTCGTGTGTCTGTTTGGCGGGATATGCAGGGTGTCGAGTGTCTGTTTGACGGGATATTCGGGGTGTCGTGTGTCTGTTTGGCGGGATATGCAGGGTATAGGGTGTCTGTTTGGTGGGACATGCGGGTTGTCGGGTGTCTGTTTGGTGGGATATGCGGGCTGTCGTGTCTCTGTTTGGTGGGATATGCAGGGTTCATGTGTCTGTTTAGTGGGACATGCGAGGTGTCAGGTGTCTGTTTGGTGGGATATACGGTCTGTCGTGTGTCTGTTTGGCGAGATATGCAGGGTGTCGTGTGTCTGTTTGGCGGGATATGCGGGGTGTCGTGTGTCTGTTTGGAGGGATATGCAGGGTGTCGTGTGTCTGTTTGGCAGGATATGAGGGGTGTCGTGTTTTTTGAGCTGCTGCCAACACAACACTAGTAACAATATCGATGCGTACTGCTTTCAGCTCGACGATCTGAACGCATCGCTCACGTCGAAACGATCAGCACTGCTGAATCGCAAGCTTGTCCTCCTACAGCAGGATGGTGCGAGACCTCACACAGCACGGGTGACCTGTCACAAGATCAGGAACCTGGGCTGGGAGCTACTGCCGCATCCAGCCTATGCCCCGGACATTGCCCCCAAGCGACTACCATCTTTTCGATCGTTGCAGTATTTCCTTGACAGACAGCGGTTCACCAACTGGGACGATGTTGAATGGGCACTTACTCACTTCTCTGTGTCCAAACCGCCACAATTCTACAGGGACGGTATCCAACAGCAGCCCAAACGATGGGAGCTGGTCGTGGCAAACGATGGCTACTACATTTTGGACTGATTTGTACTTGAATATACGGTAATTAGCGCTTTTCTGTTGCCTTCCATTTGCAGACATTACTTTCTTTCCAACCAAATATTTACTTAATCATATCAGCTACTGTAATCACAAGTTAAGATCTCTACAGAGCCGACGCAGAAGAACTGGTGCCTCGTTAAACGTGTATTCGGCTGAAAAACAGATTAGATAGAAAATCATAAAGAGCACATAAAAAAACATCCGGCATAACAGAAAGGGTAAAAATGCAGTGTAAAAACTACTCAGAAGTTTCTTCTTCTTTGTTTCTAACCTAGCGTTTTCTTTTCTTTTCTTTTTTTTTTCGGAGGGGGCGGGGGTTAACGACCACTGTAAGCAGCTCAATAGACTATAAGCAATCGCCCGTCCCTAATTTAGGGTCATTGGTTGCAGGGAAGGGAGAGAGCCAGTGCCGTAAGACAAACACAACATCCATGCCTCACCGGAATTCAAACCCGGGCCCCTTCGGGCGAATGATCAGGGGCCATCGCTTAGACCACTGTGCCACCGGGGCGGATCGGAGTTTAACGACCACTGTGATTAGCCCACATTGGTCGTTCATTCCCCCCTCCCTCTAAAAGAAGAAAAAATGCTGCAGCATTCACCCGCCGCTAATTTGAGGCCACTAGTTCCAGGGAAGGGAGGGAGCCAGTGCCGTAAGGGGAACACACTACTTATGCCTCATCCGGGGCTCGAGCCCGAACCCACTCCGCCGAACTGTCAGAAACCACGGCTTAGACCGTCACCTCTCTCGCGAAATTTTGACTTCTAGAAAATAAGAAAATTCCCAATGAATTTTGTTCTTCAGAAAAATATAAGAATTATGCAGCTTAATCTTAATTCTGCGCGTGAAGAAGACCACATGGGAGACGGGCGGGTGAAGATGGATGTCGATGAAAGATTCGAAAGTATGCGGGAGTGACATGGAGAAGACTGGCGCAAAACAGACCGTTGTGGAAGAAACTTGGGGAGACTTTCATCCAGCAGTGGACTGATAATGGTTGATGATCTATGGTAAGGTATTTCACTTTTGAAGAGTATGTTCTCTCCATCACAGCTCTGCCGCCCCGGTGGCGCAGTGGTCTTAGGCGTTGGCCTCTGATCATTCGTCCGTAAGGGGTCCGGGTTCGAATCCCGGTCAGGCATGGATGTTGTGTTTGTCTTACGGCACTGGCTCTTTCCCTTCCCTGGAACCAGTGACACTAAATTAGGGACGGGCGACTGCTTATAGCCCATTGAGTTGCTCACGGTGGTCGTTAAACCTCCAATCAAAAAAAAAAATCACAGCTCTGGTTTGTCGGTACAAGTTGCCAATACTTTACACATGCAAGATATATATCCTTTTAAAATTTTTAATTTTCTAATGCAGCATATCACTTACAGAAACAATACAAGTTGGGATTTTTTTCTTGCATATTCGGTATCTATTAATATATATGTGTGCACAAATAAGCTGCCGATTTGGGGACGCCGCGCTATTTTTTTTTTTTTTTTTATTGGAGGTTTAACGACCACCGTGAGTTGCTCAATGGGCTATAAGCAGTCGCCCGTCCCTTATTTAGGGTCACTGGTTCCAGGGAAGGGAGAGAGCCAGTGCCGTAAGACAAGACAAACACAACATAGATGCCTCACCGGGATTCGAACCCAGACCCCTTTCGGACGTATGATCAGAGGCCATCGCTTAGACCACTGCGCCAGAAGGGTGGCCCGCGCTATGTTGTCCTCAAATGAGTGTTTCGGTATCTGGCCACCTTAATTTATGGCCATTGATTCCAGGGATGGGACATAGCCAGCGCCGAAAGACAACATACCATCAGGCCGGACTTGAACCTATTCCGGACGTTTAGTCCCTCTTCTGATCACTCGGTTTTCCGATACATTTTTTCGGACTTGCATAAAAAAATACCTTTTAAGTTAAATATTGTCTTTTGATCGAAGGGGAAAACCACATTGTGGCTGCTAACGAACACGTGTTTGTTTGTTTTTTTTGGGGGGGGGCATTTTTTTAATTTATTTTTTTATTGAAGGTTTAACGACAGCCGTGAGCAACTCGATGGGCATTATATAAGCAGTCACCCGTTCCTAATTTACGGTCACTGGTTCCAGGGAAGGGAGGGATCCAGTGTCGTAAGACAAACATCATGTCTCATCGGGATTCGGACCCGGACCCTTCTCGGACGAATTGTCATAAGCAGCGTTTAGACCACTGCGCCAACGGGGGCGGCTTCTCGCATTTCACACTTTTTATCAATGAATATTAGTGATCAGAATGAACAATACAAGTTGCAACTTTATTTTAATCATCAAATTAATTAAGTCCAGTGTAAATGCGTCGTGCCTGTCACCTGACACTTTTGTTTCTATTTTAGTATTTCTCTGAAGAAACATTCTTCACCCTTAATTTAGACTATAATGCTGTGTACTGTAGGTGAACTCGTCTTTCGGTTTTCAAGTTCAGTGTAAAAATTATATTGGTGGGGCATTAAAGAAACCCAAAACGCGAACTTCGTATCTTTAATGAAATTCCTTCAGCAGTAAACAAAACACTCAAGAAATTCCCCTAGCGGCCCTCATCGCCGACTTCGACCGTATTGATACACCTCTCCAATTACTTCAACCTAAAGGTCAAGATCGCTCCGAGAAGTTTCTCTGTCTCTCTCTATTTCTCTTCTGTCTATCCAGCCGACGTACACAACAGCGCGAGTCTGAGCGGCTGCGATCCAAATTAACTCCACGTTTCACTTAATTTAAGTACCGAGAGCAAAAAGGTCACGATGCGCGGGTGGCACCATCAGAAATGTCGCATGGGCTTCTCGCGCCACCTGTCAGTGTAAAACAGAAATGTTTCGCTGAAACTAAATCACCCGATATTTCTCCACGTAAGAGGAAAGATATAACTGTTCTTAAACACGGTATTTAGGAATGGTAAGCTTCAGTCGTGATTATAACCAGCGGCACGCCGAGGATTTATTTATGGCGGTGGCCCAAAATATTACAGATCAAAATACCCAGGAGAAAACATTTCCCAAAATATTGGAATGCAATAAAAGTATTGCAGCAGTATAAAAGTGCGTTTTCAATTTTTCGTAAAAGAGATATTTAAAAATACGAGTATATACAAGTAGATTTAAAAATAAGCAGGCAATAATAAAGAACTAAGGACCAAGTGATGCCTCATGGGGAGGGTCCGGGCCCTTGATCCTGAGTGGGCCATTGATTATAGCCAGTGGCGCCCATATGAGTGCTTTTAGGGTGGAGCTAAGAAAAATCCTTATCTCCTTCAAGGCTGTCAAACATTTTAGTAAATGTACAAGTTACTAAAATACAGCAAAAATTATTGATGCAATCAATCATTAATATCTTATTATTTTTAAAAATGCTTTAAAAAAAGGATTTGTCAATTTTAGTGTTTTAAATTTATCAAACATTTGGCTATAACAACTGCTAAGGGGGTGTATCAGCTGAATTACCACCTGTATCAGCTGAATTCCATTTTACAACAGCAGTAAAATTCCCGGTATCTGTGGCAAGTAGTTCTGGCTGCACAAGCAACAGCTTTGCTACGTTTAGCAAGATTTCTGGTTTCTGGGGCAAGCAGTTCTCGCTTCCATAGCGACAGTTTTGCTGGGTCTAGCAAGATTTCTAGTTTCTTTGGTAAGCGGTTCTTACTGCTCTAGCAACAGTTTTGCTGGGTCTACAAAATTTTTGGTTTCAGTGGTAAGCAGTTCTCGCTTCCCTAGCAACAGTTTTGTTGGGTCTAGCAAGATTTCTAGTTTCTTTGGTAAGCGGTTCTTACTGCTCTAGCAACAGTTTTGCTGGGTCTAGCAAGATTTCTGGTTTCAGTGGCAAGCACTTCTCGCTTCCCTAGCAACAGTTTTGCTGGGTCTAGCAAAATTTCTAGTTTCTCTGGTAAGCTGTTCTTACTGCTCTAGCAACAGTTTTGCTGGGTCTAGCAAGATTTCTGGTTTCTGTGGCAAGCAGTTATCGCTTCCCTAGCAACAGTTTTGCTGGGTCTAGCAAGATTTCTAATTTCTTTGGAAAACAGTTCTTGCTGCGCAAGCAACAGTTTTGCTACATCTAACAAGATTTCTGGTTTCTATGGCAAGCACTTCTCGCTTCCCTAGAACAGTTTTGCTGTGTCTAGCAAGATTTCTAGTTTCTCTGGTAAGCTGTTCTTACTGCTCTAGCAACAGTTTTGCTGGGTCTAGCAAGATTTCTGGTTTCAGTGGCAAGCACTTCTCGCTTCCCTAGCAACAGTTTTGCTGGGTCTAGCAAAATTTGTAGTTTCTCTGGTAAGCTGTTCTTACTGCTCTAGCAACAGTTTTGCTGGGTCTAGCAAGATTTCTGGTTTCTGTGGCAAGCAGTTATCGCTTCTCGAGCAACATTTTTGCTGGGTCTAGCAAGATTTCTAATTTCTTTGGAAAACAGTTCTTGCTGCGCAAGCAACAGTTTTGCTACATCTAACAAGATTTCTGGTTTCTATGGCAAGCACTTCTCGCTTCCCTAGCAACAGTTTTGCTGGGTCTGGCAAGATTTCTAGTTTCTTTGGTAAGCGGTTCTTACTGCTCTAGCAACACTTTTGCTGGGTCTAGCAAGATTTCTGGTTTCAGTGGCAAGCACTTCTCGCTTCCCAAGCAACAGTTTTGCTGGGTCTAGCAAAATTTCTAGTTTCTCTGGTAAGCTGTTCTTACTGCTCTAGCAACAGTTTTGCTGGGTCTAGCAAGATTTCTTGTTTCTATGGCAAGAAGTTCTCGCTTCCCTAGCAATAGTTTTGCTAGGTCTAGCAAGATTTCTAGTTTCTTTGGTAAGCTGTTCTTACTGCTCTAGCAACAGTTTTGCTGGGTCTAGCAAGATTTCTGGTTTCTGTGGCAAGAAGTTATCGCTTCTCGAGCAACAGTTTTGCTGGGTCTAGCAAGATTTCTAATTTCTTTCGTAAGCAGTTCTTGCTGCCCTCGCAAAAATTTTGCTAGGTCTAACTCGGCGAATTTCCTGCTACAATTTTCCAGCAAATAAGCGTTGCAACTTAATCAAAGATCATTACCTATTTTAAGATGTACCGATTAACTAGAACCATTCATTTAGGTCAGCCCTAACTAATACGACATACATACTAAGTATATATATTTTTCATCTTCTGGTGAATGCTATGAATGTGATTAGTTTTCAACTGAAATTTATCGAAATCACGTGAGGAATCTCAATTTAGTGAAGCATGAAATATTGACATACATAAGGTTAATGATTTTCAGCAACTCCGAACACAATATTGCAACAGATATTCAAATTTGCTTCGACAAATCACCACATAATACATTTGGGGTTGGTTTCCTGCCTTCTAATCTCAATCTCGATTGGAAATTCCCAGCTCTCTATTCTTGTTCGACGCCGATGAGCCTTTTCATTATGACCACCCCTAGACTAGAGAACTGAGCGCACCTGGAGACCGAACGGTGGCACAGATGAAGATCCCAGAGCAATATACATACAACCCGAGGACCGGCTTTCGGTTAGTAGATCGTTCGGAGTCAGAATGGGAAAAGCTGCCGATTGATCGGAGTTTGATAAAGGACAAATTGTGATAGCACGGAGACTCGGAACTACGATCTCGGAAACGGTGAGGCTTGTGGGTTGTTCACATATCGCTGTAGTGAGTACGTATCAAAAGTGGTGCACAGACGACGAACCGTCGTTCAGTCGTGTGTGGTCCGCAACTCATTGATGGCAGAGGGGAGCGGAGACTGCCGCGCATTGTTCACAGCGACAACAGGGACAGAGTGCGACAAATCACCCGCAGCTACAACAGTGGTGATGGGAGCAATGTGTCACAGCACATCTCAGCCTTCTGCGCATGGGCCTGCGTAGCCGAAGTCCCAGCCGGGTCCCCATTCTCACTGCACGCCATCGCCAACAATGCACGAAATGGGCCCGAGATCATCGAGATTGGAAGAAAGTGGCCTTGTCTGACGAATCAAGATTCGTGGTGCATCACGTAGACGGCCGAGAGCGGATACACCTATTACCAATAAAGGCTATGACACCTGGATGCACTGCTGGGGAGAAAAAAGGCCAGCGGCGACGGTGTTATTCTTGTGGGCGATGTTTTCTTGGGACACTTTAGGCCCCATTATCCCAATAGCACAATCCCTGACAGCTATCAGGTATCTGAACATCGTTGCGGACCAAATTCATCTATTCGTGACGAGGCTCACCTCCGTAAGCTAGTGATGGCCATTACCAACAGGATAATGCCCCATGCTGCACTGAGAAAATCGTCAAGCATTGGTGCCGCCCCGGTGGCACAGTGGTCTAAGCGATGGACTCTGATCATTCGTCCGAAAGGGGTCCAGGTTCGAATCCCGGTGAGGCATGGATGTTGTGTTTGTCTTACGGCACTGGCTCTCTCCCTTCCCTGGAAACAGTGACCCTAAATTAGGGACGGGTGACTGCTTATAGCCCATTGAGTTGCTCACGGTGGTCGTTAAACCTCCAATCCAAAAACAAAATCCAAGCGTTGGTTCAAGGTACATGCTGGTGACTTTCTGGCCTCCAAATTCACCTGACATGAACCCAATCGAGCATTTGTGGTTCGACTTGGAAAAGCGAGTTCGTGTTAAATCACCACCACCCCAAAATGTACGGGAATCGGATGACCTGCTGTTGACATTATGGTACCAGATACCCCAGGGTATCAATCGCTACCTCATTGAATCGATGCCTCGCTGAGTGGCCGCTATTTTGCGGGCTAAATGGGGTCCTACAGCTTATTAGGTAGGTGGTCATAATGTAATGGCTCATTAGGTAATATCTGTCGTTAAGTAACATATGTATGTAAGTGGCGTCGCGTGCCCATTTAGGTTGGCTGTGCGCTGTTATGGGAAAAAACACGTAAGACTTTTATTATGTATCCCGAGCTGCAAAATTCACGCATTGATTTTGAATATAGGAAAGAATTTTTTATTTGTTTAGCGGTCGTCTAATTACTTGTGGTAAAGGTCTTTACACACACCCCATTGTAAGAGAAATCTGAATACTTATACAAGTACCAGAGTTATAAACGAATTTTCGGCATTTTTTTTATGATTTTTAAATATAGGACGGAGCTTACCTTCTTTAACGATATTTACACAATCTGCAAAAGCTTTGGCAGAAGATGGGACACTTACAGATCTATAGTGCGTCGTCAACGCTATACCCCATCCTAAATGGATATCAAAATTCAAATTGTATATTTAAATCTGTGCTCATAAACACATCAATTCACACCGCGACGAAAAGACTAAAAACAGTAACTCGTAGCAGAACGTTTATGTGTGTTTTTGACTCCACGCCATTTCAAATGCAGCCAAGTATGACCAGTAGGGCGTTTTTAAGAGCGCACACCCTGGGAAGTTTAGTCTCTGCGTTGAAACCACAAGGAAATGAAAACATCTGGAGATTATTGTATTTACTACATATAATGTGTAGCAGGAAATTACTGTTACTCACGTTTTTATTGCAAACGTAGTGGTTGTTGGATGAGGACGCATTTAGGGATATGCTATTGTTGTACACTGGTGTGCAAAAATTACGGACGAAGAGGAGAAATTAGTATAACAGCGGAACGAACAGGCAGAACGGACTGAAAGACCACTCAGAAGATAGACCAGGGTCAAGTACGGTAGGGCATGAGCATATATGCAGCATGACGTAGGGGGGAGTGTCGGAAGGGTGTAAAGCACACGGGCGGTGTACGCTCAGCTATTCGGTGAAAGCTATTGCACGGTGTACACCGGTTTGAACGACGTCGAGTTGCTGCCACCGTGTGATATGGCCAACAGGCAATCCAGTAGACGACATCTGGATGACTTTACCCGAGGTCGCGTCATTGGGAAGTCGGAAGAAGGTCGAAGTGTTACTAGTGTGGCCGAGGAGTTCGGGATCGCTCACAGCATCGTTTCACGAGCTTATAGAGCATTTCAAAGGACAGGAACAGCTGACCGAGAGTTTAGAAGTGGTCGTCCACGAGCAACCACGGCGGCGGACGACCGGTATACTGTCCTACAAGCGAGAAGAGACGGACGGCAAACAGCGGGAGAAATCGCAAGGCACATGCAACAGACAACTGGACGTCTTTTATCGCGTTTTACCGTGTGCAGGAGGCTGCAAAAAGGTGGTCTATTTGCACGACGACCATTACGGTGTGTGCCATTAACGCCTGCTCATCGGAGACGGCGGTTTCTGTGGTGCCAGGAACACAAGAACTGGACACATCAGCAATGGGGTCGAGTTCTCTTTACGGATCAGAGCTGATTTAGTCTGACGAGCGATTCTGGACGTATACACATCTGGAGAGAGCAAGGAACACACAATCACACCTGCAACATCATCAAAAGGGACCGATTTGGAGGTGGCGGAGTTCTCGTTTAGGGCGGTATCATGCTTGGTAGCCGAACTGACCTCCACATTTTCCAAGGAGGTTCAGTCACTGGTGTCCGCTATTGTACCGATGCTCTCCTGCCTCACGTGCGTCTGTTTAGAGGTGTTGTGGGTCCTGAGTTCCTCTTCATGGACAACAAAGCTACACCTCATCGTACAGTGGCTGTCGCAGAGCTGTTGGAGACTGAAGATATTCAACGCATGGATTGGCCCGCAAGGTCCCCGGACCTAAATCCAATCGAACACGTGTGGGACTTTCTCGGGAGACGCTTGGTAGCACGTCACCAGCCGCCAGCAACGATTCCGCAGCTGCGATTGACGCTACAAGAAGATTGGGCCGCGATGCCTCAACAGCTCCTTGACAGCCTCGTCCTCAGTATGGACAGAGTTGTAAATCCTGCAACGCCGTCAGAGGTGTTCATATCCCTTACTAAAGACTGGATTTTTCTTGGCAGCCGCCTGTCACATGGACGTTTCTGTCTTCTGTCCAGTTGTGCTCGAAGCTACCTTTTCAATAAAGTGCCTTTGTATCCTTTGGATTCCTTGTTTGGACGGTTTTGCTCACTTGCCCCATATTCTTACATCTTGGGAATCTTATGGTATGATTTGAGTCGATGTGGAGCACTTCTGCACGACGTTACATTCGAAAAACCGTCTCGTCCTTAATTTTTGCACGCGAGTGTATTTGATAAGAAGTTCTGACTTACCCATACGGCCTTGGAAGCTCGGCATTTCTTGGGTAGGTTACGAATAGCGTTCATATCGTTGTTTTGACTTCACTATTTAACCCTTTAACGACCATGACTCTAAAATCTAGTATCACTCTAAGTACCATAACGCCCAAAACTCTCTGTTGTTTCACTTCTTTGTTTAGTCACAACAATGGTGACTGACAGTAATTCCTGCTGATCCCTCTTAGGTCGTGCAAATTTAAAGAACAGAAAAGGGTAGGAAATCTGAATCCCTCAAGACAGGGGTTTCAGGCAGCTGTAGTCGTTTGTATGTAATGGCGTTTTGGACGTTATGGTCGTTAAAGGGTTAAGTCTTCTTTTTAAAAATATCTTGTAGTAAACGAAATTGTGTACAATAAAAGCATTTAGGCTTGGAACGTATTGACTGCCGGGAATGTAACATATGGTTAACAACATTCAAAGTCTTGTTAAAAAAAATGAAATTTTCAATGAAAGATATGTAAAATCAATGAAGTATAAAACCAAATTAAACCCTGAATCCTAAAAGAACCAACAAACGAAATCCTCCTCCAACGTCACCACCATAATCCAAACATGTTTCGACATTAGGCTATGTCTTCTTCAATGGAGTACTTTGAAGTTCGAAATATGTGATCTTAACAGCTCAAAAAGATCATGCAGATTCACTATGAGCCATGGCCTGCTTCATATGCGTCATGGTCGCAGTATCTATTTGTTCCGCCATTCCCGCGTCGACTTCTAACGCCATCTATTGCAGTCCTTATCTCCTAATTGTTCCTATAGAGTATTCATTTTCTTTCGTCTTTTTCTTTTTATTTTTTATCGTCTTCGTTTTTTCTTTTTCAAGTACATGTTTGCATGCATATGGTATTCCTATTGGTGTATTATTGTTACAGCTTCTTGTTTTAAATTTTTCAGTAGCTAAAGTCTCTGCATTTATAATCTGCTTATGTGTTTTATGTGAAGTAATGATCTTAGCATTTTCCCAATTAGGTTGTACATCATTATCTAAACAGTATTGTATCGGTGATGTTTTACAACTGGAGAGTTTTATATTACAGTTGCTTCCCAGTCCAAAATTTTTGACCCGTTTCCAACTCTGCTTATGATGGGTCTGGGTTCGAATCCCTGAGAGGCATGGTTGTCGTGGTTGTCTTACGGCATTGGCTCTCTGCCTTCCCTGGAACAAGTGGCCCAAATTAGGAACGGGCGACTGCTTGTAGTGCAACGATTTACTCACAATGCTCGTTAACCCCCCAACAACCTTTTTTTTATTATTATTATATTATTAGAGGCTTAACGACCACCGTGAGCAACTCAATGGGTTGTAAGCAGTCGCCCGTCCCTAATTTAGGGTCACTAGTTCTAGGGAAGGGAGAGACCCAGCGCCGTAAGACAAACACACAACCTCCATGCCTCACCGAAATTCGAACCCGACCCATCTGGGACGAAAGTTCATAAGCCAGCGCTTAGACCACTGCACCATCGTAAAAACAACCTTCCCACCGTAAAAATGGAGTTACTTCGTATGTACTTAGTACACATGTAAATTGTAAATTATCTGCCACAGCGGTGGTATATTAAATCATAAAATTGCACGGAAATTGAGCGTAGTAGATATTATGGAATTCTTGTTACACAGTAGCGTAGTGGTCTGAGGCGCTGCTTTCTGATTATTCTTCGGAGATGGGTCTGAGCTCTAATTCCAGATGAGGAATGAGCAATGCTCATTCCTGACGGAGTCCTCTTCCTGGAACCAGTGGGCCCAAATTAGAGACGGGTGATTGCTCGTAGCCCTAAATTAGCAACGGGGATTGCTCAAAATTTTTTGGATTCCTTTTCTTGAGCCCTCAAGAGCTGCTCATGGTGGTCGCTAAACCGCGGAAGGAAAACATT
The DNA here is from genome assembly GCA_039090855.1 of Macrothele yani. Taxonomy (NCBI): domain Eukaryota; kingdom Metazoa; phylum Arthropoda; class Arachnida; order Araneae; family Macrothelidae; genus Macrothele; species Macrothele yani. The sequence goes on from CM077025.1 coordinate 31,452,137, forward strand.
ATGGAATTCCGTGAAAGAAAAGAATACCATTCTAATTATTCTTCTGATTTTCTTACTGTAGAAAAGCCATGAAATTTCACGCGAACGTTTATCGTCATCCCGATAACTTTTTCAGAAATTTTTTGCTGGTACAAAGGATTCAACCTGAGAAACTGACAAGATACAGAAATTAGGCATTCTTTTGTGTAGGAACTGCGAGATATTGTGTACTCAAAGTGTGAATGTGCTGTTTAACAATAGAAATTTATTAGACAGATGGAGGACCGTAGGGAAATTAAGAAAACGTTGTTTTTCTCCTCTCGCATCAACTGAACTGATCCTTTCAGATATTATGTTTTGTTGATATCACGAAACATTTCGTTTTCACACTGCTTTGTTCTCGGAAAGCATAACGGAAAATTACAAAACTCAGCCCACGTAAAAGCATAACTTCTCTTTTTTTCTTCTCTCTCTCTCTCTCTCTCTCTCTCTCTCTCTCTCATTGTCTCCCAAACTGCGCATGATTTCAGAAAATTATTTCGAATACATTTGTAACCCTCATACCAATATACACTGGCGTGCAAAAATTAAGGACGATACGGTTTTTCGAATGTAACGTCGTGCAGAAGTGCTCCACATCGATTCAAATCATACCATAAGATCCCCAAGATGTAAAAATATGGGACAAGTGAGCAAAACCGTCCAAACAAGGAATCCAAAGGATGCAAATGCACTTCATTGAAAAAGTAGCTTCCAAAACAACTGGACAGAAGACAGAACCGCCCATGTGACAAGCGGCTGCCAAGAAAAATCCAGTCTTTAGTAGGAGACATGATCACCCCTTACTGCGTTGCAGGCTTTACAACGTCTGTCCATGCTGAGGACGAGGTTGTCAAGAAGCTGTTGAGACATCGCGGCCCATTCCTCTTGTAGCGCCAATCTAAGCTGCGGAATCGTTGCTGGCGGCTGGCGACGTGCTTCCAAGCATCTCCCGAGAAGGTCCCACACGTGTTCGATTGGATTTAGGTCGGGGTACCTTGCGGGCCAATCCATGCGTTGAATATCTTCACTCTCCAACAGCTCTGCGACAGCCACTGTACGATGAGGTGTAGCGTTGTCGTCCTTGAAGAGGAACTCAGGACCCACAGCACCTCTAAACAGACGCACGTGAGGCAGGAGAACCTCGGTACAATAGCAGACACCAGTGACTGAACCTTCTTGGAAGATGTGGAGGTCAGTACGGCTACCAAGCATGATACCGTCCCAAACGAGAACTCCGCCACTTCCAAACCGGTCCCTTTCAATGATGTTGGAGTTGTGAATGCGTATTCCCTGCTCTCTCCAGATGTGTATACGTCCAGAATCGCTCGTTAGACTAAATCGGCTCTCATCCGCAAAGGGAACTCGACCCCACTGCCGTCTCCAATGAGCAGGCGTTAATGGCACATACCGTACTGGTCGTCGTACAAAGAGACCACCTTTGTACAGCTTCCTGGCCACGGTAAAACGCGATAACGGACGTCCAGTTGTCTGTTGCATGTGCCTTGCGATTTCTCCCGCTGTCTGCCGTCTGTCTCTTCTCGCCTGTAGGACAATATACTGGTCGTCCGTCGCCGTGGTTGCTCGTGGACGACCACTGCTAAACTCTCGGACAGCTGTTCCTGTCGTTTGAAACGCTCTCCGATGCTGTGAGCTATCCCGAACTCCTCGGCCACACTAGTCACACTTGGACTTTCTTCTAACTTCCCAATGACGCGACCTCGGGTAAGGTCATTCAGATGTCGACTACTGGATTGCTTGTTGGCCATATCACACGGTGGCAGCAACTCGACGTCGATCAAAGAGATGTACACCGTGCAATAGCTTTCACCGAATTGCTGAGCGTACACCGCCCGTTTGCTTTATACCCTTCCGACACCCCCCCCACGTCATGCTGCGTATATGCGCGCATGCCCTACCGTACCGGACCCTAGTTTATCTCCTCAGTGGTCTTTCGGTCAGTTCTGCTTGCTCGTTCCGCTGTTATGCTAATTTCTCCTCTTCGTCCTTAATTTTTGCACACCAGTGTATTAAGAATATCTTAGAGCCGATGAGAAACGTTTTTCAGCCTTTAGTGCTGTTGAGAATGTTTTCGATAAAATGAACTTTTGTGTTCGCAAATTAGTAAAAGAAACGGCATTACGAATCTGGGTTAAATTTTTCATTTTCATTTCTCTATCTTCAGAAGTCTGTATATATATATAAGTGAAAGTTTGTATATTTGTTTGTTTGTATGTTTGTTTGTCCGCTATACAAATCTACAGTTTTCAACTTAGAACCACCAAATTTGGTACTCTATTTCATGGTACTCTAACTTAGACCTTAGACAGTTTTTGGAAGGGGTCGGAAACGGGGGGTCCATGGGGGGCCGATACAAAATTTCAGTTATTTTAGTTAAAATTTCTACAATTTTCAATTTAAAACCACCAAATTTGGCATACTATCTCATGGTAATCTGACTTAGACCGTAGGTGGTTTGGGGAAGGGGTCGGAGTCCGGGGGTCAAAGGGCCCCCATACAAAATTTTCGTAAAAAGTTCACAGTTTTCAATTTACAACCACCAAATTTGGTATATTATCTCATGATACTCTGACTTAGACCGTAGACAGTTTTGGAAGGGGTCGAATTCGTGGAGCAAAGGGCCTCCCATTCGTTATTTTAATTAAAATTTTTACAGTTTTCAATTAGAACCACTAAATTTGGTATACTATCTCATGATACTCTGACTTAGACCGTAGACAGTTTTGGGAAGGGGTCGGAGCCCGGGGTCAAAAAGCCCACATACAAAATTTTCGTATAAAGCTTTACAGTTTTCAATTTAGAACCACCAAATTTGGTACTTACTGGAAAATTACAGGAATATCTTTTTCATTCATAAAATTTCATCCTCTGAATTTGGTGATTCCACGAATATTTACCCGGGAAATACCGGGTACCCCCGCTAGTGCTTCATATTATTTAATTATCCTTTTTTTGCTATAACTTGATAGCATATACGCTGAGTGGTCAGAAATCATGAGATACCTACCTAGTAATGGGTAGGTCCACCTTTTGCCCTGATAAGGGCAGTCGCACGGCAAGGCATTGAATCCATAGGTCATGAAACCGTTATACAGGTATCTCTACCCATGCTTGCTGTACATAATTCCGTCGTTATACAGGTATCTCCACCCGTGCTTGCTGCACCGCTGTCCATAATTCCGCAGAATTTCTGGGCGGAGGATCCAAAGCTCGAACGGACCTTTCAGTAGCATTCCAAAGATTTCCCACAGAGTTAGTGTCCTGTGAACTGTGAGGCCATCATAGGGTGATTACATCTACGGAATGCTCTTCTAACCATGTTCTAGTTACCACGGCTTTGTGGGGAGGTGCACTGTCCTGCTGGAAAAGTCCTATGCATACCCTGTGGGTACATGATGACAATGAATGGATGCAGATGGTGCAAAGATGGATACATAGCGTGGGCCGTTCAGAGATCCATCCAGATGTACGAGAGGTCCCAACGTGCGCCAGGTGAACACTCCCTAGACCAGTATTTCTCAACAGGGGTTCCGCGAGACCCCCGGTTGTTGGTCTTCCGCAATAGCCAACCCTTGGGTTCCGCGAATTTTTAAAAGGCCAAATATTTACAGTGGAGTAAATGTATATGTTTCTTATAAGACGTAAGAATAATCACAATGAAATGTAAATGTGCTTTATTTTGTCAATGGAGAGATTTTTGCTTTGAGGGAAATTTCTTTGGTCAACTTGCTTTTGCGTCAAGCGCACGCAGGAACACACTTGTGGTGACCCACCTGTGCCCTCCGGCACAGCACTAGCAGTTCCGAGAATCGGTAAGCCGCCGGCACTTCCTGCTCGCCATCGATAAGGCGCCCATCCTTCCTAGAAAAATCCCAACTCTAGAAACATCCAGGCTCATCATTTCTAAAATTCTTCGAACATTCCAGACTTCCTCGATCGGCCCATAGTAAGGTTTCGTCAGTAATGTAATACTTAAGTTCTGTTGCTTGGGTAAATACTTTTGTGAACGTGGTGCAAACAATTAAGACGTTTGTTTCGAAGATGTGAAAGTTCCTAAAACGTGTTCGTACATTACAGGATCAAGAAGACAGTGCAGAGAACAGTAAACCTACCAGTGACCAAAGTAAGGTAAGTAATAATGATTCAAGTCTGAAGAAAATTAACGCTAAAATGAATAAAACTTTTCGGGGAAGTAATGTCTCGTCAAGTCAGAAGAAAATTAAAGCCAAAATGAAAGTAACTCTTCGGAGAAGTAATGTCTCGTTAAGTCAGAAGAAAATTAACGCCAAAATGACTAAAACTCTTCGGGGAAGTAATGCATCATCAAGTCAGAAGAAAATTAATGCCAAAATGAAACAAAAACCCTTCGGGGAAGTAAAATCTCGTTAAGTCAGAAGAAAATCAACACCAAAATGAATAAAATTCTTCGGGGAAGTAATGTCTCGTCAAGTCAGAAGAAAATTAATGTCAAAATGAAGCACTTCGGGGAAGAAAATTAATGCCAAAATGAAAGAAACTCTTCGGAGAAGTAATGTCTCGTTAAGTCTGAAGAAAATAACGCCAAAATGAATAAAACTCTTCGGGGAAGTAGTGTTTCGTTAAATCAGAAGAAAATTAACGCCGAAATGAAAAAAGAAACTCTTCGGGAATGTAATGTCTCGTTAAGTCAGAAGAAAATTAACGCCAAAATGAATAAAACTCTTCGGGGAAGTAATGTCTCGTCAAGTCAGAAGAAAATTAATGCCAAAATGAAACACTTCGGGGAGGTAATGTCTCGTCAAGTCAGAAGAAAATTAATACCAAAATGAATAAAGCTCTTCGGGAAAGTAAAGTCTCGTCAATTCAAAAGAAAATTAACGCCAAAATAAAAAAAAACTCTTCGGAAAAGTAATGTCTCATTAAGTTGGAAGAAAATTAACACCGAAATAAAAAAACAACTCTTCGGGAAAGCAATGTCTAGTTAAGTCAGAAGAAAATTAACGCCAAAGTGAAAAAAAAAACTCTTCCGGGAAGTAGTTTCATTAAATCAGAAGAAAATTAACGCCGAAATGAAAAAAGAAACTCTTCGGGAAAGTAATGCCTCGTTAAGTCAGAAGAAAATTAACTCCAAAATGAAAAAAAAACTCTTCGGGGAAGTAGTGTCTCGTTAAATGAGAAGAAAATTAACGCCAAAATGAAAACAAAAACTCCTCGTGGAAAGTAATGTCTTGTTAAGTCAGAAGAAAATTAACGCCGAAATAAAAAAAAAACTCTTCGGGAAAGCAATGTCTCGTTAAGTCAGAAGAAAATTAAGAAGGAGAAACCAAATAATTTTCTTGTTACCAAGGTCAAATTAGAGGTATACATGACAAACAAATGAGGGAATTTTTTTCTGCCATTTTATTTATTGGCTACACATTCCTGCTCTGTCGGTTTTATTTGTAAAGCATGCGAAAAAGAAAATGGTGAGAAGCCGTTTTTGCATAGCTTCACTTAACGGCATTCTAAAAAAATCACAAAGAAAAAGCGAAAAGACGTACTTCGACAGCACATCTTTTTAGTGATTTTATTTGTTTTTGATTTTTCAGAAATAATACAAACTGAAAATTGGATGATGATAAAGGATCATGGTATGATTAAAATCCGAGGTCCTCCTAGAAATGTCGGTCTTAAACTTGCGAAGGCCAGCACTGATGCTAAACTGAGCTTAGGAGAATTAATCCTTTCAGGATTTTTTTCTTTTCCCTGTTCCCACGAAGTTTCCTAGTTCACTCATTTTTCCCGCAAACTTATCTCGTTATGATATCACTGATTCCAGGGGGAAATATCTATCCCACGAGAAAGATATTTAATCTCCGATACGCAAAAATGGCTGCGTTGATTCATTCCGGGAAGTTTCCGAATTTTCGTTCTTTGTCTATGATTCTCCTAAGCTCACGAGAAAGATTTTGAGTACAGCACGTCCGCTGTTGTAACTGTTCACCATAAATGCTCATTCCAAAATCGTATGATGTATTTATACGATGCTGCTACAAAATCAAAAATTGCTACTCAAGTTGGTTCTAAGAAGTTTCGAGAAAAATATGTGTCTTTCTATTCATTTCGCCTATTACTTCTTCAAGCGCTTGACAAAAAGCATCAGAACAACACGTACGCAATAGCTCACCCTAAAAGCTTAAAATCTAATCCCGATATCATGTCAAAGGCTCTATCCTTTCATCTTGCGTACCCACGCATACAGCGAGAATGATTCCACGAAGTTAGCAGAACGACACAAATTTCTCCGCATTTGACCCTTTCTCATTTTCTGGAGAAACGTTCTGAGTAAAACAGTGATGCAACGTTTGCAGTGAAGCAACCTTCCACACGAAGGTTGACGGAGATGAATCGGTAATAAGTTATGAACTTTGATCTAAATTAGGGTTGTGGTGAGGTAATTTCAACAACAACAGGCTTTAAAAGCGTTTGTTCGCATATTTAATTTCACCTTAGCACGAATATAGAATCATTGACAAAATGGGAGCCAAAATTTCAAATTCAGATTTATTTTATTATGTATAAATACTAAGGAGACCAGCCGGTGCCATATATGGATGGAAAAGCTGTGACTAGAAATGTTCTTGTTACCTAGCTTAAAGAGATTTCAATTGAAATCATGAAAAATATTCCATTCCTTGTTCAAGTACTGGAGCTAACTCTTTTTAAACGATGCCTGGTATTAAAAGTGATCAGTATAATTCACGTGCTGTCTGACTTTCAGCGTGTACTTTTTTCTCGCAAAGGGTGATGTACAGTAATTTCAACCACTGTGACGTACTACAGAGGTGAAAACAAGTGTCAAGACGACAAATCTGCAGAGAGACATTCTGTCCGCGTAGCTCTGTTGGGAGAGTGACTTCTGATCATTTATCCGGCAGGGGTCCGTGTTTGAATCTCAGTCAGGCATGGATGTTGTGTTTGTCTTACGGCGCTTGCTCACTCCTTTCCCTGGAAGCAGTGGCCCTGAATTAGGGACGGACGACTGCCTATAGCACATTGAGTTGCTCATGGTGGTTGTTAAACCTCCAATAAAACAAACAAGTTAGTAAAATCATGAAATGCATTGATTATAATACGCTTTCCAACATACCAGAAATCATTACTCAAGTTATGAGAATAATGGCTGTGGAATAAATCTCGGTCCTGTGCCCTGACCTTTGATTCCATTTCGATGATATCAACACAACCGGTTTGGTATACCTCCGAAATAACATGATAAAGTTTAGTCGCAATCGAAGCATTTTTGAGTAAGTTATGATGCATAAGGGCTATGGAATAGATCCCGCTCCTGTGTCCTAACCTTTGACCCCATTTCGCCCATTTTCAATAGAATTCGTCCCCAGGCAAGACCCTACAACATACTAACATTTCATCCAAATCGAAGCATTTTTACGTAAGTTATGACGCATAATGGCGATGGAAATGATTCCGCTTCTATGTCCTGACCTTTGACCCCATTTCGCCCATTTTCAATAAGGTTTGTCGCCAGGTGGTTTTCTACCTCATACTAAAATTTCATCGAAATCGAACCTTTTTGACGTTAGTTACGACGCATAAGAGCAGTGGAATGGATCCCGCTCCTATGTACTGACCTTTGACCCCATTTCATTCACTTTAAATAGGGTACCTTCCCAGGTGATCCCCTACCAGATACTAAAAATTCATCGAAATCGAACGATTGTTACGCGAGTTATTGTGCGGACGGACACAATCACACAACGCGTGACGTAATGAGACAGATGGGAATAGCAACCATCTGCTCGCAAGAGTATGACGTCATAAAACTTTAATAGGATCCACACACAACGCGTGACGTAATGAGACAGATGGCGTGACCGCGCGCCAACATTCTCAAACGCGGCGAGATTGTGACGTCACAAGATTTTTAAGCATTGGTAACATTAATGGAATAATGGAACAACGCCATTACTAAAAACATTATAATTCGGGGTAGTTATTTAACCCACTGAACGAATTCTCCTAAAGTCGAGATCAAGCTAAATCGATTTCTAGTATCAGAAAACGGTAGGTTTACGACTTTCATCAAAATTCTTAGAGCTGTTTTCAAATTAAAATGTACATACAAACATACAAGAATTGCTACTTTAAGGTGGACGTCAAGTAATTTTGCTTCCGATACTTCCAATGGAAAAACTTCTGTACACATTTTCTTCACAATTAATGCGTTCCCAAGGATGAAAATTTGAACATCGATTAAAATATCTTCATTTTGTAACTTGCAATACTTAATATTTTCTAAAACATAACCATAATTATGCAATTCAACATTTGTTTGTCTACTGACGTCATGAAAACACAGGTCGCGCCATCTTTTTTCTGGACAATTAATGCGTTCACAAAGATGAAAATTTGAACATTGATTAAAATAGCTTCATTTCATAACTTGGAATACTTAATATTTTCTAAACCATAACCGTAATTATGCAATCCAACATTTTTTTGCCCACTGACGTCATCAAAGTACAGGTCGCGCCATCTTTTCTCTGGTTTCAACACAACCAAAGGAAAATCTATTGATTTTTTATATGATTATGGTTATGTTTTAGAACATATTAAGTTTTCCAAGTTATAATATGAAGTTATTTTAGTCGATGTTCAAATTTTCATCCTTGTGAACACATTAATTGTGAAAGAAATGTGTACAAAACTTTTTCCATTGGAAGTGTAGGAAGCAAAATTACTTGACGTCCACCTTAATAATATGGGATAAGGGCAATGGAAAAGATCGCAATCCTATGACCTGACCTTTGACCACATTTCGTACATTTTCAATAGGGTTCGTCCTCAGGTGGTCTCCTACTACATACTGAAATTTCATCGAAATCGAACCATTTTTACGCAAGTTGTCACGCATAAGGGCAATGGAATGCATCCCGATCTTATGTCCTGACCTTAGACCCCACTTCACCCATTTTGAACAGGATTTGTCCCCAAGCGGTCTCCTACCACATAGTAAACTTTCATTGAAATCGAACCATATTTACGCAAGTTATGGCGCATAAGGGCAATGGAATGATTCCGCTCCTACGTCGTGACCTTTGACCCCATTTGTTAGGGTTCGTCCCTAGGTGGTCCCCTACCACATACTAAAATTTCATCGAAATCGAACCATTTTTACGCCAGTTATCGTACGGACGGACGGACAAAGCTGGAGCATATACGCTTCTTCAACCTACGGTTGGAAAGCGTAAAAAACATATGTATAGAAGATATGTTTCAGGTAGAAAAGCTAAACGTGTTTCAAATATCTATTTTATCCTTTTTGAATTCAAATATAATTATTTGCATGAAATTTACAACACTTAGGCGATTCGAAGCAACAAGAACCATTGTAGGCTCTCCTCGTTCGAAATCCAACCTCTTTCTCTGAGAAAATAAACAGACATCGCTCTTTCCACATTTTAACAATACACAGCAACCGAAAAAATAACAATTTTTCGGTTGCTGTGTGTTGCTAAAACGTGGAAAGAGCGATGTCTGTGTTTATTTAAAATAACAATTTTTCTGCTGCTGTGTGTTGCTAAAACGTGGAAAGAGCGATGTCTTTGTTTATTTACTGAAACCACGTATTTGGAGGATTTTAACACTTTCTCTGAGTTTTGCTATTTTCCCACGTGGTGCTTCTTTTTGTGTATCCTCTTGTAGCGTTGTGAGAAATACTTGAAATACCCTTTCTAATCGTTCCCCTGGGCAGGATAGCTGCCAGGCAGTTTGACGTCTCTTCTGGCACTGAATGGAGTGGGGCCTAGGGTAGAAAATTCCAGTCCCAACGCCAGGATTCACATGTGGGAATTGAAGGAAATGAACTGTCATTTGGAAACACTTAGTTCTGGTGCGTGAAGGTGCGGACAGTTCGCAGCTCGCGGGTTGTAATGATTTTAGTTTTCCAGGTATACACTGAGTGGCCACTTTATTATGATCACCTGACAGTTTTAAGCAAATGAGCTATGGCTGCAAGCTGCTGCCGCCAGAGGGTGAGGCTAGCATAAAAAGGGAAAGCTTAGTGCTTGCGACAGTAGTAGAGGGGATTTTTGGGTGACGAGATGGGTAAAAAATGCGTTTTGACGGGCGTTCAATGTGGGATGATTGTTGGAGCTCGGAGCCATGGAGCGAGTATCACCGAAGCCGCCGCATTCGTGAAATGTTCCAGAGCAGCTGTTGTTAAAGTGTTTTTAAAGATTGGACTGTCAGCCAAAAAACTGGGTCTCTACATGCAACGTGTGGTCGTCATCGACTAGTGACTGCTCGGGCGGAACGGAGAGTGTCCAGACTGCTAACAGACAACAGAAGGGCAAAAGTGCAGCAAATTACAGACCATCGTAATCAATGATCCTTTCAAATGATATCTGCATGCACTGTTTGCCATACACTGCATCGGATGGGATATGGCCGCCGAAGGCCTGTTCGAACACCTTTCCTGTCTGCAGTTAACAAGAGAAAACGTCTCCAGTTCGCACAGGAGCACAAGGATTGGACAGTCGATAATTGGAAACAAATTATGTGATCCGACGAATCACGTTTTCAGTTGGACCATACCGATGGCCGAGTGAGAATTTAGCGGAAACAGCACGAAAGCATGGACCCCAATTGCATTGCTACAACCCTTCAAGCAGGAGGAGGCAACGTTATGGTTTGGGGAATGTTTTCCTGGCATGCTTTGGGCTCTTTAACTCGTGTTGATCAACGTCTGACTGGCACATCATATCTAAACATCGTTGCGGACCAAGTGCATCCTGTCATGTGGATGGTTTATCCAAATAGCTATATCTACTTTCAACAAGATAATGCGTCCTGCCATAGTGCTCGTATTGTACAGGATTGGTTTCAGGAACATGCCGGTGGGTTTACTTTGCTTAGGAAGCCCCCACAATCTCCAGATCTCAACCCCAGTGAGAATTTGTGGGATGAAGTTGAACGAGCTATCAGACAGCTGGATCCACAACCCTGCAATCTCACACTCCTGGAAAGTGCTATTCATCAAGCATGGTCTTAGATTCCACAAACCACCTATCAACATCTCGTGGAGTCCTTGCAACGAAGAATCAACGCAGTATTAAAGGCAAAAGGTGGCCCAACGAAGTACTGAGGGGGTGGTCATAATAAAGTGGCTACTCAGTGTATAATTTCCTTATATTCACACGGAAAGAATCAGTTGAAGTTCTCCAATTTTTATTTTTAGCTATCTATATTATATGCTATCCGCAGTCATATCGATGATATGAAAGTTAATATCAGGATCTATGTAAAGGAGGGTTTATGCGATTTTTTTTATAAAATCATAACTCAATTCTTTGAACCCACCCAATATTTTACAAAAGTTGGCTCCTCTGGGTTCTAATCCTTTCTGGCTGATTACATGCTAAAAGGGCTATAACAATGGCGCCAAACATAAGAAGAGGGAGAAAGAAGTCTGAGTCACTTGTTTCTATTCAGTAGCATGATGTTCCTGTCAGGGAGATTAGCCCTTTTCCATCATGCTGTTGGTCTTGGAGTATAGAATAAAGGACTAGGAGCGAGCTTTTACCACTAGTGACAGTTTATTGCCAGTACCGCTGAGAACTGATGGCGGAAGGTAACTGTTTTTTACCGTAGCTTTTGTAAACTCCGGCCACTCTGTAAACAATGTCTCGAACTTTGGCACCATTTGGTTCAGAGACATGGCGTCTTAAAGGGTTAAGTTGCGTGGCTGAGCCGCTGGAGATCAGATTTGCTGGTTCCAACACAACCCACAGATGTTCGATTGGATTGATGTCCGTGTAATTTGGGGGCAAGGGAGTCTTCTTTATGTTCCGCGAAGCATTCTCCAACAAACCGACCATGATCGTAATCATGATCATATGTAGAGGATTTTAGGAAGGGAGTGTCTGACCCCAGGTCTTAAACAACCCTTAGAAATAGGAAACTAGGAGATTTGGGATAGAGCGCCCCATAGGAAAGTGACACGGAAGAGAAGTAGAAAGGGGAGGAAAACGCCCTTATTTATTACCGGGGGGCCGGTACCCGGGGTCCGATGGCTTAACGTGCCCATCCGACGCACGGCGGATATTTAGTGGATCGAGCGTTCGTACCTGCCTGGAATCGAACCTGAGGCCCTTTCCGTGGCAGTCACGGACGTTGACCACTCGCCCACCTGCGGCCTAACAAACCGACCAGTGTAGCATGGCGCATTGTGCTGCTGAAAGAAGGCACTGCTGCAGGAAAGTACTGTTGCCGTGAAAGGATGTACCTGGTCTGCATTGATGGTTACGTAGATGGTATACGTCATACTTTTCTGCACATGAATGACTGGGCACAGGGTTTCCCAAACGAACATTGCCCAAAGTATCATTCTTCCCCCACCGGCTTGTTTTCGTCGCACGGTGCATCCTGGGAGCTGTACTTCCCCAGATAAACATCGCACACGTGTCTGGCCGTCCACATGGTGCAACAGGTAACGAGATTCATCCGGATCAGGCGACCTTCTACCAATTATTCAAGGCCCAGTTTTGATGTTCGCGTGCCCATTGCAGGCGCTTTCGACAATAAGCCGAAGATTGCATGGGCACTCGGAGCGGCCTGGGGATACGTAGCCCTATTTTCAGCAGGGTTCGATGTACTGTGTGTTGTGACACGTTACTCTCGTCACCAGCATACAAATCACCTGGGAGTTGCGCCACAGCTTCCCTCCTGTTGGCTCGTACCGTACTGGATACCATTCACTAACCTCTGACATAATGAACCGTGGTCTTCCCACATCTTGCTGGCGGTTCGTGGTTTTTCCTCCTCGGACCACTTTCTGAAGGTACTAAGCACGGCAGGCCGTAAACACCCCTCAACCCTTACCGTCTCGGAAATGCTCTGACCTAGTTGTCTGGCCATTACAATTTGGTTTATGCCAAACTCGCTTACGTCCGTTGCCTTTCCCATGTGATGAACAAGAATAACACTGATTAGCAAAGCTCAGTATCAGGTGTTATTTACACCGTTTCATGACCTTTATACTGGCCGTCATTTACCTGCAGTTGCTTCTACACTCTCTACCAACTAGTAATTGGACACCTGTGATAACAAAGGAAAACGAAGTTTATTCACCTTCAATAGTTGGTGGAGCCTCCACGAGCGGCGATTACAGCTGCAGACGTTGTACGACGGCTAGCGGTATTTTCTTCCACTCGGCTGGGAGAAGACAGGGAAGTTCCTTCACCGATTTCGGACGGTAGGGGCACCCCTTAAGTCGACGCTCCAACTCGTCCCAGAGGTGCTCGATAATATTAAGGTCCGGGCTCTGCGCAGGCCAGTCCATTCGATTAACCCAATTGTCACCATACCAAGCCATGGTGGACCTCGCAACATGACAGGTGGCATTGTCATCCTGAAAATAACATGGGTCCACCCCGTAAAACTGCCACAACGTAGGAAGCGCATGGTCATCCAAAATGGTGCAGTAGGTCTCGGCGTAGAGTCTACCAAGAATTGCGACCAATGGTCCCGTGCCATACCAGGAGAAACACCCCCATAGCATAATTCCACTGCCGCCAAACTTCACAGTTGACACAATACATTCCGGCAGGAGGCGTTCTCCAGGGACGCCAAACCCAGACCCAGCCATCCGAACGGTAGAAGGTGAACCTTGATTCGTCGCTCCAGAGAACCTGTTTCCACTGTTCAACGGTCCACTGTCGACGTTCTTTGCACCACATTAGCCGAACAGCGCTATTGAACTTGATGATCAAAGGCTTGTGGGTGGCAGCACGTCCATGATAACCGAGCAGATGGGCTTCCTTACGGATGGTATTCATTGAAAGAACACTCCTGGGTGCCTGTTGAAACTCCTCGCGGATGTGGCCCATCGATTTGGCGCGGTTCTTCCGAATTTCTCTGGCCAGCACCCGTTGGTCTCTAACTCCAACTTTTGTGGGTCTGCCGGGTCGGGGCACATTCCGAAAGTCACCTCTCATCATCCACTTGCCAATCACGTAGGCCACTGTTGATTTTGGGTACTTCAACTCGCTGGATATGTCACGTATGGATAGGCCATTTCTGTGACACCCGACGATTACACCTTTCTCGAAATCAGAGAGCTCCGAACTGCGTGGCATCTTGCATGCGACTGGTTGCGTTGTTGTTTCCCACTCGATATTTAACGGCGGCGGCCGTGGCGTGTATCAGGTCCTCAGATATCGTCGATTGCAGGGGTGTCCAGTTATTTGTTGGTAGATAGTGTATTTGCATAACGACGCACTGGTCATAATTATTTTGGCTTTCGGTGTATATCATAATTGTATTTCGCGCCATAAATAGAGCAATAAGATGACTCAAATTACAATCATTCTCACTCTTTTGCGATTTTCATTTTATGATCCAGATTTGTTCAAGAGGCTGCAATAAAATAACATGATGATCACCTGAATGGGATTGTTCATATGTGTTCCGGTCTACTAAAACTTGATAGGCTTCTTACTGCTCTATTAAGAAGTAATTATTAGGTTATTGTGTTAATGGGTATTATTTACCAACCAGACGCCTGCAGCGATGATCTATCGCCAGTTGCAAGAAACATATTATCATCAACCCGTGAGTGTTCAGAGCTTGTCATAATGGTATTCAAAATTTGTACACGAGTGCAATGCGTTGGCGTATAAGATATGCAATATCAGATCTTCATCGTCACCAACAGATAGCGACGTGAAGGCTCTGGTGCAAGAAGGCAGACTTCTGACTTAACGTCACAGACTGTCGTCTTCTTTGTTCAGTAAGAGGAGATGTTTCTTTCGGTACCGCGAGTCACATCATTCAACCAAATCACCATGGCGTGCCTGAAGCAGTAAAACGTACCGGCAAACCAAAGAAAGTCACTGAAGGAGGACGTCGAAGCCTCAGGAGAGTCGTTACAGCTAATCGACGGAGTACTGCACAAGACTTCAGTGTACAGGTGAGTAAAAGTGCTGGAACCTCGGTATGTACACGTACCATTCGCAGAGAACGTCATTCCATGGGTTACCGTGATCGTGTGGCTGCTCATAAGCCTTTCATCTCCACTCGGAATGCTACTTGTCGTTTAGCATGGTGTAAAGAACATTTATCGTGGACTGTAGATCAATGGAAAGGGGTCCTATGGACTGATGAATCCAGATACACGATCCATCAGTCTGATGGCCGTGTGTGGTATGGCGGCAGCCGGGGGAACGCTATTTACCACGGGGAACTGTTCCTACGGTCACATTTGGACCTAGCTGTGTACTCGTGTGGGGGTGTGTTTTTCGTCGTATGGTCCCGGCCCATTGGTTATCGTGGACAAATCTGTTAACCAGCACGTATACCTCGATATTCTGGACAATTATGCCCTACCAACTCTTTTTTTTTTTTTTTTTTTTTTTGATTGGAGGTTTAACGACCACCGTGAGCAACTCAATGGGCTATAAGCAGTCGCCCGTCCCTAATTTAGGGTCACTGGTTCCAGGGAAGGGGAGAGCCAGCACCGTAAGACAAACACACATCCAAGCCTGACCGGGATTCGAACCCGGACCCCGTTCGGACGAATGATCAGAGGCCATCGCTTAGACCACTGCGCCACCGGGGCGGCACCTACCAACTCTGTGGCAATACTATGGAACCGAGCCTTGTTGGTACCAGCAGGAACATGCACCGAGCCATAAAGCAGGGATTGTTACGGCGTGGTTTGACGATAATTCCGTATCGTGTGTGGACTGGCCAGCACAGAGCCCTTATCTTAATCCCATAGAGCACCTATAGGATGAATTAGAGCGCCGCATAAGAAGTTTAGAATCAAGGCCTACTACTAAGCAACAGTTAGGGAAAGCATTATGTACTGAATGGAAGCGCATACCTATCGCTATGTTCCAAAACCTTGTCGAAAGCGTACCTCCGAGTGAGACCATATTTTTAGGAAGTCGTCATTTTCACTTCAATCTGTTTTCCAGCGGTTTATCTTTGTAATCAGACTTCTGTGCCAGTAGAGTGCAATGACTTTGGGAGACTCAGATCTACATATTCCTAATCAACCACCAAGAGGCATCGGGTGTTATTTTTTGTTTGTTTGTGTTGTTTTATTTGACGGTCTAACGACCACCGAGAGCAACTCGATCAGCTATAAGTCGCCATCCGTCCCTAGTTTAAGGCCACTGGTTCCAGGGAAGAGAGAGTGCCTGTGCCGTAAGACAAGCACAACAAACATGTCTCACCGGGATTTGAGCCCGAACCCATCTCCGACGAATAATCAAACGCCAGCGCTCGGGCCACTGCGCCACAGAGAGTGGCAGTTACTTATTGATCAGCCTTCGCATACTCAGCTTAAAATCTCGTCAAACAAAACTTCCTGTCTGAGAAAGTCAAATCAAGAGTGGTAATGACAACCGCAGCAGCACGCGGGGAAAGGGGGGTGGCGCTCGATAGCGAGGTTGAGATTGTGCCGTTGACCTGGGGGACAGGATACGATACGATGGTTATCTGTCGGATACGATGGTTATCTGTCCCCAAAACTAAGCGACACTCATCGCTAAACACCACACGTCGCCAGTCTGTGGAGTTCCACGTCGCTCTGGCCTGGCACCACTGAACATGGAGCCGGCGATGTTCCGGTGTTAATGGCAGCCCACGTAAGGGGCGCTGAGATCGCAGATTCGCTTTCGCGAGGCTTCGGGAAATGGTTCGAGGGAACACAGGAGCCGCTACATCTGCCTGTATAGTGGACCGGGTCACCGTAGTATCAGTTCGTGCCTGGAGCGCGATTCGTCGAACCCCTCTACCGGTGGTCCTTCTGGTCCCTCCGGAGCCACTCTGTCGTGTGGCAGTGACGTCACGTGTCTACTGCTCCCAACAAAGTCGGACGGTATGGTCAGAACGATCCACGTGGCGGGCTATATGGAACACCGACCACCCTGCTGTTTTCAGCCCGATGATCAGGCCTTTCTCAAATTCCGCAAGTTGCGTAAATCGACGTCTCTGGCGTCTACCCGGCATTCTTGTCACTTTGTACTCTTGCTTGCGTCGACCGGTGCTTTTCGCTTTCAAGGGGGATCGACTACACGACGGTTTATAAGGCTGCCGGTTTGTGCTTGCAGCGCCACCACAGGGTCTCGATTAACTCTAACTACAATCAAACACATAAACTAAAGTGATACACATATTACGAAGCACATAATTATGTGAAATAAAAAAAAATACAGTATATGCCTAATTACTTAAAGTAGCAAATAAACACTTTTTTATCAAAATATATAGTAATTAAACTAAATCTCTTTAAAATAACTTTTTGGAAGTTAGGTTTCTGAAAATTTAAATGACTTACGTTTTCTTGGCGTATGATCGAAACAAACTTTTTGGAGTTTAAAATATTCTGACTTTTGTTCCAAAAAGACATGATTTTTATAACAAAAAAGTTATTTTTTAATTTCCATTTTACAGTTGAATTACTGGCACTTAAATTGTTTTCTCGTTCTTTCATCAGAAGCATTAAATTTGCGGTCAGCTAAAACTTTAGTGTAATTGTTCAAACATATGTTAGCAAATGTTCCTCATAACTTTGATGAAAAAATAAAAAAATCCACTTTCATGACTTGGGCCTGTAGTAATTTTTCTTCTTTGCTCGTTCGGTCTTTGGGTTGCTTCAAGTGAGGCAATACGGACAACCTGGGAAAATGCTCGGATACGCTCCATCTAGGAAATCTTCTCTTAATTAGTACTACACTGTCATCTTTATCTGGCAGTTCGTCATATCTTACTATCATTGATTCTTCAAAATGTTTCTCGCACATGACAGTACGTTTCCCTGGAACGCAATCCTTTCTTGGAATCTTTCTCACCCATAAGTCATGTTGATCAGCACATTTCGGAAACCGGAGAACAGATGCATACTCTTTTGCCTTTTTTACGCTTTCCAACCGTAGGTTGAAGAATCGTATATGCTCCAGCTTTGTCAGTCCGTCTGTCCGTCGGTCTGCCGGCACGATAACTCGCGTAAAAATGGTTCGATTTTGATGAAATTTTAGTATGCGGTAGGGGATCACCTGGGGACGAACCATATTGAAAATGGACGACATGGGGTCAAAGGTCAGGACATTGGAGCGGGATCCATTCCATTGCCCTTTTGCGTCATAACTTGCGTAAATATGGTTCGATTTCGATGAAATTTTAGTGTGTGGTAGGGACTACCTGGGGACGAACCCTATTGAAAATGGACGACATGGGGTCAAAGGTCAGGACATAGGAGCGGGACCCATTCCATTGTTCTAATGCTTCATATCTTGGTTTTAGTATGTGGTAGGGAACCACCTGGGGACGAACCCTATTGACAATGGACGAAATGGGGTCAAAGGTTAGGACATAGGAGCGGGATCCATTCCATTGTTCTAATGCGTCATATCGTGACTAAAAATGGCTCCATTTCTATGACATTTTAATATGTGGTAGGGAGCCACCTGGGGACGAATCCCATTGACAATGGACGAAATGGGGACAAAGGTCAGGACATAGGAGCGGGATCCATTCCATTGCCCTTATGCGTCATAACTTGACTAAAAATGGTTGGATTTCGATGAAATTTTAGTATGTGGTAGGAGACCATCTGGGGACGAACTCTATTGACAATGGGTGAAATGGGGTCAAAGGTCAGGACACAGGATCGGGATTAATTCCATTGCCCTTATGCGTTATAACTTACGTAAAAATGCTTCGATTGAGACAAAACTTTTCATGTTGTTCTGGAAGTATACTTTACCAGTTCTGTTGAATATCATCGAAATGGGGTCAAAGGTCGGGTCAGAGGAGCGAGATTTATTCTACAGCCATTATTCTTATAACTTGAGTAATGATTTCTGGTATGTTGGAAAGCGTATCATAATCAATGCATTGCATGATTTTACTAACTTGTTATAATTGGATCGGCAAGCTGGGACACAACGCCGATCAGGTATTTTTCAATAACTGCAAAGCTCTCGACAAATGTAAAATAATAATAAAACAACCATGAGCTACACCGAATAACAAGTTCTGTGGAAAAACAGGAAACAGTGCACTTTCGCGACATTTAAGCAGATTGAAGAATGCGCCGGAGATAAGACTAAAGCGATTAGAAGGGACGATGGTCGTGACGTAGCAGCTCTTCCCACCCCAGCTGCCCAGGCCTTCATTTATCTCGTTGGCCACGTTTCAACTCGGAACCTACATTACGAATGGAGGTCTTCTTGGATGTTCATGGCGGTGTGCTGTTAAACCCCGGAGAGAGGAAAACGGAATTGATGATAATTATATGTTACTTCTCGCCATGAAAGTTATTTTATTACTTAAAAAATACACTAAATTAAATTATATTAGCAGATACTTTTCGCAATTTTAAAATTGCAGCCAATTTTATTGTCTTGCATTGTTATTATTACTAAGCAAGTAAAAAGTTCGTACTGCGACGGATAATTGTTTAATAATAATTTCATGCCGTTTTGTAACTTTTCTGTAAAGATAGGCTAAAAATAAAATCCTAGGAAATATATATTTGTTAGTCAGAGCAAAAGCTCTCTATTTCTGGCAGTATTTAAAGCTTAAGTTACGTAACAGGGATTGTCCTTCGCCTTATCAACGCTGGGAACTTTTTCTTACGTTAGATTTACAAATGTTTCCTAATAAAGATCATTTACAATACATCTACCCATCCTAAAAATAAGTTATTACTCCAAGTCCAGCTTTCGAGCTCGTACGCAAAGAAGAGACGTAAACAGTTCGATTACGACCGATTGTTTGTTCTACGACGTCACGGTGACGTCATTGAGGCGACGTCAGCGAAGGTATCATCCGCCCCCGGACAGGTGAATCTTGTGGGCGGCTAGAGAGGAGAAAAAAATGGCGTAGAACGGTTTATTTCCGGCACCCACCTGTTTCAGAATAGCAACAGATCTTGACAGCGAGCAGCTGTTGCTATGAATCGGGCAGGCATGAAGAGATCTTACGTATCTAGAGAGAAAACTCTTGTTCCATAAACTGGCTTGTCTTGTACTGTTAGGGTATCTACTGCGCAAATAGAATTACGTTTGCATCACGGTATTGGTTTTCAGCCATCTTAAGTGCTAGTTCCATTGCAAGACTACGAGTGAGTACACTGCCGCTTATTTTCTCTGTGGATTATTTTAGGTTAAAGAAACAGCAGAAACGAAGATATATAGGGGGTTTCTCTGGAAGCGATATGGTAATGTTATGCGTATTTTTTCCCGGGCTACTGCAGATTGGTTTTACCTTGTTTTCGGACACCGGAATAAATTAGATTTCGCAGCTTAATTTTTTATTATTGTTATTATTTTTATTTTAGAGATTCGTGAGCTGTTTTTCGAAACATTTCCTCTAATTTTCGTAAAACTAACAAAAAAGAAACGTTGAAACCGGAGCGTAGTAGGTCTAGATAGATCTTTCATAAGAAATAAAAGAAACTAAAAGTCAGTCAATCTTTGTTTGTAATTGGAGAGCGAGGGTATGATTGCTATCCAAGAAGGGAAAAGGATATCATGAATGGAATACGGCTTTCGCCGCCCCGGTGGCGCAGTGGTCTAAGGCGATCATTCGTTCGAAAGGGGGTCCGGGTTCGAATCCCGGTGAGGCATGGATGTTGTGTTTGTCTTACGGCACTGGCTCTCTCCCTTCCCTGGAGCCAGTAGCCCTAAATTAGGGTCGGGCGACTGCGCATAGCCCATTGAGTTGCTCACGGTGGTCGTAAAACCTCAAAAAAAAAAAAAGAATACGGAATTCCACCAAACAATACAAATTTTGAAGATGACAATCCGTTTTTTGGTGTAAATATGACCAGGATGGTAACTCAGATAATATCCGAAAACTTCGTCGTCCTGGAGCGTGAATCGAACTCGCGTGTCCCAGATAGCGCCAGGGTATGCTAATCACTACATCAACACAACGACCAAGCCACAAGTTTCCGATTAATTTGAATATAATCATCACAGGATTCGCTAGTCGAAGCAACCGCGGCATTCATGTTTAGCGAACTGGAGGTGAGGAATCCTATCCCGTGATTGCCCGGAGGAGCAGATAAATCAAGAATGAAATACGGGATTACACCATACAATACAAATTTTGAAGATGACAATCCGGTTTTGTTTTGTTTTTTTTTGGTGTAATTATGACAATGATGGTAAGTAAGATAATATCCGAAAACGTGAAAATTGATATTCAAATAATATCCGGAAACTTGAAATTTTATATTCAAATTAATCGAAAACTTGAGGCTTGATCGTTCTGGGTGGTGTAGTGATTAGCATATCCAGGAGCTAGCTGGGAGACGCGGGTTCGATTCACGCTCCAGGACGATCAAGTTTTCGGACGTTATCTGATTTGCCATCCTGGTCATATTTATACCAAAAAACGGATTGTCATCTTCAAAATTTGTGTTGGGAAAAGAAAATGTTACATCTCAATAATTTTTAATGGATTATTTTATATTTCAGAAATATTTGGAAGAGAGGCTGAAATAGAATTTTAATTTCAGTTTTGCGGCATTTCATTAACAAAGAAAAATTTGATACCCTGTTTAAAGAGATTTCTAGGTTCATTTCCTCAAAATTTCTAAATTTTCTTAAAAATTTCAGTCTACCTTAAAGTAGTATATTTATTTTGCTCTCATCTCTTTCCCCCTTTTTTGTGTATAATTGGAGTGTAAAATAAATTTTGGTCAGAATCTTCTTCCCTTGTTATTTTTTTTTCCTTTTGGGTGGTTTAACGACCATCGTGAGCAACTCGATGGGCTATAACCAGTCGTCGTTTATAATTAATCTAATCTCTAATATTCTCGCGAATTGCTCGTACTACCAGAAATTTTTCGTCATGTGGATACGTAAACAGAGACAACAGAATTTTTCCATTAATATACGAAAGGAATTGTGGAAAGGTTTCTGAAAATTCAGAATTTTCGTTGCGTACGAAGAATCCGTGAAATTCAGGTTTCTTCCGGTCACTTCACGGAAAAGGTTGTGTCAGAAATATGCTTTGTTAATTCTCGAAAGGAATCTCTACAAGTGGCTCGAGTGTGTGTGTGTGTGTGTGTGTGTGTGTGTGTGTGTGTGTGTGTGTGTGTGTGTGTGTGTGTGTGTGTGTGTGTGTGTGTGTGTGTGTGTGTGTGTGTGTGTGTGTGTGTGAATTCACCACCAGACTTTAAACACTAAACATTGCGTTCCCCCAAAACCAATCATATACAGGGGTTGGACAGAATAATGTGAACACCACGCTCAGAGAAGTGACCTTTTAATGCAGTTGCATACGTCACAATACGCACTCGTATCCACCATTTTTTTAGTTGTAATAGCTTTGTTTAGAACTTCAAGACCCTGTTTAAGTGCATTTAAAGTGTCTTGTTGCAAAATGTGTTTCAGGGTGACGACGAAATGAGCGACCTAACGAACTTCGAAAGATGGCTAATTGTAATTACTGGTGGTAGCCGGCTAGTTGGTGCCACCGTGACAACAGTTGCCAGGGTAGTGGGGATATCGAGAGCTGTTGTGTCTAGCATCATGACAGCATACCGTAATCGTGGCAAAACCTCGTCTGCGAAACACAAGAGCGGCAGGAAAACGACCCTGACTGATAGAGACAGGAGAGCATTACAGAGGATTGTAACCCGTAATAAGAAGACAAGGGCGCCGAAAATTAGTGCGAAGCTCAATCTGCATCTCCAGACCCCAATATCAACTAAAACAGTGCGCAGGAAACTGTATAAACAAGATATTCATGGCACAGCTGCTATTGCAAAACCTCTGATGACCCGGGTGAATGCACAACGGCGACTGCAGTGCTGCCAGGAGAATACAACGTGGACTGCCAATGGATGGAAACGTGTAATGTGGTCGAATGAATCCACGTTCACACTCTTCTCCACCGTAGGACGTGTTTATGTGTGGAAAACGCCGTTAGAAGCGTACAACTCAAAATGTCTGCTCCCAACAGTGCAGCACGGTGGTGGTTCTGCCATGCTGTGGGCGGTCATATCGCGGGTTTCAGCAGGTCCCCTGATCACTTTGAAAGGACGGGTGGCTGGCAGGGCGTATGAAACCATTTTGGCTGACCAAGTCCATTCAATAGCTCAGGCATTGCTTCCTGCAGGGGATGCCCTCTGTCAAGATGATAACGCCCCAATTCACCTTCCTTGACCTCCCCAATTACCAGATTTAAACATCATCGAGCCACTTGTGGCCTGTGTTGGAAAACAGAGTAAGATCCCGTTATCATCCTCCTTCGTCTCTCAAGGTTTCAAAACTGCTTTATTGTAACATAAAGGAAAAAGGAGACGTACACCATGGGGTCGACTCAAAATAAAAATATGATCTAAACTGCTAAAAGCAATGGTATATACACTGAAATGACTAATGACAATATGCACAGTATGATGCAGACGGAGCAAAGTCTGTAGAAATAATTAGAATCACATGAGGGTCACCGCGGTGCCAATCAACATAGAAAGGCCAGTGAGAAATAAAAGTCTTAGCTTACTGTGAGATGCAACGGGCTTGGTCTGATAGCAAACCACGAGACAGAGGGTGACCACGTGGCAAAGAAGGCACTTTCACTGTTCGTTAAGACCTGGAGCAGTTTCTGCATTTAGAATGGTTTAACATCTCACTAACCACCATCCAAGATT
Organism: Macrothele yani; assembly: GCA_039090855.1. Taxonomy (NCBI): domain Eukaryota; kingdom Metazoa; phylum Arthropoda; class Arachnida; order Araneae; family Macrothelidae; genus Macrothele; species Macrothele yani. Next base: position 31,475,835 of record CM077025.1, read on the forward strand.
GTATGCGTCCATTCCAAGGAGGAGTCAGGCGGTTTTGAATGCCAAAGTGGACCTACACCCTGTTAGGTACGTAAAACCTTCTTTTCCTAGGTGTTCACATTATTCTGTCCAACCCCTGTACTTTCACCACTGTGCTTCGTAGAAGCGTTCCTCTGGGACTCATCATCACCAACAACAATTAACAACTGCTGGATAAAGATCTCCTCCACAATTATCTTTCTAGAGCCAGAATCTTACAGATGCTTCCAGCACACTTTCGAATTTCTTCCACGTCTACTTCTGAGTCTTTTCCTGTTCCTTGGTATCCAGTATAGTATTTCAATTGCCCAACGGAAGTCAATTATCTTAGTAATGAGCCCAGCTCATTATCATTTTGATCATGTCATCAACTTCTGCTGTTTCCCTAATCCATTTGTTCCTCTTCCTATCTCTCCTGGTTACACCAAGCATGCATCTCTCCATGCTTTTTTCAATTGTTCGCGGCCTCTGTATATATTTTTCAGTAAAGGTCCATGTCTCTTATCTAAAAAGTAAGAACTGGAAGAATACATTGATTAAATACTTTTCTTTTAAGACATAATGGTAAATTGCTCCTGAAAATTGTACTATATTTCCTAAGAGCTCTCCAGCCAAGTATTATACGCCTGTTTATTTCTTCCACGATTTGGCCCTCGCTTGATATCTGTTGCCCCAGGTAAGTGCATATACACTATATTGAAAAAAGTCACCGGACACCACTTTAAAGGAAATGAACGGATCCTCTGCGTTGTTAAGAAGCGCAATACAGTTGCAAAAGGTATGAAAACAAGCCTGAAGCTGACCGCGATCATATCGCACTGTGAGGTTGAGTGAAAATGTCGCGGCCGGAGAGAACTGACTTTGAGAAAGGAAAGATTATTGGGTGTTATATTAGTGGGTTGTCCATAAGAAAAACCGAGAGGCGTTTAAACATACCCAGGTCAACTGTTTTGGATGTACTGAATAAGTACATCCAAAACAGTTGACCTGAACGTACCTGCAAAGAAAATCATAACGTACCTGCAGACCAAAGAAAATCAGTGATAGAGAACGTCGAAGCCTCAGGAGAGTCGTTACAGCTAATCGACGGAGTACTGCACAAGACCTCAGTGTACAGGTGAGTAAAAATGCTGGAACCTCGGTATGTACACGTACCGTTCGCAGAGAACTTCATTCCATGGGTTACCGTGGTCGTGCCGCTGCTCAAAAAGCCTTTCATCTCCACTCGGAATGCTGCTTCTCGTTTAGCATGGTGTAAAGAACATTTATTGCGATCCGTAGATCAATGGAAACGGGTCCTATGGACTGATAAATCAATATACACGATCTATCAGTCTGATAGTCGTGTGCGGGTATGGCGGCAACCGGGGGAACGCTGTTTACCACAGTGAACTGTTCCTACGGTCAAGTCTGGAACTGGCAATGTGCTCGTGTGGGGGTGTTTATCGTGGTATAGTCCCGACCCATTGGTTATCGTGGACAAACCTGTTAACCAGCAGATCTACCTCGATATTCTAGACAATTATGCCCTACCGGCTCCGCGGCAATACTATGGAACCGAGCCTTGTTGTTCAAAGCAGGATGATGCACCCAGCCATAAAGCAAGGTCTGTTACGGCGTGATTTGACGATAATTCTGTATCATGTGTGGACTGTCCAGGTGGACCGACACGGTACTAATGTAAGTCAATAAATGCTATGTTGTGTTTCTCTTCTAGGTGTCCGGTGACTTTTGTTAATACATTGTACTTCTAGATTAGCCCCATCACATCCCAAACTTTAGTTGTAAAAGCATTGTACACTCACTAGACAAAACATTAGAGACTTTTTTTATTGGAGGTTTAACGACCACCGTGAGCAACTCAGTGGCAGTCAACCGCTCTAGTGGCGCCGTGGTCTAAGTGATGACTTATGACCATTCGTCCGGGCAGGGTCCGGGTTCGAATCCCAGTGAGGCAAGGATAATGTGTTTGTCATACGACACTGGCTCTCTCCCTTCCCTGAAACCAGCGGCTCGAAATGAGGGACGGGCGACTGCTTATAGTCCATTGAGTTGCTCACGGTGGTCGTTAAACCTTGAATCAAAACTGTAAAACCTTCAACCAAAACTATATATATAAGCGGTCACCTGTCCGTAATTTAGGGCCACTGGTTTTAGGAAAGGGAGAGAGCCAGTGTCCTAAGACAAACACAACATCCATGTCTCACTGGGATTCGAACCCGGACCCATCTCATATCAATGATCATAAGCCAGCACGTAGACCACTGCTCCACCATGGGCGCCGCATTCGAGATTGGGTTGATGGGCAGTTGACATGGGCATTTCCCACGCGAAATGTAACAGACCCAAATCGAACGCAGGCGATAAATAAGTGGATAGCAGGGCTTTCCAACAGTGTATCGCAATCGACGAGCATGGGCAAACGTGGTGATCTGAGCGAATGTTATCGCGAACGCATTGTCGGGGAAGGACAGATGGGTCATTCTATCGTTCAAGTGGTAAGAACCTTAGGGTTCACGAAGGCAACCATATCAAGGGTGTACCGCGAGTAGATCTACTGACTTACGAACGCCCAGGGAGCAAACGGTAGCCGATCACGTGCCATTGATGACCAGGGTCGACGTAGACTATATAATCTGGTGCAGACCAACCGCTTGGCAACGGCGGCGCAAATTAAATCCAGGTTAAATGTCGGTGGCCTAAGCAGTGCCAGCGAGCGATGGGTATATAGTAAACTGCACACCTTGGGCTACGGGAGCCAACTCCCTACTCGTGTGCCACTGTGGACTGCACGTATCATCGGAAATTACGCCTCGCCTTGTTCCAGGTACATCAAAAACTGAACCTCTACAGAGTGGTGGCGTGTCGTGTAATTAGATGAATCACGTTTTCAGGTGAGCTGCGCATGATGCAGCTGTGGCATCGACAGCATGAGGCCATGGCACCGTCCTGCCAGGCCGGCTCTGTTCAAGGCTGTGGTGGCTCTGTGATGCTGTGGGGAGCCTTCTTATGGGACACATTAAGTCTCTTAGTGTGCCTGGAGAGGTCTTTAACCACTGGGCTCTACTACTATGTGCTCGCTGATCACCAACACGCTTTCGTGGCCTTCGCGCATCCTGCGGCTGACGGCCCATTCCAGCAGGACAGTGCACCACCTCATCGGGCCGCAACCACCCAGCTATGGCTCGAGGAGTACTCTTCTGAGTTTGAAACCATCCAGTGGTCCCCAAGGTCCCCGAATTTAAACCCTGTGGAAGCTATCTGGGATGCCCTGGAGCGGAGCATCGGATCCATGGATCCTGGACTCGGGCGGAGTTGTGGGCGATGCTGCTACAGGTATGGCTGACATTAGCTTCGGAAACCCTCCTGCACCTGGTGGAGTCGATGCCTCTGCGTGTACAGGGTGTCATTTGAGCTAGAAGTCCAACACGCTAGTAGGTTGGTATCTCTAATGTTTTATCCATTAAGTGTACATCAACTTTGTTTTCTCTAAGTTAATTTTCAACCCCAGTTCTTTACTCTTGTCAGCAAGTTCCTGGATCACACTCTTCAGCTCTGATGGGATCCTTGCAAAATTAAGTAAATACGAGGTCCGATCAAAAAGTTCCGAGATTAGGCCGATATACAACAAAGTACTTACGTTACTTAAGTCTGGCTATGAGCTCCCTCAAAGTAGTCTCCTTATTCAGCGATACAGCGCTGCTGGCGTTTTTGGCAATGTTGGAACGCTCCCTGGAAGTCCTGTTCGCGAATCGTGTCAAGCACCGTCTGCGATTCCCTTCCCAATTCTTCTGGGACTGGTGTTAGATATAACTCGAACTCCGGTTCCCAAGTGGAAAGTTCTTCATTCACCATTAGTAACTCTGATCAGTAGGTAGATCATAAGGTTAAAATATCTTTTCGCCATGTGCGCCGGATCTCATCCCGTTGGACCAGTTTTAGATGGCTGCATACGAACAGAAAGATGTGGATGACAAGATGCAAGACTAATGTGGATCAAAAATGATATAAATCTTCAAAATTGTCAAAATCATAGAGCATCTTTTTGCTTTAAAGAAATTTAGAGATTTATCTTTCTAGAATATATACAATTACTCTCTATAAAAGTTATGTAATTCATAGAAGTGCCTATCCTCATTGATTTCTTAACTTAATGTGAAGCTACGTTAAGTTAGATAGGCACGTGCGTTCTTACAAAGTGAAACCAGCACCGTTCTTGTTTGATTATTCATTAAACGTGTAGCGTTGAAAACAAATAAGGAGATAACAAAATATAATTTAGGGCAAATGTTACCAGAATATTTGGCTTTATTTTTACCACAGAATTCTTGCCAATGCATTATTAAGAAAAAAATAGTGTAATTCGTTAGGCCGAGTGGCTAATGGCAGAGGCTTTTGGATAAGCAGGGCTCGAGTTTTGGTTGAGGCGCTTGCCCTATGGGACTGCCTCTGTCCCTTCCCTGGAACAAGTGGCCCTAAATTTGAGAACATGGATCGTTAAACATCTTAATAAAATAATAGTAATTCGTTGGCCATCTGTGAATATATAATTTGGCTGCAGAGAACCATTGAAATTCCTACCTCTAACCATAATTATATTATTTACGTAGAACTCTAATTCTACGCATTTTTTTTTTTTTTTTTGATTGGGGGTTTAACGACCACCGTGAGCAACTCAATGGGCTATAAGCAGTCGCCCGTCCCTAATTTAGGGTCACTGGTTCCAGGGAAGGGAGAGAGCCAGTGCCGTAAGACAAACACAACATCCATGCCTCACCGGGATTCGAACCCGGACCCCTTTCGGACGAATGATCAGAGGCCATCGCTTAGACCACTGCGCCACCGGGGCGGCAATTCTACGCATTACATTAGTTTATTGGTTCTACTGACACAATACTAATAAATTAATGTAATACAATAATATGTACAAGAACGGGAAAAAATCATAATTGTTGGACAAACCTAACACTCGCACCTCCTCTTGACGAGAAGCCATATCCTCGGCACTGGGCTATAGTTAGCAGCCAAACCGCTTGCCCAACGGCAGATATGATAGTTAATGCGTGTGGGTGTGGGTGTGTGTGCTACAGAATCTTCTTCTGGGTATCCTGTAGCATAATATACCTATAGAAACAAACGTCAAACTGAGGTGTGCTCTGAAATTAAAAATTATCAAATACATGTTTGATATCGAAATTAATTTAATTTGGCCGTCGTCACTGTAAGAGGAAAAATCAATGTTAGCCCCCCCCCTCCCCTTCTAGAAGAAAGAAGTTTGCCATAGGCCGTGTGCACCTCTGGTAGTGCATATTTTATTTGGAACCTGCCATGCACAACAGGAAGACCGAATTCAATATTTATCAGCAATACAAAATACGTTCTAAAAAGGCTCATTATTTCAAAGAAATTACCCACGCCTTTTGCATAGCTATAAAAATTGCATCACGCAAAAATATGCAATACAAATCACGTATTGTATCGCATCTCAGTGCAATCGCATCGCAAAGTGCGATGCGATACTGGCAAGTTTTCACTTTTCAATGCATACTGTTAGAAGAACTAGCCAACAGTGGACGACTGAAATACTAGACTGGATACTAAGTAACAGCGACCCCGAAAATCACGTCAGAGATTGGTGGATAAAATTCGAAAGCATGCCAAAATGACGTAAGAGAGAATTGGGTGGAGGAAATTCGAAAGCATGCCAGAGTGGAAGAATTGGATGGGTGAAATTCGAAACCTTTCCAAAGCGGTACGGAAGAGAATTGGGTGGGTGAAATTAGAAAGCATTCCAGAGTGACACTGAAGAGAATTGGGTGAATGAAATTCGAAAGCACGTGGAGTGACATGGAAGAGAATTGGGTGGAAGAAATTCAAAAGCATGCCAGAGTGGGAGAATTGGACGAATGAAATTCGAAAGTATGCCAGAACATGGAAGAAAATTGGGTGGGTGAAATTCGAAAGCATGCCAGAACATGGAAGAGAATTGGGTGGGTGAAATTCGAAAGCATGCCAGAACATGAAAGAGAATTGGGTGGGTGAAATTCGAGAGCATGCCAAAGTGACATGGAAGAGAATTTCGTAGGTGAATTTCGAAAGCATGGGAAGTGAAGCAAATGGGTGGATGAAATTCGAAACCTTTCCGGAACAATATGAAAGAGAATTGACTGGATGAAATTCGAAAACATGCCGGAATAACGTAGAAGAGAATTGGGTGGGTGAAATTCGAAAGCATGCCAGTGTGACATGGAAGAGCATTAGGTGGATGAAATTCAAAAGCATGCGGAGTGGCATGCAAAAGAATTTCGTGGATAAAATTCGAAAGCATTCCAGAGTGACACTGAAGAGATTTGGGTGAATGAAATTCGAAAGCATGTGGAATGACATGGAAGAGAATTGGGTTGATGAAATTCAAAAGCATGCCATAGTTGGAGAATTGGGCGGATGAAATTCGAAAGCATCCCAGAACATGGAAGAGAATTGGGTGAATGAAATTCGAAAGCATGCCAAAGTGACTTGGAAGAGAATTTGGTAGGTGAATTTCGAAAGCATGGGGAGTGACATGGAAAAGAATTTTGTGGATGAAATTCGAAACCTTTCCGGAACGATGTGAAAGAGAATTGACTGGATGAAATTCGAAACCTTTCCGGAACGATGTGAAAGAGAATTGACTGGATGAAATTCAAAAGTATGCCGGAAAACGTGGAAGAGAATTGGGTTTGTGAAATGAAATTCAAAAGCATGCCAGTGTGACATGGAAGAGAATTAGGGAGATGAAATTCAAAAGCATGCTCAGTGACATGCAAGGAATTGCGTGTATGAAATTCGAAAGCATTCCAGATTGACACTGAAGAGAATTGAGTGAATGAAATTCGAAAGTATGTGGAGTGACATGGAAGAGAATTAGGTGGATGAAATCCGAAGGCATGCCAAACTATCATGGAGAAGAATTTAGTGAATGAAATTCGAAAGCATGCCAGAGGGACATTGAAGAGAATTGGTGAATGAAATTCGAAAGCATGAGGAATGACATGGAAAAGAATTGAATGGATAAAATTCGAAAGCATGCCAAAGTAGGAGAATCGGGTGGGTGAAATTCGAAAGTATGCTAGAGTGACATAGAAGAGACTAACTAAAGGCATATTTGGCCAAGAGACTTGAGGAAGCATTCATCCAGCAATGGATTGAGAATAGATGATGATGATGGAGATGTTGATGATGATTATGATATGCCACAAAGCTTGACGTAGCAAAAAACATTTCTTTCTTTCTGATTTGAAGACCAAAAGTAATAACTAGTGAACTACTAATAACTAGTTGAATAGTTATTACTCAACCATGAGGGTTACGTATATTAGATGCTAATTGCTTGCAGAAATATGTTCAACATATTTTTCTCTGCCCCCATGCTAAAGTTTGGGAGTGTGGGTTGGAAAGCAACCTTGCTTCTCTGAAAGCGAAAAAAGTCCTCCTTGCGAAGCGAGTTTTGAAGGTTACATATTTGTCAAGAAACATACTTCTATTCAAAACGACGCCTGATCAGACACTGGGAAAATCTCTACTGCATAGTAAACACTCTGTAAGATATCCCCGTGAGGCGAATTCTCTTTCGAAGCGCTTCGATCTGCATACCAATAACATCGAGTAACTACATTTTGTACTTACGATCGAAAGTTTCGTCCAGCGCTGATTTGCACAGACTGCAAATCTTAGCTATTAAAATATAGTTGTTATGAACTAGTAAGAAAATTATAAAAACAAGAATAGTTATTGGTTTTTTTTTACCTTAATCAGCTGGTTGATTTTCGAAAAATGATGCTAACTGATCCAAAAAGCAGTTGGTTACACTCCGATCATTTGGGGGTGAAAACAAAAATGCGAGCGTATATCATTCACTTGAATTTTGATATCTCTAGGTTTGATAAAAATTAGAAACAGCAGACTACATCTATCTTCTGGGTTTATTTAAATCAGAATAAAATGCCTGTCTTTTGGAAAACTTTATGCTTCATAATATGAACCTCTATCAATTTGTCGTTTTAATAAACAGTAACAACGAATTTGTACGCTTCGCAGGCAATTTTATTAAACTCGAAGATTTTTTTCATTCCTTTTTTTTCCTGTCTGCATGCCTTTTCAGTCCTTCGATTAATATGTGTCCCCTTCTCTACAGAGAGCATGTAACTTGAATTCAATTTCGTTAATTTTAAAATACTTTTTTTGAGAAAATTATTGCTTTTAATAATTATAAGTCGATTTTGACTCTCCTATTAAATCAAAACTTGCGCAGAATAACAGAGCTTCAAATACAACAGTGCGCAAATGCTTTCAATAAAGCAACACCAAATCTCAAAGAATAATCGTCTTTTTAAAACCTAATGCAAAACTCGAAAGCAGCATGATCTGACGGATTAAAATTTGCATAACACTGGAGAAACATATATGCCACACTTACTAGCGCAAAAATGAATGTTGCTAAATATGACGAGCACAGGTTCTTTAGTTGACACTGAAAGCACTTCAAAATTCGAAGTAATTGTTTGTTTGTTTCCTTTTTTCTCCCAGCGGCATTTCTAAAAGATGATCGGCGCAATACTACGCAGCGAATAATTGCACTCGAAAATGCAAAAAAATAATTTGATTTGCAGCACGAAATGCTTTGTTTTTAATGCGACTTAACGGAAAAAGGGCTTTTTAAATAAGCTTTTAAATACTACTTACCTCCATCTGCGCGAATATATATATAACACAATGCCCACTGTTATCAAGCCAAGAAGAGCAGACATTGGCGTGCGAGAATTCTATGTAATAGCTGGCGGTCACTCTAGATCGATATTCTCGGGGTTGCTCCAGGGCTCCACGTGACGTCACAGATTCCTAGATCTCTATGCGATTCCGCTCTGCACTTTAAAACATTGTTTTACTATTTTTTTTTTTTAATCTAGGTTTATAAAATTCTTTGCTCCTTGAAGCACATAGACGGGATAGTGGATAGTGGGGTTTACTTATTCAGAACCTAAAATTGTGCAAGCTCACAATTTGTACTTTCTTCTTTGAACACGGTCACGCAAACCAAGTGTGCCGGTATCTTCTTCCCTCTGTGTACACACACACACACACAAAAGGAAAAAAAAAAAAGAACGTTTTAAATTATTCTAGGCTAAATGAAGTAAGAATTTGAAGATGTACTACTTTGTGGTAGAGCAATATAAAAACTTTCATGTACGCATTAACTAATTTAATTTCAACCGCAGGAGAGAGAGCTAGGGAAGAGGCAAAATTTGAAACGGAAAAAACTTCTGTTTAAGCACAAAGACATATTTATTTATTTATTTATTTGCCATGTTGCACGCAATTAACTTCATAGCAACATAGCAAGGCACCACGGGAAAAGGTTAATGTTAGCTTGACTAGCCCCTAAAAGAAGCAAAATGTCAAGTCGAGTAATTGCATATTTTTCAACTTACATATAAACATTTTTTTTATTGGAGGTTTAACGACCACCGTGAGCTATAAGCAGTCGCTCGACCCTTGTTTAGGGCTACTGGTTCCAGGGAAGGGAGAGAGCCAGTGCCGTAAGACAAACACAACATCCATGCCCCACCGGGATTCGAACCCAGACCCATCTCGTACGAATGATCGGAAGCCATCGCTTTGACCACTGCGCCAACGGGGACAGCATGCACACATTTGCAATACGATATAACTGAAATTAATCAAATTTAACTATTTAATTTTTATTTTTTTTTTTTATTGGAAGTTTAACGCCCACCGTGAGCAACTCAATGGGCTATAAGCAGTCGCCTGCCCCTAATTTCGGGCTACTGGTTCCAGGGAAGGGAGAGAGCCAGCACCGTAAGACAAATACAACATCCATACCTTACGCTATATTCGAACCCGGACCCATCTCAGACGAATGATCAGAAGCCATCGCTTAGACCACTGCGCTACTGGGTTGGATGAATAACATTCCTTTAGTGCATTTTTAAACCATACAGATCAGATCAGATCATATGTAGAGAATTTTAGAAAGGGAGTGTCTGACCCCAGGTCTTAAACAACCCTTAGAAATAAGAAGCTAGGAGATTTGGGCTAGAGTACCCGACAGGAAAGTGACACGGATGCGAGGTAGGAAGGGGGAGGAAGACGCCTTTATTTATAACCGGGGGGGGGGAGGTACCCAGGGCCCGACGACATAACGCGTCCACTTTAAACTATACAAAACTAGCAAGTGATTTTACATAAATCGGCAACCCGTTCCAGAGCCGAGGGCAATGAGCATTAATATTGAAATAAAGCGCCTTAGTACGAGCTCTCGGAATTAAAAAGTTATCATACCCACGAGTTTGATAACTATGTACAGGTTAACATAAATTTATTAAATTGAGATGTTTGTTGGCATAAACACGCTCATGCATTAACAGCATCAATCGATAACTGTATAATCTCTCAAAGATCAGTAATTCATAATGACTGAACAGGATTTACACATCTTCCAGTGGATTCAACAAACAAACATTTTTTTTTGTAAAGAAGAAACTCTATTCATGTTACATTTACTTGTCCTACCCCAAGCAAGCAGACAATGAGACAGGTAGGGATAGATAAAAAAATAATATAGACTTAATTTAATAATTAATGGTAACAGACTGGAGACCCTAGATAAAACTCCTATTCGAGACCTCAAGTCCCGCGAAACAATCAACATGGACATCCCACTTTAAATTTACCTGAAACAAAACACCAAACAAGAAAGATGACACCGAATTTTCGGATGTAATAAGCACGTCTTTTGAATCCGATCTGACGCAAATAAAATTTATCAAAGCTATTCAAAGTCAATGGAACCGGTATGGAAAACATTAGTAACTGACGGAAGAAAGAAGTTTTTCAATCGGGTTTTTAATCCCTCAGATATCTGTAAACGGAATCGTGAGCTTACGCCCTCTGGTTGCAGACTTGTGCGTTAAGAAAAACATGAATTTATATGAGAAACATTTCGCACCGGAAACGCTCTCCCACACCGAAAGAATTTTTTCAAATCGGATTCTTAGAAACAGAGATATCGACAAAAATAAGATGTGACTTTACGTCCGTGGTGGGAAAACCATGCATTATGTTAGGAAGAATGTATTCTCAAAAGGTTTTTTACACATGAGCGGTATCCGTCCAAGAAAAAAAAATTTAGTCCAGTTTTCAGGACCTTAGATTTTGCTACAAACACATCACAAGTAGAAATTAACACATGTGCCCCCTAGTGGCCAAACCATTCTTTACCAAACATTAGAATTTATGTGAAAAATATTTTCCATCAGGTGTTGTATGCGATACAGGAAAAAATTTTCAAATCGGAGTTTTAGAAGCAGAAAAAACGCAGAAAACGCAATTTACCTTTATGCCCCCTAGCGGAAAGTCTACGATTTACTTGAAAACTTTGAATTTATAGGAAAAACATTTCGCATCGGAAACACTATCTAACAACGAAGGAATTTTTCAAATCGGACTCCTAGAAGTAGAGATTTTGACAAAAATAAGATATACATCTACGCCCCTTGGCATATAAACCATGCATTATTTCAGGAACAAAATGTTCCTAAAAGGTTTGTCGACATGAGTAGTATCGGTCAACAAACGACTTTTTTTGCAATCGAGATTTTAGAAGCTCATAGTTTGCTGCAAATACATCAGAAGCGGAAATTAAGACTTACGCCACGTGGTGGCCAAACCATTTTTTACAAAAATTAGAAATTATGTGCAAAGGATTTCCCATCAGGAGCTGTATCCGGTGCAGAAAGAATTTTTCAAATGGGAGATTTAGAAGCAGAGATACAGGGGGAAAAGCAATTTACCTCTACGTCCCCTAGCGGAAAGTCTATGACTTACTTGAAAATTTTTAAATTATATCAAAAGCATGTCACCATGGAAACACTATCCAACAAAGAAGGAATTTTTCAAAACGGACTCCTAGAAGTAGAGATATTGACAAAAATATTATATACCTCTACTACCCTGGCGTAGAAAGCATGCATTATTTTAAGAAGAAAATGTTCCTAAAAGGTTTGTCGACATGAGTAGTATCGGTCTACAAATGACGTTTTTTTCAATCGAGAATTTAAAAGCTCACATTCTGCTGCAAATACATCAAATAGCGGAAATTAAGATTTACACCCCCTGGTGGCCAAACCATTTTTTTACAAAAATTAGAAATTATATACAAACGATTTCCTATGAGGAGCTGTATCCGGTGCAGAAAGAATTTTTCAAATCGGAGATTTAGAAGCAGAGATATAAGTGGAAAGGCAATTTACCTCTACGCCCCCTAGCGAAAAGTCCATGAATTACTTGAAAATTTTGAAATTATATGAAAAAAAATGTCACTGAAAACACTATCCAACAAAGAAGGAATTTTAAAAATCGGACTCCTAGAAGTCGAGATATTGACAAAAATAATATATGCATCTACGCCACCTGGCGGAGAAACTGTGGAATATTTTAAGAAGAAAACATTGCGAAAAGGTTTATAGATGCGAGTGACATCAGTCCACGAAAGAATGTTTTCAATCGATATTTTAGAAGCTCAGATTTTATGGCAAATACATCAGAAGCAAAAGTTAACACTTACGCCCCCTGGTGGCCAAAGTATTCTTTAACAAAAATTTGAAATTATAAGCAAAAGATTTTCCATCAGGAGATGTATCCGCTGAAGAAAAAAAATTTCAAATCGGAGTTTTAGAAGAAGAGTTATCGGGGAAAATGTAATTTACTTTTACGCCCCCTAGCGGAAAATCTATGCGTAATTTGAAAAAGTAACTATATCTAAAATACTCTTCGACATAAATGGAATAGAAAGATAAAAAAAAATTTTGAATCGGATGTTTAGAAGCAAATATGTCAAATAAAACGTGTTTTTGAATTCGACATCATCTGCATTTACGCCCTCTAGCGGCAAAATTGTACATCGTAAAAAAATAAATAAAGGATCGTCATTTGCATATTTCAAGCTTCCCAATGCAAAAAGAATTTTTCAAATCGGAATAATAGTTGCAGATATATCGTGGGTAGAGGTGATGGACGGACTGACGGACGGACGGACACACCGGTAACGAAAACACGATCTTTTTTGTACAAAAGACGTGCTAAAAACTTAACCCTATCTTGAAAAATCAAAGGAGTATCATTCAAAACCACTTCCTGTAGAACCTCAACTCGAGCTCTTTTTTTTCCATTCAAAATCACTTCCGGCAGAGCCTCAACTCGAACTTTTTTTTTACGCTTTCCAACCGTAGGTTAAAATGGTTCGAGTTCGATGAAATTTTAGTATGTGGTAGGGGACAGCCTTGGGAAGAACCCTATTGAAAATGGACGAAATGGGGTCAAAGGTCAGGACATAGGAGAGGGATCCATTCCAACGCCCTTATGCGTCATAACTTTAGTAAAAATGCTTCGATTGCGACAAAACTTAATCATGTTGTTCTGAAGGTATACTGAACTGTCCCTGTTGAATATAATCTAAAATTTCGGGGTCAAAGGTCAGGAGCACAGGAGCGAGATTTGTTCCACAGCCATTTTCCTCATAACTTGACTAAAAATGCTTCTGTTGCTGTGACCGAAGAACTTTAGTATGTTGTTTCGGAGGTATACTGAACTAATTCTGTTGAATATCATCGAATGGGGTCAAAGGTCACGGCACAGGAGCGAGATTTATTCCACAGCCATTATCCTCATAACTTGACTAAAAATGATTTTATTGCGACAAAACTTTATCATGTTGTTCCGGAGATATACTGAACCGGTTCTGTTGAATATCATCGAAATGGGGTCAAAGGTCAGGGCACAGGAGTGAGATTTATTCCACAGCTTTAATCCTTATAACTTGACTAAAAATGATTCTATTGCGACAAAACTTTAGTACGTTGTTCCAGAGGTATACTGAACCAATTCCTTTTAATATCATCGAAATGGGGTCAAAGGTCAGGGCACAGGAGCGAGATTTATTTCACAGCCATTATCCTCATAACTTGAGTAATAAGTTGAGTAATAACTCCGGGTATGTTGGAAGCGTAATATAATCAATGCATTGCATGATTTTACTAACTTGTTTTTATTCAAAATCACTTCCGGTAGAGCCTCAACTCGAGCTTTTATTTTTCATTCAAAATCACTTCCCGTAAAGTCTCAACTCAAATTTTCGGCCAGAAAAAACATACATTTAGTTTTTGTAGTACGTATTAAGAGTCAAAATACACTTATCGTCAAAAAAATAGTTGCACCCAGAAGGACGTGTCGGATTGCAATGCTATTCGGGAGGAAGGTAAAGTTTACCAGGAGCAATAAATGGTATAAACATTGAGACTGATATGAGAAATATTTATCGAGCTACACGCCAATAAGTAGTGTCTCTCATTATGGCATCTGGCCGCCATGTTTGCTCACACAGCATGCCAGACGTCTCGGCATGGAGTTGTACAGGTTCCTAATGGTGTCCTGCGATAAGCCATCCCATGCAGCTTGAATCTTCTCACGCAGTTCCCGCAGATTGTGCTGCAGGAGTGGAGTGTGGATAGCGCGTCCAATAGCATCCCACACATTTTCGATCGGTGATAGGTCTGGCGATGCGGCTGGCCATGGCAGAGTGTCAGTGCCTTGAAGACAAGATCTCGAGACAGCAGCAGTATGTGGACGAGTGTTGTCCTGTTGGAAAATCGCACCGGAGTGAGCGTTCAGAAAAGTTAGGACCACTGGTTAAAGGAGCTCATTGACGTTACGTTGGGCTGTCAAAGCGCCTATAATGAACACCAAAGGTAATCTGGCATGGTAGGCAGTTGTACCACACGCCATGACATCCGGGCTTCTGGACATGTGACTCTCGACAACAAACCGTTTGTCTTGGCGCTGACCAAGGTGCTTTCACACACGGATTCGGTGGTCGTCTCCTCCAAGACAAAAGCGGGACTCGTCACTGAAGATCCCACGCTGCCATTCTGCGTTGCTCCATGATAGTATGGCACGACACCATTGCAGTCTTTGGTGATGATGCAGTGGTGTTAAGGGCAGTCGTCGTAACAGTCTACGTACGTGTTGTCCTACGTCGTGCAGCCGTCTGCCAATGGTGCTGGCACTAATAGGACGATGCATGGAGGGCACCACTGCTCGCTGAATATCCGCGCATGTCGGACAACCCGTCGGTCCTCTCTCTCTGTGGTTCGTCTAGATCTCCTAGACCCTTCGTGTCGCTGCTGCGTGCCTTGTTCTATCCACAGCCGCCAACTGCGTGCTATGGTGATATCCGCACGACCGGTATGGCGCGCAATACAGCGATAAGACCATCCCGTTTCCCGGAGCCCAACGATGCGGCCCCTCTCGTCCACCTCCAACTGCTCGAATTACTTCTGAACTTTTCTCCGAGTCATGCTTCACTTGCAAAGGATGCAACCAATGCAACACCACGAGTCAGAATGAGAAGCAAGCGCGATGGGACGACCTTATGTACCCGGCCAGGAACAGCGCTACGACCCCTCTTTAATTTCATTTCTGTAGGTTGCTTCCTTCTGGGTGCAACTATTTTTTTAGCGATGAGTGTATGTATCTGTAAATATTTTTTGGTTTTTTACTATCGTCGATTCAGGGACATATGTTCATAAACGTGGAATTTCTTGCACATTACTCCTTCGAATTTGATGTTCGGAATAAAGCACTGGTTTTACGATATTAGAGTTTCAATCATTGAGTCTGATAGATATCTAAGGGGACACAGACCTACCTTGTTTGCATGAAGGAAGCTACCAAGGCGTACAGATTAGCGCACATAAAACTGGCTCCAGTTGCAAAAGACAGTTCTACAGTTTTATTTGGTCATAATATACCGTACATTTCAGTTACATTTGGTATCTAATACACTGCCGGACAATTGCTAAGGACGGATGACAATAGCAACGATAGCAACCATGAAATGGAAGGCAGGAAAATGTGGAAATTAGCATAAGTGCGGGATACAGTAAGATGTGTTGTGCGTATGCAAATTTTGGATTGCCGAACTTGTTCGTGACGTCATAGCGCTGATAAGAGATATAAAGGATTTGACGCGTATTGACCGTTGTTTTGTCAAACGCAAAGTTGAAAGGGAAAGAATCAATTGACGAACTTGCAATTTTCAGTATGTCTTCCCGACATCACCTAGATGATTTTACGCGTGGCCGTATTATTGGCAAGATTGAAGAAGGGCGAAAAATAACAGATGTTGCCAGGGAGTTCGACGTCAGCCACAGTGTTGTTTCAAGGCTTTGGAATCATTTCGAACAAATGGAGAGTGTAGCAAACGTCACGGGGAGGTCGTGTTCGCAGTACGACACCTGCAGAAGATCGGTACATAGGGCTATCAACAAAAAGACACCGGCGCAGCACAGCTAGTGAGGTAGCAGATCAGTTTATGGCTGCTACTGGCAAGCGGATCTCCCGAAAAACTGTCGCCAGACGTTTGCATGAAGGAGGACTATACGCCCGCCGTCCTGTTGTGTGCATCCCATTGTCCAGACGTCACCGTACCGCCCGTTTGCAATGGTGCCATCAACATCGCAATTGGACTGATAACGACTGGTCTGCTGTCCTCTTCTCAGATGAGAGTAGATACCGTCTATCGTCTGATTGTCGACGACAACTGATCTGGCGTGATAGTGGTACTGCATATTGTCCAGCAAACATACAGGAAAGGGACCGATATCCGACATGTAGTGTCATGGTATGGGCTGGCATCATGATCAATGGCCGTACGTCCCTCTATGTGCTTCCAACTGGGACTATGACTGGCCAACGATACATTAATGATGTTCTGCTACCTCATGTTCGCATGTTCCGTGGTGCTGTCGGTGATAGATTCATTTTCATGGACGACAACGCAACATGTCATCGAACAGTCGCTGTCCAGGAGTGTCTTGAGAGCGAGGATATTCAACGCCTCGTATGGCCAGCACGTTCTCCAGATCTGAATCCCATTTAAAATGTGTGGGATGCTTTGGGGAGGAGTCTTGCTGGTCGCCAATGCCCTCCAATAAACAAGGACTCCCTCATCCGTGCACTGACAGAGGATTGGGATAAATTACCCCAACAGCTGCTTGATAATGTTGTGCAAAGCATGACACGACGTGTGGAATCTTGCATCGTCCTTCATGGTGGCCTTATCCCGTATTTACATCTTACGCCGGAACACCTGCGGACGGTAATTGCATTTTTTTCACGTTTACGTATTCTGCACAAAATGGCCTGTTTGTCCCTTGAACACGTTCCAAAGCCTTCTGGATTTCAGAGCACATAAAATTGTCTTTCTTGTAATGTCCTGGCATTCGGACATTATTTTATTTCACTTGGCATCCAACCACATTTACTTTTTTATGCGCTATATAGCCGTTTATGATCCGTCCTTAGCAATTGTCCAGCAGTGTATATGTATACTCACGGACAATGAAATTTGCGCACCAAGAAGGAAACATCGAATTGAACTGAAATTTTATGGGCGTAATTATACAGATGAATGATGCACATGATGGTAAAAGCAGAACTGCATGACAATTACAGAGGGATCTGTGACACGCAGTCCTGTCATCTTCAATAGCTCGTCGCACCGCCTCGTGCGGAGATACATGCTGCAGTACGGTCAGGCATGGAGGCGAACAGACGCCTGATGTTGTCCTGCGGCAGACTGGCCCACACGTGTTGGACAGTGTGTTCCAAATCCCAGATAGGGCGGCACGGCAGCAGCCGACGTTTCAACCGGTCCCGCACATGCTCAATATGGGACATGTCCGGAGAGCGCGCAGGCCATGAAAGTGTCTGGTTATGACGTAGGCATCCCTGGGCAACCAGAGTCTGGTGCGGACGGGCATTATCCTGCTGGTATAGCGTACCTGAAATCCCGGCCACGAAGGGTAGCACATGAGACCGTAGGATCTCATCCACATACCGCTGGCCCGTCAACGATCCACGTACCACTACTATAGAGCTCATCAGCTATCGTAGGCTATGACTCCCCAGACCATAATGCCTGCAGTGGGGGAGGTGTGGCGCCCGATAGCGAGGTTGGGATTGCGCCGTTGACCCGGGTACCTCCACACTCGGACACGATGATCATCTGTCCCCAAAACGAAGCGGCACTCATCGCTAAACACCACACGTCGCTCTGGTTTGGCACCACTGCACACGGAGCCGGCGATGTTCCGGTGTTAATGGAAGCACACGTAAGAGGCGCTGGGATCGCAGATTCACTACCCCGAGGCCTCGGGAAATCGTTCGTGGGCGCACAGGGGCCGCTACATTTGCATGTGTAGTGTAACCATGTCTCCGTAGAATCCGTTTGTGCCTGACGCACGATCCGTCGAACCTCTCTACCGGTGGTCCTCCTGGTCCGTCCAGAGCCTCTCCGCCGTGTGGCAGTGACGTGACGTGTCCACTACTTCCAACACAGTCTGACGGTATGGTCAGAATGATCCACGTAGCGGGCTATATGGCGCGCCGACCAACCTGCGGTTTTCAGCCCGATGATCAGACTTCTCTCAGAGTCAGTAAGTTGCATAAATCAACGTCTCTAGCGTCTACCCGGCATTCTTGCCCCTCTGCACTCTTGCTTGAGTCGGCCGGTGCCTTTCGCTTTCATGAGGAATCGACTACACGCCGGTTTATAAGGCTGCCGGTTCGAGATTAAAGCGCCACCACAGGGTTTGCGGTCATGCGCACTCGCACCAAACGTGGATCATTTGCATACCAGCACGCACTCTAGCTATTTGCAAAGTTTTGCGGTTGTAGTATGCTTTCTTCTAGGTGCGAAAATTTCTTTGTCCGGGAGTGTATAAAGTTGAATGTTTGTTTGTATATAGAATTGTTTGTTTGTTTGTCCGCTATGCAAATCTACAGTTTTTAATTCAGAACTACCAAATTTGGTATACTAACTCATGGTATTCTAACTTATACTGTAGATGGTTTTGGAAGTGGTCGGCACCCAGGGTCAATGGGACCCCCATACAAAATTTTCGTAAAAAGTTCCATTTTTAGCACGCCTTTTGTAAACAAAATATCGTGCTTATGTTACCGGTTTGTCCGTCCGTCCGTCTGTACCCACAATATCTCTGCAACTATTCGTCCGATTTGAAAAATTCTTTTTGCATTGGGAAGTTTGAAATATGTGAATGATGATCCTTTATTTCGTTTTTGTTTTTTGTTTTTTTCTTTTACGATGTACAATTTCGCCGCTGGAGGGCGTAAATGCAGATGATGTCGAATTCAAAAATACGTTTTATTCCACATATTTGCTTCTAAACATCAGATTGAAAAAATTATTTTATCTTTCGATTCCATTTTTGTCGAAGAGTATTTTGGATATAGTTTCTTTTTCAAATTACGCATAGATTTTCCGCTAGGTTGCGTAAAAGTAAATTGAATGTTTCCTGATAACCCTTCTTCTAAAACTCCGATTTGAAAAATGTTTTCTTCAGCAGCGGATACACCTCCTAATGGAAAATCTTTTGCATATAATTTCAAATTTTTGGTAAAGTATACTCTGGCCACCAGGGGCGTAAGAGTTATTTTTTTGCTTCTGGTGTATTTGCCATAAAATCTGAGCTTCTAAAATATCGATTGAAAAAATTCTTTCGTGGACTGATGCCACTCACATCGATAAACCTTTTCGGAATATTTTCTTCTTAAAATATTCCACAGTTTCTCCGCCAGGGTCGTAGATGTATATGTTATTTTTGTCAATATTTCTACTTCTAGGAGTCCGATTGGAAAAATTCCTTCTTTGTTGGATAGTGTTTCCAGTGTGACATGTTTTTCATATAATTTAAAAATCTTCAAGTAAGTCATAGACTTTCCGCTAGGGGGCGTAGAGGTAAATTGCTTTCCCCCAATATCTCTACTTCTAAATCTCCGATTTGAAAAATTCTTTCTGGACCGGATACAGCTCCTGGTGGTAAATCCTTTGCACACGATTTCTATTTTTTGTGAAAAATGGTTTGGCCACCAGGTGGCGTAAGTCTTAATTTCCGCTTCTGATGTATTTGCAGCAAAATATAAGCTTCTAAAATCTCGATTGCGGTAAGAAATCGTTCGTTGAGCGATACTACTCATGTCGACAAATCTTTTAGGAACATTTTCTTCTTAAAATAATGCATGGTTTCTTCGCCAGGAGGCGTATATGTATATCTTATTTTTGTCTTCGAGGAGTCCGATTTGAAAAATTCCTACTTTGTTGGATAGTGTTTCCGATGCGAAATGTTTTTCCTGTAAATTCAAAATTTTCAAGTAAATCATAGACTTTCCGCTAGGGGGCACATAGGTAAATTGCGTTTTCTGCGTTTTTTCTTCTTCTAAAACTCCGATTTGAAAAATTCTTCCTGTATCGCCTACGAGACCTGGTGGAAAATATTGTTCACATAATTTCTAATGTTTGGTGAAGAATGGTTTGGCTACCAGGGTGCATAAGTGTTAATTTCTGCTTCTGATGCATTTGTAGCAAAATCTGGGCTTCTGAAAACTCGACTAAATATTTTTTTCTTGGACCGATACCGCTCGTGTGCGAAAATCTTTTGATGATACATTCTTCCTACAATAATGCATGGTTTTCCCACCAGGGGAAGTAAAGTCACATCTTATTTTTGTCAATATCTCTGTTTCTAAGTGCCCGATTTGAAAAATTCTTTCGCTGTTGGAGAGCGTTTTCGGTGCGAAATGTTTCTCATATAAATTCATATTTTTTAACGCACAAGTCTGCAACCAGAGGGCGTAAGCTCATGATTCCGTTTACAGCAATATCTGAGGGATAAAAACCCGCTTGAAAAACTTCTTTCTTCCGTCAGATACTATTGTATTCCATACCAGTTCCACTGACTTTGAATAGCTTTGATAAATTTAATTTGCGTCAGAACGGATTCTTTTTTTTTTTTTTTTGATTGGAGGTTTAACGACCACCGTGAGCAACTCAATGGGCTATAAGCAGTCGCCCGTCCCTAATTTAGGGTCACTGGTTCCAGGGAAGGAGAGAGCCAGTGCCGTAAGACAAACACAACATCCATGCCTGACCGGGATTCGAACCCGGACCCCTTACGGACGAATGATCAGAGGCCAGCGCCTTAGACCACTGCGCCACCGAGGCGGCTCAGAACGGATTCAAAAGACGTGCTTATTACACCCGAAAATTCGGTGTCATCTTTGTTGTTTACTTGTAAAAACGGAAATGTATTTTAACCTGTACGTTATGTCGTAACTGAAAATTTAATTTTTACTATTTATGTATTGTGAACCCCCATTTGAATAACCCACGAGCCGCCACTGGTTAGGTGGTCATATTATTCTGACACGGCAGTGTATAGTGCTCATTATTTGAACTCCAAGTAAGCCGACATAGCAAAAATTAAAGTAGTTTTACTTTTTGAGAGTCATAATTCTTAGCTGTTGCTTATTTATTTGCTTACTAGGTTTCTGTGTTTTCGTCTAAATCGGAAAATGCCATTAGAAGTTACGTGTTTTGGAATATATACGGAAGTTACGTGTTTTGTGTGTATGATCGTGAGGCATGCCTCAGTTCTCTAAAATAATAATATTTGTATGATATGATTAAGTCTGGCTTATGTTTTGTTGTATTTTGTAATAGTATAAAACTAGGTACAGCGTGCACATTTGTATTACGCGTAATAAAGTGCAATAATTTTGGTTTAACGAAAAATATTTTTAGGTTCCAAAGAATTTGAATTATTAAAACGCCCATAAAACAAAATTAAATAATACGGAATTTAAAAATTTCAGCAAATGAATGCTAATAGATTTTTGCAAAAGGGCCTCGAAAATATTTTTTGCGGAGTGGTGGTGGGGGGGGGACACCCAAAGTTTTTCCGGTACGACACTGATCGTAGGTAATGTATAAGTTTTTTTTTCATTTTTTTTTTCTGAAAATAAGCATGGTTTTCATATGCTGTATTCTCTTATTTTATCAATCAACGGAACAAATGTTTCTCCAACGCTTTTTTTGTTACCGGAAATTAAAGTTCAAAAACGGCACTTATCCTGTCCGCTGCCATTTTCTGTGTCCAGAGGTGTAACTAGGGCGGAGCATGTAGGGCGGCGGACCCGGGCGCAGAAATCGCTACATTCAATCAACAATCGTGGCCAAGAGTCCTCTACTAGTAGACCGAAAGTAAATTTTTGATGTTTGAAGTCAACTTATACAGCTTAATGCAAAAGTCAGGAATACATATTATACATCATTTTAAAGGAAATTTTATGCTAAATACTAATATTTTAACAGAATGTTATTACCTGTAATAGAAGTGAAGTTACAAGTAAAAATGTGCAAGCGAGGAAACACAAAGCCAGTTGTGAAAATAGAGTTCGCGCCCCTCTAATCCACTATAGCTTTCTCCGATGTGCGTTAGTGAGATACAAAAGGATGTAGAATCGTCTGCCGACTTAGAGGGGCAGCAGGTGGCCTTGTGGTCAGCGTTTCGTCTTCCAGAATGAGAGTGTTAGCAAGGGGGTTAGCAAACTCCCTACAATTCAGAGTGGCGACCTTGAATGGGTAAGTCCGACGTCTAATGAAGGGCAGCTATGGCAGCTTTCTGGAATGTGTCGAGGCGATTGATGATACCACGACACCACAAGACGTAGTCGGGTTGCTTGGCATTATGCCGGAGGAATTTGAGGATGGAGGTTGCTTGGTCAAAGAACTCGGGAAGAACTGCTTCAAACTGCTGTAAAAGATGAGAGAAGCCTCCCGATTTGTTTTATGAGTGATAAACTCGTAAAGATCTTCAAATGAGACAGGTTCTAAAGGAAGAGAGGCATTGGTAAGCAGAGTCGAGAAATCTTCAAACGTCGGCAGAAGACCCTTGGACTTTGAAGAGGAAGAGCTAGAACGTGACAGGGGTGACTTGGAGCCTGCTAGACGGGTGGAACGATGTGGGCTGCCAGTCGGGGAAGGTGACTTCTTTTTCCTCCGGGCCTCGGTACTGGTAGTAGAGCGGTGTTTGCCGTGGATTGATGGCACACGAGATGTGGAATCAGGGGAAGGGACCACCTCATCGCCGGGAGCAAAAGTACCGACGGTGAATGAAGCTTGAAGATCAGCCGTGATGTCCTCTGATGAAGAGAGAACACGGGAAGAGAAAGAGGAGTCAAGTGGAGGAAATCCGACAGTGGAGAAAGCAACATCGGAAGACGCGTGTTGATCGAAGGCTTTAATCAGATTTTCGGCAGAACTGGGTTCAGAAGGTGCAGACGCAGGAAGAGGTATGGCAGCAGAAACGGAGGAAGAGATAGAATGCTACCTTGGAGCTCCAGGAGTCAATGGCTCTGCATGGGGGCAATGAGCCAGCTGATGGCCGTAAGCCTTGCAGCGTGAGAAATGAGCAGAGGTGAGGAGCTCAGTCCGGCTGCGCTCGTTACCGCAACGAACATCGAGGAACCGTGGAAACTTTATGATATGCTCTTCCGACGGGAAATTGATGCGGGCAGTTCTACGGAAGCCATAGATATGTTTATCGTCGGGGTCAGAGAAGAGAGTCTTCACTGGGCCGACTACTCTGCCGCATCGACTAAGTGTAGCGCACAGCATATCATCAGAGATCTGCGGGGATACCGGATTCAGAGAGACCAGAACAGGACACTGGGCGATGGATTCGGCTAAGAGGTGACGATCCCCAATTAATAGGCCCCGAGACAAGATAAGCTCGGCATATTCTTTCTTCGAAAAATAAACAATTCTAGTTCGTGGCTTTCGGGTCAGGTGGGTGATGGCACCAGAAGGAAGCATCTTCTTGAGAGCGGAGCTGTACTGCTTCAAATGAGTGTTGAGCAGCTCGTCAAAACAAACCCCCCCAACTCGAGGGTCGAATGAAGACGTTGGCCAGCAGGAGAGTTCTCGGGAATGTCTAATAAGATGGTGTCACCGTTGAGAGTAACGTAAGAATCCATAGGGGGCAGACGAGAAGAAGAGAAAGCCGGTGGAACACCAGATGCAGTCGCAGAATACGTGCGTGCAGAATCGCCTCCTCTCGAAGGCACTGACGCAGCGTGAGACAATGTACTGGAAGCAGAGGCAGTAGAAACTGTAGAGGGAAGATTAGCGACGCCATCAGAGACGTCCATGAATTCATCATCATCAGCAGCAGAGGCCAGGGACGTCACATCCACGTTCTCAATGGTAGAGTCGGAGACCTGAGCATGAGAAGACATGCAAATGACAGGAGGAAAATTAAGAGACTATCCACTAGTAAGCGAAGATGATTGATCGGCTGCGTTTGTCGTTGAAGAGGCGACTCGTGGAGCTGCAGATATGTGGGCGGGAACAGCGCCCTGCCATAATCAATGGCAAGGGTTAACGAAGAAAACGACCAGCTCGGTGTGGAAATTAAAACACTGATAATGAAAAAAAAATAAGCACTCGCCAACTCGTGAGGGATCATAAACGAAAACACAGACCTTTAACTTCGGCACACACACAGAAGAAAAATGATGGGACACACAAAACACGTACGTGAAGCACTCAAACACGGAGCTCGTGAAGACACGTGCAGGCCAAAGGTGGACCGACGCCGTACTAACGTATGTCGATAAATGCTATGTTGTGTTTCTCTTCTAGGTGTCCGGTGACTTTTGTCAAAATAGTGTATATATAAATTGAGTTTCGAATTTGTAGTTCCAAGCCGATTTGTCTGGGTCAGTTACGGGTCTAGATCGGATCAGGTCGGTCCAATTATGGAACGTCCGAGTCCGAAATTTTTGACCCGTTTCCAACCCTGGAACGTAGGTCTATGAACGCTCCCAAGAGAAAAATAAACTATTTTGCCGCCATGTACTCTCTCCGCTTCCGTTGCAGATCGAGATCTTTATACATTAGTCCGATTAGGCACAAAAATAACAAATGTTTAAGATATATTGATTCTCAGTGAATGAAAACATCATCCATTCGGACCCTTTATGTGGCTACTTTTATTTTGTTTTTGTATATGTACAACAGCAAATTTAAAGCCTAAGTGTCAAAAGTTATTTCCATATTAGAATAGTGTGATTTTTTAGAAAAACAAAATCGAAATGTTTACCTACGCGTGTTTGCCATCGTTTCATGAGCGCCTCCGTTTACGATGATGTAACGTAAACAGCGTACGATTTCTTCAATGACAGTTATTATTGCCAAATGTGTAACGATATCCCACGTTGTAGGCACAAAAGTGCATGTTTACGAAGCGTTTCAGGTTTGGATTTTTCAATTCCAAGCAAAATAACATTCCTGCAGAAAAAACAATACTTCTGCCCCTTCTTCCCATAAGAAAGTTAAGGTTGTGTCGACTGTCGAGTCATAGGTCGCGCCATCTAGTGGTAAGTGATGGTAACTGATGATTTTTGTTTCCAGAGTTGTAATACATAACTAGCATGCACCGTGATTTGAGGCCAATGATTTCGGAAAAGCACAGAGCCAGCGCCGTCGGACAACATTATGCATGATTCATGTGGGACCCGAACCTGGGCCCAACTCGGAAGAATGTTCAGAGACCAGCGCCTCAGACCTTTTCGGCACCGTGGTGGCATTTTTTAAGTCCAAATTAAAAAAAAAGACATATTCTAAATGTAAATGCATCCTATTACGCCGCTTAGGAAGAAAACAATGCACCGTCCCGGTGGCATTTAATCAAACCTTACATTGATACGGGACTGGGGAAATATCGGCCAATCAGAGGGCGGTAATCAGCTTCAGTGACGACACATATCGGTGGGGCTTATCTTCATGTGTCACGTGGGTTTACATCTGAGATACGATCTGAGAGGTTTATGTGATTTCATGTCATTTTCACGTTCGCTGCCTTTCGGATTAAAAAATAAAAGAAATTTACATACATAAATATAATAAAGACATACACAAATAAATAAGTATATAAATACAAAAATATAAAGGTAAGTTTTCTTTAAATTCTGTAACGGTTATTTCATATCTTAGATAACGGTGTGAAATTTAGAATGAGTAAATGCGTAGATTAGCGTCGTAAATTATTTCGTCGGAAAAATATTAGTACCTGGAAAAAGTGCGACGTACAGATTTTAGAGTATGGAAATTAATGGCGAATGGTGCAGAACTTTCATGCCGCCCCGGTGGCGCAGTGGTCTAAGGGGTCCGGGTTCGAATCCCGGTCAGGCTTGGATGTGTGTTTGTCTTACGGGCTCTCTCCCTTCCCTGGAACCAGTGACCCTAAATTAGGGACGGGCGACTGCTTATAGCCCATTGAGTTGCTCACGGTGGTCGTTAAACCTCAAGAAAAAAAAATCATATTTTAAATGTCTTTTAAAGATTTCTATCTTAACATTTACTATAAGTGCGATGCTGTGAAAAGACGCTGCGGTAAGCCTAACATATAGCTACCGCGACGATGTCAAATTTTGCTCCGTTAAAAGGATGGTTCGTTGCTGTACCGAAATGACGGGCAGAAAAGTACAAGACAGAGCGGTTACGGTGTTGGGAGGAGAGCGATAAATGTTGTAGTGATATGCTACAGAAAATAGGTCCAGATTATTCACCCTTTATTTTGTTCCGAAAAAAACCTCTTTGATTTACAAAATGTACGTACCAGTGAGATAGAAACTGACCTGCAAACAAAGTATTAACAAGAGAAGAAAAACTGCAGTGGCACAGCAAATCAGCTACGAATGGAAACCGTTCTAAGCAGAACCGATATACTTCTCCAGTTTCCTGTGCAACATAGATAGCCATATTCGTACTTTCTATTTGAGATCAGGGAATCATGTGTAAAAGAACGAAACATTTTCCGACATCTGCTTTAAAAACAATGACAAAACATGAACCAACTATATTCTGTAGCGTATGAGTACATGATGCTTCACTACCCTGACATGAACGTACGGCCTCCCCGGTGGCGCAGTGGTCTAAGCGATGGCCTCTGATCATTCGTCCGAACGGGGTCCGGGTTCGAATCCCGGTGAGGCATGGATGTTGTGTTTGTCTTACGGCACTGGCTCTCTCCCGTCCCTGGAACCAGTGACCCTAAATTAGGGACGGGCGACTGCTTATAGCCCATTGAGTTGCTCACGGTGGTCGTTAAACCTCCAATCAAAAAAAAAATGAACGTACGTGGCTGTACTTGTAGTCATCCGCGCGTGAATTACACGCTACGACGAATCTTCCTTTCAACAAGGCAAAGCTCGACACAGTCGCGGTGGCAATGCGCTAGCCCTACCGCAGCCTTTTTTTTTTTTTTTGATGGAGGTTTAACGACCACCGTGAGCAACTCAATGGGCTATAAGCAGTCGCCCGTCCCTAATTTAGGGTCACTGGTTCCAGGGAAGGGAGAGAGCCAGCACCGTAAGACAAACACACATCCAAGCCTGACCGGGATTCGAACCCGGACCCCTTACGGACGAATGATCAGAGGCCAGCGCCTTAAACCACTGCGCCACCGGGGCGGCCCGCAGCCTTCAAAGCATCGCACTTACAGGTAAATATTACGATAAAAATCTTTAAAAGACCTTTAAAACATGAAATGTCTGCACCATTTGCCATCAATTTCCACAATCTAAAATCTGTACGTCGCACTTTTCCCAGGTACTAATATTTTTCCGACGAAATAATTTAGGACGCTAATCTACACATTTTTACTCATTCTACATTTCACATCGTTACCTAAGATGAAATAACCGTTACAGAATTAAAAAAAAAAATTACCTTTCCCCTTTTCTATATATTTTTGTATTTAAATATTCATTTATTTGTTTGTGTATGTCTTTATTATCTTTATGTATGTAAATTTCTTTTATTTTTTAATCCTAAAGGCAGCGAACGGGAAAATGACATGAAATCACATAAACTAAAGCCGCTCATAATCGTATCTCAGCAGTAATCCCACGTGGCACATGAAGATAAGATCCACACATATGTGTCGTCACTGAAGCTGAATACCGCCCTCTGATTAGCCGAAATTTCGCCAGCCCCGTATCAATGTAAGGTTTGCTTAAGGTGGACCTAATGCCTCTGTAAAAACCAGAAATAACACTCTGAACATAAGTACGCTGCTATAAAGGCTTCTACGAACGTGGAAATTTGCATGCACATAAAAAAGAGTTGCTTCTACGGGACAGCTTTCTTATTTATTTGTAAAAACGTACCAAAAAATTTTAAAAAATGCTTTTATGTCTAAATGTGTTGGTGTGAATCATTGAATATAGATGTCGCTACTGGCTCTAAAACACGCAGTTTACGACCCTTTTTCGCGAATTTAAAATATTATAGACCAAATAATAGAAATTGAACGAAGCTAGCCTATTCCTGGTGAATGTTACTAGTGATTACAACCTTTTGATTCAATAAGTAGCGTTTTTTTTTAGCTGTACTTATGTTCAGCGCGATCGATCTTGAAAATATTTGATTCTGAGCAGAAGCTTTTGGTATGGGTATTGCTGTTACTGCGTTTGGCAAGTTGGCAACACAGTGTCACTTGAGAAAAAAATGTAGTTGTAATCATATTTTTTTATTGAAGTCATTTTATAGGCCCACAAACAAAGCCAGGTCATAAATGCCTTTTCAGCAAAAAACTTAGAGTAATGGCGATGATTCCTGAATTTTTGACACTTTCCAATGTGCACAATTGACCCCAGGTCACCGTATGACTCAATCTGATGAGTGTTGCAATAGACTCATGTTCTTCGTCTTTACCATGAAACAAAATTTACCTCTGAAAAATACACTGAAGAGCAATTGAATTAGAAGCAGCTGGCGTTATGCAAATGTGGCGCTGTCTGCGGCCCTGTAAACGGAAACGATATGTCGTATGCAGCGATCCGACAATATAAGGAGTGATGCGACGGGAATCCGCAAGAGTCGGACGCAGTATGGGTAAGACGAAGGATCTAAGCGCATTTGATCGTGGGCAAATTGTCGGGACCCGACGAATGGGTCACTCCATCTCGGAAGTCGTGCAGGCACTGGGAGTTTCACGAGCCACTGTGTTACTGGTGCACCGTGAGTACATCGAATCCGGTAAAACCATCTATGCAAGGGCCAACTGTCGTGGACAACAGCGTGTGGATGAGCGGGGTCATTGTCGGATAGCTCGCATTGTAACAGCGGATAGACGGGCCACAGTGCAAGAAATCACTCGGCACAAAACCGTGTAAGCAGCCACACCATCCAGAACCATCTACTCGCTATGGGGTACAGAAGCCATCGTCCCACGAGGATACCGCTGCTGACCGCACATCGCGTTGTGCAAAGATTAGCATGGGCGCGGGAACATCGCCACTGCACCCTAGACATGTGGGAAAATGTTGCCTGGACTAATGAGTCGAGATTTACGTTGGTACATGCGGATGGCAGGATACGATTACGGCGCAAACCACATGAAGCGATGGATCCTTCTTGCCAGCAGGCAAGCTGGTGGGGGTGGCATTCTCGTCTGGGGACTGTTTACGTGGACTGAAATGGGACCCCTGGTACGTGTGACATCGTCGCTCACAGATCAACGTTACCGGGATATCCTGGACGACCCTTTGCTCCCGTTTGTGCGTCTTCAACATCCCACTGGGCACCTCATCCTGCAATAAGACAATGCACCGTACCATCGCTTCCGAATTGTATCCGAATGGTTGGATCAGCAGTCCACCGACGTGACCTCGATTCCTTGGCCACCTAAGTCACCTGACCTCAATCCCATCGAGCACATCTGGGATACCATCGAGAGAGATGTTCGAGGCTCTGACCCCCCTCCATCAAATCTTCGTGAACTGTGGGAGCTTGTTCAGGGGTCATGGATCCGTATGGCTTCCCAACGCTTCCGGTGTCTTGTCGAGTTCATGCCGAGACGAATCGCCGCCGTCATCAGGGAGAAAGGTGGTGCTACACGTTACTAGGCAGGTATCTCTAATTCAATTGCTCTTCAGTGTATGCCCAGCACTAAAAGACATCCCCAACAGGACACTTTTAGTCCTTCTATAGCTCCCTATACAGCTTTGAACTGCTGATATCCGGGTACGGAAAACTGGCCACATTGCAATTTCAGTGCCATAAAATTGTTCTGAATAAGCAAATATCGTTTGGCCATATTTCCCACTACTTGAGCAACTATTGTTCACAAAACATATTTTTTTAATATTTCCTTTTTTATAAGAAATTTAGACATTTCCATGATTTTTGGGCCAAAGACAAAGCAAAGAACTGGCCACAAGAGTACGTCCCCAAAGGTTGCACTTTGTGAGCGCTGAAAATCTGATCGGACCAGATTTCTTTATATTTTGGTATTAACCCCCCCCCCCCCCCCCCCCGCCGGACAGATTTCCAGAGTTTGCGCATGCCCGCAGAGAATTTGCTGAGTTGTAATTTATATACTCTGAAATTCTTTCGTTGAGTTGTAGATTATAAACATTTTTTACAAGGAATTACATTAAATATCGCAATTAAAAATACGAAATTACGGAAACTATATGTGACTCAGATAACCAACCTCTGGAGACGTGGCCACGAACCAGTCTCAGAAACCCAATTTTTATACGGCCCCTCCCGCTGACATCGAAACTGTAAACACGTTTTTTTTTTCTACATAAATGTTTCACACTGACACTTGCCTGTCTTTCAAAACGTAAGTGAAAAATATGAAATATCTGTGGGTGTATCTGATAAGTGATAAAATAATTTTTCCATCACTTTTTGGATGCCAGACGTTGAATGAATGAATGAATCCGGGCTACAAATAATTGCTAATTTTAGGCGTAATTTCAGCATGAATCCATAGGTAAATGTATTTTTGGAAACAGGGAGATATAATGTTATAACTATGAAAGAACTGTAATACACAAATGATATAAGGAAGACCAGCACATTTTTTTTTTTTAGGAATATGCAGTGATCACGGGACATTTTCAAAAAATATTATAGTGGCTTTTCTGTTCATTACATTTTTTTTTTTTTTTGATTGGAGGTTTAACGACCACCGTGAGCAACTCAATGAGCTATAAGCAGTCGCCCGTCCCTAATTTAGGGTCACTGGTTCCAGGGAAGGGAGAGAGCCAGTGCCGTAAGACAAACACAACATCCATGCCTGACCGGGATTCGAACCCGAACCCCTTACGGACGAATATCAGAGGCCTGCGCCACCGGGGCGGCATTACATTTTAAGTAAGAATCCTACTCAGTTGTGGTTCTAGACAAAAAAAAAAAAAAAAATTAGGGAGGAAACAAAAAATTGGGGGGGGAGGCACAATTCCTGCATGTGTCCGTAATTAATCAAAACTAATGCATAATTCCCACAAAAAACGGTTAAATGGGGGGGGTGCCCCGCGTAGAGCTGCCACTGATCTTACTGATATAAATTTTAAAATATGCTAAAATAAAAAAGCGCGCTCTTTCAAATTCTACAATGTTCTCTTTAAAATTCTAATCTCCCAACATTTGCATTTTCTCTTCAGCTGTTTCTTTTTCAGTATATATATATTTTGAAAATGAAAAAAAAATCTATACAGTTCTGAAAATTCCAACTTTCTGCAGCCCGAATTCTGTAGTCCCACTAATAGTTGTCGATCTGAGAATTCATTTGTACAATTGAAGAGAGAAAGAGAAAAAAAAACAAAAGCATAACCATATAGTTCTTGAAATTTGTTTCATTTTTTTCAATTTCTGCCACTTCCAATTCACATCAGGTTACCTTTCTAATTATTTTTCACCAGTACGTTCATTTGTGCCACTTTTTCCGTACCGACAAATGGAAACAAACCCACCCAAACAAACATATGCTGCAGGGCAAAATGCTTTCAGTGACAAATTCACAAACCCAGAAAAGCATCAAACATTTGCCTGCCTACAGATTTCGGATCGGAAATTCACATATCGCAGCTACTTTCCAGCTCCCACGAAGGGGAAGACCCAGTTCCTACGGCTATGGCACCGCTATTGTGGTTTACCTAACCGAGATACAAAGGGAAAAGCCCCAGATATTTAGGTGCATCTGATGGGAGGGTTGGGAGGTGCGGAGGAGTGGGTACGACTCGTCGGGGGTCACGGGAAGAATGTGATGTGACGTCATTTGCAAGTGTCGTAGATGATGATGAAGATTTTTCTACCCTGCGATCTTCAATGCCATCTATTGGATTTGTTTTGTTTCTGAGATGCGATAAGAACCACCTTAAATGCGTCCCGGTGGCCAAATGGTCTGAGGAGCGGACTTTTGACCATTCGTTCGAGATGGCCAGACGTCCTCAATTTCAATGCTTCGTCCTCAATTCCGTAAAAACTGATTGAGGGCGTCAAATGTCCTGAATTTCTTATTTTTTGTTCTCAATGTTTGAAAATTTCTCCAAAAATTGAAATAGAAAACAATGTGCTAAACAAAAGTCGTAGAACTGAATCAGGGCCGGCTGCATAATTTGCGGGGCCCAGTGCAAAACGAAAATGCGGGGCCCTTTTCCCAGCGAGTTCTACATCTACTAAATGTGCTTGGACGTTGGAACGTTTTTGAAAGAAAGGCGGGGTCAGATAGAGAAACCACATTTTATTCATTTTCTCATGTTGCTTATTAAAGCATGGTGGTACTAAGGAATATTATTATTTATTCATGACTTATAATAAGCTGTTATTATTACTAATGAAAAAATAAAAAGAGACATTTTAAAATTACGCTATATTAATTTAATTTGCCAGTTTAAATTGAAGTTGATTGAATTGAAGCGACAAAATACAGAGTGATTCATAAAGAAGTATACAGTTTCAACACACTATAAAACAAGAAAAAGGTAAGATATTTTATGTTACCTGTAACACAACCGTAGGGGAATGTTTCAAGTCTTTTTAGAGACAGTCACAGTTGTTCTATGTGTGCACCCTTAGTAACACGACACACATCGAGCCGGTAATGCATTTCCGCCCAAACGCGAGGTAAGATATCTGAATCAAGTGCAGTGAGATTTTGCAACATCTGCACTTTGTATGGAATCATTTTCAGCTTCTTTCTCAAAATTCTACAAAGGCAATGGGCTGTGAAATCTGCACTTCACGACTCGCCCTCTGCGTTGACTTTCCCGGACTTCATTGAATGGCGGTGCAAACACTATCGACGACTTCTTCCGATACACGCGGTCGTCCAGGACTTTTAAGTTTGCACAAACAGCCCGTAGTTTCAATTTTTTATGCCAATCGTAGATAGATTTTCTGGTTGGAGGTTTTTTTCCGAATCGTGATTGAAAATGCCGTTGCACAACAGTTACAAATTCCGTTTTGCTCAATTCAAGAACACAGAACGCCTTCTCCACTGCATATGCTGCCATTTTGATTGACTAGTTACGTGACACACGCGCTATCGCCTACGTCACTTCCCTCAGTAGCGGCAAAGAATATAAACGCTTCGCGTGAAGAAGCTCAACTCTCGTAGAGATAATGTAAAACAGGCGACAGCAGCGCCACCATGTAATGCGGCAGCAGATGCTCTGCGGGAAAGTTAACATTCAGGCGCAAAAAGCGTAGGAGACACGGGACGGGAAGCCTATTTCACGGAAAGGAAGCTAAGCTTTGATCTGCGACTGTTTCCTTCGGTCTCATTGGGTCTACTAAAGCATTTTTTTTTTTTTTGTTGTTCTTTTCTGAGTATCCCTCCTGTCCCTTCTTTTGGTGAAACAAATATATACATTAGCAATTAATATTATTTTAAGGAAATTTTAGCAGTTTTATTCTCACTTTAAGCACCGTAGTAATACCAGGTTGCTTGGCATGAATTTCATATTTACAATATACCTTAAATGTCAAAAATGCTGAGGCTGGTTTCCCAGTAGCAGCCATAATAATAAAAAAAAAAAGCAAAGACAACCGCAGTTTCCCAAAGCTACAATTTTTTTCTACCCTTCCGAAGTTTGTAAATTAAACGCACTGCGCTGGAGAAATTTTCTCAACAGATCGGAAAAACATCCGTTCGTATCTGAGTAGGTTCGAACCTGGGCTGCTGGCGTGATAGCTGCGCTCTCTACCGACCGGACTAACTCGCCACGATTGAGTGTATGCTTAAAGCTGTCTGTTTGGTATGCATTGTGTAATCGAATGCTTCCCTCTTTCATTTTACAATATTACGAGGTATTTTTCATAAAAGTCAGTTTCATATAATTGATAAATTAATTTTTTCAACGTAACGATAGCTTTTTTTTTCAGCAAACGTTGTTTTAATGGTTTTCCAGGATATTTGTTTCAAACGGTTTCAAATTTGTTCTTGTTATTCATCCACTCCATTCCATGTTGTTATTCATCGGAATGGAGTGGGTGTATTTCATGGCTGTAATATAAACGCAGATCTAGATGAGAACAACAAAACCTTTGAACAAAACGCCAACACAAACAAGCGTTTATATTCTTTGAACACAAACACGCATGCTCAGTCTAACTCAGTCTGCTCGGCATCCTGCGGCATCAGCCTGTAATGTTGGCTTCTGTGTAGTAATTCTTTGCCGCATAATATAGTGGCGCTAGTTACGTCTCGCTGAGCCTTACCTTCTTATCAGTTAGATATTCTTTGGTAGCGGGACACAAACTTTATGAGCACATCTACGGTTCGCAGTTGTGATTCGTGTCTTCAACTGTTA
The DNA here is from genome assembly GCA_039090855.1 of Macrothele yani. Lineage (NCBI taxonomy): Eukaryota > Metazoa > Arthropoda > Arachnida > Araneae > Macrothelidae > Macrothele > Macrothele yani. The sequence continues at coordinate 31,510,440 of CM077025.1, forward strand.
CTGTTTTACAGCATCTGGAAACTGTATACTTCTTTATGAATCACCCTGCATAATTCCCGCACCTAGTCGAAATGCGTGGATAGCAAAAATTAATGTTATTTATCCAAAATAAAAAAATAAAAATAAAAATGATGACACCGAATCTTCGGGTGTAATAAGCACGTCTTTTGAATCCGTTCTGACGCAAATTAAATTTATCAAAGCTATTCAAAGGCAATGGAACCGGTATGGAAAACAATAGTATCTGACGGAAGAAAGAAGTTTTTCAATCGGGTCTTTAATCCCTCAGATATTGGTGTAAACGGAGTCTTGAGCTTACGAACTCTTAGAAACAGAGTTATCGACAAAAATAAGATGTGACTTTACGTCCCCTGGAGGGAAAACCATGCATTATTTTAGGAAGAAAGTATTCTCAAAAGGTTTTTCCATATGAGCGGTATCGGTCCAAGAAAAAAAAAATTTAGTCGAGTTTTCAGGAGCCCAGATTTTGCTACAAATACATCAGAAGAAGAAATTAACACTTATGGCCCCTGGTGGCCAAACCCTTCTTTACAAAACTTTAGAAATTATGTGAAAAATATTTTCCATCAGGTCTTGTATGCGATACAGGAAGAATTTCTCAAATCGGAGTTTTAGGAGCAGAAAACTCAATTTACCTTTACGCCCCCTAGCGGAAAGTCTATGAATTACTTGAAAATTTTGAATTTTTAGGAAAAGCATGTCACACTAGAAACACTATACAACAAAGAAAGATTTTTTTAAATCGGACTCCTAGAAGTCGAGATATTGACAAAAATAAGATATACGTCTACGCCCCCTGGCGCAGAAACCATGCTCTATTTTAAGAAGAAAATGTTTCTAAAAGGTTTATCGACACGAGTAGTTCGGTCTACAAACGACGTTTTTTTCAATCGAGAATTTAGAAGCTCATATTTTGCTGCAAATACATCAGAAGCGGAAATTAAAATTTACACCCCTGGGGGCCAAACATTGTTTTACAAAAATTAGAAATCATATACAAACGATTTCCTATCAGGAGCTGTATCCGGTGCAGAGAGAATTTTTCAAATCGGAGATTTAGAAACAGAGATACAGGGAGAAACACAATTTACCTTTACGCCCCCTAGCGGAAAATCTATGAATTACTTGAAAATTTTGAATTATATGAAAAACGTGTCACACTGAAAACACTATCCAACAAAGAAGCAATTTTTCGAGTCGGACTCCTAGAAGTAGAGATATTGACAAAAATAAGATATACATCTACGCCCCCTGGCGGAGAAACTGTGGGATATTTTAGGAAGAAAATATTCCGAAAAGGTTTATCGATGTGAGTGGCATCAGTCCACGAAAGAATTTTTTCAATCGATATTTTAGAAGCTCAGATTTTATGGCAAATATATCAGAAGCAAGAATTAACACTTACGCCCCCTGGTGGCCAAAGTATTCTTTACCAAAAATTCTAAATTATATGCAAAAGATTTTCCATTAGGAGATGTATCCGCTGAAAAAAAGATTTTTCAAATCGGAGTTTTAGGAGAAGAGTTATCGGAAAAAATGTAATTTACTTTTACGCCCCCTAGCGGAAAATCTATGCGTAATTTTAAAATGAAACTATATTTAAAATACTCTTCGACATAAATGGAATCGAAAGATAAAAGAATTTTTTCAATCGGATGTTTAGAAGCAAATATGTGGATTGAAACGTAATTTTGAATTCGAGACATTTGCATTTACGATGCCTAGCGGCAAAATTGTGCATCGTAGAAAAAACGAAATAAAGGATCATCATTTGCATATTTCAAGCTTCTGAATGCAAAAAGAATTTTTCAAATCGGACTAATAGTTGCAGAGATTCCGTGGGTACAGACGGACGGACGGACGGACAAACCGATGACAGAAGCACGATCTTTTTTTACAAAAGACGTGCTAAAAATAGCTATCGTTTAAACAAATAAGATAGGATCATAGAAAATGTCATTTTCAATTATTCATGGTTGAAATATTCAGGTTCTAAAGACGTACCCCGTCGGTACAATACTAAATGAGTAATGCAATTTTCAGAAAACTCTTACCTTATCACTCTGTCTCTTTACTTTTGGGAAGAAAGATTCTTTTGCTGGCCACGTTCTACAGTTCATTGTAATTGTTTTAGTGGGTGCTTTCAGCCTTGTAGCTCAAATGAGGTGAGTGCGATAGCAGTCTAGTGCAGTGTTTCCCAAACACCACCGGTCCGTCACGAGGTTTCCGCCGGTCCGTGAAAACGGAGGAAAACTTGAGAATGGTAGAGATTTTCGAATTTGACCAGTAAAAACAGTGCAACCGTCCTAAAACGGTTGTTTCTAAACTTTAAATAAATACTAAAATATAGGGGATGTTGCCCGTCCTAAGACAGGGTAAAATTTTTAATTGAAGCAGATTGAAAGCAAATCAAATAGACACCGGATTCATTATATGATATTTATTTCCGTCTTTTCAAAAGACTTCGCGATATATAACATTGTGTAAAATATTTGCTGTTGTTTAACAATTTTCCTTGCAGTCCAGTTGTTTTCGTGTAAACTTTCACCTGAGTGGGGTTTGAAGTATCGGAAATGTGCTTTTGGTGCCACACGTGTTTTTCGATGCAATTTTTATCACTTTGGTTATATTGAATCAGAACTGTGCATAAAAAAAATGCAAAAACGAATTTTGCGAAATCTTAACAAAACGGGCTGAAATTTTGATCAAGACCCTGAATTGGTAATTAGAAAGAGTCCCTCAAATTTTCACCGGAATCGATTAAAAACTTTTTTAAATGGGCATGGAACTTTTAATTAATCGCTAAACAGAAACATATACGCAGAAACGGTTATTTAAAATTTTGACGGCTAATTTAAAAAGTTTTTAACCGATTCAGGTGAAATTTGGAAGTCATGTTCCTATGAGCGATTTATGGTATTCATTAAAATTTCAGCCAGTTTCATAAAAAATTCGCAAAGATACCTTTTTCACCTTTTTTCATTGATAAACCATCTATCTGCCAGAGATTCGCCGCCCACGCACGTGAAAAACTGGCCGCGTGTGATTGCGTCAGAATGCTGACACACTGTGACGTCAGTGTTCCAGAGAGATCTGGGTGATTATATATATGATGTCATTAATGCATATTATCCCTCGGTGATACGGTGGATCATCCCGATGGACCCAAGATACTTGAATTCTGTTCACTAAGGCAATAAAGTGTAAGGATATAAAAATTTAAAAAATACCATTTTTACATCGTTAAGTGTCATTTATTTTTAATGCAAGAAAAGAAATTATGAAAAATTCAAAAACATCACACAAACGCGGGGCCCCGTTAGACGTGAGGCCCTGTGCGACTCCACCGGTCGCACACCCATGAAGTCGGCCCTGAACTGAATTGAATCTACCAAATGTAACCAAATTTAGCATCATTTACTTATTTAATTGCAAGAAAAGGGACTCATAAAGGTATGGAACTATTTCTTGAAGTGGTTAAATTTTACTTTGAATTTATTTTATTTTATTTATTAATATTTATGCTTTTAAATTTGAGCTTCATACATACCAGGTGTTCCAAAAGTCTTGCACATTTTGAAAACGTAATAACTCGCGGAGTTTTGAGAGTAGGGCAACGCGTTTTGCGTAGAAATGATCAGAATGACATCGGGTTTTTTATGAAATCACATAAATTTTTACTCATTTTACTTACATTTTTCATCGCCAGATGGCGCAATAGACGAACAGGTCTGGGATAGTGGGTATAAAAGCAGCAGCTGGGAAGCAACCACAAGTCACAGTGAACCGCGTCAGTATGCTGTCATTACCGGACAGAGCGCTCTTGGTGAAATTGTTCTATTGCAACGCCGAATGTGCGCGTGCTGCGTTGAGAGCCTGCCGGTCACTAAAAGGTGATCGCATTGGGAAAGGACCGATGAAAAGTACCGCGCTGCGGAGAATGGTGAAAAAATTCGAGGAAACGAGATCTTTGGCAGCACGCCCACGAACACGTGCTGCTGCAGCAGAGACGATTACGCAGGAAATGGATGTGATTGTAATGTCATCCGCACATGGTGACTCCAGTGCTCGCCGTGTGTCTCGGCAGACAGGCATTCCATACGAGACTGTATGGCGAACACTACGACGGATTCTGCACAGATACCCGTACAAACTGCAAGCTGGCGATTACGTGCAGCGTCAGGAGTTCGCAGCATGGTTTTTTCGACAAATGGATGTCGACGAGAACTGGCTGATGAACGTTTTATGGACAGATGAGGCACACTTTTCCCTAAACGGAGCGGTAAACACGCACAACTGCCGCATCTGGGTCACTGAACATCCCCGATCAGTCGTTGAAGCGCCACTTCATCAGCCGAAAGTGACAGTGTGGTGTGGATTCACGGCTTCCTTCATTATCGGTCCTTTTTCTTAAGAGGTCCGCTGCACCTCCTTAGAAACCGTTTCAGTGACAGGTGCACGTTATGCGAACATGTTACGAACGTACGTTATCCCTAGCTTGCAAGAGCGGGGTGTAGTGAATCTGTGACATTAATGCAGGATGGAACACCACCCCACATCGCACGTTCCGTTAAGCAACTGCTGCAAGAGACGCTTGCCGCAAATCGTGTGTTGAGTCGACACATTCCGAAAGCCTGGCCACCTCGGTCACCAGACCTGACACCCTGCGATTTCTGGCTCTGGGGTTACCTAAAATCATAAGTGTGCAGATGTCGCCCCACTTCATTGGCCATGCTGAAAGATGCCATTCGACACCATGTGGCAGCAGAACCACCGGACATGCTCTTCAGTCCCGTCCATGGTGTTTTCTCTCGTCTGTAGGCAGTGCCGGGACAGGACGGCCATCACATTGAACACCTGGTACAATGAGGTGTCTAACCTGGTACAATGAGGTGTCTAACCTGGTACAATGAGGTCTCTAACCTGGTACAATCAGGTGTCTATTTTTCTCGACACTTCCAACCTGTGGTTGCTCCGCCATCTGGTGGTGAAAAGTGTAAGTAAAATGAGTAAAAATTTATGTGATTTCATAAAAAACCCGATGTCATTCTGATAATTTCTAAGCAAACCGCGTTGCCCTACTCTCAAAACTCCGCGAGTTATTACGTTTTCAAAATGTGCAAGACTTTTGGATCACCCAGTATATGTCATTTCAGAGTTAATTTACATAACAGCAAGGGGGAAACAAGGAAAGGGCTTAATAAGGCCTAACAAGCCCTGATTCCCCACTTGCAAGTAAGCAGTTGATCACGAGAATTTAACAGTGATAAGTGGTTAAATAAACACATTGTATTAGTTTCAGCATATCATAGCCTTGTAATTCAGACTTTGAAATCCCCTCCCCTTCTTATTGTATAAGTGTTTCATTAGAATTTTTTTTAGTATTTTTTTTAATAGATTTATGTTATTTATTTCTGTTAATTCTATCGGTAAATTGTTCCAAAATCTGGGCCAATATGTTTTTTTTTTTTTCCGTTTTTCATCATTAAGGATTTTGGGTTGATGAATCACAGAAAAGATTTAAAAAATTAAGTCAGAAATAGTGCAATATTAATGAGAGACATGCCGGAGCATCGAACAAAATCATCTCGATAATCGTGGTGTTACTTCCTTTCTGTCTTAACTGGGTTTGACTAAAATATTCATAGGATGGGGAATAAATCTCATCTTTTTCAGCATTCACTTTCTTGCAATTAAATAAGTGAATGGTGATAAATTTGGTTGAATTTGGTAGATTCCATTAATAGTTCTACTATTGTTGTTTTGTATATTTTTTCATTACACTGTTTCCAAGTGAAGTTATTTGACTTAGGGGCATTCCTTCTCATAGGGAAAACATAGAAGTATCCCATGATTTCTCTCTGTTCAGTATACATTAATTTTCTGGCTTCAGATATATTTTTTTTTGTACACAATCACAGTGAAATTTTAGTACAAAAGTCAAAATGTAGCTTTGTTTGCATGTGCTACCTCGTACAGATGAGTAACGTTTAAAATTGATCAGAAGTAATATTCTGCATAATAGTATTTTATTGCTACTTATTTCACATGAAAATCATCCTTCAGATTCATCGTATCTTTTCCCATGATATTGGACAATCATCGTACATACTCACAGTTAATCATCCGTTTTACCATAATGTGTCAGACGTTGTCCTCAATCATGTCCTCATTTTGAAATGAAATTGTCCTCAATTTTGCATTGAAATTGAGAACAACATGCTATTTCGTCCGCAATTTCGTTCTCAAAAATCTGGCAACCTTAAGCATATGAGATAAAGGCAGATAGCAGGGAGAGCTCATGCCAATGTAGTATAGTGGATAGCATTCGGAGCTCGGGAGCCGAGAGTTAGGGTTCAACTCCTATCATAAAAATGATGGAGAAATTGATTTCCTCTTAATACAGAATATTACTTCTGATGAATTTTACAGCTTACTCATAGGGGGCAGCACGTGCACACAAAGCTGCATTTTGATTTTGTACTGAAATTTCATTGTGATTGTTCAAGAAAAAATATCTATAACCAGAAAATTACCATACACCGAATAAATTCATAAAATTACTATACATGAGAAGGAATATTCCATGTCCAATAATTTCTCTTGAAGAAACAGTTTAACGAAAAAAATGTACTGAACATAACTTGTAGAATTTTAATGAAATCTACCAAATGCAACCAAATTTGGCATCAATTTATTGCGAGAAAGTGGATGCTGGAAAAGAGGAGATTTATTCCCCATCCTAAAAATAACTCTGTTAAATTCAGTTAAAACAGAAACAAAATAGCACCACAATAATCGAAATGACCCAGTACGATGCTTCAGCATGTCTCCCGTTAATGTACAGGGTGTCAATAAAGTCTTGCTCACTTTACAAAAATTAATATAAAGAATCTGTATAAGTTAAAATAAAATGGTTGGCAACTCAATATAGCAGCACTCATAAAGTTTTTTTCTGTTCTTTAGGTAAGCGCTATTGCTGAATAAGAGGAGCATTTCATCGATAATGACTTACATACACGAAAAAGCGGCGTGAGTGTTGTGGTTCCATGAGAACAAATCGGCGGCTACTGTCCAGCTTCATTTCAGAAAAGAGTGCAGACGATCATCACCGGACGAAATAAAAATAAAGCTTGGTATGAAAAGTTTAATACGACAGGTAGTGTTGGCGATCTCCCCTTAGCAGGCCGACCGCCGGTTGGCTGCAGCTGTTCAGGAGATATTTCTGCAAAGCCCCAGGAAATCCATTCGTCGTGCTTCACTGGAAACTGGGTTTCCCCGTGCTACGGTTCACAAAGTTTTACATAAACGTCTTCATCTGTATGCTTATAAAGTACAGATCGTTCAAGTTCTTCAGCCTGACGACCGTCTTTGTCGTACTGCATTTGCGACGGAGATGTTGCAGCGCATAGCTCATGGTAGTGATTATTTGCACTGTGTCTGTTTCTCAGATGAAGGCACACTCCACGTCTCTGGTACAGTACATAGGCACAATGTGCGAATCTGGGGATCAGAAAATTCCTATTATGTCATCGAACGACAGAAGGCTAGCCCGAAAGTGAATGTATGGTACGGCCTGATGCATGACAGAATCATCGGGCCCTTCTTTTTTACCGAGCCTGCGGTAACATGAACATGGACATGCTAGAACTTTTTGTAGCACCGTAGCTGCATGCACTCCAACCTTCGGTTATTTTCCAACAACACGGTAACCCACCACATTGGTCAGTAATGGTTCGAGAGTTCCTGAATGCCACATTTCCGGACAGATGGATTAAGAGCGAGTGTCCCATGACATGGGCACCTCGATCGCCTTACATAACTCCTCTAGACTTTTTCTGTGGGGTTATGTGAAAGACCAAGTTTACTCTAGTAGTGTTCCTGATGTCGAGACGTTGAAGAGCAGAATAACGGACATCATTGGTTCTGTCTCTGCTAAGATGTTAAACAAAACATGGCGTGAAATCAAATATCGTTTAGATGTCCTCCGGGCCACAAATGGCACCCGTGTGGACGTGCATTGACACTGGTAAAAAAAAAAAAAAAAAAACTTTACTTGTGCATATTCACTGTCGTGCAATTCCTTTCTTGTACCTGTAATACTTTTTTTTTCATATTAATTTTCGTAATGTGGGGAAAATTTCATGGACACCCTGTAGCATAATTTCTAACTTTATTAAGGTAAAAATTCGTCTGTCTCAGAAAATAGTTCCCGACCTTTATGAGTGCATTCTATTGCGATTAAATAAGTAATTGATGCTAAATCTGGTTGTATTTGGTAGATTCAATTGAGTTCTACGATCTCTGTTAAAGCACATTTTTTCCTATTTCAATTATTTTGGGAAATTTCAAGAATTGAGGAAAAATAATATGAAATGGAGGACATATGACGTCCTCAATGAGTTTTTGCGGAATTGAGGACGATCCTCAGAAAATGAGGACGTCTGGTCACCTTACATGTGCGTCCTGCGGGGCAGGTACGTAACATCTTCCCCTCCCTGAAAGAAGGCCGGGGACATAACCCATGGGTCCGCCGAGACCATATGTCGCTGTAGGCAGTCATCCGATGAACGTGCATTTGAGAAATCCCAGACAATTTGGTGTGTTGAACGTAAAATCCCACGGATTTATTTTTTTGAAGCGCTGAAGAAGGGATTCTCATTTTTCCTGTCTCGCCGTGTGGAAAGAACATCACACCATAGCGAGAAACCTAACAGCCAGACCATCCTGGAAGTTTGGGTGCCAATATGACGAAGTAAATATCTCCATCATTTTTATGCTAGGGGCGGAATTCTCTGCTCCGGAGCTCCGAGTGCTATCCACTATACTACACTGGCATGGGTTCTAACTGCAATCTGCCTTTATCTCATGTGCGTCCTGCGGGGCACGCACGTCACAGTATTTCATTGATATTTTATACCAGTTTCACATGAAAATTTTCCTTCAGATAAATTGCACATTTTACCATAAAACTGAACAATTATGGTACAGTTCACACTATTCTTTGCGAATTTTTAACTTTACCGTAATGTGTCAGACGTTGTCCTCATTTTGAAACGGCATTGTGTTTAATTTTGCATTGAAATTGAGGACAACATGTCATTTTGTCCTCAGTTTCGTTCTCAAAAATCTGGTCACATTTAGTCTATATTCACTGAGTCCAGGGAAGGGGAGAGCCAGTTCCGTAAGACAAACACATCCATGTCTCACGGGGATTCGAACCCTGACACATCTCAGACGAAAGGCCAGAAGCCTTCGCTTAGATCACTGCGCCACCGGGCGGCACATATCCAATCAATCCGCACTCTACGAAAAGTTATTTCCGTGATTAACGAGAGTTTACTGTATAATATTTTTTTTTATCCTGACTGGGACAAAATTGACACCCGGCCGGTACAAGAAGCCAAAACCGTGACAATCTTAGTCAAACTGGGATGTGTCTGTTTAAACGTAATCAAATTGACTAACCAAATTGTCAACGATTTACGTCACCACTTGAACACAAAATATGTGTCACGGTACATTTCGAAGCTATGGAAAAGTGTGCGAGATGTACCCTTTCATTTCAGTCCTCTTCTGTTTTTATCTTTGTTTGCTAATTCCTTGATCAGCGTGACTCCCTTTTTTCTTTTTCTTTTGGTTTGGGATTTAAGGATCACCATGAGCAACTCGGTGGGCTGTAAGCAGTCGCCCGTCCCTAATTTAAGGCCACTGGTTCCAAGGAAGGGAGAGACCCAGGGCCGTAAGACAAACACAACATCCATGCCCCACAGGGTTCGAACTCGTACCTATGTCTGACGTATGATCATATGCCAGCGCTTAGACCGCTGCGCAGGGGCGGCTGTGATTCCTTTTGTTTGTAGTATGCGTGATTTTTCTTTTTGTGTCAATCTAGTGCTCTAAGGTATGGCAACGCTGCCTGACAGATACTGACCATAACCGTTATACTTTTCTTTCCTCGTGGTGGCGTGTAACGGTTTTTAGGGGTACTTTCTTATATTGTCGTTTTGGGAACGTGTTCTTCTTTGTTTCCCTAGAGTGATTGGTAAGTTTTCCGTAAGATTCTGTCTATAAAATATGCCACTTTTAGAATAGAAACAAAATCGGAAATATTTTTACCGTAATCTTTAATCTTACATGCTTTTCTTTGCCACGGAATCAGTAGTTCATTGCAGCAGTATGTAAAGTAATCACTAGTGCTCCAGTATTGAGGCAGAAAACCAAAAACGATACGTAGAAGGTTACCTGGAACTAGTATGATCGTTAGTTGGTAAGTGACAGAGTCATATATCAAGTAGCAGCCGCTAAAAATCAATCGTCGCCATTTTGTTTTAATATCGGTGTTGTTAGGCACGTGCATGCATCTGGTTGATTATTCGTGTAATTTTTGATTCCGCCGTACAAAAACTGGTGCGATCATTACCATTTAAGAAGGCAAAGCATTTGTAGGAGGAACGATGTCTTGATGTTCAATGTATTTTCCGTCGCCCCAAGCACAGAAATCGCGTATGTTTATTGTGATTTAGGCCGCCACCTCGGCAGATGTCACCGCTGATGTATGTAAAATTCGTCACTCATAACATTTTATAAAGCATGTTTTCAATTAAAATGAAATATCGGAAAGTGTACAAAGGAAATTTAACTGTATCAAACGTTTACTAAATTTCTAGAATGGGTTAGCAGGTTGGTGTCATGAAACAAGTCATCCATTTATTGAATTTATAATTTTGCCATTCAAGTTATAAACGTTGTTATAGCCTCAGTTCTAATACTCTGGCAGTCCTGCAGAGCAGAAAAATGCAAATATAACATGGCTTCCAGTGATGTCGTTTGCAAGTAAGTTTCCACAAGGAACATTCTATATAAATTTACAGATCTGAAACTACCCCTTTCTTTCGCTGTAAATTTCTCCAAGTAACTCAGGACGCCATGGTAAGGGATGTTCTATAATGACGGGACTTTTGTAAATCATTCCAACTTTCATATAATTTGTCTTGTGGTCAGAAGAAAGTGTTTACACAGTGGGTACGGAGAACTGGACACATTGCAATTTCAGTGCCATAAAATTGTTCTGATAAACAAATTTCGTGCGGCTATATTCCCCACTACTTAAGCAACTATTGTTCATAATTTTTTTTTTAATATTTCATTATCAGTAAGAAATTTAGACATTTTCGGAGCTAAGACTAAGCGGAGAAGTGGCCACTGGAGAACTGGCCACAAAATTTTTAAGGGGCCGTATAAAAATTACATTCCATATAAAAATTACATTCTCCGTGGCTACGTCTCCACGAGATTGGTTATCTGACACACATAAAATGTCCGTAATTTTGTATTTTCTTATTTACAATATTTTTCTATAAACTATAACTTAAACAAATTCTCTGCGAGTATGAGCAAACCCAGGAAACTTGGGGGGGGGGGGGCTTAAAACCTAAAATATGAAATATAAAGAATTTCTGGTTCGATCGGTAGATTTTCAGCCATTACAAGTCATCGAATTGTCTGAGGGCATCTGCTGCCTCGGGAAAGTCGGGGGGGGGGGGGCTTCCCAAAAGCGTAAAATATCAAGAATTTTTCATTTCTCTTTCGATCGGGAGATCTCCAGTATTTACAAGCTGCAACTCTACAAATTTTTTCAGCGCATGTGCACTCTCTGGAAACCTGTCTGCGATTGGGGGTGGTTAATACCAAAAGTGTAAAATATGAAAAAATTCCAAGTCCGATCGGGAGATTTTTGGCATTTACAAGCTGCAACTCGACACATTATTTGAAGGCATGTGCCTACTCAGCAATCCTGTGTATGTGAGGGGAGGGGGATACCCAAAAGTGTAAAATATGAAGACTTTCCCGGGAGATTTTCAGTATTTACAAGCTGCAGCTCGACAAATTTTCTGTTCTGAGCGCATATGCCTACGCAGCAAACCCGTCCGGGGGGGGTTCAAAAGTGTAAAATATGAAGAATTTCTCGTCCGATCAGCAGATTTTTGGCATTTACAACTCGACAAATTATTTGAGGGTGTGTGCCTACTCAGCAAACCTGTGTGTTGGGGGGGGGGGTACCAAAAGTGTAAAATATGAAAAATTTCTCATCCGATCGGGAAATTCTCAGCATTTAGCAGCTACAACTCGACACATTACATTATCTGAAGGCATGTGCCTACTCAGAAAACCTGGGGGGGGGTTAGAAAAATATCCTAGGAACAAAATGGCTCCTATAGTTGAAATTCTAGGAGCAGCCGTTCCTTGCTGGGTTCCCCCAGTTAGCCCAGCAAGGAACCGGCTTCGGCGGTAGCACATTCCCCACTTTGTTCAACTATGGAACTAGATTAAAAAAAATCGGAAAGCTATCGTTACGAATTCATAATTAAACTGGCTGAAATTTTTATACACAGGATAAGTAGATAATAGAAGCCCACCCTGAAAATTTCATGTGAATCAGTAAAATACTTTCTTAGTTACCCACAAAATTTTTTATTAAGTACCGTATTTTTCAGCATATAATCCGCAAATGGCAAAATTCAGCGTGATAGAAAAAACGTTGGTGCATAATCCGCAGACAAAATTCACAGTAAAAGTTAAAAAAAAACATGTAATCCACAACAGTTTTACAATATATAGTACAAAAAAGTAATCGCCGATATTTTCACCAACACTTTCTTCCCCATCGCCAAAACGATTTCTTTTTCGCAAATTGCAAAGAATGCGATCAGCAGCACGACCTCTCCATATTTATAAGGCATAGGCGCACAATTTTTTTTTTTTTTTTTTTTTTTTTGAATTGAAGGTTTAACGACCACCGTAAGCAACTCAATGGGCTATAAGCACTCGCCCGTCCCTAATTTAGCTCCACTGGTTCCAGGGAAGGAAGAGAGCCAGTGCCATAAGACAAAACACAAAATTTTGTTAGTGACCTGATCGTAGCTCCCATTACGCAATTTTTGGATGGCTTCAGAAATCCGGAATTTTCATAAATCTGGCACTCGTCCGGTCCCGTCGATGCCGGATTTTCGAGGTTTTACTGTATAAATATACTTTCTTTCCATTTAATGAGTTTAAAAAACTTATAAAATCGTGAAATTTTTTGAAAATTTAAAAAAGTTCGTTGCGATACCCCGCAACTTTCAAACGGTTGTGATATGTATTTTTAATTTCTGTGGCAATCGCGCTGTAACTCTGAGTAATGTTTAAAATTACATCAACAACTGAAACACTGGTTTTCAGATCGTAAATAATTTGTAATGGTGTCGAAGTTCTCCAGTCTTGGAGCTGAAAGGAAAATAAACAAGTGGGGTTGGAAATTCGGGAAGAGTGTGTGTGTGTGTGTGTGGGGTGACATCACGGGTCAGAGCGGCACGTCTCAATGTTTTATGGAATAGAAACCGCACTCCGCTATTCAAGGTCAATGCGCTTTGCTGGAGGAAATGTTTCCTCCTCCTAACTTTTACAAAGCAGCAATCCCTTCCCAGAGAGGAAATGTCTATACCTATACATACAGACATTTTTGCCAAAGCCAAGGGGCAAGAGGAAATATGTTGATGGAGTGACACTGCATATTATCGTTGAACACGTGGCGACATTCTTAAAGCTTCATTTTGAAGTTTGGGGGGGGGCTCTGTATTATACGCACCGTCGTATAATCGGCAGTGTCTAGAATTTAAACTTTTAGGAACAGATAATCCGCGGATTATGTGCCTGAAAATACAGCGCTTTTATGCACAACAAATTTTTAAAAAAATTTCCATGCCTAGTTTAAAAAGTATTTAACCAATTTAGGAGCAGTTTGGAGGGCCTGAAAAATCTGAATCCTTAAATTCGTCATTTACACCTTTTGAAACGACGGTGGTACTTCGTAATGGACCCTCAAGCTAATCTTTCAAATACAAGAGTGATTCAGTGAAGCCGCCGTGGTCTAAGGCGCTGGCCTCTGATCATTCGTCCATAAGGGGTCCGGGTTCGAATCCCGGTCAGGCATGGATGTTGTGTTTGTCTTACGGCACTGGCTCTCTCCCTTCCCTGGAACCAGTGACCCTAAATTAGGGACGGGCGACTACTTATAACCCATTGAGTTGCTCACGGTGGTCGTTAAACCTCCATTAAAGAAAGAAAGATTCAGTGAAGTATGACGACATAACTTCGAGTGAAACTATGACGACAGTTTATAATTTCTATTACAGGAATGGATTGTCACTTCCAGTAAAATGACAGCAATGATTTCAGTAAGTTGACGAATCTGTCTTGCTTACCCATTTACGTCGAAATTATTGCTATGCTAGATTTACGCTGTAATTTTTTTCTGTATTTTGAAAGATTATAAAACAAACGTAAACTCTGCAGTTATTTAAAAAATCTAACATAGCTTATTTAAATGCAGTGAAACTCTAAATAATGTGTGACTTGTTTTGTTGGTGTACGTTAAAAATGTGTTCATTTCACACATCGCCGTACAGCTTCCAACATCTCCCTCTCCCTGACTACTGACCACCCTAGTGATGTCACAATTCGGTGCGCGGGCCGGTAAGTTATAAGGGGTGACAGTCTAGTCGACCTACCCCTCGTGACAATGTGGTAGGTGTTGCCATTGCCATATCTATCGCTGTGTTCCAAAACCTTGTCGAAAGCATGTCTCCAAGGGTCAGTGCATGCATTAAGGCCGACTGTAGACCCCGACACCGTACTAATGTATGTCAATAAATGCTATGTTGTGTTTCTTTTTCAGGTGTCCAGTGACTTTTGTCAATATATATATATATATATATATATATATATATATAAATCACGTGGAAAAGAGGGGGAAAAACGTTAAAATATGACAGCCCTCCAAATAAAACATAGAAACGTGTGTCAGGGATAAAAATTCATGGCAGGATTCCCGCCGAAACTCCTGCCAAAATAAAGCTGTTATGCGGTAGTCTCCTGTCTTACGAAATAAGAAAAAATATATATGAATATAAAATCTTGAGTCCATTTTTAGACCACTCACAAAATACGTGCGTTAGAAGTGGACCGTTCAGAGTTCCGAAAATTGCAGGCGAATACATCGTTCATGTCGGGAACATAATCAGTTTATGGATACGTGAATTGGCTTCCATATGTCATCGCATGAGCAGTTCATTTTGCATATTGCAGACTGTTGTGAATCAGGCATGAGATTCTTCTTCGGATTTGTGGAATTCCACTTTTTTCGCCACATTTCGGTTATACTGAGATCGATAGGGGAAAAAACTGAAGGTAATGTTTTATTTTCGGAGGATTAATGTGTGTGCATATATGGGAGGGGGTTGCCGGGGAACGGTATTCCGTTTTTAAGAACTTCCGTAAACGAAAGTTAAACGGAGTGAAAAAAGTTCCCGCTATCATACTTTCTTTTTCTCACGAGTTTCCTCTGGGCAGTATTGTTATTAATTATCAATTTATTGCATAAATGTTTGTATTCAAAAGTTTGACGGAGCAAAAAAAAATTCCTTCTAAACTTTAGGCAAGAGTTTCTACTGCAGATTCGAGGAACCCTAACTTTGTTTTTGTTGTCACCATTTGTGTCATTCTCTAGAACGATGCAAAACTGAAGAAAATTTGGGTGGGTGAAAAGGGGCATTTTCTGGTCTTTCAAAATATTCAAAAATGGAAGTTAGACAAACTGCAGTTTTAATCAGTAAACATAATTTTTTTTTTGTTGTGATGTTTCCTCAGCTCAGTGTTTTTGTAAAATATAATTTTGTTTGACAACTGTTTGTGTTTCAGCTTGAAGATGGAGGGAAAATTTCTGAAAATGAAAGTCAGGCGGAGCGAAGATTTTTTTTTTTTTTTTTTTTTCTCTCGATGTTACCACTGTCACTCCTGAATTATTGTTAAATGTTATCCCCCCCCCCTCCATAAATAGTTGCAAAGGTGAAAAAAACTGGACGCTCCTTGTAACAGAAGATTGGTTGAACCAACCAAGTCTCAATTATGTGAACTGTAAACATATCATACATAGTATTCAAGCTTTTTTTTTTTTTTTTTTTTTTTCAGAGATGATGGGAAACTTCTTCAAAAATAATTAATTAGTTGACCATTGTAATACTTATATGTTTTGTGTTTGAGGTAGACTGCAGATTTCCTTCCTCCACAGTGGAACTCTTTTTGAAGTTTGAGCATGTAGAATCTGAATCTGTGGAGCAATCCACCCCCCTGCCCCACACACACAAGTTCTGGTAGAGTCTGCAGTCTTTCAAAAGCCTTGCAGACCAGTTTTTTTTTTTTTTTTTAATTATTGAAGGTGCAGCTACAGAATATTCACCATTCAAACATAACCTTAAAAAATGAAGAGTATATGTGCCAATCTCCAAAGTTTTCTAAGTTTTTTTAAGCAACCATCTGCACACATTAGCGTCGAAAGGTTCTTCTGCAAGTAAGTCTTGTGTTGCGTTTAACAAATGTACCATGTGAACATGACTTTAGCACACAAAACAGAATTCAGTCAAAATTTAGATATTCACTGAGCAACAAGAATCTTAATGCATATTTCTGAAATTGGGCCAGATAAACCCTCAGAAATAAAACAACAGCTGATCAAAGCTTGCTAACTGTGGGAAGGAATAAAAGACAGAAATATATTCTTAAGGCACAATTTTATGATATCAGTGTACTGCAAAACGAACAACTCTAGTTTTGTGAAATGAATCATGGTAATTTGTATTAGATTGAATGTAGTAAATTTTATGATCTGATTCACCTATTGGTTTTAAAAACCAAGTGAAGCTTATATTGTTTGAAGACTTTAACTACAGTGGAGTCTTTTAATATTTTTAACCACATATTCAAAACTCCCCACCTGAAATTTTCAATCCCCTCCATTTACAAACACAAGTAGGGAGACTCCCTTCCATTTCAAATTTGAATTTTAAGCCCTGCATAATGAAACAAACTAGGATTTAAAAAACAAAACAAATGTGCACCAAACAGAAAGAATGAAAGTAAAGACCATTCACCACTTAAAGACAATGCATACAACTCCCTAGTAGACACTCATTACAGATTGCTCAGCTCAGACATAGACCCTGCTTGAATAGACACATGTCTATATAATAAATAAATATATATGCACTGAACTCAGGATTTCCAGGTTTCTTGTGTCACCTCACAATCACCCCTGATGTATGCATGACGTATCACAAAATTGTTCTAGTGATATGCTGCTTATTAGAGATGAGACGGACGATTAGCATATTAGTTACATCTTGGGCAGGCTTCTTTGTTGTTGTTTTTTTGTTTTTTTTAATGTTAAGATACCGAGTCTTTTCTGTTTTTGTTTTTTCTGCAGTGTATCTGTGAATCCTGATTGCATGGGAAGGGAATTGATGTGTCATTGTGTGTTAGTTTAAGTGCTTTTTAGGAGAGTAAAAGCACTTACTCCTAAAAAAAACACTATAGTGAGCTTAAGAAAGTAGGAGGTTGAGGCAGGAGAAATAGAGATTAGGGAATTCTGCCTTCACACAGACGCAGTAGGGCAGTCAGTTCGGTGTCCAGCTAAAATTGCCCTTAGACACATCGGAGAAAACGACTTCAATTCTCAAAAGAACCATCTGCAATAAAACAGATAGGCAGAGAAAGGGAAAAGCCACTAGTGTCATAAATTTGTCATTGAAACATAATGCACAGGAGAGGGGGAAATTTCTGTTATAAATTAGGATGTATAGGATATATAAAGATATGCAGTTTGACTATGATGTGAAGAATAGCTCTGGGGTATGATGGGAGTTGAAGTGTGAATCAAAGTAAATTTTCCCAGAGGAAATAGTACTTGAAAACCAGCAGTAGGTCAGCTGGGAGATTTATTGCTTCGACAGATTTTTTCTGCCTGTGGGAAACCGGCTTTAGGATCTCGGCTCTGAGGATGGAAGTTCGCTGCCAGTATTTCAGAAGGCCTCGTTAAACCAAACGCATGCAGAAGGTGGCAAGGAAATGACACTAAACAAAGCATTTCCAACTGTTGTTACTGTCACCTCCACTCAACATTCATCCCTTAAGTTGAGTTACTCATTTTATCCATTTGCGCATTACAATAGGAATAATCCATATCTATAGGAAAAAGCTTGGCGATTGTAAAACAGTTAAAAATGAAGTGGAAAAATCTACCGCGTGGAAACGTTTTATCCAAATTATTGATTGCACAACCAATGCATAATTGGATAATGTTCAGTGCTAGAAATGCGGATGCATTTTGAAATATAAAAGTTCTTCAGGATCTAGGATGCTTTCATGTCACGCCAAAACATGCATGAAGACCTCCTCTCCATGTACAAAAAAAGGTAGACAGTTTCTTTTTCTTAGATAAAAAAACAATATCAGCTACTGCACAAATTTTCTGTGAAACGGGAAAACATGAGATTTATTTCAAGATTATATCCTTCCTAATGAGACGCATAAATGCTGAGCATTATATTCCATGCTCCTTCCTGTTTCTTGTAAGCTCCGGATAAAAGGGAGAAAAGCATCAGCACTTGGAAAAGTCGGGCTCGGGCCCCACAGTGCACAGACCTTATGGGGCTAAGTCGAGCTCGGGCTTTGAAAACCGAGCCCGAACTCATCTCTGCTGCTTATCATTTATTTGTCACTTGGTGACGTGATTACTTCAGACCGATTCTTATTTCCCATAGCTAAGAAGTAAGGAAGGCAATCCCCAGTGATACTGCATGTTCAGATTATTAGGATTGCATGGAGTTGCGGTGCCGATTGCATTATTCATGATATGTGGAGGAGAAATCTTATGATACTGGTGGGGGAAAATTGAATTTGGCGAATGGGTTGGCAAAAACTTAAAAAAGCCAGAGCAACCGCTGGGATTGCATTGCATGTGGAAATCTTTGGTCATCAGAACATCTCCTTTGTAATAAAAGATCTTAAAACTGAAGTTCAAGACTTATGTCAAAAATTTATATTCTGTGTGTATGTGAGTCGAGCACATGCATACCTGCATATTTCAGATGTACACAAATTTTGAAGATGACAAGTTGATTTTTGGTGTAAATGTGACAAGGATGGTAAGTTAGATAATATCTGAAAACTTGAAAATTGCATCGTCCTGTGCATTTGGTTCTAGTTGTTAATTATCCCTCAATGCAGATATGGGAAAAGTCATAGTATTCACTATTGGTCTAAATGCTCCTGTAATGTTTTACATTTGTGAAATTCCTGATTAATTTTTGTTTTTTCATACAACTGATGTAAAGTTTTCTCTGTTTTTAGTTCACCGTTGAAATGGCAGAGCAGACAGAGAAGGCCTTTCAAAGACAGCCAACTGTGTTCCTCAATAGGAAACCAACTGCTGACAAAAAGAAGTTTAAGAAAGCATCGCGCTATGTTAAAAATATTGGATTAGGATTCAAGACCCCTAGAGAAGCAAGTGAAGGCACCTACATCGACAAAAAATGCCCTTTCACCGGCAACGTCAGCATTCGTGGAAGGATCCTTAGTGGGGTGGTGATCAAAATGAAGATGAATAGAACCATCGTCATTCGCCGTGACTATCTACACTACGTGCGCAAGTACTGTAGATACGAAAAGCGCCATCGAAATATGTCTGTACACTTGTCCCCATGCTTCACTGATGTGGCGCTTGGTGACGTTGTTACTGTTGGAGAGTGTCGTCCTCTGAGTAAAACAGTCAGGTTCAATGTCCTGAAGGTCACTAAAGCTAGTGGATCTAAAAAGCAATTTGGTAAAATGTAACTCTGAAGGCAAAGTGAAAAAATAAAATGCTGTGAGTCACCAAATCGTGCATATTTCATTGGTTTGAGATAAGTTGGATTAGTTGATGTCCCCTTGGTGTTTTATTTTTTTTTTAAGTAGTGCACTTAGCATGAAATTACTTTTGCGTTATGTATGACCACTTCCTAATGGTGGAAGTGCCTTAAAAGGAAGAAAAACCTTACTTTTCAAAACAAGAAAAAGGTAAATTACGTGTGGATTTAGATTTTTATTTTAATCAGTTTGCTTTTACCACTCAGTAAATAAGAATGTAAAGTTATGTAGTTTCTCAAAGGTATGTATTTTAAACATGGTCAAAATTGTTCTGAATTTGATAATTGCAGCTGAACTTGTGTTGGTGCAAATAACTTACCTTAATGTCTCCATGTAAAAAATCATAACGAAAAGGACTTTAGTAAGCTGGTTTAACTGCCTTTTATGCACATTTTTAGGCTGTTGAAAATGCAGAAAAACCAAATTAGAAGCTTGCTACATTTTGATTTGAGAAATTGGACTAAAAAAATGCCAGGTTCTGAAGTTCTTTATCACAAACAATGTTGAAGTTGCTCAGGATCTGTAAGTTTTTAATTCCAGAAGTTCTGTGTAAAATATCAATGCAAACTACTTTATTAATTTGTTACAAACCCTTGATTTTGGTATTAGGTTGGAAAGAAAGTAATGTCTGCAAATACAATGCAACAGAAAAGTGCTATTTACCATACATACAAGTACAAATTAGTCCAAAATGTATTTGCCACGTGACCTGCATCCATTCCAATAGAGGTACTGCAGGCATGTGATTCTTCCGCTAATTAGTGTCATTCCGTGAATTCACTTTTTGGAAAAAACAGAAATCCGCTAAACTTGTCATTTGCGGTCTCGGGCTTTTGACAAAAGTTTGTGATTGTTGATATGTTAAGAAAAAAATCGGGGCAAAAGAGAAAAATTCGTTGGGTAGGTGGCGATATTTCAGTCGTAAGGCGTAATCTTTCTGCTGCTGCTCAGGCAGCGGTGGCGTCACTTCAAACGTCTCGGTTTGTTCGAAACCGTTTTTTTTTTTTTTTTTTTTAGGGGAACACTCCACTGTTTCACTTTACCTCTGTTCTTCCCAATGCTTTTTTTTATTATTATTTTTTTAGGGGAACACTCCACTGTTTCACTTTACCTCTGTTTTTCCCAATGCTTTTTTTTTTTTTTTTTTTTTAGGGAACACTCCACTGTTTCATTTTACCTCTGTTCTTCCCAATGCTTTTTTTTATTATTATTTTTTTAGGGGAACACTCCACTGTTTCACTTTACCTCTGTTTTTCCCAATGCTTTTTTTTTTTTTTTTTTAGGGGGACACTCCACTGTTTCACTTTACCTCTGTTCTTCCCAATGCTTTTTTTTTTTTTTTTAGGGGAACACTTCACTGTTTCACTTTACCTCTGTTCTTCCCAATGCTTTTTTTTTTTTTTTTTTTTTTTTTTTGTAGGGGTGGGGGCAAATCAGTTGAGAGATTGTGCAGAGCCCTGAGCCATCATACGCAAAGAAAAGAAGTTCTGTTCACATGCGATCGGACATTTATGTTACGAATCTTCTCTCTCACTGGTGGGCGAAAGTGTCATACGCATCCGAATATGCCAACCATTGCAGATTTCCCCCGGGATTACAGGTGACTAATGAAAAATTACAGAAATTCGGATTTTCGCTGTTATTAAGAATGTTTTACTGGTTTTGTAATTAATCAATGTAGAAGCCTCTGAACAAAGTTCGTGGTTTTTTTTTTTTTGGTTTTTGTTTTTTCCGAGGAGGAAGAATTTGTTTTGCTTGTTTGAAAGCTAAGTGGAAAGAATGCACCAAGGTTAATCTTGGAATGCACGGCACCGGGCCGGGATTACGTCGGCCGGAAGCCTCTGAACACAGTTTGGGACACCGCTCTTCATTTCTTTCTCTTTTTTTTTTTTTTCTTCCTGAGAAGGAGAAATGTGTTTTTCTTGTTTGAAAGCTAAGTTAAAAAGAAAGTTAAGTGCTGGTCCAGGATTACGTAGACCCGGCGTGCTTCTTTCACTGTGGCCCGGGATTACATCGGCCCGAAGCCTATGAACAAAGTTTGTGACGCAGCTCTTTGTTTCCTTACTTACTTTTTCCGAGGAGGAATTCGTTTTGCTTATTTAAAAGCTGTGTGGAAGAAAGAATGCATGGCGCGGGGCCACGATCAGGGCCCGATTTACACAGAATCAGGAATTTTCCAAAAACAGAAGTGAAGAAATTTGAAAAATTTTGTTAGAATTGATGCACGGTGTACAAAAGTTCATATTCCAAAAGTTACACCATTTATCTAAAGTAGTGAAAGCTTTGATATCATGCATTCATAGTCCTCAGGCTGAAAGTTCTTTCAGCATAATGGATAAATTATTGTCATGTAAGAGAATAAAGGGGGGGGTGACAAAGAAATGGGAAGCAGAAGATATTAACAGAAAGAAAAGCTAAGCAAAGATTGCTCTACAGTTGCAGTCACCAAGGGATAAAAAATATGGCCATGGAATTTGCTGAGAAGAAAGTAACACAAGAGGAAAATTAAGCTGATGTTCTAGCAAGTAAAACAAGAAAGATGACACCGAATTTTCGGGTTTAATAAGCACGTCTTTTGAATCCATTCTGACACAAGTGAAATTTATCTAAGCTATTCAAAGTCAATGGAACTGGTATGGAAAACAATAGTGTCTGACGGAAGAAAGAAGTTTTTCAATTGGGTTTTTAATCTCTCAGATATTGCTGTAAACGGACTCGTGAGCTCTTACACCCTTTGGTTGCAGACTTGTGCGTTAAGAAAAACGTGAATTTATATGAGAAACACTTTGCACCAGTAACGCTCTCCAACATAGAAATAATTTTTCAAATCGGTCTCTTAGAAACAGATATATCGACAAAAATAATATGTGACTTTACGTCCCCTGGTGGGGAAAACCATGCATTATTGTAGGAAGAAAGTATTCTCAAAAGGTTTTTCCATATGAGCACTATCAGTCCAAGAAAAAAAAATTTAGTCGAGTTTCCAGGAGCCCAGATTTTGCTACAAATACACCAGAAGCATAAATTAGCACTTATGCCCCGCCCCCTGGTGGCCAAACCTTTCTTTACCAAAAAGAAATTATGTGAAAAATATTTTCCATCGTGTCTTGTATGTGACACAGGAAAAAAATTTCAAATCGGAGTTTTAGAAGCAGAAAATGCAATTTACCTTTGTGGGCCCTAGCGGAAAGTATGAATTACTTGAAAATTTTTAATTTATAGGAAAAACATTTTGCATCGGAAACACTATCCAACAAAGAAGGAATTTTTCAAATCGGACTCCTAGAAGTAGAGATATTGACAAAAATAAGATATACATACATCTACGTTCCCTGGCGTAGAAACCATGCATTATTTCAAGAAGAAAATGTTCCTAAAAGGTTTGTCGACATGAGTAGTATCGGTCAACAAACCACTTTTTTTTCCAACCCGGGTTTTTTTTTTTTTTTTTTTTTCAAAATTTAGAAATTATGTGCAGAGGATTTCCCATCACGAGCTGTATCTGGTACGGGAAGAATTTTTCAAATCGGAGATTTAGAAGCAGAGATATAGGGGGAAAGCAATTTACCTTTATGTCCCCTAGTCTATGAATTAATTGAAAATTTTGAAATTATATGAAAAACATGTACACTGAAAACACTATCGAACAAAGAAGGAATTTTTCAAATCGGACTCCTAGAAGTAGAGATATTGACAAAAAAATAAGATATACATCTACACCCCTGGCGGAGAAACTGGAATATTTTAAGAAGAAAATATTCCAGGAATGTTTATTGATGTGAGTGGCATCAGTCCATGAAAGAATTTTTCAATTTGATATTTTAGAAGCTCAGATTTTATGGCAAATACATCAGAAGCAAAAATTAACACTTACGCCCCTGGTGGCGAAAGTATCCTTTACCAAAAATTTGAAATTATATGCAAAAGATTTTCCATCAGGAGGAGTATCCGCTTAAGAAAAAAAATATCAAATCAGAGTTTTAAAAGAAGAGTTATCAGGTAAAATGTTATTTACTTTTAAGCCCCTAGTGGAAAATCTATGCGTATAAACATATAAAACGAGTGAAACACAGAGTCACGTACGGTAAAAGGTTCGTTTAGCGGTAGCTTTCGGTCAATGCTCTCTTGAAATCCTGCGTTTCCAAGAGAGCATTGAAATTTTGTTCACCAAAAACTGCAATTCAGAGACCCCTCGCCAAATCCCATTTATTTGGATCTCTTCTAAAATCTGGCAACATTTCCAACACCCCTTTCAAATTGTAGTTCTGGCAAACAGTCGATCGCGGGTGTTCAAGGTCGTAGGATGACCGAAAGCTACCGCCAACAAACTTTTTACTGTACGTCACCCTGTGTGTTTTGCTCGTTTTATATGATTATGTATTATTGTCGCATGACGCCTGAGTTTTAAAACCAAATCTATGCATAATTTGAAAAAGTAACTATATCTAAAATACTCTTTGACATAAATGGAATTGAAAGATAAAAGATTTTTTCAATCTGATGTTTAGAAGCAAATGTGTGGAATAAAATGTATTTTTAAATTTGACATCGTCTGCATTTACGCCCCCTAGTGGCGAAATTGTACATCATAAAAACCTAAATAAAGGATCATCATTCGCATATTCCAAGTTTCCCAATTCAAAAAGATTTTTCCATATCGGACTAATAGTTGCAGAGATATCCATGGGTACTGACAGACGGACGGACGGACGGACGAACCGGTAACATAAGCACGATCGTTTTTTTTACAAAAGACGTGCTAAAAAAAGAGCCGTGTTTGAAGCAATGTCTTTTAAAACCATTTTATTTTGTTTTGAATTCAGTAATTTTCTATTGTGAATACAGTGGTGTGCTCTAAATATTTACATAAATAAATTACAGTGAACAATTCCATCTTGCTTGTGCTGCGTTATATTCACACATTCTCGTTGCATGTTCTGATTTTTTACCTGGTTAAAAAAGTTCAGCCTTTTTGTTCCTTGGTCATTCTCGTGTGTGAAAAGGGCAGGAGATAAAGGAAATAAAAACAAAACTTGCAGTTTGAAGTGAATTGAAATTTAAAGCTAGTTTTTTTTTTTTTTTTTTTTTTTTTTTTTTGGGTAGGCCTACTAGGGATCTCATGTCTGTAAGAAAAATGCAACCAAGCTTATTACCCCATGGGTGTTTGTGAAAAATGAACAAGCCCTCGTGGTTCAGCTGGAGCTCCAGCTGATTGGGGGATGGCATCCCCACAACCCTACCTGACCATGTGGTTTTTTACTGTACCTGAAGCTCTTGGGCGAATCCTGGCTCTTTCTCCATTAATCCCAATAAAACAAACAAAATGAGCAAAAACGGCAAGTTTAAAACCATATTTGAACCTTCTCCCGCAACACCTCGTTGCTTTTGTCTGTGTCACTAAATTAATCATACCACTGATGTCCCATGTTGTGGTTATTTCATACTAGTTATGTATGTGTGAGTACGCCAAAAAAAAAAAAACATAAACAGAATACTTGTGGGGTTTTTTTTTTTTATTGCTTGTGTGGGTGGTTGTGTACATACATAAAACAATTTTGTTTTTCAACACTTGGTGTATTGTTGTTGTGTATCACCAAATCACACCATGTTCGTGTTACATGTGTAGTAATGTGTGCACTCTAGAGAAATAGTATTTCTTGGACTCTTGTAGATAAGCATAAAATGGCCATGTAAAGTAAATTCAGTATATTGTGTAGATATTGATACAAATTGTTGAAACAAACCAGATTGGTATCCTAGGCCAACGTCGGGGCATTGGTTGATGGGCGCGATGGCTCAGTTTTCACGTGAAATTTGATCTTGTTCCCCTCTGAGCCGAAGATACCGCCAAAAAGAGTCTGTGAAGACCTCGAACTCCCCATCAAAACACATAAATTTTTCAATGCCTGCTTTCTGCAGTTCTGCCTGGCAAGAAAAAAACATAACTTTACTTTTTGGAGTTAAGTTTCTGAATCGCCCAACTGCTAAGGAAATCCCCTAGGAATCTGTGAAAGATATAAGTATGTGTTCATGTGGGGTAGCAGCATGACTGGGTGGCCTCTTGCCCCTCTGTTAAAGCCATTGTCCCAGAAAGTGGCTGTTCCAAAAATTCTAGACTAACCTTTATTGAAAAGACCTCAAAATTCTGTCCCATTTCTAGAAAGGGTCAATGACACAAAAAGGGAGAGGGGGGCAAGAAGAAAGAGAAAAATGTACAGGAAAAATACATTTGACTCGTAGCATGGCACATACACTACAAAACATCAAATACAGAAAAAAAAAATTTGCAATTTCAATATTTCTTATTTGAGCTGTTAAACCAGCTTTTTCACCATGCAATTCCTTTTATCCCACATCAAAGAAATACCAATTGTTATATTACATGCTAAGAGGAGAAAATATTTACTTGGCCTATCCTACACATAGCTTATATAGTGGATAATACGAATGTTCATACAGAAAAAGAGAGAAATATTTACTCTGCTCTCACTTCAATTCTACTGAGTATACTTCTCATTTTCCCACCTGCTGGGGTGAGTAATACAAAAAAAAAAAAAAAAAAGAGAGAGAGAGAGAGAGAGAGAGAAACATCTTATAACCATAGGCACCAACTTTCTAGAAATCCAATTGGTGCTCAAGCCCATCACAATGACATGGAGTACAAGCAGAGAAAAGATGAGGGGTGATAAGCTTTGGAAATACATTGCAGACTAACTTTAAAAAAAAAAAATCTATTTAACCTAAATTTTGAGGCTGTTAGATATCTATCAAAAATACCACAATCTGTTGTCGAAGACCATAACATTTTCAGCAGTTATTTTGTCTCTATTTTTTTCTCTCCTGAATTTTGGAAAACCAGTGGGTTTTCAAAACACCTGAACATGAAGATCAAAAAATTTTCTGATTTTTTTTCATAATTATTATTTGCCTTGGTACCCTGAAATGGCAATGGGCTGGACATACTGCCAGAAGGACAGATCATCGATGGACAGCCGAAATTTTAGATTGGATTCCAAGGGACAGGAAAAGACCCAGAAGAAGACCACATGGGAGATGGGTGGATGAAATTCGAAAGTATGCAGGGGTGACATGGAGGAGACTGGCACAAGACAGACCGTTGTGGAGGAAACTTGGGGAGACCTTCGTCCAGCAGTGGATTGATAATGGTTGACAATGATGATGATGATGACTTACATATTAACGCCACTGCAGCAGAAGTTGTGCTTAATGCGCCAATAAAGAGCAATCTTGTTGTTCGCACGCGCAGGCATTTATATTTTGGATTCTTTGTTGCCTTTATGTCCACCGAAATCCGATTGACTACTTTGTTTTTAAATAAAGTGTTTTATTTTATGATTTGTCGCAAACATTTTAGGTGTAGACGGCACTTAAACCGCCAAATCTGTAGCTGCGGTGGCGTTAATACGTTCATGTGGCGACAGCATCAGGTGAAAGAAAATACAGACTGTTTTAAATCTATGTTGAACTCTATATCGGCCCATTTTCCACCGAAATCCGATTGACTACTTTGCCTGCGCGTGCGAACAACAAGATTGCTCTTTATTGGCGCATTAGCACAACTTCTGCTGCGGTGGCGTTAATACGTAAGTACCTTTGCCTTTTCCAATCCCACAATTGTTCAAATTTGTAAAAACTATGTGAATAAAAATTCTTCTAAAGACTAAAAACTTTTTTTTTTTTTTTTTCAAATTTCAACAGTGCTGGGGCACTTTAGGCTTAAAAAATTTGTACTGATGCGTGTCATGAGTACTTTAAAGTTTTCCACTCCCAACTGATATAAATAAAAAAAAATAAAAAGTTTATTTACTCTCTGTGTCTAATATGTTCGTATACATGGTGTGGTCAAAAGGGAAATAACTATAATTTGACTCCCCTGGATTTTTCTGTGGGTCCACAGCAATTCTCATTTTCAGTTTGCATCGAAATAGGACTCAAACGCTGTATGAATTACAAGAGAACATCCGCAGTAAATGTCGCAAGGTAACACTGTCCAACTTTCAGGGCTCCCTAACATTTAATTTTCCCTAAATTCGAGTATTTTTGTTAAACATACAGTGTATTTAAGATAAAACACATTAATAAAAAGGTGAAAGAACAGAAAAATAAAAGTGCTTTTCTCTCAAAGACTTAGAACGGTTGAGAAATTTATTGGTACAACTAATAACTAAAAAGCTCAATTTTGTTGTAACTTCTTCATTATATTACAGGAATACGAGAGCTCAAAGCTACCAGACTCAGTCAAAAGGTAATGAATTACTATAAAATGTTTCACTGCATAAATTTGATGCTGTGTTGGCTGGTTTCTAAAATACTGAAATTGAACAATGAAGTATCATTAACCGGGAAGTATTGATTTCTTTAAACACTCTTCGTATGGTTGAGCTTCCCTATTCCAGTAATAAGTTAAGAAAAAATTGTGTGCTTTAGAAATTTGATGGACTGTACACTTTTACTCCTGCGAGACATTTTCATCAAATCGTTCTTTCCTCCAGCTACAGAGCTCCTGGTGATGTTCCCCTTAGACTTTACCAAGGTTTATGCGTTTTTTAAGATTATATTTTCTATTATTGTTTCAGTAACCAAAAAAGAATGGCGATCAAATCAAAGTATTATATAACTTTTATGACAGCTTAATAAATTCCTCCCGAACAAATTTCAAACTATCACTGGACAGCTTAAAAATAATAAGAGATCACATTTTAATTTAATTAAGAATAAGTGACAAATGAAGACAAATTTTCCGTTAGATTTTAAAAACGCCACTAGAAATAGGGTTGCTAAGAATAGTGCATCTTGCCATGAGAAATCCGTTCACTTACTGACCTAAAATGTGTTTTGTCTCACAATGGCTCTGAATAAATTCATTTGCAATATTATCGAGGTCTAAATCACAAATTAGCTCCTTGTTGACGTGTAAAATAGCCAAGTCATTTAGTCATCGTTGCATTCAGAAATGTTTTCAAGCGCCGAAAAAGATAGTTCTGCGGAACATGTTAATACGGGAACAGTTATAATCAGTTGTACAAACTTCACATATTCAGAAAGCAAAAGACGGAGAGGAACACGGTCATCACTGCTGAGGAAGTTTACAGCATCGCTGATAATGTGCATTGAAATCTTTTAGCCTTGACTTTGTCTAAAAACATCCTAATGCAGAATTAGTTTATTTTCGTGGAAATCAGGTCCATAATGTCCTTAGTGCTATTTTTAATTGTATTAAATGCCTCCATCTTGGCAAGATGATTTATTACTTGTTTCTGCAACTAGTTTACAGTAATGTCAATGGTTTCAAAGAAAACCTTCCTGTATTTTTCTTGGGAAGACTGGAAAACATGGGGTTCACATCCATCATCAATGCGTCGTGGTATCTTTGGTTCATCTATGTCTAGTTCTTTTGTGTTGAATCGTCTCATAGCGAATGAAACCCACTCTCTCTTTGAGCTACAAGAGAACTCGTCAGAGTCTCTAACTTGATTTTGCTTCCTGAAGGTGGAGAAAAGTTTTCTGAATTGCTGCATTAAGTGATTAGATGCTTTGAAAAATGACAGTTACCATTTTAAGTAGAAAAAATAATTTAAATTCTTGGAATTTGTGGAGATACCGCTAACCTTTGCTCCCAGTTCATTTCTTTCTGCTGAAAGATCTCCCAGAAAAAGTAATAACGGTGTCATAATTTGCTTCAAGGATTTTCAGCAAATTTACCCTTAGTAGACCACCTCGTGGGACAAGAAGGCCTCAAACAAAGGCGTCTCACTTGCATCTTGAAGTGACTTGAACATTGCAAGTTGTTTGGGCGAATTTCTGATAAACGATTAAGTTCACGTACAAGAACTAGAAAATCTCGGAATAGAATCGATGTTCTGCATGGCATCTAGTACAACCAAATTTAACTTGTGGACTACGCAGTGTTCAAATATGGCCCTTGATGCTATTTTCCAAAAGCCGACTTTGCAAACCTGTCAAGTATCCCCTTACATTTGATGCTCCATCGTGACATTGCCCACGACAGTTGCGTATATCGAGATCAAATCGTGCTAATATATCCTGAATAACAGAAAATAGAACATCTTCGATCGTTTTTGGCGTTTCATAAAATCCAATGGAAAAGTTCTTTCGCTTTTAACCTGGCATCCACTGTGTGATAACAAATGATACCTGTTCTTTAGTTGAAAAATCACAAGTTTCGTCAATGACCAGAGAATAAATGGCAGCATCTTTTACCTCCATTAACTTTTTTTGGACATGATTCGACATAAGACCAAGAATTTCATTGATGGGGTCGTGCAACATCCATTTAAATTTAGTGCGGAGGAGCCAAGATTTCAGCTCTGGAACATCATCTGCTCGAAGGTTGAGTAACTGCACAAGATTCGAACTTGCGTCATCATGACCACGAATGGCTGAGCCAGACATTTCTGAGATGAAATCATTTTCAGGAGTGCCTGCCTTGCCTCTTTCGTGTAGATTACTGTTTGATAGGGATGCCACAATTTTTATTTCTTTGTTCACTGAAGAGCACAATAAAGCTGCTGTTCTATATAGTGAACTTTTCTCATGAGTCTTGAACCGATCGATTGCTTTTTGCCAAGCGGAAAATCCATCAGTAACGAAAGCACAAAATGCATTTTGATTTTTGCTTGAAAACACCGGAAGACCCTCTTTTTGTTCAACGGCGAGTGTACAAACAGAACAAAACACTGTCTACGTCTGAATTAAGGTGGCAATCATGGATATGCCACCTTCCACTTTTGTTGAAAACATCTTCCCTTCTGTCTTTCTACTTTCCGCTGAGCAAAGAATTAGGCATTGTACTCGTGCTTGGGCAAGTTGTGGCTGTAACATTACTCCTGCCTCCCTCGTTCGGCAAAACAGGCGTATTACATTTGGGTAATTTTATAACAAATTTCTCCATTTTTAACACTTTTAAAAATGGAAAGGGATCATGGAGCGTCAATTGAATGTCGAGAAAGTAACAACGGAAAGCAATGAACAATGCTAAATGTTCATGAAAACGACTTTACTCTTTCAGATCGTCTCGTCCCACACACTGTCTCCCCCAATAAAACACCGCTTTGGTAACAGTTGACCGGCCACCTGCACTGGCCGGGATGCTTTGAACAAGCCCGAACCCTGCCGACTCTCTCTTTCTCTTCCCTGGAATGAGTGGCGCTAAATTAGGAACGGCCGACTGCTTATAATCCACTGGGTTGCTCACGATGGTCGTTAAACCTCCAATCAATAAAAAAACCAGCCGGTCAATGTGGCTCGGTTCGGACTTTGAGCCACCAATGAAACCTGCATTCGTGGCGAAATGTGCGGCCCGTGGTAGACTGTCGCGACTATGCTAATCCGCAGCCCTATTCCACAAACTAGTAGCAGGCTGTTTTCGTTTCCCCTGTCAGCCATGCTCGCTCATGGTTTCTTGAGGCTATTAGTGGGAGACTTATCCACCTAAAATCGTTTTCCCGTCATTTCTAGTTTCCGACCATCTGCGGGGTAAAAGAAATAAAGCAATTTTTCCTTACTGACATCCCAAACAGAACATTTTGCTACTCTTTCTGTGTTCACAGTCAGCTCCACCAATGTTTTCCATTAATAAAAAAAAAAAAGGAGAGAAAACTTAATTTTCAATGGGTGCCTTGCACCCCTTGGAAATATTCAGTAGGTGCTCCGGCCCCGGAGCACCCGCACCCACATAGTCGGCGCCCCTGACTGTAACTACAATTTCACACTATGTGTATATTTTTAGAACTAAAGGAGGAAAGATTATTGGGATGAGAGAAGGTGGATTTTCCTACTGCGAAATTGCCGCTCATACAAGGCGAAACGCTAGTACAGTGGTGCAAACGTTATGTCAGGTCCACAGCTAGCCCTAGAGAGATGATAAATATGAAATGAACGAAATTTCACCTTCCGCTAAACTTTTTATCACCCAAACATGGAGGGGGGGGGGGCACCTTTTCGCACTCCACAATGAATAAAGGAGAATAAAAACAGATGAGAGACAGAATTTATTTGACTTTTTCTCTGGGCCCAAAGAATCGTACCCAAGGGAGGTGAAATATGAGTTTAAAAAAAAAAAAACAGAAAGCCACTCCAGGGAAGAATCGTCACCCCTTCCTGAACTGATCTCCATTATTTTTCGATTTATTTCTCAAGAAAAAGTGTGGATAACGTTGATGAAAATCTGAAAAACATCGATCAGGTGTCCACAAATTTTTATCAACATGTCAGCCACATACTTGAAGACATTCAGATGCTTTTGTTGAGAAGGTTTTTTTTTTTTTTTTTTTCCCCCAATATATTTTTTGAAAATTCATTTATTTATTTATTTATTTATTTACTGGATTCATTTACAGTAAATACATATATTGATTATTTTACTGCGTATCTACTGAAAATCAGAGAAATGCACCAATACCAATACCTTGAGTATCTTATTTTATGGCAGACTTTTTACGTAAATGCATGATAATAGTATATTCAATTACATATGGAAATGTATTGCTAAAGTGCAAGAAATTTTGTGTTTTCTTGAGATGAAAAGAAAAAGATATACTTAGCAATATTTTTAGGTTTTGGATGATAAAATGAAATTGTACACGTGTGTGTGCATACAGCCGGGGAGGGGGGGTCGTACCATGATGTGCCAGAGGCCTCAGACATTCTTAAAGAGCATCCCTGACAGATTAAGAACAAAACTATCTCAGCAAAATGTTCTACAAAAATGATGGAAGTTTTTGTCAACAAAAACATCACTAATAGGAATGGGCCACCTAAATTTTGCGTGAATTGGTTAAAAACTTTAAAACTGTCCACAAAATTCTTTGTTCGGGCTTCTTTATGTGGTTGGCTGTACAAAATTCCAAATAAAAAATTTCACGGCAAATCTTAAATTTTTGAGGTCATCGTCTCTTTGTCAGCTATGGTGTATTTAAAAATTTTAGTTAGTTTTGTGAAGATGTTTTCTTATTTTTGATCCAGTGCTGACCAGGGTTTAATTATTTTTTTTTTTAAATCGGATTTATTTGATTTAAATTACTGTTGTGTTTCAGTTCAACTTTAAAATACCTCTTCATTCTTCAATGTAAACATAAAACATAACATTCTTCTCCATGATTGACTTGATGGTATATATTTTTAAAATTTAAGTGACTGCATAACAGGAATGGAGAGAATGGTATTTCTTAATGCCATGCATTATCTTCACTGATTTGTGTCTACTAAACTTCTTAATAATTATTGATATGCAAATCATATTTTGCATTCAAGAAACATTTATTTTTCATACATTAAAAAATAAATCTGAATCACCAGAGAGAGAGTTTCTTGAGTGAATTCTGTAGAAGGAATATTCTTTGCATAACATGTGGAAACAGGTCTTCTGGCTATGTAATTTTCAAGTTCTTTGATGTGATTAATGTTATGTGACGAACAGTTAATGCAGGCAAAATCAGAGATGTCTGATTGCTATGTTAATAGTTCTGATAAATCTGAATGTGTAAAACAGAAAAAGTGTTAGTCACTATATTACTGGTGCAGTTTTAAAAAAATCTACAATTACCCATTAAATTTGAATCATAAATTAAAAGCTTCAAAATAATATATTGAATTAAAAAGAAAGCTTGTGATAAAAGAAACTATTTGTTCATCAATTTGAACAAAAATACTAGTTTTGCTGCTTTTTGAATTCCTAGCTTATTTCTTAGCTTAGAATGCACAATGTTAAATGTTGAGAAAATTCTTTCAATTCCAGTTGGAGAGATGCTGTTAGTAATTGCAAAATACTTTGCAGTTCTTTTTTTTTTTTGTTTTTTGTTTCTATTGACTCTTTCACTGTGGAAAAGGAATTTCACCAGTCTAAAGAATTTACTGCAAGCTGCACTTTTTCTTCCGTCATTGTTCCACTGAATGGTGCAGATTTTGTCAGAAGCTTAATGAGAATAATCAGGAATGTGTCTCCATATTTTTCGCTGGCAAATCGTGAAGCAACTTCTTTTTCTTCAGGCATAATAGTCACATCCACGAGAAAAGTCAAAAAATGAGCATAAGATAAAGCTTGACCATATATTTTATGAAACAACTCCAATTGCTTTTCATCTAAGATGTCATTTAATACAATTTCCAACTTTCTCCTCACTACATTTGCCTCAGAAATTTTGCAATTGTTCCTCTGGACTCTATCTAAAGGGCATTGGCTGTTGGTTGAAATATTGCCAACACACCCAAATTCATTACCTTTTCTTTGATTTTAGATTCAATATTGCTATCTTTATCATTAATTACTATTGCCATGAGCAATGGTTAGTTATTGATGTAACTTCTTAAACAGTTGCACATGGAATTTCAGCATACATCTTGGGGCAACAAAAGAGCTAATCCACCAGTTTGTTTATCTGCTGATCTAACAAAATAATGATTTCTGAAATACTTCAATTTGTGTACTCTGCTCTTTGATGTTTGAAATCTGTAGATCTTTTGCAAGGTTTAAAATTTAAGCTGTGCAACCATATGTGATAACATCAATGTTTTTCTCCATTTCTTTCCTCATCTTAGTCATATTTGAAGCATTGTCTGTTACAAAACTCCTAACTTCAAAATGGAGTTTTTTTTTTCTGCTGATTTCAAACTGCATAAAAATTTGTTCAAGGTAATCACTTGTATGGGGGTTACCAGAAGTGTTAAAACCGTACACTAAATAGACATCACCATCTGAAGTTGTTACACAAGAACAAACAACTGGTTCATTAAGGACATTGGACCAGCCATCTATACTCGTGCAGACTATCTTACCTTTTAAAGACAGAACATTTCTCTATTCCAATATCAAAACCTCATCTAACATATACAACCTGCTATATTCTGTTCTGTTGGTGACTTATAGCCAGGATGTAGCATTTCAATAAGGTTCTTGAACTCCTTATTTTCAACCACATGAAATGGAGAGTTTGAAGAATAGATCATTCGAACAGTTTGCAGATCAAACATTTTTTTTTCTGTTTAACGCTGTGGTTCATGTCACAAATGACCCCATTCTAAAATTTAAAAAATGTCTGTTCTGTCGCAGATTTAGTGGTTGCTTCAGGTACCAATGACAGTTCTCTTTTATGCTTGGATTCCTTGGCAGGTTAAGCATCATCAACTTCAGCATATCTTAAATTAGTTAAAGTGCTCGGTTGATGGTCATTAACTTCATTTGCATTTAATGAACACAAAGAGTAATGGTTTTTCATGCATGCTATAAGTCCCTGGATCCCTTTTTCACAAGTTTGCACTTAGCACGTGAACCTTTGCCACTTATATTTTTAATTTCTTCAAAATAATTCCAAATTATGAAAGAAATATGGGATTACGCCATATAATACAAATTTTGAAGATGACAATCCGATTTTTGGCGTAAATGTGACAATGATGGTAAGTCAGATAACATCCAAAAACTTAAAAATTTTCATCGTCCTGGAGCGGGATTCGAACCCACGTCTCCCAAAAAAACACACGGGTATGCTAACCACTACACCACCCAGAACGACCAAGTTTCCAGTTTCCGATCAATTTGAATTTAACCATCACAGGATTCGCTAGTCGAAGCAACCGGCATTCATTATATATATATATTATATGGCGTAATCCCGTATTTCTTTCATGATTTATCTGCTTCTCCGGGCAAACACGGGATAAGATTCTTAGCCTCCAGATTCGCTAAACATGAATGCCGGTTGCTTCGACTAGCAAATCCTGTGATGGTTAAATTCAAATTGATCGGAAATTTGAAACTTGGTCGTTCTGGGTGGTGTAGTGGTTAGCATACCCGGGCATTTTCTGGGAGATGCGGGTTCAAGTCCCGCTCCAGGACGATGAAAATTTTCAAGTTTTCGGATATTATCTGACTTACCATCCTTGTCACATTTACGCCGAAAATCGGATTGTCATCTTTGAAATTTGTATTATATGGCGTAATCCCTTATTTCTTTCATGATTTATCTGCTTCTCCGGGCAAACACACAATAAGATTCTTAACCTCTAGATTCGCTAAACATGAATGCCGGTTGCTTCGACTAGCGAATCCTGTGATGGTTAAATTCAAATTGATCAGAAACTTGGTCATTCTGGGTGGTGTAGCATACCTGGGCGTTTTCTGGGAGACGCGGGTTCGAGTCCCGCTCTAGGACGATGAAAATTTTCAAGTTTTCAGATATTATCTGACTTACCATCCTTGTCACATTTATGCCAAAAATCAGATTGTCTTCTTCAAAATTTGTAATTCCAAATTGTATCTTTTTTCCTTCCAGTCAGGCTGACTTCAACACTTGTCCTAAAACGAGCTAAGCACTGAAACCCCTTAGCCACACATTATAATGCAACAGGAAACTAACTGAGAATGGTACTTTTAAACTGGCATTGGTTCCTGTGTGTATCTGTTTTATATCACCAGGGCTGGAAAAATGTGGTCGTCTGTGACAAGTGAAAAGAAGTTGACAAATAACAAATTTAGTACTGCAGTTTAAATTCAGTGACAATTATTTAAATGTTATGCCTATTGTTGGCTACAAAATATCAGTTCTTTAGTAAGGCTTATTTTAATTCATAGAACTGATTCGTGACTGTGCGCCAGCTTGGGGAACCGGTTTCTCAGTGAAAGAAATTGGACAGTGAATGCTGCGAGTCAAAACATCCGGGCATGGTACGCTTAATACAGAACATGAGGGAAGAAACTACAAGCCCAGAGAATGATTTCCCCCAAAAAAGATAATGCTTATCTTTTTCCACAGCATTTTGGGAAATCATTCTCCAGGCTTGTAGCTTCTTCCCTCGTGTTTTTTGTTAAGCGTACCATGCCCATATGTTTTGACTCTCGGCATTCACTGTCCAATTTCTTTTCACGGAGAAACCGATTCCCCAAGCTGGCGCACAGTCACGAATCAGTTCTGTGAATTAAAATAAGCCTTATTAAAGAACTGATATTTTTATGTACAAGAGTCAGCCACATGTGCGTCACGAAATCTTGCTTAGCAATTGGTGTCGTAGGTCAAACATGGAGCTTTTCGGAAGGTTCTCAAAGATTGAAGGATTCCTGCATCACCTACTCTAGAGAGATAAAACTGAGTTTTGTTATTATAAAATGGTAATTAAAATTTAAGTTAGGTTAGCAATAAAATGTTTGCAATTTCATAAATATTATTGAACATGTAAGCAATTTAGCTTTTAATTTTTAGTACTGAGTTGTTTTTCTCGCAAGCACTGCAGGGCTGTTGATTTTCAACTGAGAAGTAAGTTATTTGCCTGACTGGTAAACCAGCATGAAATATTTCAAGTCCTGTGTATCACCCTCTACTACTACCCACTAAAATAATCCTCCTGTTAAGTCCATGTACAAGAAGAAAGGGAACACTGGTGAATGCAAAAGATCAGATTTCTGTGCTATTGACAACACCCAACTTCTAACCTCCATGAAAGGAGATTAATGGTCCTGGGGCTTTATAATCTCATGGGAAAGGAACAAATCTCATTTTTGTTAAATTTTAGAATCACCTTTATAAGCATTTATGGTTGCACTTAAGAAATGGCACAAAGAAAAGTTCTTTATGGAAAAAAACCCACATTTACAACAAAATGTATTTTAACTTTCATGGCTAAAATAATAATGGTTTTAGTTTCAACATGAAGTTGATTTTGTTAAATGAATAACTGCTAAATTTAGCACTGTTAATTTGAGCACATGCAGTTTTAATTTTAATAGACTTTACAAATACATAATGGAGATTTGAAGTTTCTATTTGTGATTTAAATCAAATGATTTTTATTCATGATTTAAATCAACGATCCCTGGTACTGACAAACATAAAATTCTTCTGTGTTTGCTTTATTTTCCCTGTTTTATTTTATACATTTCTGATATGCCTTTTTCTTGTAACAATTTTTTACACCACCAATATTGGCTAAGATTTTCAAAATATGGCTAATGGTTTTTGTTATGCTTAATTTATTTTGTGTTTCCAATTGAAATCAAAGGCTCTTTTGGTTCCCAATTTGAATTGGACTGTGAAAAAGCAGCAAATGATAATTTACATGGCAAGCATCACTATGATTTGGCATGCTTGTATGACCTTGTTTTTTTTTTTTTGTTGTTCACTTTTGCACGTCGGCTTCTTCAACCGATTGGCCAGAGAAAAGGAATACGATAGCATCAGTTCCCAAGAAAACGTAAAATTCAACTTCTGCTGAAAAGAAAAATGTGGAACTTGCCTCAACTTCTCTTCATTTTAATATTTACTGAAACGTTCAAAATATAGTTAATGTATTTCTTGCAACCTTGTCTGATACTGAGTGTTGACTTATCTGTGAATGAAGATGAGGAAAATGAGAAATTTAGCCCATTCACCTTCCCATGTCGACTTATAAGCTAAAAAATATTATAATTACATCCGTGCAATAAGTGGCTTCAGTTCATCTTTTGTTAGGCCTATGAATTTGTGTTCTGCTCCTCATATGTCGATTTGTTCTTTTCAGAAAAGAACCTGGTCAGAATCATAAGATATTTTTTTCTCCTTTGTCTTTAGTGGTAGAGCTAATTTCTTTGCCCATTGTGCTCTGCCAGTGCCCTTGATTACAAAAACAGATGAGCATGCACGTTCATCCTTGAAATGGAGAGTGGTGCAGTGGTCTAAGCGATGACTTATGACCATTCGTCCGAAATCCCAGTGAGGCACGGATCTTGTGATTTTCTTACGGTGCTGGCT
Organism: Macrothele yani; assembly: GCA_039090855.1. NCBI lineage: Eukaryota > Metazoa > Arthropoda > Arachnida > Araneae > Macrothelidae > Macrothele > Macrothele yani. Next base: position 31,549,001 of record CM077025.1, read on the forward strand.
CTCCCTTCCTTGGAACTAGTAGCCCCAAATTAGGGACAGGCGACTGATTATAGCCCATTGAGTTGCTCACGGTGGTCGTTAAACCATCAATAAAAAATTAGTGTACTGGGTTAAATGTGAAAGGTGTCAATATAACCTCTAACAGATGGAGATTTGGAGCATATTATGTAATTACTGCACAATCATTTAGCTTTGTTTTAATTATGATTTTATCCTTAACTGTTTTGTATTAATGCATGTATATCATTAAATTTCATCAGACAAATTTTGTTGCATGTTAACATCAGTGTTTGCAAAAAATTATTATTACAGAGCTGCCAATTATTACGGATTTTCAGCTGAATGTACCGAATTACAGATCATGCCTAAAAAAATTAAGGAAAGTCCCTTACCAATCAGTCTGCAGTGCAATTTGTAAATTAGCCTCTAACTTTTGAAAAACAGTGCTTATAAATTCCCCCTAATGTTTACACACTGCTTTCTGTGATTCTCAATCTCGTGAGGCCAAGGAGGGTATGAAATGACTGATATCTTGGAAGTCATCATTGGTGAATGCGGTACCTCAAGTTCTAAAACCTTTCCTGTTCGGCGAAGCATCGTCCAGCCATTTTTTTTTAATTGGAGGTTTAACGACCACCGTGAGCAACTCAATGGGCTATAAGCAGTCGCCCGTCCCTAATTTAGGGTCACTGGTTCCAGGGAAGGGAGAGAGCCAGTGCCGTAAGGCAAACACAACATCCATGCCTGACCGGGATTCGAACCCGGACCCCGTTCGGACGAATGATCAGAGGCCATCGCTTAGACCACTGCGCCACCGGGGCGGCTGTCCAGCCATGTTAAGCTCTGACATGGTTGATTCTCCGCCCTCAATCAGGGTTTTTGTAGCTGCAGCAGGAAGCACTTTCCATCTTAAATTTTCCCTTGTCGTTTTGCTGCGGGATTTTGGATGATGTTTAAAATTTAGCCATTGTTTAGTTATGTATAAAAAACATAAGATATCACATCGGTATCGATAACTATACAAAGGAATGGCCGTGTCTTAAGAAGTCCAAGGTTTTTGAGGGACATGTGTTTTGCATGACTTGTGACTTTGATCGTTCATGGCAGTCAGGATGAGTGCCGTCAGCACGTTATGTCAAAAAAACACGAAGAATTTGGCATGTTAAAAGCTGTTTCAAAACCATTGGCCAGTTTTTTTGAAAAAATACAGAAAGTGATGTAACAAAAACAGAAATGCTTTTCACTTCTTTTGTTGTGGAGCACAACTTACCTGTTGCTACTGGTCATGCAGGACTGTTGTTTCGTGCCATGTTGCGGGACTCCAAACATCGCGAAACAAAATGGGTGTGCAAGAACCAAGACAAGTGCTCTCATACAGAATATGGCTAACTCAACACAAACTGGCATCGTTAGTATTATACAGAAAAATCATTTTCTCTAGAGACATGGCAGTACAGATTCTGGTGATGTCAAGCTTTAATCCTGTTGTGTTCTAATCAGTAAAGTTGAAGGCAAAATTGTTACATTATTGCTTTCCATGTTAGAGTGTTCTAACAACAGAGGAGAGGGCATATTTAAAATTTTGAATGATGAATTTGAAACACAAAATATTCCTTGGAAAAACTGTCTTTTGCATGTGATAATGCTAATACAATGATTGGGCAAGTAAAAGGTGTAGCAGCATTTCTTAAGGAAGTACAACCAATAATGGCCGCCCCGGTGGCGCAGTGGTCTAAGGCGTTGGCCTCTGATCATTCGTCCGAAAGGGGTTCGGGTTCGAATCCCGGTGAGGCATGGATGTTGTGTTTGTCTTACGGCACTGGCTCTCTCCCTTCCCTGGAACCAGTGACCCTAAATTAGGGACGGGCGACTGCTTATAGCCCATTGAGTTGCTCACGGTGGTCGTTAAACCTCCAAAAAAAAAAAAAAAAAAAAAACCAATAATGGTTGTCCAAGGTTGCTCCTGTCATTTGATTCACTTGGCTGCTAGGAAAGCAACTGCAGCACTTAAACAGATAAATGTTGAGCAGCTTCTAGTGGAGTTATATTATCTTTTAGAGAAAAGATAATATAACCGCACTTTTCTTTTGTTCTAAACAGAAAAACAGTTTGAAGTTATGCCAGGTAGTTTGTGGCACAAAACCACAGAAAATTTTGAAATATGCCAGTTCTCGTTGTTATCATTACTTGATTCAGTGAATAGAGTACTTCAGCAGTAGGAAGCTTTAAAACAGTTTTTTTTTCTTCTTGAAAATCAGGATGACATTAGTATTAGATCACAAATACAAAATCCAATGTGTGAACTGTATTGTTTATTTCTTAGTAACGCCCTTCCAGTATTTACTGCCATTAATTTGGGAAGTATTTCTTCAACAAGAAGCACCTGCTATACATCTATTGCACAGGAAGCTTATGAGTCTCTTTACTGACTTATTTATTAGTAAGATTTGTAAATCCTACAGCAGTATCTGAGGGTTCAGTATCAATAACAGATATAGATTTAAAAAAAGAAAGTATCAGAAGGATGACTGATCTTGTAATCGGAGCCCACGCAAGAGTTTATATAAAAGAGTATTGTGACTACATGTTGAAAAATTTTCCCATAAAAAGTGAAATGTTAAAAGAATGCAGCAGTGGCTGATGTTTTACTCCGGATAGAAGTTTCTTATGTATCAGTAGAGTTTTTTTTTTTTTCATTGTTTCCAGGTCTTCTAACTTCTGAAGAGGTCAGTAAATTAGAGGGAGAATTTGCCACATAACCATTTGAAGATACTGAAGCCGCCCCGGTGGCCTCTGAACATTCGTCCGTAAGGGGTCCGCGTTCAAATCCCGTCAGGCATGGATGTTGTGTTTGTCTTACGGCACTGGCTCTCTCCCTTCCCTGGAACCAGTGACCCTAAATTAGGGACGGGCGACTGCTTATAGCCCATTGAGTTGCTCACGGTGGTCGTTAAACCTCCAATCAAAAAAAAAAAAAAAGATGCCTCAGGTTGTCAAAAATATATTAACCTTACCCAAATTCATGCTTCACTGTATTAACCATTCCACATAGCAATGCTCTTATAGAGAGAATTTTTACCTTGGTAAGAAAAAAAAAAACAGAATTTCGACCAAGTGTACGCACAAGTACTTTAAGTGCACTCCTTGTTGAAAGAAACTAGCATTTCCTTCTGCAAAGCTATTCTATAAGAAAATATTTTCAATGAAAGAATTGAACTCTGCTAAGCAGTCGCTTTTGGGTGAACAGCCGGCATAAAATTGATATTACTATTTGTTTGGTCCTATAGTCAAATTTTATTACCACATTTTTGTCATCTGAGAAGACACCAATAACAGTGGTTTTGAATGTTTATTGTAGACTGGCAGGCATGACACGTCTAGTTTATTTTCAGCTTTTTTTTTTTCTTCGTTTTTTACAAACAGGTCGGTCACTTTCACCATGCTTGGTTTTTTTAAGTTTCGAATTATTACTGATAGACACCTTTAAAGGTTGGCTGTTCTGTTATTATTGTTATTATTATGTATTATTATTATTATTATTCAGGACTTTCAGAGGCAGAAGTGCGGTTGTAAATAGAAAAAATAATTTATGGTCCCTGATGTAAAAAATGTTCAGTGTTAGAAACAAAAACTAAAATATTCATCATAGCAACATACCTGATGCAAGAGAAATCTTTTCAATTTCTGTTTTAGAAATGAAGCAGTAATTTGCTACCACAAATGTACAGTTTTATCCCCACATTGGCAGAACTGTTTATCATTAAAAAAAAAAAAAAAGCATGCACTATATGTTTCACGTGGAAGAAAATGTAATTTTCCAATTCTGTCTTTTAGGGGTTTAGTTCAAGTGGAGATAAAAGGAGCAACATAAAAACTCATACCCACTCTTGTTTATGCATTCTTTTATAGAAGGCGTAAATAAGCCTTTTTTTTTTTTTTTGTTGTTGTTGCTTGTGTGAAGAATATTTTCGACAAAAATATTTTTTTCAAGTGGAGCTTTCTGAAATAGAGAGATGCCGCTTCAGTGGTGCAGTGGTCTTAGCGGTGGCTTCTGACCATTCGTCCGAGAAGGGTTCGAATTCCGGTGAGGCATGGATGTTATGTTTGGCCTACGGCACTGGCTGTCTCCCTTCCCTGGAGTCATTGGCCTTAAATTAGGAACGGCATCTGCATTATAGCCCATTGAGTTGCTCATGGTGGTTGTTAAACCCCCAATTTAAAAAAAGAAAGGAATAGAAATATTTGTCAGTAGTTTATAGAGAAATATGTGAGGTTATTATCATAGTCAAGCTAGCCAGAGAAAAGTATTTGAAGTATCGTAGCCGCCCCGGTGGCGCAGTGGTCTAAGGCGTTGGCCTCTGATCATTCGTCCGTAAAGGGTACGGGTTCGAATCCCGGTCAGGCATGGATGTTGTGTTTGTCTTACGGCACTGGCTCTCTCCCTTCCCTGGAACCAGTGACCCTAAATTAGGGACGGGCGACTGCTTATAGCCCATTGAGTTGCTCACGGTGGTCGTTAAATCTCAAAAAAAAAAAAAGTATCGTAATTTTCGTCGTATTATCTTCGAATAGTATGCTGCTTAAAAAGACATGCGTTTTGGGGGGCACAACTATTGGGTTGGAAAAGTCATGACGTATTTTGGCACCCGATGGCGGTTTCGGAAGTACTAGAGGCATGCGCAGCTCTGTTATCGCTATGGCATTCGACAGGTGCCAGTTCTAGCTGCAGTCTAAGAGGAATAGTGAGGGATTTGCAGAGATTTGGCATCAAGTTGAAGATGTAAGATCAAACTGTGCATTTTCGCCATATTTTACTGTTTTACTTCCGTAAAGGAAAGAACGCGCGTCAAGCTTGTGAAAAGTTGCGTAAAGTGTACAGTGATAATGCTCTATAAGAACGTCAGTGCCAGCGGTGGTTCGCAAAATTCCTTACTAGTGATTTTGACCTCAATGATGCTCCTCGGTCCGGGAGGCCAGCCGAGGTTGATGATGACCAAATCAAGGCATTGATCGAGTCAAACCCATGTTACACGACACGAGAGGTTGCAGACACCTTGCTCATCCATTATTCAAGCGCTCACGATCACCTGAAGAAGCTGGGACACTAAGCAAGCTCGATGTGTGAGTTCCTCATGAACTCAAAGAATTAAACGTGCGAAAAACGATCATTTTTTAAAGTGACTGATAATTGGTGAAGAAAAGTGGATTGTGTATAACAATGTGCTGCGCAAACGGTTTTGGTCCCGAAGTGCTGCTTCGCCTCAAACGACATCCAAAGCAGACATTCATGAGCGGAATTCTGGTCTCAGTGTGGTGGGATTTAAAAGGTGTGTATTTCGAGCTCCTACCACGGAAACAAACAATCAATTCGAATGTGTGCTGTCTGCAATTGGACAGTTTAAACGAATCCATCATCCAGAGCTCGTTCATCGTAAAAGTGTTATGTTCTATCACGACAACGCGAGACCACACACAAGTTTGATCACCCGCCAAAAATTATTGGAGCTTGGGTGGGATGTGTTGTCTAGCCCAACATACTCGCCTGACCTTGCACTGTCAGTCTTCCACTTGTTTTGCTCTCTTCAACAGTCCTTGCGTGGTATAACGTTCAATTCAGATGGGGCTGTAAATCAGCACTTTGTACAGTTTTTCGCCACGAAAGACAGGTCCTATGAACGAGGCATTCCGCAACTCACTGAAAGATGGCAAAACGTTATCGAACAAAACGGGCATTATATCATTGATCTTTGTTCTTTCTATCAATAAATGACCTTTGCAAAACATGGCTAAAATACGTCATGAATTTTCCGACAACCCTATATAACGCCGATTTTCAAAAAGTCCGCGTTATAGTTGTCATTACAGGTAATTTGGGGAAATTACCAAAAATGCATTGATAAACAGGAAAAGTTAAAGCAGTACGTGTACCTCCGCAAACAGTTGATACTGTTTTAATTTATTTATTTTTTACTTCCGAGCATTTTGACTGCAAATATTTTAAATACACTGACGGAAAAAAATCCCAACACCACGAAAAAATAGTTGTAGAGGAATGAAATGGCGGCAATACATTTGTATAGGTAACATATTTAATCGATTAAGGTTTCAAGATCACAGCTTATTGTAAGCGCGAGAAGAGCCACTTTAAATGTGAAATGCTGGTACATTAATAACCGGTGTAACCGCCAGAATGTTGAAGGCAAGCACGCAAACATTCATGCATTGTGTCGTACAGGTGCTGGATGTCAGTTTGTGGGATGGAGTACCATGCCTGTTGCACTTAGTCGGTCAATACAGGGACGGTTATGCTGGTTGGGGGTGACGCTGGAGTTTTCGTCCAATGATGTCCCATACGTGCTCGATTGGTGAAAGATCTGGTGATCTAGCAGGCCACGGCAACATGTCGACACTCTGTAGAGCATGTTGGGTTACAACAGCGGTATGCGGGCGAGCGTTATCCTGTTGGAAAACACCCTGGAATGCTGTTCATGAATGGCAGCACAACAGGTTGAATCACAAGGCCGACGTACAACTGTGCCGTCAGGGTGCATGGGATAACCACGAGAGTGCTCCTGCTGTCATACGAAATCGCTCCCCAGACCATAACTCCAGGTGTAGGTCCAATGTGTCTCGGCCGCAGACAGGTTGGTTGCAGGCGCTCACCTGGCCTCCTTCTAACCAACACACGGCCATCACTGGCACCCAGGCAGAACCGGCTTTCATCAGAAAACAACAGATCTCCACTCCGTCCTCCAATGAGCTCTAGCTTGACACCACTGACGTCGCAAACGGCAGTGGTTTGGAGTAAGTCGAATGCACGCTACAGGGCGTCTGGTTCGGAGCTGTCCTTCAAGTAACCGATTTGTAACAGTTCGTTGTGTCACTGTGGTGGCAACTGGAGCTCGAATTGCTACCGCAGAAACGGTACGATGCGCCACAGCCATACGCCGTACACGGCGGTCTTCCCTCTCAGTAGTGCCACGTGGCAGGCCAGAACCCGGTCTTCTTGAGGCAGTACCTTCCCTTGACCACCGCTGCCAACAATCATGCACAGTGGCTACATTCCTGCCAAGTCGTTCTGCAATATTGCGGAACGAAAATCCACCTTCTCGTAGCCCTATTACACGACCTCGTTCAAACTCCGTGAGCTGTTGATAATGGCTTCTTCGTCTTCTTAAAGGCATTCTTGACTAACATCAACACCCTACGTCGAATCTCAACGATAACTAACGCTCACGAACGTTACAGCGCGTATTTACAGCAAACTTGTTTTGCATGTTCCGAGGGGCGCTACTAGCGCCACACGTATGCGCCAAGCACGAAATTTGCATAGACGTCATCTTACAGATGTACTCTCACCGCCTACCAACTGTCGTTAATCTAACACAACCCCTTCTTGGTGTTGGGATTTTTTTCAGTCAGTGTACAATACAACGAAGGCAGTATTATTTGCTCCCGCGGACAATCATGTGCTGTGGAAAGCTCAGCATTACACGTTCGTGGGTGCCAGAAATATGCGGTAATGCTGTAAAAACTGGTTTTTGATCTTAATACACTTGAAAGTAACACGAAAGCATTTGAAAAGGACAGTTTTTTTATTATATATAAGTTCGCTTCCATCCCCCATTTCTATTGACTTCTGGGTCATCCTGTGAATCGCCACTTTTCTGCAGAAAAGCGCTTTGGGATCAATATCGCAGGTGCAGATTATACGAAGAATTTTTTACCTGAATTTCATGGTCTACAAATTATACGACAAAAAAAATACTGTACATCTAATGAGTGGTAAGGTACGAATAGTGCCCAAACTCTGAAACAAATATTTTGGTAAAAATTTGGATATCTAACCGATGGTCTCTGATCATTTGTCCGAAAGGGACCCGGGTTCGAATCACGGTGAGGCATGGATGTTGTGTTTGTCTTGCGGTACTGGCTCTCTCCTCCCTGTAGTCAGTGGCCCTAAATTAGGGACACGTGACTGCCTATAGCCCACTGAGTTGCTCACGGTGGTCGTTAACGGTTTTTTAACACCCAAACCAGATTCCTTTGTTGAAACAAGTGTTTTTAAATTGGGGATAAGTGGCAACTACCAGGCGTAAATGCTGATGAGAATCAATCAGTGAAAAAAAATTATCTGAAAGTCTCCTGGGAGGAAAAAGGGGTATTCTTCCGCAGACAGGCACGCGGCTCATTTCTCACAGCTAAGACAGGGTAACTCGAGAACGTACCGAAAGCATCAAGTTACTGTTTCCGATGTGGCAACGGATCTGTTGTTTACTTCCGAACGCAAACAGCATGTTTTTGGGGACATTTATAAAGTAACATAATAAAACAAGTTTTACATACCCGCGATTTAGGTGATCGATTGATGGAATTCATATTCCAAAGACAATGCAGTGCCAGAAGCACAGACGTCTTCGAAGAAATGCTTCAAATAATAAGAAATCACGAATGGCCATGAACGTCGATGCTTTTGTTTTAAAATTGTCCTTTTCTATATATTTGTAATACGAATTAAAACACTACTTGTAAATACGTAAGTGAAATTTATCAGTATCCGAAATATAGTTAATATAATTTTTTATCAGTATATAGTGGTACGTTCATTTTTTTGTTTTTAGTTCTTTTTCAGTATCTCAGTTATTGTTTTTCATGTACCAGTCAGTCTATGAAATATTTTCTTTGATGAAAGCAACGTCAGTCATCATAATGAAATAAAAAACTAAGCACAGAATACAAAGATAATCAGTTTTCCACTTCCCATAATGTTTGCATTCGAATGTAAACAACAACATATCCGTTGCCACGTCGAAAACAGTAGCTTGATGCTTCCGGTACATGTTCGTGGAGATGTGCTAGCGTTCCGCTGTCTTAGCTGTGAGAAATGAGCAGTGCACCTGTCTGTGGAAGAATAGCCGAAAAAAGAAATGTCTGAAAACTGCAATTTTGGAGTCATCTTGTGCATGAAAAAAGTGCGTTTTCCTCGAAAACACTATGAAAAACAAAACGAAGCACCCGAGAAAGCCCTTCGATCCTGATGAAAGTGCTTATGCAAGTACCTCAGGGCTGAATATGTAAATGATTAAAAAAATGGCCAATGACTAAACAGTGGCCCGTCACAACGCATGGGAACCTCACATCGAGAGCAAAGCTTGCAAGCAGGGACAATTGTGACCTCGGATTGCGGTTGCATTAACCACGGATTGTGTGCATGCCTCGACGTCGGATCAGTGCACAATAAAAGCAGTTGACAGGACTTCTTACTGGGTTGAGAGACGCAGGTTGGTCATGCCGCCGTATCGCCTTGCATTCATTCTATGAGGCCACTCCGTCGCCTACTACTGAACAGGGAGCGTGGCCGACACCGATTACAGTGGTGTCTGGTCCGATCAACGTGGAATATTGTCCAGTGGCGTTCTGTTGTCTTCAGTATGAGTCACGATTTGCACTTGTCGCCGATGACCAGCTCATACGTGTCTGGAGCCGAGCCGGCAAGCGCACAGAACGGCACACTGAGAATGACTGTGTGGGGAACCATTTCCTACGGAGCTTGACAGTCCTGCGTACCATCTTCATGGCTCAACGGTACGTCGATGACATTCTGCAGGCCATTCCCAATTTTTCAACAGTAATGCCCGGCCACACACGGCACGGCTCTCCTAGGCCTGCATCCGTAATGTCGACACCCTTCCATGGCCAGTTCGATCGTCCTACCTCTCACCAGTGGCAGTTCTAGGCAAGAAAAATTGGGAGGGGGCACAAATTTCTGCATGTACCGATAATTAATTAAAATTAATATGCAATTCCAGAAAAAAAAACCGGTTACATCGGGGGGGGGGGGCTGGGTTCCCCGGCGTAGAACAGCCACTGCCTCTCACCGATAAAACATGATAGAACGTCACCTACACCTATTTCGGTATGGTGGCGAACTGGCCCGCAATTTGGACACCATCTGGTATGCTATACCTCAGGACAGTATCCGTGAGGCGTGTGCGTCTATGTGACGCCGGGTGACCGCTTGTATCCGAGCCTGAGGTGCGCTATAACGTATGGACTTGTTCCAGTCGTGTAGCTGTTTTATCCAAATAAATGGTCCAACTGCTTTGGAATTGCAATCATTTCTCCTATACATGAGCGTTGCACGTACGAATTTTCATCTCGATTGGATGATTCCTTCTGGGTGCTTTTTTTTCTTTGGAAAAGGTGTACATGCAAACGTTTTAGAGCACACGTTTTCGCTTGCTACAATTAAAAGTCATTCTTAGTAGAAAACCTTTGACGTAGTAGTTACAGGCTCAGAAATGATTGATCATTTTTGATAAAAATCCCAGTGTTTTATTTGTTAGTTCTTCGCATTTTGCAATGAAAATCATGCGCGTGAAATTGGCTAACAGGATTTTAATCACAAGTTACATTACATTGGTCTTACTCTATAGATACAGAACTTCCCATAAAATGTAATATCTAGTAAAGTTATATATTCCTGCTGGGAACAAAGGAATGAGGTACTATAAGTAGTGTGTAGGATTACTAAGATTTTTGATGTTGAAAAAATCTTGACCGATGCTCATGCAACCGACGTAACGTAATATAGGCCGTATTTTGACTCCTGAGTATTATGGATGAACTTAAGTGTTATTTTTCTCAGTGTCCTACTTTTGTCTCTTGGGAAAATCTGGACTTTATGAATATAGAATATTATTATATCGTCCTTTTTTGTGAAGAACGGCAGCTGAGACTTATTCCTTCAAGGGAGTGTTTTGTCTCGAGTAGTTTCAATTACTAATCTTTACTCCGCAGGAACAAATTTAGGTACTAAGATGAAGTTATCCGGTTCACTTTCTGGAGAATTCTAGATGATCTACTTGTCCTCAAGTATTAGTTTATTGACCTTCTCTCTTAAACGATCAATTTTGGCTTGCAATCTGTTTATCTTGTTTTCGTAGTGTTCGATTTCGTCTTCAAAATGTTCCTTCAGCTGCTGATGTGTCATTTTTTGAAACTGTTCTTCATTGAGGATTGCATCCGTTGACCTGTCTGCTTCTTTAACAGGTTTGCCAACGTCTTCTGCTTCGTCTTTTTTGCTATGCTGATGGTCACAATAAGAATCGCACGATGAGGCGTTATGCTTCAGCTTTTCTATTTTGTTTTTATGTCTATCCGTTTCAATTTGGAGCTGTTTGATGGCCTTTTCGTGTTCAGAAACTTCTTCGCTCATTCGTGATTTCAGGTTTTCAATTTGTTGCCTTTGCAGTTTTCGAAAATATTCTTCTTCGCGAGCTGCTTGCAGTTTGCCAAAACTTCCTCCTGCGTCTCTCACAGAACCTCCAGTTCCACCACCTTTTCCAGCTCCACTTCCCCATTCACCACCACTGTATGTACTTCGGTTTATTATCCTGCACAGGGTCCTAGCTGTCAACGCCCAGCTTTTATACATAACGTAACTTGAGGTTTCTTCTCAAAAATAACCTTATCAATATCGCAGGCTTGTTTCAGAATGTAACCGAGCCAAACTCAAATACTTAGAATGCGCTTTTGAAATTTCTGTCTACATGCAAAAGAGTTTGAGAAACCGTTTTTAGATCACGAGCATGGTGCGTGCAAAGACGTTGGGCGTATGACAGTCAGATGGTACAACTCTGAAAACAAAAATCGTCCGTTAATGTCAGTAGACAGCGCGACCAGCATGTGAACTCGTGACTACACAATCTATACTTTCTTATAGGAGAAAGTTGCAGAAAAATTTGATTTAAAAAAAATTCTGTTTCGCTTGGAATTAAAAAAACGAAACGTAAAACGCTTCGTAAATATGCATTTTGTGCCTAGCACATGGGACATCGTTAAACATCTGGCCATGGCCGTATCTAGGTGTGGAGTTCTTAGGGTCCGACCTCAGCCCTGCGAATTTTTTGGGTAAAATTATTTTGCTAGTTTATCGAAAGTTATTAGATCAACAGGATTCGCCATTATCTTCTGTTCATTTTTTTTACAAATTGTTTCTGTTATTTACTTTGGTAAACCTTACTTCAGAAGGACATGTTTTTTTCACTATACGCACATGGTCAGCAGTAACAAATTTATAGAAGTGCTGGAAACTCTGTGTCTGGCACTTTCTTAATCGGAACTGTGCCATTATCAGGTATTTTTGAGATCGCTTATTTATTTATTAATTTATCATGTTAAGAGAGACGAAAACAAATGGCAGTTGGAATCGTAGTTTATTGTTTCTTTATAATATCAAAATGCCAGACTGGGATGGGTTGTATTTAGAAATGTGAGAGCGCAGTGAGTGATTGCATCTCGAATTTGAAACTCCACAGACCACAGGGTCCAAAGCGGCGCCAAAAAAGCCGGAGATCGAGTGCTCGGGTAAATGCTGTTCTGGTTTCGCTTTCGGTCTAAATAGCCGGAGGGGAAAAGGCGACGAAGTGGCCTCGGTTAAAGATGAATTACAATTACATCCGACATACCAAAATATGTGGTGAGGAGAGAGATTTGCGAACTTCAGTTAGCGTGTTGTCATATGAGAAGGAAATGGGGGTGCGAATTACGAAATGAAAGCATAAAGCACATGTTTAGGTTGAGAACGTTCTCACTTATTTCCTCGTACTTTTGTTGAGCTTAGTTTGCGACGTGCGTAGGTATAGAAGGAGGGAGAGAATGAAATTAATCGCCACTTCAATAATGACAGCCATAAACCTGTCATAACCATACTGCAGTTCCAAACCTTTTTATTTGCCGGGGCCACGACCTCTTTCAGGGATCAGTCTTTCCTTGGTATCAACAACCATTCCCCGCGTCGATGCCGGATAACACAGAGTTTACTTACTTGTCGAAATCTGATAAGAAAATGATACCCTAAAGTATTAATTTGTGGAATAAAATGGGATTGCTTTTATTTATAAAAAAAGCTGAAACAGTAAAAGAAAAAAAAAGGAAGACATAATGTAAAGGAACCACCAAACTGTTGAATATATGTGGTTACAAAATAATACGACGATTTTTCATAGATTTTTCCAAATCACTGGATGACATCATCTGAATTTTTCTCAATATTTCGATGAACAGACATCAAGAACAGCCCATTGAGACGAGATTAAAATCCACTTCTTGACGGAATTTTTTTCATTTTTTCAAACTGTACTTGCTTTCATCCTGTCTCCTGTGTAATTTTGTTTTCTTGTGATCTGTGTCTCATATTGTTCAGTTTGCTTTTCTATTAATACTGAGTTACTGAGTAAGTTCGTGTGTCATTATTCGCTAACTAATACTAATATACTAAAAACCGAAGAGCTTTTTTTTTGTTAAATGATTAGATAGATAGATAGATTTTTGCTGTGGAATATTTTAACCCCCCCCCCCCTCTTCTTAAACTAGAACTGGCTTTGAACAGTGGCGGACTGACGATCCATAAACAGCCTTGGAAGCTATTTTGTGCTGTCCACTTTTGGAAAAATTTATCAAGTCATCTCAACTCTAAAAATATAGCATGCCAGCATCAGTTTTTACTGTGTAAACATCTTTTGAACATAAGTCTTCGTATCATCGCAGTTTTTTGTATTGAGACAATAATTAACCTTTTTTTACCCATTTTTCTGGACCGCAGATTCCTACTAAAATTTAATGTAAGAAACAAAATTACTTCCTTTCCTGAGAAGCAACAGACAAGGTACGTTCTCTGAGAGAGATTGTCGAAGATTGAATTTCATTCTTATGAATTTTATTACGATAAATGAATTCAGAATTTGTAATAGTTTCTTCGCTTTTAGGGAGAACGGAAACCCAAACGGGCCTGAAATTTATTTCTTTTTCAAGACTTGCAGATCATCAATAAAATAATTAAAAAAAAAAAGCGCTTGAATCAATGCAAGTTTATAAAGTGATAAAAACTGAAGAATGCGTAAATTAATTTTTATTTAATGGTGGTATGTAAATTGCGAACTAAAATGTGTAGATTGCGAACCAAAATCAGACCGTCATTAAAACTCTATATGTAAATTGCGAACCAAGGCCCATGACCGCTAAATGTAAATTCTGAACTGACTTCTCTGAACATCTGCTGGAATTACCTAAGCTAGCTCGTCTGTTTTCATTGTTTTGCTTTAGATGGAAGCGACGCTCTCGATCTCTGAAAAAGGAAAAGATTTGTTAGTCGTAGACGCCTACACTTACTGCAAAATAAAGATATTTTCGTGAATACAATAAATTAAGTACAAATGTACGTATACTAAATATGAAACATCACAGAAAAAAAATTAACATGACCCCTGCGCAAGGATGACAAACTAGTTTTCGTGAATAAAATGAATTACGTACAAATGTACACATATTAAATATAGAACATCACAGAAAAAAAATTAACATGGCCCCTGCGCAAGGATGGCAAACTAGTTTTGTTGTTTTCGTGAACACATTGCTTTAAATTGTTTTGCATTGTTTTAATCATTATTTTTTCATACTGGTGTATTTTTTTATATCGTCAGAATGGGCGCAGAAAAGTTGGTTCGCAATTTAAACATCGGGTCTAGAAAAGTTGGTTCGCAATTTACACATAGGGGTCTTGGCTCTTAGTTCGCAATTTACATATCGGGGTGGAGAGCGGTCCGGCTTTAGTTCGCAATTTACCCACTCTGTTATTTAATTATGTACTCAAACGGAAAAAGGAAATCTTGCTGTAGCAGAAACATACTTTCCAGAGCTACAGTTAAAGAATTCGTGCAACTGTAATGCTTAAAATGCAGTAAATGAAATGCAGATCTTGTTCCAAAACAAGAAAAAGCCTGTACGTATAAATTGCAGGTAGGCTCAGTTCTGATTGAGCCGTCAGTTTGGAACGTAGGACTACGACCTGCAGATCGGAAAGTTGAAATGAGCTAGTCGTGTAGGGTTTCAAAGCGTTTATTTAATTTGTTATAGCCAACGCAGGTCTATAATATGAAAAGTAGCTAACATAATTTTTACGAATAATGCTGGATACATTGCGAACACAAAGCAGATCGATACACGAATTACCCAACGTGGTACTCTGTCTTATTGGGCTTCTTACATTCCTCATCATTTGCTTTTGCCTCTTGTTTTGATTTTCTCCACTTTTGCTTGCGTTCATTATACGAATTCCGCGGCATTGTCAAAAATGTTAACCCGTTCACACGAAAACAATTTTTTTTTATTTTAGTTTAAACCACTGGGATATGTTCTTTATATATTTGAATAGAACTTGCCGAGAGCTCTAAAATACCACGCACAGTCGTTTTGCACTACGGTTGTCCAGAGATACCGCGATATCATCAAAAGTGTTCACCGGTTCACAAGAAAACAATTTTTAAAGTGTTCAGTTTAAACCCAGTGGCGTATCTTGGGTCCAAGACCTGGGCTATCTCACCCGCCCCCACCTTTTTTTTTAATTGAGTAGTTTATTTTTCACAACTGAAAAAAAATTATTATGAGGATTAGGATTTTAACACTTATTTGTACATGAACAACATTCTTCTTCTGTACACTTTACTTGTACACTGGTGTACAAAAATTAAGGACGAAGAGGAGGAATTAGCAAAACAGCGGAACGAGCAGGCAGAACGGACCAAAAGACCACTCAGGAGATAGACTAATGTCCGGTACGGTAGGGCATGCGCATATATTCAGCATGACGTGGGGGGGGGTCGGAAGGGCATAAATCACACGGTGGTGTACGCTCAGCAATTCGGTGAAAGCTATTGCACGGTGTACATCGGTTTGAACGACGTCCAGTTGCTGCCACCGTGGGATATGACCAACAGGCAATCAGGTAGACGACATCTGGATGACTTTACCCGAGGTCGCGTCATTGGGAAGTTGGAAGAATGTCGAAGTGTGACTAGTGTGGCCGAGGAGTTCGGGATCGCTCACAGCATCGTTTCACGAGCTTTGAGAGCATTTCAAACGACAGGAACAGCTGTCCGAGAGTTTAGCAGTGGTCGTCCGCGAGCAACCACGGCGGCGGACGACCGGTATATTGTCCTACAGGCGAGAAGAGACAGACGGCAGACAGCGGGAGAAATCCCAAGGCACATGCAACAGACAACTGGACGTCCGTTATCGCGTTTTACTTTGGCCAGGAGGCTGCACAAAGGTGGTCTATTTGAACGACGACCAGTACGGTGTGTGCCATTAACGCCTGCTCATCGGAGATAGCGGTTACTGTGGTGCCAGGAACACAAGAACTGGACACATCAGCAATGGGGTTGAGTTCTCTTTATGGATGAGAGCCGATTTAGTCTGCCGAACGATTATGGACGTATACACATCTAGAGAGAGCAGGGAACACGCATTCACACCTCCAACATCATCGAAAGGGACCGGTTTGGAGGTGGCGGAGTTCTCGTTTCAGGCGGTATCATGCTTGGTAGCCGTACTGACCTCCACATCTTCTAAGGAGGTTCAGTCACTGGTGTTCGCTATTGTACCGAGGTTCTCCTGCCTCACGTGCGTCTGTTTAGAGATGCTGTCTGCCATGAGTTCCTCTTAATGAGCAACAACGCTACACCTCATCGTACAGTGGCTGTTGGAGAGTGAAGATATTCAATGCATGGATTGTCTCGTAAGGTCCCCGGACCTAAATCCAATCGAACACGTGTGAGACCTTCTCGGGAGACGCTTGGCAGCACGTCACCAGCCGCCAGCAACGATTCCGCAGCTGCGATTTTCGCTACAAGAGGAATGGGCCGCGATGCCTCAACAGCTCCTTGACAACATCGTCCTCAGCATGGACAGACGTTGTATGTCTTGCAACGCAATCAGGGGTGATCATATCCCCTACAAAAGACTGGATTTTTCTTGGCAGCCGCCTGTCACATGGACGTTTCTGTGTTCTGTCCAGTTGTGCTCGAAGCTACCTTTTCAATAAAGTGACTTTGTATCCTTTGGATTCCTTGTTTGGACGGTTTTGCTTACTTGTCCCATATTCTTGCATCTTGGGGATATTATGGTATGATTTGAGTCGATGTGGAGTACTTCTGCACGACGTTACATTCGAAAAACCGCCTCGTCCTTAATTTTTGCACGCCAGTGTACATTCACTCCATTTTCCCTTCCTTTTGGTGAAGTTAAGTGTTACGTTTCCATAAAAAATTCTTCCGAGTACTTTATCACATTAAGAAAGAATGTTTTTCTCTACTGACAAAACAGTCAGTTTGCTCAAGTGTACATGCTCTTGTGTCTCCCTAAAGTATAGTATGTCTTGATTCTTTTTTAATGCAGAAAAACGTCTTTCGGCAGTTGCAGTTGTTAATGGAAATTTTAATATTGGGTCTGCTGATTTTTTTCATCTCAATAAACACAATGTCCAATTTATTCAATTTCGTGCAATTAGTAATGTCTCTTAATAATTTCTTTTTGTATTCATTAAGGGAATAATAAACACACACACACACACACACACACACAGTTCGTTTTTGAGTCGAAATGAGTCAAAATTTGAAGCATAAGGTTCTGACAGTAGATGATCAGGAAAGCTTTCACAAAAAATTTTCAAAACAATTCGAATCCAACAAAAACCACTAGTTTAAGATATAATATTACTAAGTTTAATTCGTTGACAGTTCACACAGCTGAAACAACTCTCGCGAAACACGGGCAATTACGTGAGGGAGCATGCAAGTTACAAAGGTAGTCAAAGTCTTCTCTTTTCTGAGCGAACCATTGCCTAAAGCAATGGCCCATTAACAATTCATCTGCTCCTCCATGTTGTCATGGAAACCCTAGGCAGCAAACTTATCCAAAGCCTTAGAATCACACAGCGAAGACTGGTAGAGCGACTAGTTGCGCCACGATGGTCTTTGATCATCAGATGATTCTCTTAGTCAAAAGACGTGAATCAGCACATGTGTATTTTTTTCGCAGCGAAATATCGACATAGCTTAATGCCGTTGATAATTGACTTATTTGTGTATATCTAATTGACTTTTATTTGTGCATTCTCCGGGCTTCACAGCTAGCCTTTAATATACGCCACTGTTCAAACCACTGCAAAATGTTCTTCGTATATTTGAATAGATCTGGTCGAGAGCTTTATAACAATGCACGCACAGTCGTGTTGCGTCGGTGGCCACGGTTGCGCTCACGGTTACTGAGGAAGACTGAGTTAAATGCGCAACACACTCAGAAATATTACATCATTTCCCCCGCGCACAGGGAACGTGGGGAACATTGCGCGCACGAATTGGACTCCATGCTGTATACGAATATGCTAACACGATTAGTGTGCGGCACGTATTTTTAACGATAAAATTATTTCAATTGGCACCTATTTTTGTCTCAGGCGGTCGGCCGTATGTCGTCCCATACTATCCGCGGAGTTAGACGCAGTCTTACGTCAAAAAAAGCAACCCAAAATTTTAGGTGAACCGCAATGCGTTAATGTACTCATTGAGTTTCGAGTTTGTAACCCAAGCTACTGTATTTAATTGCAAATGCAATTTGTAAAAGCGAACTGAGGTAGAAAACATCAGCCCAAAGGGACAGGGCTTAAATTTGAAAGTCATGAAACGGGAAGGGTAGTTTCTTTTTTTTTTTTTTTTTTTTTTTTGGAGGTTTAACGACCACCGTGAGCAACTCAATGGGCTATAAGCAGTCGCCCGTCCCTAATTTAGGGTCACTGGTTCCAGGGAAGGGAGAGAGACAGTGCCGTAAGACAAACACAACACCCATGCCTGACCGGGATTCGAACCCGGACCCCTTACGGACGAATGATCATAGGCCAACGCCTTAGACCACTGCGCCACCGGGGCGGCAAGGGTAGTTTCAAAAACAGTGTTCGGCCCAGCAGAACATTTGCTACTAGATTTTTTTCCTGAAGCCCAAAGTGATAAATAAACTTGGCGTTTTTGTATAACTTGGTATTCTTCTACAAAAATATTGGCGATTTAGTATAACTTGGTATTTTTTTATAAGAATCTTGAAGTACAAGTATGTATAAACTCATTTTTTTCTTCAATTAGCATGAGGCCTACCGGCCCAGAACACAGTGGCCCACCGGGAATTCTCTCGGTGTCCCGGCGGCCCAGTCCGCAACTGGTTTAAAAAGATATCCATTCTGTTATTTCGAAAAAAAATCACGATGGAAAAAATACGTTATTTGTAATAATTCTTCCTACAGAAAAAATAAAATGATTACACACGTATTCAGACTAATTCACCCACGTTAATAACAAATATACCCAGCAAAAACAGTCTTGCTGGGCCAGCACTGCCAACCGTCAATAAAATGTCCGGGCGGCCAACAGAAGGCACCACATTAGTTGTCATATGCCACAACAGGGCCATCAGTGGTCCATCACAGGCAGTAGCTGCCACAAGTGGCCTTGCAAGCACGTGCCAGAAATGATGGCTAGCCTAATGTGGTCCGCTAGTGGCAGCCAGCAACCACGTGACGTAACTGGTGGCTTGCCGAATCTTGTCCGCCAATTTCCCATAATAATAAAATAATTCGGCAGCCAGCAACCACGTGACGTATTTTCCACCCTTACGAAGTTTGTGAATTAACGCACGGCGCTGGAGAAATTTTCTCGACAGACCGGAAAAACACCGTTTGCCTCTGACTAGATTCGATCCTGGGCCGTTCACGTGGAAGCCGCGCTCGCTACCGACCGGACTAACTCACGACGCCAGAATTCGTGCTGGAAGCTATCTGTTTGGTATGCAATTATTTTATAAAAAAATTGTTCATAAAACTCAGTTTCATATAATTCATAAATTAATTTTTTCAACGTAACGATAGTTTTTTTTTTTACGTTAAGGGAACTTCACTCATTTGCAAGGCGCGTGTACATACTTAGAGTCGCTTTCCAAAGTTTTGTACTGTCCTTGCCGTCTTGAAAACAGATTGTTGAATAAATATATATTTACCCGGGTTCATGTCACATTCTGTTACATTTTTAACGTTGTGTCTTTCCTTTCCATTGTCCGAAGCTACATTTGTTTTAAAGAGTAAAAGATATTTTATTTTACTTCTCGTTATTTTTAGAAGCAAATTCCTCCCAATCTTGTGTATTCAACCCATGGATGAGTACACCACATAGCGTTGCTTTTTTTTTCTTTCAAATAATTAATAAATTTTGTACGCGTATAATTCTTTTTTTTTCTTCCAACAAACGCTATTTTAATAGTTTTCCAGGATATGTGTTTCAAGCGGTTTCAAATTTTTTCTTGTTATTCATCCACTCCATTCCATGAATTGTTATTCATGGGAATGGAGTGGGTGTATTTCATGGCTGTAATCTAGTATTTCACGGCTTAATCAGATATCTTCGTCGACGTAAAATTTCATTCGGAAATTAATTCGCCTCTCCACATATGGATTTTTTTCTTAACATCCACTAAAATAACACGATGGCGATAGCGTCGTCTTCAACTAACTGGTACCATGTGAGACACAGCAAGTGTTGCTGCTGCGCATGCGCAGTCCCGATGCTTCCACCTGCTGTTGGGGGTTGCATTGGTTGCCAGCAACGGGCCACTAGTGGCACTTGCTTGGAGGCCCACAATTCACGGCGATGCTGCAGGGCCATCAATGGCTCGCCAACTGATAGCGCTGCCACCAACGGACCACTACCGGACCGTGAGCGGCAGATTTCAGCCAGCAGTGACCCATCACTGCCAGCTGGTGGCCAGCAGTTTCCCAGCACTTGTGTTTTTGCTGGGTTAGACCACTGCACCACCGGGGCGGCTTTATGTTTCTGTAAGTGATATTTTAAATCACAAAATGAAAACTTTCAAAAGGATATATCTTGTATATTAAAATATTCTTAACTTTCTCCGGCAAAGTAGAGCTGTGATGGAGCGAACGTACTCTGCAAAAGTGAAATACTTTACCTTTTCGATACACGTGCTGAATTAAGAGTAAGCTGCATATGTTCTTACATTTATTTCAAGAATGAAATGCATTGAATGTTTTCTTATTTTATAAAAGTTAAACTTCGGCCAGCGAGGTAGTCTAAGCCTTGGTTTCTGACTGTTCAGTCGAGTGGATTCTGGTTCGAATCCCGGATGAAGCATAGGTGGTGTGTTTGCCCTACGACACTGGCTCTCTTCCTTCCCTAGAACTAGTGAACCTAAATTAGGGACGGGTGAGTGCTGTTGCCCCCCCCCCTTTTTTGAGTTTTTTTTTTATCGGAGGTTTAACGACCACCATGAGCAACTCAACGGGCTATAAGCAGTCACCGTCCCTAATTTAGGGCCTCTGGTTGCAGGGAAGGGAGAGAGCCAGTGCCTAAAGACAAACATAACATCCATGCCTCACCGGGATTCAAACCCGGACCCCTTTTGGACGAATGATCAGAGGCCATCGCTTAGACCACTGCGCCACCGGGGCGGCCTTAGAGTTGCTCGCGGTGGTCGTTAAACTCGGAAAGAAGAAAACAAAAAGTCAAAATTTCTTTTCACAAGAAGCCTGTCAGAAAAGTAGTACAACGAAAACTACTTTTAAGAACATTTTTCATTAGAAATCTAACGAGCTAATGAAGAAGTGCAAATTCGGGGACATTTGAGGACAAACATCAAAATTTGAGGACAATTTGCGTCCCTAAAGGCATCAGACGTTTTTGGGGACAGTAAACTGAATTCGAGGACTGTCCTCAAGAATTGGGGACTTCTGGTCAGCTTATTTATTGCGAATGTAATGAGCTGATAGTGAAAACATTCGAGGACAAGTTGCCTCCCCAAAGGCATCAGACGTTTTTGGGGACAGTAAACTAAATTCGAGGACTGTCCTCAAGAATTCGGGACTCGTTCAAGATTAGTCCGGGTTCGAATCTTGTTGAGGCATGGATAGGGAAGAGGGACTGCTTATAGCCCACTGATTTGCTCACGGTAGTTGTTAAACCTCCAATCAATGATAAATAATTCCGGGCATCTGGTCCATCCCAATTGTAACAGTGACCCACAGTTAGCCCTCTGGTGTCTAACCGTTACTGCTGAGAAAGCTCTAACAATATCTTTAATGCTTAGCAGACGATGCACAGAATTAGGCGGTACTTTTGCATGTTGGATCTGTTCTGGTTGTTGAAGTAAGTTACCTCCTTAATTTACGCCACGACTAGAAATTTTGGTAAACACACTTTTTTCTCTAAGTGCAAGGGAGTTTTTGAAGAAAGTATTTGTTATATTTGATAATGTGTTTCTCTCTCTGTTACCTAGCGGATTCACCACGGTGGTGATAACATTGCACGTCTCCATTATTTATTGAAACTTTTATGTGTATAAAATCGTATATGTTTGAGAAGTGCGCAAAAAGTCCACAGTATTTTTACATATAATATTGTTATTGTTGTATGGGTAGAGAACGCAAATCTTGGAAGTTACGAAAATCAGAATCAAAATTTATTTGTAATGTAATAATTTTTTTAAGGTTCTTTTGGAATGGTGGGGATAAATATGCCTTGCGGGAAAAGCTGGATTTTTTGAAATCCCTCACTATGCCGATCGAGGGGAATAGGCAAATCCCAAACCTGTGTTTCTAGTACTGGATGTCAGTTAATAAAATAACTAGAATTTTTTTTGTACTTGTTTGTGTAAAAAACAGGGTTTGAAATTTCCAAATCTGTTTTGCGTGAGCGTAAAGATTCTTTAGACTTGCTGACTAAAAATTATTGCCTATTTTGTGCATTAATCTTCAGATTACACTTGAATTCTTTGATGGTCAAGGACGTCTCCAAAGGAGTGCGAGGGTGGGCTCTATAGCCCACCCTGAAAATTGTCTTGCCCACCCTGCCACCCACCCAGTTCAATATGTACCATATGTAAATTTTTTTAAACTTTAAAATATAATCTGGAATTTGTCAAGGAATTATGATTCCTTTGTTTTTCGCCATGTAGCCGTACGTATTTCCCCCCCCTAGAAAGTGCGTGTTTCCTTCTCTGTAGAAATGTTATCAACATAGCATCTGCAGAGCCATGAAAATTCAGTTGTTCTCCACTCGTCCAAATTCTCAATTTAAGCCTTTTCTCAAGTTAGTATGAACAGGGGCGAATGAAGAGGGTGAATAGAAATTCACTGAGACATTAGTAATTGCTCTGCTATTCGTTCATGCTACTAAGCAGGGATTCCAACACGGAAAGTGAAGAGTAAAGCTATACCAGTGTTCTTAAGCCTGCCCTAGGGTAATGAGGGAGCAAGTCGTAGCTGATGACCAATTTGGAAAAGATGAGTGCAAGACAAAGTTGATGGCTTGAAGGAAGGGGGTTAAGGAGAGGAAAGTATTTTTTCCATGTTGGAATCATGTACTAACTTGAACTGTTGAGGGTAAATGTGCAAGTTAATCATACTAACTTGAACATCTCCCTTCAACCCTAATCCGCAAAAACATTTGCTTTAAGATCTTTCTCCTAGGCATGAAACTTTCTTTTAATCAGGACATTTTAGTGATGCTGGTGGCAGCGTGTGATGTTTATTATATGGGTATGTAATTCTTTAGGTTTTACTAATTTTATTAAAAATGGATGGACGGAACATTAGCAAAAAATCATTCCAAAAGGCAGACGTGCCAACTCTCCGGATTTTCAGCCCTTCCTCCCGCCCTCTGGATGAATATCGAATTCTCCTGATTTTCACCGAGAATTAGCTGTTAGGATGGTTGAAATTCTATCAACTACCATGATTTTGAACCAAGTGCAAAATCTTTTTCTTTCTGCGTCGATGCAAGGCGTCATTATAGTAATCAGTTTCGTACCTTCCCTCCACTCCAATCTGGAAAAAAAACCAAAAAAAAACCGCCCTGTGATCAGAGCGCTGGCTTCTGACCAATAGTTCGAGATGGTTCGGAAAAGTTTTGCTTTAAAAAAATTTCTCCCAGTCCGATTTTTGGTTACGATGCCTTCGGCAAAGAGATCCCCCTTCTGGCACTAGAATGCCTGGCCTGGGAGGGTCAGTAATTGATTGATAGATGGAATCTACCTTGCCTTCTCCTTGCAGTTCAGTCTTTCAATCCCTCTCCTCAACAAAGCTGCATGCATTCTAAGTGATGATAAACAGTTGAATTGCGGCAAATTCACTTAACAACAAAAGGGAGTAGTTGCAGTCGGCCTCGCCGTGTAATGAAAGGCGATGATAGTACGATGGTTTTTGTCTCCTTCGTGCACAACGTAAAGAAGAAACTGAAAACAGATGGCTGCTATTTTCGTAAAAACAACAACACGTGGGCTGTTTTACGTTTTTATCTTCAATCTTTGGGAATTGAAGTACCTGAAAACGAATTTCAGTAGGTGGGAGGGGGTGACTTCTTCACCGTTTTTTTTTTTTTTCTCCAGAACTTTTAGTGGACCAATAATAATACTTTGGGAAAATTTTTCTTACTTCTGGAAAATGTTGATAAAAATAGCACTTGTGTAATTTTATGAGCTGTAGAAATCTCCCGATTTTCAGATTTTGAAGGTTGGCATGTCTGCAAAAAGTGAAAAAAATTTCAAGACAGTTCCCAAATTAATGAGTATGTAACCAGGAGGGAGGGGGGGGGGGGTATTGCAAATACCTTTGCAGCCTGTAGAAAAAGAAAACACATTTCTTTCAGTGTTTTGTAAATAAAGTTGCTGTCAAACTTGCCCCAGCAAAAATAATGGTCGCCCATCCTGATTTCGAAGTCTTAGCAATGTCCCTGCTGATGGTAAGAGACTACTAAAAGTTGAGTTGGATCAGTTACTTTTTTCAATCAACATTATTTATTTCAGATCGTCTTAGCTTAGTTATTTTACCCTCGGCTCTCGCCACATTCATAAATCTTTTTTTTTTTCTGCATGGGTTTGGGAGGTCAATGGCTCTCTGGGCTTGGCTCCTTTTGTTGTTTTTTATTTTTGGTTCTGGTGTTTTTTTGCTCTTGTCAAGTCATCTTTCTTTGTTTTTCAACGTGGTTTTTGAGAGCTTTTAGTTCTTAGGAATGGGATCAATTTAGGTCTCTGGTAGTTCGAAAATATAGTGAAATATTTGCTGTAAATATTCTAACTTTTTGTTTAATCTATTTTAAAATTTTTTTGTCATTTGGTCTTAACGAAGAGTTTTAGCTAATGGTTGGGCCAGGTATGACAGACCTGTTATTTATAATTAAAATTGAGTAATTTCTTGGTTCAGATCACATGTAGAAGATTTTAGGAAGGGAGTGTCTGACCCCAGGTCTTAAACAACCCTTAAAAATAGGAAACTAGGAGATTTGGGCTAGAGTGTCCGATAGGAAAGTGGCACAGAAGTGAGGTAGAAAGGGGGAGGAAGACGCCTTTATTTATTATCGGGGGCCAGTACCCGAGGCCCGATAACTTAACGTGCCCATCCGACGCACGGCAGATATTTAGTGGTTCGAGCGTTCGTACCTGCCTGGGATCAAACCTGAGGCTTTCTCTGTGGGAGTCACGAATGTTAATTTCTTGGTTCAGTAAGGGGCTATACTTTTAAATCTTTTGAGGGTGTCCCTCTGTTTAATAGTGGCTTCCTTGTTTTTTAACTTGCAAATTTGGGCTATATGCTTGCATTTTAAAATATGCAAGTTTGTCATAGCAGAAACCCATTTCCAGGTCTCTGTAGACGGGAGAGATTGTTGTCCATGCTGGTCCTTGATAAAGACGAATAGCGGTCTCTTTTTTTTCTGCAGTCCTTCTTTTACTGCTTTTTTCTACACGTTACTTTTTGGCAATGTTCTTCATGTAATTAAGTTAGTGAGGAAAGCAATTGAAAACAACCAAAGCCTAAAGATAGCAAAGGGACATCTCAGTAAGGGAAGAAAACAGATTATGGCACTGAGAAAAGAAGATGGTTCTGTAACAAGAAATAGAGGCGAAATTTTGACAAGAGTGAAAGATTTCTACTCCAAATTATATGAAAGGGATGATACATGCACTCCTGACATCATGAAAGATACCAGTACCAGAGTTCCTCCAGTCCTTCCAGCAGAAGTTGCACATGCAATCAAGAACATGAAGCGGGGAAAAGCTCCAGGAGAAGATGGAATTACTGTAGACATCATACAAGAAGCAAGTGGAGAAATCGAAACAGTACTCGCCCAAATTTTCACTCGATGCCTTAATGAAGGAAAGATTCCTGAGGATTGGAACACCGCTACAATGATCCTGCTACATAAGAAAGGTGACATTGAGGATCTCGGAAACTACAGACCTATCAGCCTCCTATCAGTAGTTTATAAAATCTTCACTAAAGTTCTTTCACACCGCTTGAAGGTAACACTGGACATGGCTCAACCGAGAGAACAAGCTGGATTCAGGAGTGGCTACAGCACAATAGATCATATCCATGTGCTGAGAGAACTAATTGAAAGAGCGAGGGAATATGAACTTCCATTGTGCATGGCTTTTATCGATTATGAAAAAGCCTTTGATTCGGTGAAACCATCAGCAGTTACAATGGCTCTGAAAACCTGCGGTATTGAAGATGCATACATTAATATTATTAATAACATCTATGAAAATGCAAGTGCAAAGATTAGGCTGTTTGAAAATACAACACACATAAAAATTGGAAAGGGAGTGAGACAAGGTGACACCATATCTCCGAAGCTCTTTAATGCCACATTGGAGGGTGTTTTTCAGTCACTGAGCTGGGAAAACAAGGGGATAAAGATTAATGGAGATTATCTAACCCACCTTCGTTTTGCTGATGACGTAGTCATTTTTGCAACTAGCCCATCAGAGCTGCAGAGTATGATCCAGGAACTTGCTGACAAGAGTAAAGAAGTGGGATTAAAAATGAACTTTCAGAAGACAAAAGTGATGTTCAATGCTTTTACAAGAAATGAAGATTTATCGATTGATGGAAAAAAGCTGGAGATAACAGACACGTACGTTTATCTTGGACAGCAGATATCAAGTGAGGGTCACATTGATGAAGAAATTAATCGGCGTACAAAACTTGCCTGGAGAGCTTTTGGAAGAAACAGCATAATTTTCAAGAGCAATATGCCATTATGTCTTAAAAGAAAAGTGTTTGATCAATGCATCCTTCCAGTGCTTACGTATGGTGCAGAGACGTGGACCTTAACTAAAAGAGACATACAAAGGCTGCAGACAACTCAAAGAAGCATGGAGAGGTGCATACTTGGTGTAACCAGGAGAGATAAGAAGAGGAACTCGTGGATCCGAAAAATGACAAGAGTGGAAGACATCATGATCAGAGTTAAATCCCTGAAATGGCAATGGGCTGGACATACTGCCAGAAGGACAGACCATCGATGGACAGCCGAAATTTTAGATTGGATTCCAAGGGACAGGAAAAGACCCAGAAGAAGACCACATGGGAGATGGGTGGATGAAATTCGAAAGTATGCAGGGGTGACATGGAGGAGACTGGCACAAGACAGACCGTTGTGGAGGAAACTTGGGGAGACCTTCGTCCAGCAGTGGATTGATAATGGTTGACAATGATGATGATGATGATGATGATGACATAGACAGATAGCTATCATATCACATCACATCACATTCCTAAGGTGTTATCTGAGATTCAGAGGTTAGCTCCACAAAGTAATACAAACCACCAGATAATTTTTTAACTGATTATTTACTTACTGTTGCTGTATTAAACTTCTCCATTTACAGCGAATCTTGCCACCCAACACAACTCGAGCTTCACTGACATCTATCACACGACATGCATAAGACAAAAAAATTCCTTCATACTCGTAATCTTTTTCCCAGTCAGACACTTCTGAATCTGATCCTCGCATGACTTCCTTGGCCTTCCTCTGCCTTTCTTTCCTGCCACTTGGGCCGAAATTTTTTCTTAGTAAGCATCTAATTTATTTTTTCAACGTGGCCAAACCACCTAAGAATATTAGTTTCCATCTTACTAACAACATTTTGCATCACATCTTCCTTCCTCAATGATCAGAGTGTGTTTTGCCACAAACTCCCTGTAACGCATCTCGGCAGCATACAAATAACTCCTATGTCTCTTCTTCAGTAGCCAGGTTTCACTGCCATATATCAAAATAAGAACAATTACATTTCCATACACAGCCATGTGGAACTATCTTGAGACCCCATCATTCCTCTGAAAACCTAAATCAGCTATGACTTTCAATGAAGAATTCACTTGCCTACAAATTTTGCCATCTGATTTGTTCTTTCTGTCAAACATGTTTTCTAAATATATAAAATAATTAACCTCATCAATCACAGTGCCATTTAGGCTTATCTTGCATTCAGTACTAACAGTTCATATATACACTGCTGGCCACCCAAAATGCAACACCAAGAAGGACACGAGATAGCAAAGCCAGATTTACTGGACACATAACAACAGATACAAAGATGAAACGATTGAGCTTACATGCCCGTGCGACTTGCGGAACACGCAGACATCAATAGTTCGTGTGGCTCCCATGGCTGGAAATAACGGCCGTTACACACCACGGCATCGAACGAAAGAG
The DNA here is from genome assembly GCA_039090855.1 of Macrothele yani. Lineage (NCBI taxonomy): Eukaryota > Metazoa > Arthropoda > Arachnida > Araneae > Macrothelidae > Macrothele > Macrothele yani. The sequence continues at coordinate 31,577,398 of CM077025.1, forward strand.
GCTTTGGATGTGGGCTTGGGGTATGTCGGTCCAGGCTGCTTCCACACGTTGCCACAGTTCATCAGGCGTAGCCGCGGGTTGTGCTTGCAGTGCCACTCGGTTGCCGATCAGCGACCAGACGTGTTCGATGGGCGACATATCGGGAGAACAGGCAGGCCACGGCAGCAGTGACACCTGTTGGGCCGTGAAGAATTGTTGCATGACGTGTGGCACGTGCGGGCGCGCATTGTCCTGTTGAAACGTGGCCGCTGGCAGGTGATGCAGGTAAGGGAGGTCTACAGGCTCCGAAACGTCGGAGATGTAACAATGGCTTTTGAGTGTACCGGCGTTGCACACCAGAGCGGTGCGGGTGTCATATCCAATTTTGCCCCAAACCATAACGACAGGTGATGGACCGGTATGGCGATGCATAATGCAGGTGTCATACAGTCTCTCGCCGCGGTGCCGCCACACGCGGATCCGAACATCGTGGTGTTGCAGGCAGAAGCGGGATTTGTCAGATAAGACAATGTCGTGCCATTCCGTAGTCCAGGTGCGGCGTTCAACGGCCCACTGCCGCCGCACTAGCCGGTGGTGTAACGTCAATGGTAATCGGAGCAATGAACGCCGTGCGACAAGTCCCCGCTCCTGCATACGACGTCGAACGGTACGTGCTGACACAGGTTGTTGCGCAACACACCCTAATTCCTGCGCTAACGTTCGTGATGTGGCGGTGCGAGCCATCAGTGCCCTCCACACAACATGCCGGTCCTCTCGTTCGGTGGTGTGCCGCGGCTGCGGCAATCGCTCACGTCAGTCCGTCCGTCCTTCCTGCACTCACCGAATCCATACTCGCCTCACTGTGGCTGGATATTGTCCCACGCGGGCGCCGATGTCTCGGTACGATAAACCGCTGTCGCGATAAATCACTATTCGTCCTCTGTCGAACTCCGAAACGTTATGGAATGACTGCCGTATTCTGCGACGAGGCATCTGGAAGCTTCCCACGCACAGGTCTGGCAGCACAACACACTTCCACCACTTACACCCCGCCATCTGTGCACCCTTCTTATAGTGCTTCTCGGTGGCATGCCGGGCGAACTTGATTTGCATATGCCCTGCAATGCTAATCATTTGCATGTCCTCTCGTGGGTGACACATGCTGCAAATTTGAGGCCAATCGGATGCTTCCTTCTTGGTGTTGCATTTTGGGTGGGCAGCAGTGTACATATATATATACACGGTCGAGTAAGATTATTGTGACCACCAGCTAATATACAGAGTAACCACCGTGTGCAGCGTGGACAGCAGCTAGACGAGGTAGGAGTGACTGAATAAGGTGCTGGAAAGTGTTCACAGGTATGTGGAGCCATGTGGACTGCAGTGCATCTAACAGCTGCTAGAGGGTACGTGGTGGAGGATCCATAGAGCGAAAAATATGATCAAGGTGATCTCACAGATGCTCAATTGGGTTTAAGTCTGGAGAATTAGGAGACCAAGGAAGTACTTTGAAGTCTCCATCATGCTCTTCCAACCACACTCGGACATAACCAAAAAAATCACAAGTGCATGATTGCATGAGCAGATACTATGTGGCTAAGGAAATGTATCAATAACTACCGTTTACAGTAGCAAAATACTGTTCATGACGTGTTTAACTAACAATATTAAGCAGAAGTCAATAGGTTCCTGGTAATATTAACTAAAAGCAAACTACAAACAGCATATTTAAAAGGACTTACCCTAACTTTGAAAAGTAGGCCTACATCCATTGTCGTCCAGCTTCCTCTGCTAGTGAAAGTATATCATCAGTCGAAAAGACAAATATCACAATGAAAAGTAAAAACTTCCTCTGCTAGTGAACGTATGTCAGCAGTTGAAAGGACATAGCACAACGAACGGTAAAAACGACAAATTGAGTAAAACATGAATGAAACGCCACTAAACAGAGTACGAAATTGTGAAATTCAAATGAAATGAGTACATTAAAATCGATTGAAAAGTAAAACCAACAAAGTTAAAAGCTGAAAATGTCAAAACCACACAACCTATTTACATTCTACCCAAGCTGCAGCATCCATACATGTTTCGGCCAATATTAAGCTTTCATCAGTGTAAGAGTTCACAAGTGCATGGTCCTCCATAATCGACTAGATGTAATATAATATGCCAGAATGAAAAGACAGTATGTTAACTTCTTCGCATAAGCTATGAACACCTATACCTTATTGCACATTTCTTGTATAGCGCCATCTGTGGGGATTTCACCGACGTATTCGTCCTGCTGATCAACTAAGCCAAGCAAGCAGAGTTTATTTAACTTTCGCTTAATATTATGTTGATTTTCAGAATGTAACAGTTATCTCCATGCGTGTGGAATATCGATAGGTAAATTATTGTTACAACATTTCCCTTTATATTTTTTCAATAATTAGGGCCTCAGAAGTGAGGATTTGTTTATGAGATCGAAGTGATGTTAGAATTTTGACATTTTCCCAATCGGGTACAGCATTGTGTTCGATGCAATTCTGAATGAGTGCTGTTTTAGGTCTTTTCATTTCCCAATCGTATACATGTTCTTTTAATCGAGTAATAAGGTGTCTCTTAGTACTGCCTATGTTTATAGAATCTTTGTGATTGGGGTTAGTTATTATCGGGATACAATATATGCCCGATTTATCGAAGATTGACTTGTTGTCATTGTAAGTCAACAAGGCACCATTATCGATGATAGTTTTTCTGGCTGAAAACTTTGTAGTTTGCTTTTAGTTAATATTACCAGGAACCTATTGACTTCTGCTTAATATTGTTAGTTAAACACGTGATGAACAGTATTTTGCTGCTGTAAATGGTAGTTATTGATACACTCGGACATTTCTAGTTGTGTGACACGTCGCATTGTTGTGTTGGAAGATCCCATCTGCCCCAGGGAAGACAATCAGCATGTATGGGTGTACATGGTCTACAAGGATGGATTCGTAATGAATTCGATCCATAGTGCCTTCCACAGGTATGAGTGGACCCAGAAAAAGCCACAAAAAATTCCCCAGACCATAACGCTGCCCCCACCGGCTTGTGTTCTTCCAGCAATGGTTGAAGAGTGTTTGTTCTCCGATGTTTCTGGGTGTGTTTCTTATACGCCAACGTCCATCCGTTTGATGAAGTAGAAAATGCGACTCATCAGAGAAGGCAGTCCTTTGCCAATCAGCGGAGGTCTCATTCTGATACTGCCGTGTAAATGCAAGCCTTTTCTATGAATAAATAACTTCTGTATTTAGGTGTAACTAATTATTTATTTTTCTATTTGCCGAGCTTTTGCACCTCAATGGAGGGCTTTTTCAAGGCTTCATACACCTGCTAAGAATAAGTTACATGATTTGAAATATAAACAAAAGGTACACATAAACATTAAGACAATGGTCACAAATCTACTTCCGCGTGCATCACGTGCTATTGCATGTTTTGCATTCTTTCTGCGATGTCACATATTTGATTTTAAATTTCTTAATACAATTGATGAAATGTTAATAAATAATACATTTCTACACATTAAAATTTTTTTTCCATAAATTTGGAATTTCGAAAGATACACTCTCATTACATATATTCGTCGTAGACATAATTTCAATTGATTCTCTTATAGCCGATTTATATCTCGTAGTGTATGCTGCAACGGGATGTAAGGTCAGGTGATGCGTAACATCACAGCCTCTCCTTGACAAATGTCAACCCCGCCTTCTCGTGGTGCATCCTGTTCCCACTAAAGGGGCTCTGACGACCGCAAATAGCGGTATAACTATACCATCGGGATCAGAGGAAATGCTATCCCACACTCACCAACCCGCTTGGCCAGCGTGGTGAGTTATGGCCAAACACCTCCAAAATGACTCTACAACTTAAATCTTGGCCCTCAGTCTCCGGCAGCTGGAATGTACCTGGCCAAGGCAGCGGCCAGTGCGACATGAAGGCAGAGGGTGCTAAGAATCCCCGGAGGACCGGACTAGGCTGCCATTTGATGCTGACCTTGGCTACCTACAACGGACGCTCCCTATCCTCTGATTCAAGGCTTCTTGAATTGGAAGAGGAACTACAAAGGATCAAGTGGGACATCGTGGGGCTAAGTGAGGTAAGGAGAAAAGGAAAAGATCTCATTGAACTGAAAAGTGGACATCTCTTCTATTATCGTGGGACAGATACTGGCAGAACTAGTGGTGTTGGATTTATAATAAACAAGAAACTGAAGGATAAAGTGGTAGAAGTTGAAAGTTCCTCTGACAGAGCTGCACGACTCGTTATCCAACTATCGAGAAGATACCAGGCTCAGATTATTCAAACGTATGCACCCACCACAAGTCATCCTGAAGAAGAAATTGAAGAATTTTATGAGGAAATTCGTCATCTAAATAATAAAGGTAAGCAGCACTTGAAGATAATTATGGGAGATTTCAATGCAAAAATAGGGCACCGGCAACAGAATGAAACTTCAGTAGGTAAATTCGGTCACGGCAACAGAAACCAGCGTGGAAATACTCTCGTTGAGTTTGCAGAGGCAGAAGGATTTTTCATCTTGAATTCCTTTTTCAAGAAAAAGCCACACAGGAAATGGACATGGAGACATCCAATTGGGACGACAAGTGAAATTGATTTTATTATGTGTAACAAAAAATTCGTCATCGAAGACTGCAGTGTGCTAAACAAGTTCAACACAGGTAGTGACCATAGATTGGTGAGATGTAAGATGCACCTCAACACTAAACTGGAACGTGGCAAGCTCATAAGACAAACAAAATGTATTGACATAACCAACCTTAAAAAACACCATAATACTTTCAAGTTGGAACTGAAGAACAGATTCTCTGCTTTAGAAGGCCTAACATCGGAAGAAGTGGATATTTCGGAAGTTAACAGAAAAGTAACCAAAGCTCTTATGGAAACAGCAACAAAATTAGCTGGGTCTAAGAACAAGTTGCATGTAAACAAATTATCAGGAAAAACCAAAATGTTGATGCAAAAAAGAAGAGAGATGAGGACAACTAAAGAAGATGTGACTTCCAAAGTGGAATATATAGAGCTATGCAAGACAGTACGAAAAAGTATCACTGAAGACGTAAGAAAATTCAACTGTGAACTAGTGAGGAAAGCAATTGAAAACAACCAAAGCCTAAAGATAGCAAAGGGACATCTCAGTAAGGGAAGAAAACAGATTATGGCTCTGAGAAAAGAAGATGGTTCTATAACAAGAAATAGAGGCGAAATTTTGACAAGAGTGAAAGATTTCTACTCCAAATTATATGAAAGGGATGATACATGTACTCCAGACATCATGAAAGGTACCAGAGTTCTTCCAGTCCTCCCAGCAGAAGTTGCACATGCAATCAAGAACATGAAGCGGGGGAAAGCTCCAGGAGAAGATGGAATTACTATAGACATCATACAAGAAGCAAGTGGAGAAATTGAAACAGTACTCGCCCAAATTTTCACTCGATGCCTTAATGAAGGAAAGATTCCTGAGGATTGGAACAATGCTACAATGATCCTGCTACATAAAAAAGGTGACATTGAGGATCTCAGGAACTACAGACCTATCAGCCTCCTATCAGTGGTTTATAAAATCTTCACTAAAGTTCTTTCACACCGCTTGAAGGTAACACTGGACATGGCTCAACCGAGAGAACAAGCTGGATTCAGGAGTGGCTACAGCACAATAGATCATATCCATGTGCTGAGATAACTAATTGAAAGAGCGAGGGAATATGAACTTCCATTGTGCATGGCTTTTATCGATTATGAAAAAGCCTTTGATTCGGTGAAACCATCAGCAGTTACCACGGCTCTGAAATCCTGCGGTATTGAAGATGCATACATTAATATTATTAATAACATCTATGAAAATGCAAGTGCAAAGATTCGGCTGTTTGAAAATACAACACACATAAAAATTGGAAAGGGAGTGAGACAAGGTGACACCATATCTCCGAAGCTCTTTAATGCCACATTGGAAAATGTCTTTCAATCACTGAACTGGGAAAACAAAGGGATAAAGATTAATGGAGATTATCTAACCCACCTTCGTTTTGCTGATGACGTAGTCATTTTTGCAACTACCCCATCAGAGCTGCAGAGTATGATCCAGGAACTTGCTGACAAGAGTAAAGAAGTGGGATTAAAAATGAACTTTCAGAAGACAAAAGTGATGTTCAATGCTTTTACAAGAAATGAAGATTTATCGATTGATGGAGAAAAACTGGAGATAACAGATACGTATGTTTATCTTGGACAGCAGATATCAAGTGAGGGTCACATTGATGAAGAAATTAATCGGCGTACAAAACTTGCCTGGAGAGCTTTTGGAAGAAACAGCATAATTTTCAAGAGCAATATGCCATTATGTCTTAAAAGAAAAGTGTTTGATCAATGCATCCTTCCAGTGCTTACGTATGGTGCAGAGACGTGGACCTTAACTAAAAGAGACATACAAAGGCTGCAGACAACTCAAAGAAGCATGGAGAGGTGCATGCTTGGTATAACCAGGAGAGATAAGAAGAGGAACTCGTGGATCCGAAAAATGACGAGAGTGGAAGACATCATGATCAGAGTTAAATTCCTGAAATGGCAATGGGCTGGACATACTGCCAGAAGGACAGACCATAGATGGACAGCCGAAATTTTAGATTGGATTCCAAGGGACAGGAAAAGACCCAGAAAAAGACCACATGGGAGATGGGTGGATGAAATTCGTAAATATGCGGGAGTGACATGGAGGAGACTGGCACAAGATAGACCGTTGTGGAGGAAACTTGGGGAGACCTTCGTCCAGCAGTGGATTGATAATGGTTGACAATAATGATGATGATGATGCTGCAACGCACTTTGTTTCTCCCCAATCAGGTCTCGCCCATTCAAACAGTACATCTCTTGTCAGGGCTGAAACAGGCTGTGCATTCTTCAAATTTCTTTTGTGTTCTTGTATACAAACCTTAATAGACCGTTATGTTAGTCCAATATACGCTTTCGTATTTCCATCCAGGTATTTTAGGGGTGCTGAGTATATTCCCACTTTCTCCCATATTTCTCTTCTATCCTGGGAGCTTTTATAGTTTCGCAATGAGTCATTTATTGATCCTGCTGTGTGGATCCCAACATTACATTGAAATTTCTTCAATAAATTTTTGAAGAAAAAGGTGATTCTTGGTACATAGGATATTGCTCCTACGAAATTCAGTTTCTTATCATTCAGCATTATGTCCTTTCTCTCTCTCACTCTATTTGCTTGTTTTAATATTGTCTCTATAGTTTTACGACTGTATCCCGCTTATAAACCTTCATTCATCACGTTTCTAATTTCTTTCGTACGCAGGGATTCATTTGAACATACCAAGAACGCTCTATGAAATCTTGTCCGGAAGGCTTCCATCTTGTATGACCATGGGACATATGAACTTGGGCTCATGAAATTATTCAAGGCAATCGGCTTGTAATACACCTCTGTGTTAAGTTTTTTATAATTTCTTCTATTTATCGTTACATCTGGGAACACTATCTTACCTTCTTTTTCAACTTCCATCTCAAATTTAATGTTGTTATTTAGGGAGTTCAGCCTAGACAAAATTTTATCTAGTTCAATACTCCCATGAGGCCAAACGAACAATACATCTACATATCTCACCTATGTGGACGGCTTCTTGTCAAAAGTACTAAATATTTTGTCCTCCAATGGTCTTAGAATTGCTTCTGCTAATATAAATATATCCCTGATTGGGGTGAACCCATGGGTGCTCCTATTATTTGTTTATAAACCTTTTTCTTATGTGTGAAGTAATTGTAGTCGGTAACTACATTAATTGCACTCTCGATGCTTGTAAGAGTATTTTCTGTGTAGTGTTCCGAATTTCTAACCCAGTTCCTCAGGTTTTTCTTCCTCTGCTACTGCTATTGAAGGAAAAGCGAACATACATCAAGGCTGCCCAATATATCTTCCTTATGTATGCTCCAATTTTTGCTCTTATGAATCAATTCCTTTGTGGAGTCAATGACCTTATCAGAATTCGGTAAGTACTTTTAAAAAAAAATTGCCATACTTCTTTCTAGACCAATTGTGGGGCTCTGTCATTTTGATACGATGGGGCGAAGTTTCTCTCCCAGTTTATGGCTCTTCAGTCTTCCGAATAAATTAGGCAAGCACGCTCCAGGTGGTATTTTAGGCCATGTGTCAACGGCGCTAGCAGTTCTGGGAGTTTATATATATTTTTTGACCCTTGAGATGAGCGAGTTTAACGGGTTTCTGGTCAATCTTTGGGATTTTGATTCAGCTATAAAGGTTTCAAGTTTTTTGTCATAATCGACACGATCCAAGATAGCTATTTGCCCTGTTTTGTCTGTGAACGTGAAACAAACTGAATTGTTATTCCTCAGGTTCTTTAGTATTTTTCTTTCCTTGACTCCTTCCTTAATTTTCCGATCTTTTCGATTTATCTCTTTCTTACGTCTGGCTGTCATTTGGGTTCTCACTTCCTCTCTGTGTTCCTTTGGGACGTGGGACGGCGCGTCCTCTAGAGCCAGAATAATTTCTTTAACGCTAACTTCTTTCTGAAAACGGTCTCAATCGTATATTGGACTAACAAAACGGTCTATTAAGGTTCGTATACAAGAACACAAAAGAAATTTGAAAAATGCACAGCCTGTTTCAGCCCTGACAAGAGATGTACTGTTTAAAGGGACGAGACCTGATTGGGAAGAAAACCAAGTGCGTTGCAGCATGCACTAAGAGATATGAATCGGCTATAAGAGAATCAATTGAAATTATGTCTACGACGAATATATGTAGTGAGAGTGTATCTTTCTAAATTCCAAATTCATGGAAAAATTATTTAATTTGTAGATTATTTATTAACATTTCATCGATTGTATTAAGACATTTAAAATCAAATATGTAACATCACAGAAAGAATGCAAAACATGCAATAGCATGTGATGCATACAGAAGTAGATTCGTGACCATTGTCTTAATGTTTATGTGTACCTTTTGTTTATATTTCAAATCACGTAACTTATTTTTAGCAGTTGTATGAAGCCTTGAAAAAACCCTCCGTTGAGGTGCGAAAGTTTAGCAAATAGAAAAAAAAATTAGTTACACCTAAATACAGAAGTTATTTATTCATAGGTATGGGTGTATAATATTTTATTACGTAAGCCTTTTCTGCTGATGCACCTTTGTTAGCATAGGTGCAGTGACCATCCATCTGCATTGGAGCCCCATACGCAGCAGGGTTCGTTGAACTGTCGTTTTAGACACACTTCCTTTAGCCCCTGGTTGAATCAGCCAGTGAGTTGCTCCACTGTAGCGTGCCAATCGTCCCTCACACACCTTCACAGCCGACGTTCACCTGTCACATCAATGACATGTGGTGCTCCTTGGTTTTCACATCGCTTATTCGCAATGGTGCCATTTTTCCAATCACGATGCACTTTAAATACAGCAGCACACGGACAGTTCACAAACTGCGCTGTTTGGCCCGAAAGCCGATAATCATTCCTTTTGCAAAATCTGATAAATCGCTCCTTTTATCCATGAGAGCAACGAGTATATGTTTTCAGAATACCTACAGCACACCTTATATGTACCCTCCAAGCCAGCTCACGACACGAGCCTTTTATCATTGGCTACACGCTGTTGACATCAAAAGTAGGAGGTGGTCACAGTAATGTGACTCGACTGTGTATATATATATATATACTTAAGAGCAAAACTGAAGACTAAGGAAAAACTTTAGAAATTAAAACGAAGGTTGCAAAATAACCTGAAGATCAAAACGCGCAACACAGCAGTTTAGAAAATTCAGAATTCACATTCTATAAAGAAGATACCTAAGCAAAAAAATACATATATAATTTTGACTCACACCTAGTACAACATAGAAAAGGTTATGTATCTACCTGTGTGAGTAGAAGGAGAAAAGATAAAAAAATAAAATAAAACAACTGAATGTAGAAGGTGTCGAGAATACTGAGCCTTGGCTTTATCAAGGACCAGCAAAAACTCTGCATTTTCTCACTTCCACAAAGACCTAGTTGGAAATGGGTTTCTGCAAGGCCATAGATGCAAGTATATATATATACATATATATTTATTTATTTATTTGCTTTTGTGTGAGCATCGGTGTCATAATGTGTAGTAGTTGTATACAAGAAAGTCGATGCTTTGTTTATGATCAACCACTGGTGACAGGCTGGATGCTCATGATGTTATGAAACCCAGCATGCTGTTGCATGGTGGGTTGGTGAGCTGTGGCTGAGTTCTGCTGTTGTGGTCTGCTAGTGTGTGTTTTGAAGTACACTCAGCAATAAGCTGTCTGCGTGAAATATTTGTATCAGTACGTTGTATATTCCATGTTTTTTTATTTTTGTTAGGAGGTTGGCCAGAAGACCTATTTGTATGTTTGCCTCTTAAAGTGTTGTGCTTCAATGCTGCTAATTTTTAATCAACTGCGACAGGAATCATGTTGTGCACATCTCATTTAGGACTTGTACCCAGGCCCAACTGACACAGTTAGCTTGAAGAATGTGTCTTTAACTTCTCTGCCACAGGGAAGCCCAACATTGTAAATTTTTGTCCTATCTTGTTAACGATATAAATCCTTGCATCTCATATTCTGAAGTAAGCAAAGTATAGGAACCCGAACAAACATCAGATTACCCTAGTTGAGGCACTAAGTAACTCCTCATAATGATGACCATTCTAATCGAGCAATGAATTCCGGCCAGGAATAACAAGTTGTTCTAATAATGCAAGATAGGTTCAAAAGGTTCCCTGAATCATCCCCAACTGTGGAAATGAAGAATCACATGGAGGATTTTTCAGTTTCAGAGGTTGGCAGCACCCATGACAACATCTGACGGCAGGTGGCGCCATATCGTTTTCTGTCCGTGTGGAGCATTAGTAGTTTCTTAGTTTACTGGGTATTTATTGGGTTGGTGCATAAGTTCATGCTGTTTTTTTTCACCGCACTACAGGAATTACATCAGAAGGGAAAACGGAATCAATCAACTATGTATCCCTCCACCCCTCATTGTTTACGATGGTGTCCCAACGTCTGGATAGGTCTGCAATGCCATTCATGAAAAAACATGCAGGTTTTGCTGAGAAGAAATCAAGTAAATTCTGGAGATCAACATCATTGTTGAATGTTCTGCAACGGAGTGTATTCGACAGAGATCGGAATAAGTGGTAGTCTGAAGGGGTGACATCTGAGAAATAGGCGGGATGTGGAAGGATCTCCCATTTCATGTCCTGAATGGCCATTTTGGTCATGTTTGCACTGTGAGGATGTGCGTTATCATGTTGGAGAAGGACACCATGGCGCCGATGTGGCCGTTTCTGCTGAATTGCTCCCTCCACACGGCGGAGTTCCTCACAATAGAGTGCAACGTTGATGGTCCGATTCCTCGGCAGCATTTCCGAGTAAATAATGCCTTCCATGTTCCACCAGACACACAACATGATCTTCGCAGGATGAAGGTCATGTTTTGGGCATGGTGTGGGTGTCTTGTTTGGGCTTAACCATCCCCTCTTATGCCTAAAATTCACGTACAAGCACCACTTTTCATCTCCAGTAACAATACGCGACAGAAACGGTTTGTGTTGCTGAGAAGATTCGCGATAACAGGCGAGCAAGGAACCACGTATGGCAAACCGCTGATTCTTGTTGTCCTCGGTGAGAGTGTGAGGCACCCAAGACCCCAATTTCTGGACCTTTTCCATATGTTCCAGGTGTCGCACCACGGTGGCCTGATCACGGTCCATCTCAGTGGCCAATTCGCATGGGGTTTGACGTGGATCCAAGTGGACGAGATGGTTCAAACGATTCTCATCAAAGTGATATGGACGACCTGAGCGTGGAGAGTTGTTGAGGTCAAAATTGCCACCTCGGAAACACTCAAACCATTTGCGGGCTGTCCTCAGAGCAATAGCATCCACCCCATACACAGCACAAATTTGTCGAGTAGCCTCGGGGGCTGTGGATCCCTTGTTAAACTCGTAGAGGAGCAGAAGTTGTAAATGTTCATTCCTCTCTACTTGACACTCCATACTTCCAGACCTGAAAACCAAAAAAAACATTAGCCACAATCACACAACGCAATATGATTTAGATACATGATATTACTGGCTACATTTTGATGTACAGCTGGCCATCTGCACCGTCGCTAGTGACCTGGGAAACACTCGTGAAATAAAATGGCATGAACTTATGCATCAACCCAATAGTAATGTGGTAGTTAAGTGTCAGCAACTGAACAATGTGCAAATGTAAAATATTATGTTTTGCTTCGAAAATCCTCTTAAGAGACATTACCCATTGCATTAATAAACATATGATGAAATAGTACTGAAGAAATCGTAAATTTATGCATGGCATAAGTGTTTCCGCGATGGCAGTGTGACTGTTGATGATCCGTATACTTCAACTGCCAAAAAGACTGAGCACATACTCAACATTGTCCAACTTAGCCAAATAAAAATTGCAATGGAAAAAGTGTCAGAAGTAAGATAGTTGAAAGTGCTCATGGCTGCCACAATGGTTAAAACATGCATTACATTTGTCAACACTTGGTTTCAAAACTGCTTGACTCCTGAACAACCAACAAACACAAATGACCCTTGCATGAAACCTAATCACTATGGTTGATCATGATGACAATTTTCTCAGCAAGGTAATTGCAGATGAGATATGGTGTTTTTGTACGATCCAGAGACAAAATGTCGATCCTGTCAATGGAAATCAACATCATCACCTTGAAAACATGAACACTGTTTGGACAAAAATGAAGGAAAAAGCAATGCCGGAAGTTTTCTTTGACACTCAGGGCCTTGCCCACTACAAATTTATTCCACAAAGAAGAATTGTGAATAAAGAAATTATTGCTCTGCTGTTCATTTGTGCTACTAAGCAAGGGATTCCAACACAGAAAGTGGAGAGTAGAAATTATGTTGATATCCTTTGTCACTTATGGAATGCAATTTGAAGGAAACATCTGGCAAAATGGAGAACAGGTCTTCAGGACAACATCAATCTCTTGTGCCTGTGCCTGAACATCGATCTCTTATGATCAAACAGCACCTCACAAAGCCAAGGATGTTGCCAAGGGGGTACGAGGGTGGGCTAATTGTCTTGCCCACCCAGCCACCCACCCAGTTCAAGATGTGCCTTTTTTTAATTTTTTTTAACTTTAAAATATAATCTGGAATTTGTCAAGGAATAATGATTCCTTTGTTTTTTGCCGTGTAGCCGTATGTATTTCCCCCTTAGAAAGTGCGTGTTTCCTTCTCTGTAGAAATGTTATCAACATAGCATCTGCAGAGCCATGAAAATTAAGTTGTTCTCCACTCGTCCAAATTCTCAATTTAAGTCTTTTCTCAAGTTAGTATGACCAGGGGCGAATGAACAGGATAAATAGGAATTTGAGTCATTAGTAATTGCTCTGCTGTTTGTTTGTACTACTAAGCAAGGGATTCCAATACAGAAAGTGGAGAGTAAAGCTATATCAATGTTCTTAAGCCTGCCCTAGGGTAATAGGGAGCAGGTCGTAGCTGACGACTACTTTGGAAAAGATGAGTGCAAGACAAGGTTGATTGATTGAAGGAAGAGTTTAAGGAGAGGAAGGTATTGTTTGCATGTTGGAATCATATACTAACTTGAACTGTTGAGGGGAAATGCGCAAGTTAATCATACTATTGGGTTGTCATAAAAGTCATGACGTATTTTAGCCATGTTTTGCAAAGGTCATTTATTGATAGAAAGAACAAAGATCAATCAATGATATAATGCCCGTTTTGTTCAATAACCTTTTGCCATCTTTCACTGAGCTGTAGAATGCCTCGTTCATAGAAGGACCTGTCTTTCGTGGCGAAAAACTGTTCAAGGTGCTGATTTACAGCCTCATCTGAATTGAGCATTATACCACGCAAGGACTGTTGAAGAGAGCGAAACAAGTGGAAGACTGAGAGCGCAAGATCAGGCGAGTATGCTGGGTGTAGCAACACATCCCACCCAAGCTTTAATAAATTTTGGCGGTGATCAGACTTGTGTGTGGTCTCATGTTGTCATGATGGAACACAACACCTTTATGATGAACGAGCTTTGGACGTTTATGGATGATGGATTTGTTCAAACTGTCTAATAGCCGACAGTACACATTCGAATTGATTGTTTGGTTCCGTGGTAGGAGCTACGAAAAACACAACACCTTTAAAATCCCACCACACTGAGACCAGAACCTTCCGCTGATGAATGTCTGCTTTGGAGATCGTTTGAGGCAAAGCAGCACGTCGGGACCAAGACCGTTTGAAGAGCACATTGTTGTGCACCATCCACTTTTCATCACCAGTTATCAGTCGCTTCAAAAAAGTGTCGTTTTCCTCATGTTTAATGAGCATATCACAGATGTTTATATGCGCCGTCAATTGAGCTTCTTTGAGTTCATGAGGAACCCACACATCGAGCTTGCTTACGTATCCCAGCTTCTTCAGGTGGTCGTGAAAACTTGAATGATGGATGTGCAATGTGTCTGCAATCTCTCGTGTCATGTAACATGGGTTTTACTCGATCAATGCCTTGATTTGGTTGTCATCAACCTCGGCTGGCCTCCCGGACCGAGGAGCATCATTGAGGTCAAAATCACTAGTACAGAATTTTGTGAACCACTGCTGGCACTGACGTTCTTGTAGAGCATTATCACCGTACACGTTACGCAACTTTTCACATGCTTGATGCGTGTTCTTCCCTTTACGGAAGTAAAACAGAAAAATTTGGCGAAAATGCACAGTTTGGTCTTCCATCTTCAACTTGATGTCAAATCTCTGCAAATCAACCAAATCGCTTTCTATTCCTTGCAGCTAGAACTGGCACCTGTCGAATGCCATAGCGATAACAGAGCTGCGCATGCCTCTAGTACTTCCAAAACCGCCCAACCGCCATTGGGTGCCAAAATACGTCATGACTTTTCCTGCAACGGAATAACTTGAACATTTCCCCTCAACCCTAATCCATGAAAACATTTGCTTTAAGATCTTTCACCTAGGCATGAAATTTTCTTTTAATCAGGGCGTTTTAGTGGTGCTGGTGGCAGTGTGTCATGTTTATTATATGAGTATGTAATTCTTTAGGTTTTCTGATTTTATTAGAAATGGGTGGACGAAACATTAGCAAGGTATGACTCCAAACTTTAGATTGTTTTGTATCCCCAAAAGTGCAAAAATTTCAAGACAGTTCGAAAATTAATGAGTATGTATCCAGGAGGGGGGATTTCCAATACGTTTGCAGCCTGTAGAAATAGAAAACAAATTCTTTCAGTGTTTTGTAAATAAAGTTGCTATCAAACTTGCCCCAGCAAAAATAATACTCGCCCACCCATCGCCCATCCTGATTTCGAAGTCTAGCGACGTACCCGCACAAAGCACAGTATGATCTCAATGGAGCATCCTCCATTATATCCTGATTTGGCGTCACATGATTTTTTTTTTTTCCACAGTCAAAATCTGCCCTAAAAGTATAATGATTCATGAATGCTGAGGGGCATCATTGAAAATGTGACAAAGGTGTTGAAAGGGGTGTTAAAGAATGGATTCCAGCATTACTTAAAACAGTTTTATGGTAAAGATCCAGACTCATGGTCACCAAGTTGCCACTGGCGATAAACTTCATCATCGTGGCGACTAAAAAAGTCCGATTAAATCGCAAATTCTGGCGACCTCTATGGAAAAAAATTATTTAATTATGTAATTTTATTTAACTTGTGCTGTACCGAATTCTTTCTTTTTTACCTTGTATGGAACTCGCACGTTTCTAAAGAATTTTACTCCAAGTGTACGAAAATCGCACAAAATGGCACAAAATTTGAGTTGTACTGAAGCTATTCTGCTTGGGCAGCAGGAAAAAAAAAAAAAATTATTAAAAAGGTGAGAACGTCCCATCGGTTTTTGGTCACAAAAAATATGCCAAGGGTAATGGTCGTCGTGGGGGAACGAGGTTCGCAAGTTGGGGGGTCTTCTTCCCTTTGACAATGAATCGCTTCCTTGTCGGCCTGCGTTGGGGAAGTCGTACTGGGAGACATTTTTATAAAAAGAAATTTCACCAATTTTTTAAATAACCAAATACAAATTTTACAGTAACCAAGACACGTGTGAAATTTCCTCAAAATCCGATGAAAACTTTAGAAGTTAGGCATCTCTTTTTATTTTTAATGAATGTTTGCTGAAAGCCTGCATAGTCCATACTCTCTTGCTGCTGTTTCCTGTGTTGCAGGGTGCACCTGCGGGCTTTGCATCGCAGAGGACCGGCTAAAAAGAATAAATTTATTTTATGAATTAATCCCGGCCGAGTTTTCCATCCGCTTTCCGTGTTCACTTAAAAAAAAGAAATTAATTGGTTAACTTTCAAGACTTTTTGTCATTATTTTTACCAAAAATAGTGTTTTATAGTGTATTTAGTTAATACTAAGTTTGAATTTTATCCAAACTCTATAATCCGGAAAATTCTAATATCCGGAATCGGCAAAGTCCGGACGATTCCGGATTTTCGAGGTTGTACTGTCATAGTATTCCCATACCTGCCAACTACTACGGAATGTCCGTACTTTCTACGGATTTAGTTGTCTGACTACAGAATTATGGTCTTCTCTGTCGAAACTACGGATTCTAGGAATTTTAATTAAAATTTTTTTTTTTTAATTTTGCTATTGTTTTAGGATGTACATGAGATTCTTAAGCAGATTTGTGGAATTCCGCGTTTTTTGTCATCATTTAGATCGTTCTCAGGATCAATGTAAAACTGAAGACAATTTGCGGCTTGCGGGGGAAGGGATTCCCTCTAGAGACGATATTTCGTGTTTCAAAAATTTTGAAAACGGTAGTTGAACGAAGTAAAAGATTACTGTAATCGTAGTTTTTTCTCCTGGTGTTGCCTTTGTGTCCAGTTTTCTTGTTAAATATGATTTTATTGCATAAATGTTTGTATTTCAGCTTGAAATTGTAGGCAACAATTTGCGAAAACGGAGGTTAAACCCGCCAAATCGAACAATTACGACTTTTTCGTTATTATTTTGGTCATTTGCAAGATCAATGCACAAGTTAACATAATTTTCGGAGGGGGGGTGTTCGTCGGAGGACGGAATTCCATCTTTACAAAAATTTTGAAAACTGAGGGTCGACGGAGTTCAGATTTTTTGTGCAATCGTAATTCCCTCTTTCTTGAGATGTTGCCTCTGCCCAGTATTATTGTTAAATAACACTTGACTGCATAAGTATTTGTATTTCAAATTGAAAATAGCAGGAAAATTTCCAAAACCGAAAGTCGGACAGTGCAAAGATTTCTCCTGTAATGTCACCCCCCCCCCCCCACGATGCTCCCACTCTCCCGCATTGTTAAATATCCCCTGCTGAACCGGTGGCGCAGTGGTCTAAATGATGGCCTCTGATTATTCGTCCGAAAGGGGTCTGGGTTTGAGTCCCGGTGAGGTATGGATATTGTGTTTGTTTTGCGGCGCTGGCTCTCTCCCTTCCCTGGAACCAGTGACCCTAAATTAGGGATGGGCAACTGCATATAGCCCATTGAGTTGCTCACGGTGGTCGTTAAACTTCTAATGAAAAAAAAATATCCTCCGTCCCGTAAGTTTTTGCATTTAAACTTGATAAGGGAGGAGGAAATTCCCGAAAAGGGAAGTGACAAGGTTGAAAAATTTGTAAAAATTGATACATGGTGTTCAAAAGTATTGATATTCTCAAAGTTACACCATTTATCTAAAATAATTAAAGCTTTGATATCACGCATTCATGGCCCTCTGAAGGCTGAAAGTTCTTTCAGCATGATGGATGAAGTTGCTGTTATCAGAGGGCATCAAAAAGAAAGGATGGAAAAGCATCAATGAAGAAATTGGGAGAGAAAGATATCAGCAGAAAAAAAAATAAGCAATAGGGGCTGTGCAGCTGCAGAGTCAACAAAAGACAAACTGACAGTAGTCCGCATTCTTGCTGTGTGTTTTGATTTTTCACCCAGTTAAAATGTTCTGCATTTTTTTCCTTCTTTGATCTCATCTTGACATAAACTACAATTTTAGAGTCAGTGTGATCCTATGGTAAGTGGAGGTTCATGCACTGTGGATTCACTTGCTTGGATTTCCTGTCTATCAAGCGTTGTGGGATTTAGAACGCATCTGACTGATTTTTACTGGTGGAAGTTTTGAACTTAAATCTCACAATGTTACCTATCATGCTCTTGCCAAGGGAATTAACTTTGTGTTTCGCATATGTTAGTTTCATTAGTAACTGTGCTTTTAACGGTACCACAGTTGAATGCTCATATGGAATGTCTTTGGTCAGCAGTTAAAAACACATTAGGTGAAAGAAGCCTTTTAATGAAAAAGAACACACTTGAAAGTCGCATTAGGATCAAAACATCAGGAATAAAAATGACTAATTTTGACTCTGAAGATGCGATAAAAACTATGGTGGGAGGATAGCGTGAAATTTCGCCAACCAAACTACAAAGATTAATTTATGTATTTTATTACTTCAGTTTTAACTTTTAAGCATACTATAATTGAAATACACAAAATAAAGCACACTGATATTATAGTAAGCAATTTTGTTGAAATAATAGTGTGAAATATGCAGTTTGATTTCTTAAAAGTTTGGCCGCTGATTTTTTTTTATGGCCACTAACAATTTTGGTCTTGGTGGCCAATGTCTACTGGCAAAATTTCTAAGTCTGGATCTTTACTTTATCGATGTTGACAAAAGTTTGTAGCTGTCCAAGGAAACTATTTTGAAAGAAATGTGGTGTAAATAATGGTAAAATTATTGCTTTCTGTATATAAAGGAATTTCTAGGAACTTTTGAATCTATCTTGTATAATAGAAGTTAACAAAAAATAAATCTTCAGAAACACACAACAGGCAATAATAGCCACATTCATATTTTGGGCATAGAAGTTATGTATTTGTTACCATACAGCCACCTTGGAAAATTTAAAAATAGATTTTCAAAATTTTGTTGAGAGAAATGGGCAGAAGCATGTAACTAAAATAAAAGCTGTAAAGAAGACAAACATTCATGCTGAAGTTACGTAAAAGGAATAATGCCATGTGAGGGCTTTCAATTTAATTCTTTGGATGTTTTCAACTAGAGTTTTGATTGAAATGACTAAGTTGTTGCCAGATCTTTGTCACTTAGTTCCTGCAAATGGTTGCCTGATTCATAAACATTATATTTATTATGAAAGGAATTGATTTTCAGGTTCTTGGACTGATATATAAAGGTTCCAAATTGCAGTTATTGGAAGAAAGATAAAATTCTAAGTTTTCATGGTAGCATAATGCAAATGAACTAAAATGGCACAATTCACTTTGAAGCCTTCCAACAGTGTTCAGCTGAGGTGTTTTCCAAAGTGAAGGAGGCTAAGGCCATATTAGAATGTTCCCTTTTTACTTCTTTTTGGCGTTCATTTAATCTAGTTTTGATGCTTCGATAAGAGCTTCCAACGCAGAAAGTTTGTCCAGAAGTTTTGATTGGAAAAGTATAGACTCCTGGAAGATCAAGTGAGTCTATTTTATCTCTGTCATTAAGACATAAATTTAAAATAGTGGGGTTGAAACTGAATGCAAGCCTTTTGAAGACCTTTTTTGTTTGCTAACTTGGATGGACAGGTATGGAGCTTGTGGATTTTCTTCACTTGTTTGAAGAGCTCTTATTTGTATTTTCAGTTCATGCTGATAGTTAGTTTTTTATTTTTGATTGAGAAAAACCATGAGAAATAGCAGTATGCAAGATTTTTGAGTATTATTTTTCTAGGAAAGCTTGACTGTTGCAGATTATGTTGGCTGTATGTAGGAAGGATTTTGTTGTACCAAATTTATAATTTTGGAAAGTGACAGATTGGAAGGGAAATAATATTTGTAGATGGTGAGGTTGGACCTTTCCTGTTATCTGCCTGCCACTATTTGACTTCCGAATAAGAACACTTTCAAGTAGTTCCTGATTTCGTAAGTAGTACACAGAGCCCTCGGCAGCAGATGTGCAGTGATCACATAAATATATGCATACCACTTATGCGCAGTGATCACGATCTTTTGACCGTTTGTCTGCACTTTGGAATTATGTGTGGTCATTCGGAAAGAATGTTCTCTTAACCCTTTGTCTGCACTAAATTTGAAAATAAAACTTGTTGGGGCACTCATAGGAGCATGTTGGATTCGTACCTATGTGAATTTATGTAGCGTAAATGATTGAAAACTAATGACAATCCATTTTTTGAAATTATGAAATATATCGTAGTGTAATGGACCCCAGAGTGATATTGATTACCTAACTTGTAGCTATTTGTTTTCGTTTGTTTTCTTATAGTGTATAATTTTTTTCTTTTATATATTTCTTAAACAGTTTAAATTTGATTAAAAAATGAATAAGTAGGTTTTTGCTATTTATAGTGTCATTTTATATACCAATAAAAAAAAATCCCATAGCATTTATCGTGAACTACTTTCTCTCATGTTAGGTGTGATCAGGTTTCATGTACAAACAAAGCGGAATGATACACTCAAAATCGGGACCTGCTTGAAAGCGTTCTTATTCGGAAGTCAAATAGTGTAATTTTATGTAACAATGAACAAAAGCAAACAGTGGCGGGCAGATAACAGAAAAGGTCTGTGAGGTTTTATAAAAATTTGTTTTAGAAATGGAAAAAATCTGCATTTCTCTGAAAGGAAACATCCAGAAATTGTGAATTTTATAGCTGGGAATTCTTCAGAGATTGAATTTGTTAGGGATACTAAACACTTTTTTCACGATGAGGCTAAATGGTACACATTAGCAGAGCAAGGAAGTAGGTTGAAACGGATGGTTTAGAAGCATGGTTTCTTTAATATGTTGCAAATATGTTTCAGCAAGAATGGGGGATAATTTTGAGCCCATTTGTAGACCAGTTTTTTTTATACGAAGAGCATCCCGAAAGTAATGCCTTGTCCCTCATAAGATTTTTATTTATAGCAGCAAAAATGTGAAACTTGGTGGCAAAATACTTGGACATATTGTTAATAATGCTAGCTTATTCAAAGTATTATTCATCACTTTCTATACATTTACGCCATCTTTAAAACCATTGGTAAAATCCATTATGGAAAAATTCCTGATGCTGTTTCACCCATGAGTTTACAGCCAGTTTAACGTCTGTCACATCGTCAAAACGTTCCCCACGAAGGGTGTTTTTTCAAAGTCCTGATTTGGCTCCCTCAGACTTTTTCTTGATGAGGAAATAATAGTCTGAGGGAGCCAAATCAGGACTGTAGGGGGTTGGGGCATCACCATCCACCCCATTTTGAAGTCTCCATTGTGGTGTGGGGACGTGCATTATCATGGTGTGAAACAACTCTATGAAGTGGAATGTCACGTCTTTTCCTTCTGATAGATTCCTTTAGCTTCCTTAATGTCTGCACATAGTGAGCACTGTTTATTGTTGCAACTCCTGGATGGTGACACAATGGTCAGCTGTGATGAGGTCTCTCACTCGTTGCCTGTTGGCATCTGTCACTGCAGCTGCAGATCTTCCACTCTGTTGTTTGTCCGACTCTGAACTTTCTCCCTCTCGAAACCTCTTCATCCATCTTCGGACATTACTGATATATCGATTCTGGCAGTTTCATACACCACCAGGAGTCTTCTGTGAATTTCTAGAGCATCACATCCCTCTTTTTCCAGTGATTCAATTACGGCTTGCTGCTTTTCTCTGTCATTCATGATCTTTATTTCTGATTCTGAAAAAAAATTTGTTCCCACATCAGTAACATATCATAGTACATGTCAGTGCAGTTTCATTAAAATCCCTTCAAAATTTCAGAAGTTATTAAGGAGGAGGCATTACTTTCAGGATGCCCCTTGCACAGAGGGTGTTCAGAAAGTAATGTCTCCATATTTATATACAAGCCCAGTAGCAAGGTATCAAATTGAACAAAACAAAAACAAATCTCAGAATTTGTACTTTAATTAACACATTTTATTCTGCACAGTTCCCCTCACACTTGATACAGACATGCCAAAGTTCAACAAGTTTTTAAATCCATCTGTGTAAAAATCTTCAGGCTGTTCTCAGAACCATTTCCTCATAACAGCTTGAACATTTTTGTCACTGGTGGACTGAATTCCTTTCAGATGTCTCTTGAGATCAGAAAACAACCAGAAGTCAGACAGCGCCAAATCTTGGCTTAGGTAGTTTTCAAGAACTTCAAACCTGATTTTCTGTATGGCCTCTGAAGTGAAAGCACTAGTGTGGGCCTTGGCGTTGTTGTGTCGCAGAGTTTTTTTCCCCCACGCATGCGATTTATTTGTTGCTTTAATTTTTTTTAGATATGCACGTCAGAGCTGAGTTCGGGCTCAATTTAGTCCGAGCCCGAAGTATTTCAGCCCGAGCCCGAATTTCATATTGCAAGATTGAGTCCGGACCTGAACAAGCCCCAAAACTATGATTAACCTGTTTAGGCATTAAAATAAAAAGTCTTCTCTTCCAGACTTTCACTCTTTTCTGCCCGTGCAATTAACCAATGTCTTTCTCGACTCCGGATTCGGAAAGGGATTTCTATCTATTTCAATAGTTTCTTTGACCATTCATTTCTTTCTGAAATGTTTCTGGGGGAAGGGGAGAGGGGGTATCAGGAAATCAGGAAAAATCGGGAGGCACAACAATCTACGTCGTACGTTGCTCAATAGAATTAGCAGGGAGCTGCCCCTTTGAGGTAGGGAGCAAAATTTCGTTAGCTTGCTATATCTACTGTCTACAGTTCTTATAGAAACTTTTCCTTTGCAGAAATCCTGTAATGTATGACCTATGATATTTTATTACCCAAGCCTGGAATGGATAGTCCTGCAGAATTCCTACTCCCCATCTAGACCCAGTTGCCGAAGAATTATCTTTAACAACTCAAAAGTGTAAAAAAGTCTCTTGTGGTAAATCGTGTAAAATCACATTAAAAGAAAAAGAAAGAAAATTATCTCCCTCTGAGCCGGAGCCCGAACTCCAGTAAGTATTACGTAGCCCGAGCCCGCTTCGAGCTTAGGCTCTACTTCGGGCTTTCAGGCTCAGCCTGTCTCAGCACTGATGCATTTAGCTCCCAGAGTTGATAATCATACTTTTGACCTTGTACTCTTGATGAATAATGCCTCTGTAGTTCCAGAACACAGTGAGCATGCACTTACCAACAGAAATTTGAGTTTTGAATTTTTTTCGCTCAAGGAGAAGATGGATGTCGGTATTCCATTGATGGATTTTTTCATTTCTGGGGTCATAATGGTAAATCCAACTTTCATCATCATCACAATGCTTTGGAGAAAATCACTTCCATATTTTTCATAGTGAGCAAGCAACATTTGCATACTTCAAGTCTTGATTTCTTCATTTCAGATGTTTGGTGATGGGGTACCCAACGAACACACATTTTGTTGTATGCTGAAATGTTAACAATGTCATTGATGCTACCTAAACTAATGTTCAGCTTACTTGCTATGGGTTCTCTGCAGAGCTCGGTTTCCACTGGTAGTTAGTAGCAAATTGCTAGCAAGCAGATGCATTTTGCTAGTGATGAAAAATGGTTCTAGCAAAAGTTGCTAGCGGAAAAATTTTGAATGTTTTAGTGTGAACTGTAAAGCGCCACTGCATTGCACGTGTGGAATATTTTAGACACATACAAAAAGGAACAACTGCTTTCTAGAAACGAATGTTTCTAGAAAAATACAAACATTATAAAAACATTTTGGCACTACTAGAAATATCCAGCATATTTCCGTTATCTGCTTCTGCATGTAAGGTGGGGTTCAGTTTCACGAAGAGAATCCAGGGTGATTGGAGGGGCAGTTTAAGCTTACAAACATTGAATGCTCTCATGGGTATTGAGGTTGAAAGTCTGTCCAAAGACAAGTTTGACCCCAGGCCTGCTGTTTTAAAAGTGGTATGATGAAAGACCCAAAACCCAGATCGAAAACCATATGGAAAATAACTTAAGATTTTGAATAGTGTTCTTGAATTTTGTGAATAAAGTTAAATAAAAAAATGTTTCTTAAATATTTGCATTCGAATTAAATTGTTAGAAATAATCTGTCAGGTCATGAAAAGGTGAGTTATATCTAAATATTTGTAATCTTTTCAGCATTGCAAGGTGACGGTTACAGGGGTGAAATCAAAATTTGTCATGATTGACTAATGGAGGGGGACATGTTTAAGTTTCTTTTGTATAATGTTAATGAACTTTTGCTAGTAGATAATGCAATTTGCTAGTTAAAAATAAGGCCACTAGCAAGTTCTGCTACTGATTACAAAAAAACAAAATCAAGGCCTTGTTCTCTGAGTTATTCTTTGATTTTTCCTGATGAGCTCATACATCTTTTGCATGTTCAAATCTCAAGTTGCAATTACAGGCTTCTCATTCCACACCTGACCCTTTACAGTCAACATTCCTCCATTGTCCTTTAATTTTTTTATCCAATGACAAACAGTACTTATGTACAAAGTTGAAGATTCACAAACTGCCACTAATCCAGCAAAAATTACTTTGGGAGGTGCATTTTCACGAGTTAAAAACTCTATAACTGATCGTTGTTTGACACCCATTGACACAGTTGAAAAAGAATCATCCATTTTAAACACAATTAATATCAACAAATGGATGCATGGAGTTCTAGTATGCTACATGGATCACATTCCTCCTAAAATTCCTAAAATTCCTAATATTTTGTGACCCTCCTTAAATTCCTGAAATTATACCTACAATTTGCTATTCTTCCTAAAATTTTCATAAGCTTATTTATTAAAAATGCAACCGTTATTAACGCCAATAAATTTATGATTACGGTAAGGTAAAAAGACCTGTTATTGTAGAAACACAGCCTATATGCTGTGCTGCTGAAGGGAGGGAAAATGACGCCATCGAGATGCACTTGCTTCGGGCGGGCGCTCCACTTTTGTGCCTTCGGACAGTTTTCGAGAGTAACAAGAGATCTAAGGGAAAAAGGGAGGGGTCATTTTTACCCCTGGTTTGCGCTTTGCAGACGAAATCCGTGGCACGCAGAAGATCGTACTTTATTTTTGGACATGCCTCGTGGAACCTCCTCTTTCTGCTGATGTTTTGTTATTGTAAACCGCAGGTGGGTGGAAGCAAAGAGGAAACATGTGGTCTCCTTCCGTAACCTCCGGTAATGACGATGGGATGGTAGCTGAGTGTTATCGTGGCAGGCAGTAGAGCATGTGATCATTGACCTTCGATCGTGCGTCGGCGACAGCGACCTTCGATGCGCAATATATCTCGGCTCTGACTCGCTTTGACTGAACTTGCGTGAGATGCGTATGATAGTTTCTGGTTTTGCGTCTTTTATAATGTTCTCTGTGCTGTGTGCAGGTTCAGTTCTCTAGTGGTGACTTGCTTTTTTTTTTTTTCTATCTTCTGACATCCTCGCAGCCAAACTTTGGGAAGTTGTGTGGTTTTGCAATATTGGAACGTGTTTTTGTACTTCCCTTTCATTTTCTAGTTAGTAATACAAGTGTTTAAGATGCCTAAATCCAAAACGAAATTTCAAGATGCGTGGCTCGCCAAAGAATTGGACGGAGTGAAGTTGAAAGAATGGTGTTCTGCAACTGAAACAATATTTTCTGCTAAGTGTATATTGTGTTCAGACATTTTCAATATTTCTAATAGTGGCTTTTCACAAGTAAAAGCGCATCATAAAGGAAAAAAAAACATTTGCAGAAATTTCAAAGTAAATTTCAAAATAAGTCCATCCTGAAAGCCTTTGAAGGACGGGATCTTCAGCCCAAAACAAATATTAGTGAAGTACTGAGTCATGATTTACAGTTGGCTAAAGCCGAAGCATTATGGGCCATGAAAGTTGCTAAGGACAACATGTCTTTTGTTTCATGCACTGAAACAGTTGAACTTTTCAAAGAAATGTTTCCTGATTCTGCTATTGCAGCCAAAATGCAACTTAAAGAAAAAAGTTGCTTATGTGATATCACATGGATTGTCAAAATATTTTAAAGAGGATTTGAAAAAAGACATTGCATCTAGTAGCCCAGGAAAGGTTACTATAGCATTTGATGAAACTACAAATACACAAGTGAAACGGCAGTTGGATGTGTATCTCAGGTACTGGTCTTCAGAAATAAATTCAGTTTCTTGCCGATACCTAACAAGCGTTTTTCTGGGTCATGCAACAGCAGATATTTTGCTAAAAGAAATTCTTGATGTGTTATCATCCTTCAATATTTCGTTGAACAGAATTATTTGTGTATCCATGGACAGCCCAAATGTAAATAAGTGCTTTTTACGCAAATTCAATGAAGTTGTAAAACAAGAAACAGGCCAGAAATCTTTGGAACTAGGTTTTTGCAACCTGCATGTTGTTAGTAATGCATTTAAACATTTTTTTACAAGCTTAAATATAGATTTTGACGAATTTGCTACTGATATGCATTACTTTTTAAAGAGTAGTGCTGCAAGACGAGAGGATTATAAATCTGTCGAGGATATAACATTGGTCACAGCCAAATTTCTTTTGCGTCATGTCAGCAACAGATGGTTAACTGTTGGTTCTGTAGCCCAGAGGCTCTTGGATCAATGGCTAAATATTACAGAATATTTTTTAAACTTCTTGCCATCTCAAAAAATATTTGAAAAACAACTAAGCAATTCGGCAAGGTATAAAAGAATTCACTGTTTCCTGAAAAATGAGCTAACTCCTTGCTATTTAGCATTAATTTCATTTTCACACCAAAATTTTGAAAAGTTTTCATTATGTTATCAGAGTGAAGAACCAAAAATACACCAGTTATATTCTGATTTAAATACTTTAATGAGGAATGTTATGGCTCAGTTTATTCAAGATGATGTTATTGCAGGGAAATTTGGAGAAGACCTAAAGAATGTAGATTTTGAAAACAAAAATTCATGGAAAAAACTAGGGGAGTTAGAAGTTGGTATGAAGACAAAAAATCTCTTCAGGAATGTTCAGGAGACCAGGCAGAAATTATTTCTCTTAGATGTAAGATCATCACTAATTGCAACCACAAAATATTTAAAGTCAAATTTGCCATTCTGCAATCAAAAGCTAAGAGACATAGAAGTTTTAAAGGTAAAAGAACCAAAGAAAGAGTCAACTCAACTTTCAGTCACTTTTGGAAATAACCAGAATTTCAAGTGTTTTGCATCTTTCTGAGGAACAAATTGATAGAGTAAGAGAAGAGTGGAAACTTTTAAATTGCGATAAGCCAACTCTAGATGAACTAGTGATATTTTCAGAGGAAGGGCATATTGCAGTGCGGATTGATCATTACTGGCGTAATATATTTAGTATTAAAGACTCTAGCGGAAAAGAAAAATACTCAAATCTTGCTAAACTCATCAAGTCAATTTTAGTTTTACCTCATGGTAATGCTGATGCAGAAAGGGGATTTTCGGTTAACACTGCTCTGTTAAGGAAGGACAAGGCTAACTTAAAAGACTCAACTATAACATCATTAAGAATAGTTAAAGGGGCCATTAAATACTATGGATGTGTAAGTAAAGTTCCCATAATAAGAAATTTGTTAAATAGTGTGCGTGATTCACATAAATTTTATAAAGAGTATGTTGATAAGCTGAAGGAAGAAGAATCAAAAAAGGTAAAAGAAAGGAAGCAGAAAGAGAGGGAAAATAAGGAAAAGCAGCTAGAGAAAAAAAGAAAAGCTGAGTTTGATGACAAAATAAAAGAAAATGATGCAGAAATAAATAGGCATAAAAAAGATAAAGAAGCCTCCCTAGCAGTAATTCAAAAGGGAACAGAAAGAATGAGAAAAACTGTAGAAAAACAAAATACTGTTGAAATAGCAGTTGCCTCTAACTTGATCATACAAGGTTCAGCTGAAGTAAAGAAAACTGAAAGTAAATTAGTTGTGGTGGAAGCAGAAAAAGATAGGCTTATCAGGAAAAGGTTAAAACAATAATATGGAAAAAGTAATTCAGTGAACAATTGTACATAGTTCTTCGTTTTCAATTACCTTTTTAGGATATTATAATTTAATGTGAAACCTGAAAACTTTACTGTAAAAATTGTGAATAGCTTCTGGTTCAACAGCATATTAATGTTCAAAGTGAAACTTGAATGTGGTAAATATACTTGAATATGATAACACGTGAAAAGATAAGAACTGAACATTAGAAGTAAATCATACTTAAACTTTAGACATTAGACGTTATGCAAACAATTTGGGTGTGAACTTCGACCATATATACTAATGGACTGCGCATTGGCAATAGCTGCATCAAAGCCGCCATGGCTCCAACATCGGGCACGTCATCATCAGACTCCAAATTTCGTGTAAAAATGCTGTTATGATTACTAATTTACACTGCAGAACTTCAGTGTTTTCGGTGTATTATGTGAATGCGCCTCATATATAATGAAAACTCTTCAGGTAAGTTTACTTATGAGCTATATACATGCATGATCGGGTTGTTTACATTTCGTGAGACTATGCACAATCAAAAATGTTTATAACATAGTAAAAATCCATTTATTTATTGGTGTAAAAAAGTGTATAGAATCACCAAGCTTTTGGTCTCCATTGGGCAGCTTTTTCAAGGCAATAGATACACATAAAATGCAGAGAATTAGAATGCGTAAGAAACAAAGATGTTTTTTGAAAAATAACATGGAAGACAACATGAGCTGGGTATTATGTGTATTTATTAGCATACTACTGTACAGTGTGCTGCCATGTGTTTTCACCCTTTAATAATGCATGCTAAACCATTGTAGTTCCCTAGAGACAGTATCATTGCATGCTAGTTTGCTAGAGAGGATTTCAACTGTTTCCCTGATGGCAGTTCTTTTAAAGTTAGTTTAAGAAACAATTCTAATATTATTCCATGTAGGAAGAGCCGAATAATGCATTTAACTCCTCTGGCAAGCATTGTATTCTGCATGTCCTGGTTTACACTTCTCATGTGTTCTTTATATCGAATGTTTAAAGGGCTGCCCTACTGGTGCAGTGGTCTAAGTGATGGCTTCTGATCAGTTGTTCGAGATGGGTCCGGGTTTGAATCCCAGTGAGGCATAGATGTTGCGTTTGTCTCTCCCTTCCCTGGAACCAGTGGCCCTAAATTAGGGACAGGTGACTGCTTATAGCCCACTGAATTGTTCATGATGGTTGTTAAACCTCCAACAAAGAAAAAAAGATGTTTAAAGGATTACTTTGTCATTACGATATATAACTTTTCTGTGTTGTTAGAGTATACTAATGGCATACCCACTTTTTCTTTCTCACAGTGTCTCTCTTTGCAGCTTGATATTGTATGTGATAAAGGGGTCAGTGATTTTATTTCTACTGTGATGTTATACTTGCATACTAAATTCTTCAACCAATATGTAAAGCCTGGGACACATGTGATGGATCTTGCATTTCACATTGTCATATTAGTTGATTTTGTTATCGCAGACATTGTACCATTCCTTACATTTCTGTGTCATCTTTCTTAAATCCAGCTTTTATACCTTTACTATAAATATTCACAATTTCCTTAATATTTAGGTAGTTGGGTTTGCATACATTATATGCTCTATAGAACCATGCTCTAAATGACATCAAAATCAAAGCTGGATGTTTCATTTCTTTTAACATGATGCCAAGGTAATTTAGAGTTCCATTTGCTTCAAACTCCATAAAGCGAATGGGACACTAAGTTATCACTGGACATGACACTTTTGGACCTTTATCATACCATGTAGGATATTAATCTTGTGCAAAATATTATTTAATTTGTGTACTCCATGTTCTGATATGAAGAATATATCATCTGTATAGCAGATCCATAATTGGGGATTCTTAATACAATTTAGAAAGATGAGGACTGAAGATGAATAATTTATAAGGAATTATGTAACATGAGCATCTTGATTGTCTTGTGTGTAGTGCTTATGGTTATTGTTGTGCCTTGCATCTGTTTGTTGTTTATTGAAGTGGTCTTATAGTTTTTTATTGTAATATTGAGATTTAAGGACATTAAATTAAATAGTTGCTGATAATTTATTAGTATGCTTTCCTGAAATAAATTTCTTTCACTCGTTTTACCTAGCTGTAACTGAAAGAGTTTTCTTTTTCTTTCAGGTACAGTAATTAAATTCATGTTCATCACCAAAGATGAGTGATCCTGATACAGAAAACTCTAATAAACCGCAAACATCGAGAGGTGGTTGCAGAAAAAATCCACGTCCTTTCTGTAGCAGAGGTCGCTACTTTCGTGGGAGATATAACAGAAATTTTGCTAGAAGGGAAAACCAAACCCAGAGTTCACAGCATCAGAGTTATGAAGGTGTTGTTGTTGATGCAAATCCTAGTGATGGGCCATACATGGATTGGAAACTGTATCTCACTGATGAAACATACGAAAAAGATAATATAACTGAAAATAAATTAAAACTCATTGAGACATACATAATGCAAAACAAGGAGCTTTTTGTGTTAAAGAATATAAAAAAGAAATGTTTTTTCACTGTTGATGTGAAAAACGTTTCTTCTGATGACAACTTCCTCAGTTCATGGGCAGATTTTGCATCTGATTTAAAGAATTTTCCAGAAAAGATAATTGGCTACTTTGGTTTAACGATGCATCAGTTGTTAATTAATAAGAGAGAGCAATTGCTTCAAAATTCATGTGGAACTAACAGTCTTCCAATGATACATGCACGCTTTATAAACTTTGAGCCAGTTACACAACTGAAAAACCTCAAAGCTAATGCTTATGGGAAGTTTGTGTCCGTGAAAGGAACAGTCGTGAGAGTGAGCAATGTGAAACCCATCTGTACCAAAATGGCCTTTAAGTGTAACACCTGTAGTTCCATTCACATAGTTTTGCAGTCCTTAGGAAAATACACGACACCTTCAAGATGTCCCATGAGCAGTTGTTACAGTCATACCTTCATCCCTTTACGAGGCTCGCCACTTACTGAGACCATAGATTGGCAGAGTATTCGGCTACAGGAGACCACGACAGATGAGGAGAGGGAAGGTGGAAGAGTTCCACGTATTGTCGAATGTGAGCTGATGGATGACCTTGTTGATGGCTGTATTCCAGGAGACATCGTTACATTGTGTGGAACTGTGAAGGTCAACAACAGCGGCGATGGAAAATGGAATTCAAACAAAGATAAGAGCATGTTCCTTCTCTACATTCTTGCAAATTCTGTTACTAGTCTACGTCAGAATTCTGAATCACCTTATACAACACCAACAGGAGTGGAATTCGGCCTGAAAGATCTGTATGCTGTGAAGGCCATCGAAGCAGAGAAAAAGTTGTTTCGTCTGATTGTTGCGTCCCTTTGTCCAAGCATTTATGGCCATGAAATTGTTAAGGCAGGGTTAGTGCTAGGACTCTTTGGCGGAAGCCACAGATTTATGGAGGACAGCAATCACATAGCCATTCGTGGTGACCCACACATTTTGATTGTAGGTGACCCTGGTCTTGGTAAGAGTCAGATGTTGCAGGCATGCTCAAACATTGCACCTCGTGGAGTTTATGTTTGTGGGAACACCACCACATCTTCTGGTCTTACAGTCACACTAGTGAAGGATGCTGGAGAATATGCATTGGAAGCTGGGGCGCTAGTTTTGGCTGATCAAGGATGCTGCTGTATTGATGAGTTTGACAAAATGAGTAATCAGCACCATGCTCTTCTTGAGGCCATGGAACAGCAGACCATCAGCATTGCCAAAGGAGGCATTGTCTGCAGCCTTCCCGCTCGCACATCTATTCTTGCAGCTGCAAATCCAGTGGGTGGCCATTACAACAAAGCAAAGACTGTGTCAGAAAATTTGAAACTTGGCAGTGCGTTATTGTCAAGATTTGATCTGGTTTTTATTATCCTGGATAAACCTGATGAGGTAAGGCATGTTTATGTTTAAATATAGAATAGTTAAAAGCAGGGATAGACAAATCCAAGGTGCTCAGTCGCCCTGGCAACTGAAAATTTTCACTTGGTGCCTGAGTTTCCAAATTTTATTCTAAAATTTTGTTTTTTTCAAAACTTGAATTTCTGTCATGAATATCAATTTGGGAATACATGGAATAATTAATACGAACATAAATCAAGCTGTTCTTTCCATGTAATGTAACTACAGAAATTTGAAAATTTAATCGTCCTGGAACGGGAATCGAACCCGTATCTCCCAATTTGCGCTGGAGTATGCTAACCATTACACCACCCAGGCTTCAGTTGTTTGGATTTCATTGTCCTGGGTGGTGTAATGGTTAGTATACTCCAGTGCAAATCGGGAAATGCAGGTTCGATTCCCATTCCAGGCCGATTAAATTAAAAAATTTCTGTAGTTATGTTACATGGAACGAAGAGCTTGATTTATGTCTGTATTCTGTCACGAAACTTTCATCTCTTTAGTAAAGCAGGGAATACAGTGTAAAGATTTTTCTGTACATATTTTTTTTAGACTTCTTACCTTAAAAATAAGAATAATGAAAATTCGAATTGTACCACTTTTGATCTCTTTGAATAGACTTTCAATCAAAGACTGATCCAGCAAAGTTTCTTGATCATTAGTATTTCAGTTCAGAAACAAATGAACATACACTATATTGACAAAAGTCACCGGACACCTAGAAGAGAAACACAACATAGCATTTATTGGCATACATTAGTATGATGTCGGTCCACCTTTGGCCGTAATGCATGCACTGATCCTTTGAGACATACTTTTGACAAGATTTTGGAACACAGCAGTAGGCATGTGCTTCCATTCAGTACATAATGCTGCTGCTAACTGTTGCTAAGTAGTAGGCCTTGGTTCCAAACTTCTTATGCAGTGCTCTAATTCATCTCATAGGTGCTCTATGGGATTAAGATCGAGGCTCTGTGCTGGCCAGTCCACACACGATACGGAATTATCATAAAACCACGCCGTAACAGTCCTTGCTTTATGGCTCGGTACATTGTTCTGCTGGTACCAACAAGGCTAGGTTCCATAGTATTGTCACAGAGTTGGTAGAGCATAATTGTCCAGAATATCGAGGTAGACGTGCTGGTTAACAAGTTTGTCCACGATAACCAATGGGCTGGGACCATACCACGAAAAACACCCCTACACAAGTACACTGCCTTCTCCAAACTTGACTGTAAGAGCAGTACACTGTGGTAAATAGTGTTCTCCCACCTGCCACTATACCCACACATGGCCATCAGACTAATGGATCATGTATCTGGATTCATCAGTCCATAGGACCTGCTTCCATTGATCTACGGTCCACGATAAATGTTCTTTAAACCATGCTAAACGACGAGTAGCATTCCGAGTGGAGATGAAAGGCATATGAGCAGCCGGATGACCACGGTAACCCATTGAATAAAGTTCTCTGTGAATGGTACGTGCACATATCGAGGCTCCAGCAATGTTACTCACCTGTACACTGAGGTCTTGTGCAGTACTTAGTCGATTAGCTGTAATGACTCTCCTGAGGTTTCGACATCCTCTATCACTGATTTTCTTTGGTCTGCCAGTACGCTTTGTTGCTTCTGGCACACCATGTATCTTCTACTTATTCAGTACATGCAAAACAGTTGACTTGGGTATGTTTAAACGCCTCTCTGTTTCTCTTATGGGCAACCCACTAATATAACACCCAACAATCCTACCTTTCTCAAATTCAGTACTCACCCACAGCGCCCATTTTCACTCAACCTCACAGTGCAATATGATCGCGGTCAGCTGCAGGCTTGTTTTTATATCGTTTGCAGCTGAACCACGCATCTTAACAACACAGCGGATCCGTTCATTTGCTTTTGAAGGGTGTCTGGTGACTTTTGTCAATATAGTGTATATAGCTCTAGAGCTTTGTCGCCCGGTGGTGGAGTGGCCTAAGTGCTGGCTTCTGACCATTCGTTTGAGATGGATCTGGGTTTGAATCGCTGGTGAGGCATGGATGTTGTGTTTGTCCTATGGCGCTGGTTCTTTCCCTTCCCTGGAACCAATGGCCCTTAATTAGGGACGGGTGATTTGAGTTGCTCACAGTGGTCATTGAACCATCAAACAACAACAAAACAAGTGCTGAGCTTTAAAGAAGACTGGAAACTGAATGATGTTCATTTGGGTAAGTATAGCTTTGAAAATAAATTACTCTTAGGTCTGCATTCTTGTTTTTTTTGGGTGGGGGTGGGTTGGGGGATGGAGTGGAGGTTTAATGACCACCATGAGCAATTCGACGGGTTATAAGCAGCTGCCCCTAATATTTGGGGCACCGGTTCCATCTCGGACACTTAGACCACTGCCTCACTGGGGTGGCCTGCCTACTTTGGAAATACCACATAATTTTAAGTGACAATGTTTATGAGTGTATTCTTTCATTAGTGTTTTAGTTGGATTTGATACACCTTAAGACAAAGCTGAACTTTTAAAAATGAAGACCGATTTGGAATGCAGCTTAATGCAAGTGTATATGTTTCCTAGTTGTGGATTTTTTACAAAATCATTGAATAAAATCTGAGAAATAATGGATTAATTTTGACTGTTGAAGGTCACAATTCTGCACGTGTAGTTTTTGTTTAGGTTGATTGTAGTCTTCTCTTTTTTCTCTTAAAAAAAAAAAAGATGCTGCTGCCTCAAAATTGGAGGGAGGGGGTCTGTCCCTGGTTAAAAGCATCTGACCTCAGTATTTCTGAATATAACAGGCACACTTTATATAATTTTTCTTACATCAGAACCATTTTTTATGGTGATTGTGGAGTTTTCTTATTTTACAGTTTGCTAATAGTACTTAACCAGGGGTAGGCAAATCCAAGGTGCCCAGTCACCATGGCACCTGTAAATTTTAACCTGATACCTGAGTTATCAAATTCTATTCCGAAAAATTAATTTTTTAAACTTTGGCTTTCTGTTTTGAAGCTTCCATCTCTTTAATTAATCAATAAGCACAATATACAGATTTTTTGTTTGTTTGCATCTTTATTGAAGACATAAAATCAGAATAATGGTGTAATGGATTTTGGTTAGTAAGAACTACCAAAAAATATATTTTATGTGGTAATATATAATTAAATAATAGCTACACACTATATGTATAACTGTTTCACACATTATATATGTTCTATGTGTCGTGTGCATACTTGCAGCAAAATCATCTTTGCATTCATTCATCATATATGACTAGGAATATTATTATATGTTTAATTTATTACGTCATCCAGCACTCACCTTGTAGAGGTGTTTTATATTAGGATTCTTCATCTAGTATCTTGAAATTGAAGTATCTTGAAATGCATATAAGCGTGTCTTGGACACGTAGAATATTCCTGTTGCAAATAGGCCTAATTGAAATTGCGACCAGAGTTTAAGTTCAAATAAAACACGATTATGGATACCATACAAAGGGTGCGTGAAAGAATTATATACAATGCAATTAAAAACCATTTACCATCAACAACTGTCGTCTATCTTTAAAAGAAGGAATGGACATAATCAAGGATTATCCAAACAGACATTAAATAAAATCACATCAATTTTACAATGCCAGACAACCTCTGCAACACGCACACGACTCCAGACAAACCACCGGACATGTTTCGGCATGACTGACTTTCAGCCATTATCAACGGTTTGCATCCTGGATCAATGTTCAAAGTTGTTATATATCTAGGGCACCTCGGCCTTATCCTCGTCATAGTTGATCCACGTCGACGTCTTCCGTCATCATTACATAGACGTAGATTTGACTCACGTGAATACACGTCTATGTAATGATGACGGAAGACGTCGACGTGGAGCAACTATGACGAGGATAAGGCCCAGGTGCCCTAGATATATAACAACTTTGAACATTGATCCAGGATGCATACCGTTGATAATGGCCGAAAGTCAGTCATGCCGAAACATTTCCGGTGGTTTGTGTGGAGTCGTGTGCGTGTTGCAGAGGTTGTCTGGCATTGTTCAGAAATTGATGTGATTTTATTTAATGTCTGTTTGGATAATCCTTGATTATGTCCATTCCTTCTTTTAAAGATAGACGGCACTTGTTGATGGTAAATGGTTTTTAATTGCATTGTATATAATTCTTTCACACACTCTTTGTATGGTATCCATAATCGTGTTTTATTTGAACTTAAACTGGTCGCAATTTCAATTAGGCCTATTTGCAACAGGAATATTCTATGTGTCCAAGACATGCTATATGCATTTCAAGATACATCAATTTCAAGATACTAGATGAAGAATCCTAATATGAAACACCTCTACAAATTGAGTGCTGGATGACGTAATAAATTAAACATATAATAATATTCCTAGTCATATATGATGAGTGAATGCAAAGATGATTTTGCTGCAAGTATGCACACGACACATAGAACATATATAATGTGTGAAACAGTTGTACATATAGTGTGTAGCTATTATTTAATCAGAATAATGATGATGCCAGTATCAATTTTTGGCACTATCACCAGCAGAGTCATGCTGCAGTGATATTGGTGGCAGTAATTCAGGCTGAAGTTTCGTGGTGCAACCCAAGCGAGATACATACGTGCATGCAGAGTATGCATCAAAAATGTTCATACCCATGATATTGATTTTGCATGAGGTGCTTAAAAGTGTATTTATTTGTAAGTGTTCTCACTGAATACAATACACCAGAAGAAGAAGTTAAACTTTCCTATAAACAAAAAAGCCATTTAAAAATACAACTATTAATTCAAGTGTATACTTACCTAGTTTTATTTGTGGATTTTGCACCCAATTAGTGTGTAAACAATGTATAAGAAAGAATACATTAATTTGACTGTTGATGGCCACAATTCTGAATGTGTAGTTTTTAATCATACAACAGAATTATGTACATGCAGTTATCAATCATAGTTTTCTCCTTGTATTGTATTTCCTGAAAAAAAATGTGCTGGCTCTTGAAAACTTTAGGGATTTGTCTACTCTTGTTTTTAAACTGTACTACACATGTGGATTTATCGATATTGGTAATCCTGTATGATCACAGACTGGTAAACTTCGTTCTTCTTCACAGTAGTGGTGATTGGAGTCTTTTCTATACTTCTATACCCATGTTGATTATAATCAAGTTTGTTTTCATTTAAGAGTGTGCAAATCAGCCCTCCTAGTCAGAGGAGCAATACTCACCAATCTGTTATGCTATTGTATAACAGATTGGTGAGTATTGCTCCTCTGACTAGGAGGGCTGATCAGTTCTATCAGCATTGATGTTAGTCTTATTTAAGGAAGTCCACTATGAACTACAAAAGTATTTCAAAGATCATAGAATCCATACTGAAAACATTAAAAACGTGCCTTGTTTTACAAGAATAATGGCCAGTTCTGTTTATTTTCTTGTTTCGTTATCGTGAATAATGATTCACTGAGTTTCGAGCCACAGGTAAATATACCACAAAGGAAACCAATAATGTAGAAAATTCTGCGCATGTTTTATTATGTATTAAACTTCAGATTTATAAGAACTTTTGCCTGCAGCACCAGCCTTGTTCACACAACAAGCAAGCACTCACGTGGTTGGTGTCGTTTCTTTAGTTGTTGCCAGTAGAGATTTCCAAATTATCGGAAATCTCTACTGGCAACAACAGCTAAAGAAACGATGCCAACCACGTGAGTGCTTGCTTGTTGTGTGAACAAGGCTGATGCTGCAGCCAAAAAGGTCTTACAAATCTGAAGTTTAATACTTTATAAAACATGGTTGAAATTTTCTGGTTTTGTCATATTACGTGAAATGGACTTTCTACCAATACCACAAAGGAATTTTTATTTGAGTACCATTCCACCCCGACTCCCTTCTGATGCTTATATACACTCAGCTGTTATAAAAAAATTTCATGATATTCTGTTTGTTGAAATGAAATTGGTATTCCTGACAATGGTAACAAAGTACATCATATGCCTTCCATTAGAAATAAGTGAGGCAATGGGGAGATGGGTTATTTTAAAAAGTGTTTATTTTTAATGCACTTCGACTCATTAAACATGATTCCCATCTAATAATATCAGGGATGAAAACGCTGCACTTTGAAAATTATGCTCTGAAATGGAAGTTGTCACCAGTGTTTTCTTACTGTACTTGTATAACTCTTCTACCTAAGGAGTAACAGTTTTTCACTTCCCCTTCATGGGAGATGCAGGGGTGTGTAAAAGACAGTGAGCATTTTACAATCGGGCATTTTTATCAATTGCTCTGCACTAGGATAGGCTAACTGGAATGTTGGAGGTGAATGTCATTTAGCCAGTGGTCCACACCAACAGCATGGTTTGTGTATTTTGAAAGAGGGAGACATCTAATTCATTTGTGAAGAAGTGAGAGACAATGCAAGTGAGTTCAACTTTGTGGTTTTCCCTGTTTTGGGCTCACTGACTGTACTACAAGCAAGGCTAAAAAGAAGTCCATGTTTTACTCACTGTCAATATTTAAATTTTCCGAATCCAATAAGTTTGTAGATGTGCTCCCCATCCATGCTATCACAGATGACACAATGTTGTGGTGGGAGTTTGTCTAGCACATTTTTTGCAAAATTTGCTTATGAAAAAAAATTAGATTGGGTCTTTCATCTGTTGAAATATTTGTAGCACTAACATCAACACAACCATAAGAACGTTTCTTGCATTGCGTCTTTTGTATATCATGACAGATCAGACTAAGGTCAGGGTGAGAGTACCTCAGTTTTTTATGCCAAGCAAGATCATTGAACTTCCCTACTGAACTCAGAGTGGCGTGTGTAGGGGCTGGATGACAGAAAGGGTTGTCTATGAATTTGGAGGACTGCAAGTAGAATGAAATACGCTGAGTGATCACTGAATTATGACCACCTACCTAATACTTTGTAAGCCTTCCTTTCGCCTTCAGTACAGCAGCTGTCTGATGTGGCATCGATTCTGTGAGATGCAGAAAGCAGTTGGGAGGTTTCCGATAGCCAATAATATGTTGGAAGTCTGAACTGTGTTCCTCAAACCATTCCTACACAACATTGGGGCAACTTTTTTGGTTTCTTTCCAAATGGGAACTGCACAGGTGTCTTCAAGGGTTAGTGCAGATAAAGATGTCTTTGGAAGACCATTGGAAACATCTTTTTTGTGTTCACCAAGTCTTGTTTTGATGCTTTGGTATGTGATTTCCTATATATACTTCCGATTTGGAAAGAAACCAAAGAAGTTGCCCCTTTCTCAACAAGGCATCTCTGCGTTTTCAAGAGAGCATTGAAATTGTGTTCACCAAAACCTGAAATTCATAGAGCCCTCACCAAATGCCATTTATTTGGATCTCTCTTCTAAAATCTGGCAACAGTTCCAACACCCCAACTTCAAATTGTAGTTCTGGCAACCAGCCTATCTAGTCGATCGTGGGTGATCAAGGTCGAGGATAACCGAAAGCTAGCGCTAAACGAACCTTTTACCGTATGTGACTGTGTGTTTCGCTCATTTTATATGTTTATTTGGTCCTGTGGCTCGATACATTGTCATCACCATTGTGGCTTCGTGCATTGTCATCACCATTTGGGAAAAAGTGCAATATTGTTGGGTGTACAGAGTCAGCAAGCAATTCATGATAGTAGACACCAGTCATACATTGTTCCATATGTACCAGTGGTCCAAGTTCTTGCCAGGTAAACATCTCCCACATTATGCAACTGTCTCCACCAACTTGCACTGTGGAGACCATGCAGAATGGATCGAGTGCCTCATGTTATTTGCGCTAAATACATGCACGACCATCCATGGAGTGGAATAAAAATGTGACTTGTCAGACCAGCACAATTTTTTGCAGTCATCTGACGTTCAACTTGCACGATCCTTGCACCAGGCAAATCTGCACCAATGAACTGTGTTTAGGAAAGGATGTTATCAGAGTCGTCTGCTGTTATAGCCCATATGTGTGAGCGTGTGATGCAAGGTCATGACAGATACTATTCCGGGTTGACCTCTGTTATATTGGGTAGTCAACTGTTGAAGTGTCTGTTGGGCTGTACGTGTCATTGGACTCATTGCTCACCTTTGACATCATAAAAAAAAAAAAAATGTCTGTGCAGTTTTGCTTCCAGATTGTTGTTTGACCATTTTCACGCCAGTCCTGATACACTTTAACTACGGCAGCGCACAAACAAACCACCAGTTCAGCCGTTTGGGAAATGGAGGCACCCTCTCTCTGAGTTCACGTAACCTGATCTTTCTCAAAGTCCAATAAATCCTTCCATTTTCCTGTCACGCCCCGAATTCTGCTACTTACTGCTCCACTCAAACCTTATATATGCTATGTCGGTTGACTAATTGCGCCCTTTCGTAAATTACATGGACAGCAGGCCACATCTACTTCTGATATGGGTGGTCATAGGGGATGTAAGGTCAGGTGATGCGTAACATCACAGCCTCTCCTTGACAAATGTCAACCCCGCCTTCTCGTGGTGCATCCTGTTCCCACTAAAGGGGCTCTGACGACCGCCAATAGCGGTATAACTATACCATCGGGATTAGAGGAAATTCTATCCCACACTCACCAACCCGCTTGGCCAGCGTGGTGAGTTATGGCCAAACCCCTCCAAAATGATTCCACAACTTAAATCTTGGCCCTCAGTCTCCGGCAGCTGGAATGTACCTGGCCAAGGCAGCGGCCAGTGCGACATGAAGGCAGAGGGTGCTAAGAATCCCCGGAGGACCGGACTAGGCTGCCATCTGATGCTGACCTTGGCTACGTACAATGGACGCTCCCTATCTTCTGATTCAAGGCTTCTTGAATTGGAAGAGGAACTACAAAGGATCAAGTGGGACATCGTGGGGCTAAGTGAGGTAAGGAGA
Organism: Macrothele yani; assembly: GCA_039090855.1. Taxonomy (NCBI): domain Eukaryota; kingdom Metazoa; phylum Arthropoda; class Arachnida; order Araneae; family Macrothelidae; genus Macrothele; species Macrothele yani. The sequence goes on from CM077025.1 coordinate 31,618,230, forward strand.
AAAGGAGAAGATCTCATTGAACTGAAAAGTGGACATCTCTTCTACTATCGTGGGACAGATACTGGCAGAACTAGTGGTGTTGGATTTATAATAAACAAGAAACTGAAGGATAAAGTTGTAGAAGTTGAAAGTTCCTCTGACAGAGCTGCACGACTTGTTATCCAACTCTCGAAAAGATACCAGGCTCAGATTATTCAAACTTATGCACCCACCACAAGTCATCCTGAAGAAGAAATTGAAGAATTTTATGAGGAAATTTGTCATCTAAATAATAAAGGTAAGCAGCACTTGAAAATAATTATGGGAGATTTCAATGCAAAAATAGGGCAACGGCAACAGAATGAAACTTCAGTAGGTAAATTCGGTCACGGCAGCAGAAACCAGCGTGGAAATACTCTCGTTGAGTTTGCAGAGGCAGAAGGGTTTTTCATCTTGAACTCCTTCTTCAAAGAAAAAGCCACACAGGAAATGGACATGGAGACATCCAAATGGGACAACAAGTGAAATTGATTTTATTATGTGTAACAAAAAATTCGTCATAGAAGACTGCAGTGTGCTAAACAAGTTCAACACAGGTAGTGACCATAGATTGGTGAGATGTAAGATGCACCTCAACACTAAACTTGAACGTGGCAAGCTCATAAGACAAACAAAATCTATTGACATAACCAACCTTAAAAAACACCATAATACCTTCAAGTTGGAACTGAAGAACAGGTTCTCTGCTTTAGAAGGCCTAACATCGGAAGAAGTGGACATCTCTGAAGTTAACAGAAAAGTAACCAAAGCTCTTATGGAAACAGCAACAAAATTAGCTGGGTCTAAGAACAAGTTGCATGTAAATAAATTATCAGGAAAAACGAAAATGTTGATGCAAAAAAGAAGAGATGAGGACAACTAAAGAAGATGTGACTTCCAAAGTGGAATATATAGAGCTATGCAAGACAGTACGAAAAAGTATCACTGAAGACGTAAGAAAATTCAACTGTGAACTAGTGAGGAAAGCAATTGAAAACAACCAAAGCCTAAAGATAGCAAAGGGACATCTCAGTAAGGGAAGAAAACAGATTATGGCACTGAGAAAAGAAGATGGTTCTGTAACAAGAAATAGAGGCGAAATTTTGACAAAAGTGAAAGATTTCTACTCCAAATTATATGAAAAGGGATGATACATGCACTCCAGACATCATGAAAGATACCAGTACCAGAGTTCCTCCAGTCCTTCCAGCAGAAGTTGCACATGCAATCAAGAACATGAAGCGGGGAAAAGCTCCAGGAGAAGATGGAATTACTGTAGACATCATACAAGAAGCAAGTGGAGAAATCGAAACAGTACTCGCCCAAATTTTCACTCGATGCCTTAATGAAGGAAAGATTCCTGAGGATTGGAACACCGCTACAATGATCCTGCTACATAAGAAAGGTGACATTGAGGATCTCGGAAACTACAGACCTATCAGCCTCCTATCAGTAGTTTATAAAATCTTCACTAAAGTTCTTTCACACCGCTTGAAGGTAACACTGGACATGGCTCAACCGAGAGAACAAGCTGGATTCAGGAGTGGCTACAGCACAATAGATCATATCCATGTGCTGAGAGAACTAATTGAAAGAGCGAGGGAATATGAACTTCCATTGTGCATGGCTTTTATCGATTATGAAAAAGCCTTTGATTCGATGAAACCATCAGCAGTTACAATGGCTCTGAAAACCTGCGGTATTGAAGATGCATACATTAATATCATTAATAACATCTATGAAAATGCAAGTGCAAAAGATTAGGCTGTTTGAAAATACAACACACGTAAAAATTGGAAAGGGAGTGAGACAAGGTGACACCATATCTCCGAAGCTCTTTAATGCCACATTGGAGGGTGTTTTTCAGTCGCTGAGCTGGGAAAACAAGGGGATAAAGATTAATGGAGATTATCTAACCCACCTTCGTTTTGCTGATGACGTAGTCATTTTTGCAACTACCCCATCAGAGCTGCAGAGTATGATCCAGGAACTTGCTGACAAGAGTAAAGAAGTGGGATTAAAAATGAACTTTCAGAAGACAAAAGTGATGTTCAATGCTTTTACAAGAAATGAAGATTTATCGATTGATGGAGAAAAGCTGGAGATAACAGACACGTACGTTTATCTTGGACAGCAGATATCTAGTGAGGGTCACATTGATGAAGAAATTAATCGGCGTACAAAACTTGCCTGGAGAGCTTTTGGAAGAAACAGCATAATTTTCAAGAGCAATATGCCATTATGTCTTAAAAGAAAAGTGTTTGATCAATGCATCCTTCCAGTGCTTACGTATGGTGCAGAGACGTGGACCTTAACTAAAAGAGACATACAAAGGCTGCAGACAACTCAAAGAAGCATGGAGAGGTGCATACTTGGTGTAACCAGGAGAGATAAGAAGAGGAACTCGTGGATCCGAAAAATGACAAGAGTGGAAGACATCATGATCAGAGTTAAATCCCTGAAATGGCAATGGGCTGGACATACTGCCAGAAGGACAGATCATCGATGGACAGCCGAAATTTTAGATTGGATTCCAAGGGACAGGAAAAGACCCAGAAGAAGACCACATGGGAGATGGGTGGATGAAATTCGAAAGTATGCAGGGGTGACATGGAGGAGACTGGCACAAGACAGACTGTTGTGGAGGAAACTTGGGGAGACCTTCGTCCAGCAGTGGATTGATAATGGTTGACAATGATGATGATGATGATGAATCCAGTGATCACTTGGTGTATACTCTGTGCATAAGAAAGCCACTGTATCTCCTCAGATTTCTGAGAAGACATCTTGACATCTTACCAGCTGTCTGAATTCAGAGAATACCTACTATATGCAGGGAATAAACCTTTTTAGGGTTTATCATATCATATCAGGTTTCGAGATTTTATTTGTGTGACTGCAAGGCTCCCATTCTAATAATCAGAGAAGTCAGAACTAAATTATTTATAGCCCCCTGTCTGTCATTAAAGATTCATAAGCAGCAATTTTTTTATATATATAGCGTGAATGATGATTGAAATTTGTAAATGTTTATACTTCACATCTAGTTAAATGCCAAATTTTAGAGCTGCATGTTTGTAAAATCAAGTTTAGTGCTACAGCATTGTAATCAGAAAATATGAGATACATGTTCAATGTCATGATAAAGTTGCTGATGCATCATCATGAATAGCCAGGCCTAACATGGATATGGAACAGGCTCCAATCACTGTTACCATATAACAAAGTGAAGTTCGTTCATTCTGCTGTAATACAGGCTTGTATCTATGATGAGTTTGTATGAGTAAAATAAACAAGTTGCTAATTATTTGGAAACACTGAAATGAAAACATTGACAGCAGGAATTCTGAAGACTTCAAAAATCACTTTCCTGTAAAATAGTGAAGCTTGCCAATTTGGTATTATGCAGGATTACCTGTATGCATAACAAGTCTGAGTAGAAGAACAAATTAAATAGTATTTCCATGCTGTGAAAGTAAATTATTCAATCCAGTGAATTAAATTTTGAATATTACATCTTCAATGTTAGGAAGCCAATGAAATTCTGAGTTACTTATGATATGCAAACGTTTCAAACCCTTTGCTCTCTTTCAGAGTCCATGTTACCAGATTATGAAGTTGTTTTTTGCTTGACGGGAAAAATATGTGTAGATTGAAGATTTGAATTTTAGTTTTTGAAATTAATCCACTTGCTACACAAATATTATCAGTGATTTTTGATATTTCATGTAAAGAATTCAATTTATAAACATGAAAACTCCTTTATAAGAAGAAGTTTTATTGTGGTTTATCTCACGATCTACCACTTGAATTTGATTCTAGTTGAGCTTACTATTACAGTTTCCAATGTGTTGATGTAATATGTAATTGTGATTTTTATTTTGGATGGCTAAAGAGTGTTCTTAAATTCTTTCCTCTAATCTATGAGAAGCTTGACCAGTGTAAAATTTATTACAATTTAGTGGCCTTAATGATGACCATTATCATCATTGCAACTAGCAATGCAAAATATGGTAGGAGATTTATGGATGGAAAGTCTTAAAAAGGGTCTGACAATAAACACAGCAAAAACTAAATATATGAACAATACAGAAAAGGATACAGAAAAGATTTTGATAGAAAGAAAAGAAAGAAAACAAGGAGATGAATACATTTATTTAGGTTAAGTAATCAGTTTTGAAGAAAGACAAGAAAGATAAATCAATAGAAGAATTATCCAAGGTAATAGAGCCTTTTGGAGACTTAAAGGCTATTTAACCAGCAGTCTTTCATTGTGTTTAAAAAGAAAAATCTTCAATGCTGTTTTAACTCCGTATTTACTTAATGGAAGTGAAACGTGGAGTATCACAGAACGGCAATGTGAAAAAATAAGAGTATCGGTAAGAAAGTTAGAGAGAAGAATGTTGGGAATAACAAGAAGAGAAAGAGTCAGAAATGAACTTACAAGAGAAAGAACAGGAATAATAGATATTACAGAAATGATAAGAGAATCAAAGTGGAGATGGGCTGGACATGTTGGAAGACTGAAAGATGGACACGATTAATAACAGAATGGCAACCGAGGCATGGAAAGAGACGAAGGGGCGCAAGAGAATTAGATGGAGAGACGACCTTCAGAAATTTAGAGGTGCTAAATGGTGGACTGAGGCTAAGGATCAAGGAAGTTGGAAAAGATTGGGGAGGCCTATGCCCTGCTGTGGGTGCCAACAGGCTAAGAAGAAGAAGTGGCCTTAATTAATGAAATGTTTGCATATCAATAAATAAATGTTTGCATATCAGTAAATAAGTTAGTTTATTGGGGCTTTGTAATATTCAAGAGTTAATTCATTGGATTCAATAATTTTGTCTATGCCTGAGCACAGCAAAAAGTTAAACTTCTGTTTTCTTGAAGCGAAAGCAAAATATCAACAGTTTTCATAAAAAAATGTTCTGATGTAAAAGGAATTGTGTAAAAAAAAACTTTGTCCCTATGTCCCTAATTGGTAAAAATACCTTTACCTCGATGGTAATTGGTAACAAGTCAGGTACACTTGTTTTATGCAATTTGTTTGCATAAGAGTGCTTTTTACGCTTTCCAACCTTAGGTTGAAAATGCGTATATGCTCCAGCTTTGTCTGTCTGTCTGCCTGTCTGCATGATAACTCGCGTAAAAATGGTTCGATTTCGATGAAATTTTAGTATGTGGTAGGGGATCACCTGGGAAGGAACCCTATTGAAAATGGGCATAATGGGGTCAAAGGTCAGGACATAGGAGGGGATCCATTCCATCACCCTTATGCGTCATAACTTACGTAAAAATGCTTCGATTGCGATAAAACTTCATCATGTTTTTCCGGAAATGTACTGAACCAGTTCTGTTTAATATCATCGAAATGGAGTCAAAAATCAGGGCACAGGAGTGAGATTTAGTCCACATCCATTGTCCTCATAACAACTAAAAATGCTTCTATTGCGACAAAACTTTAATATATTGTTCCAGAGATATACTGAACGAATTCTGTTGAATATAATCGAAATGGGGTCAAAGGTCAGGGCACAGGGGCGAGATTTATTCCACAGCCATTATCCTCATAACTTGGCTAAAAATGCTTCTATTGCGACAAAACTTTAGTATGTTGTTCCGGAGATATACTGAACCGGTTTTGTTGAATATCATCGAAATGGAGTCAAAGGTCAGGGCACAGGAGCGAGATTTATTCCACAGCTATTATCCTCATAACTTGAGTTATGATTTCTGGTATGTTGGAAAGCATATCATAACACAGGCCTGCAAAATTTGAGTCATGAAAAAGTGTTTGCAATGTAATGACTGATTTTTATATTGTTTGGTGCGCTGATTTCAAATATGGCATCCATTTTTCTCAATCACGTAAGGATTTTTTACAAAACGGGCTTGAATATATGGGGAAGAAAGCCTATTTTACATATTCTGGCGAAAAGTAGGTCTTTTAAAAAATACTTTTAAGTGTTTTATTTATAAATTTATTATTTATCAAACTATTGGAAATGATTTGCTAAATTATATTAATAAGAGCAGTTACCATTGTTAATACATCCTGGTATTCATAGGTCCTTATGCTGTCTTTTCCTTTTCCTCTGAAAGCTTCTTTTGGCACTTTGTCTCTTGTAGGCAGTATGCGGATCTTCTCTGTGCAGCATCCAACAGCAGTCCACCATAATATTGACGTTCCACCTACCTTGGTATCTGCTCTCCATCTCCTTGATATCTTGGTGAAATCTTTCTTCCTGTTCTTCACTAACAGCACCAAGATTTTCAGGAAAGTAGTCCAAATGCGATTTTAAAAAATGCACTTTTAAACTCATTGAACAACCCAAGTCTTTGAATTTCGTTAACATGTTTTCCACGATACATTTAAAGTTGGGGTCCTTAAAATTCCCGAGGAATTTTTTTAACGACTTCCTTAAAAGCTCCCCAGGCCTCTTTTTCACTCAAAACCATTTTACTTTCAAACACTTCATCTGTGAAAAGTTTCTGAATATCTGGACCTACGAAAACACCTTCCTTTAGTTTTGCTTCCGACAGTCCTGGAAACTTGTTGCCAAGGTATTTAAAGCACTCTCCTTCTTTTGATAGAGCCTTAACAAATTGTTTCATCAAGCCAAGCTTGGTGTGAAGTGGAGACAAGAGGACTTTACTGGGATCAACCAAACTTTCCTTTACTGCATTTTTGTTTCCAGGTTTTAATGCTTTCCTATGCGGCCACTCCTTTTTGATCCAGTGATTGCCCTTATCCCGACTGTCCCATTCACACTAGAAGCAAGGGTACTTGGTGTATCCTGCTTGTTGTCTAAGAAGCATGGAAAGCACTTTTGGATCACCGCATATCGTCCATCCAATATCTTTATATTTCAATTTGGTGAGAATCAAGGCTAAATTCTCGTAACATTCTTTCAGGTACACAGAATGCCCTAATGGCACGAAGCATACTTGCTGCCATTATGCAGAAGCACTGCTTTGAGGCTTTTTTTTGACGAGTCAATAAAGAGCCTCCACTCGTTCACGTCATACTGTATATTAAACATCTCCATCAATCCAGGGACATTGCTACAGTAAACCAAGCCACTATCTTGAGAAAAGTATGGAACAAAATCTGTTTCTCTCTCTCTGAACCATGAGAAAGAGGTACCAGGAGCCAATAAATTCTTTTCATTTAGCCTAGAGCCTAAGAGTTCTGCAGATTCTTTAGAAAGGCCCAAATCTCTGACTAAATCATTCAATTCCAGCTGGGAAAAAGGTTGGGGCTCGCTGCTATCTGAAACACAGTGAAAGTCCTTGTCATAAGCCTGACCTTCGTCTTCAGAGTCTTCAGGAATGTCTTCTAGTTTCTCAGTAGGTTTAGGTACAGGTATTTCTGAGCTATGAGGAACAGGGCGTATTGCCGACGGGAGGTTTGGATAAAATATTTCTCTCTTATTAATTAAATTGTACCCCTGCATGTTACATGAACAGAAGTAGCAGTCATCACTATGATTTTTAGGTTCCCTCCAGATCATAGGGATTCCAAAAACGGAAAGACTTTTTCGTGCCTTTTGACCACTTTCGAAATTCTTCTACACAAGGGTAACACACTTTATGTGGGGCCCATGACTTATTCTGGTCACCAAGTTTTACACCGAAATATGCATAATATACTTTTTTCACAAAATCTGTTATATTTCTTTGATGTTTCTTCACTACAAATTCCCCACAAATATAACATTCATCAGGTGAATTAAGACAAGCCCTTGCTGCCATTTAGTACATTTTATAGGTTAAAACTTTAAATATGAAAACTATAAAAATGAGTATACTCATCCGCTGCGGGAAATTTTTTTCAACCTCTACAGATATAACACCTTGAGAAAAATTGCACTGCTCAGCACACAACCGTTTCACTCAAAGATCAAAGTACAACTGAGCCGAGAGCGGGAAGCGTGGAATAGGGGAGAGGAACGAAAGGGAGTGAGTCACCAACTAACTCATTTCCGGTCACACTTGATGTTCCTGGAATTCTCCTCATGATAACAACTGGTGAATCATGGTGATTTTTAACGTAGGCTCTCGACGAATAAGAGCCATTTTGAAGTAAAATCTGTCCAAACAAAACTTTTTTGGACATATTATTACTTGAAAATTGTTATGCTCATCCCCTTCCTTAGTAGATTATAACACAATGGATTGGTGGCTACGAAAATCAAAAATTTCAATTTATGAAAAAATGGTACGTGATGGAATTTTTTGACTATTTTTCCTGAAATCAGCATCCAAAAATCTATCAGAATCAGCTATTGGTTTCTAAACACTTTTTTGGTTGCAGGCCTGTGATATAATCAATGCATTGTGTGATTTTACTAACTTGTTTTGTAACAACAGTTGATGCTTTATTTCCATTTCAGATGGTAGAAATATTTTGTGTTTTTCTGCTGTCTTTTTATGCATATGGATTCATTCTACATTGAGTACTCACTGAATTATAGCTAAGTACCCAATACTTTGCTGACCCTAATTTAACCCAGAGAATGGTCACCACCCTTCATAGCATTGACTTCACATATGCGGATATCTGCAATCAAGCTGTTTATATTGCAGTCCACATTTACGGTACGGAGCGGGATGTGGTGTGTCCAAATGCTTCATCTGGCATTCGATAACATCCCACAGATTTAATAATCTAAAGCAACTTTTATGGGAATTTTACTAGGAAATTTTTTCATTAATAGCAAATTTTCGGAGAAAACTCTTCTCCTTCTTCAGGCTGTCTTGTTGTTGTCACTTTTTACTTGTCACTATCACGGTTACGGTTTACCTTGACGGTTACGGTTAACCTTGACGGTTTAGGTTATTTTTCAACAAATCCTGCCAGATGTTAGGCAGGGAAAATCCTTTGCAGTCATTGATGATGGAATTTTGATTTTTCTCAATCTCTATTCCTTCTTTCAGTTTTCTTTTTTGGAAATTGCTTTGGAAACTGATTACTTTAAGGAATTCCAATCCATGCTGTGCCCAGTTTCTCTAACATGCCTATCTAATCCAGTCTTGTTGGAGCAATTTTTTATAGCTGCTTTATGCTCAGCTATACGAGTTTCTAGTCTGCGACCTGTTTCACCTATGTAAGATAGTCCACAACTACAATTTACTTCATAAACTACTTCTTGCATTTTTAAAATATCTTCTTCTCTTTGAACTATTTTAGGGAAAAATTTTTTAACTTTGTTCTCTAAACTTGGAGCTAGCCTAATATTGTATTTCTTACTAATTCTCTTTAAAGACTCAAATAAACCTTTGTGATAAGAAATTTTTCTAGTGAATTTTACTGGTTGCTTTTGTGGGTTCTTCGTACCATTAAAATTCAGAAGCTTCTCAATTTCTTCTTTAGGATAGTTATTCTCTGCAAGTATGACTTTAAGCTCTTCTTTATGGGCTTCTTTTTTATCTGCAGTAGAAACTATTTTATTAATTTTCTAAAAACTGACTTGCTACATTTTTCTTAATAGAAACTGGATGATAGGAATTGAAATCCAGTAGTCTTTTAGTATTCATTGGTTTTTTATACCAACTAGTGAGGAATTTTTATAGGTGAAACAGGTCGCAGACTAGAAACTCTTATAGCTGAGCATAAAGCAGCTATAAAAAATTGCTCCAACAAGACTGGATTAGATAGGCATGTTAGAGAAACTGGGCACAGCATGGATTGAAATTCCCTTAAAGTAATCAGTTTCCAAAGCAATTTCCAAAAAAGAAAACTGAAAGAAGGAATAGAGATTGAGAAAAATCAAAATTCCATCATCAATGACTGCAAAGGATTTTACCTGCCTAACATCTGGCAGGATATGTTGAAAAATAACCTAAACCGTCAAGGTTAACCGTAACCGTCAAGGTAAACCGTAACCGTGATAGTGACAAGTAAAAAGTGACAACAACAAGACAGCCTGAAGAAGGAGAAGAGTTTTCTCCGAAAATTTGCTATTAATGAAAAAATTTCCTAGTAAAATTCCCATAAAAGTTGCTTTAGATTATTAATTCAATTAAACTAGGAAGCCATTTCTCAACATGAGCTTTATTCAAAAAATCCCACAGATGTTCAGTTGGGTTGAGATAAAGCAAGTTTGAGATCCGTTAGAGATGTATCACATCAGTCCATGCTTGTAGAACTATTCCTGCATGAGGTAGGACCCAGTGACCAGAAACAGCTCTGCTACATTTACTGTACCATTGCTGCAACTAGTAAAATGTGGTAGTAACAGTAGCATGCTACAAGATAAAGTGAATTGTTAGACATATAATTTTTTAATCAAAGATTATACTAATTAAAATGCCAGTAAAGGAAACTAAAATGAGACCATGGTTTCAGCCAATAGGGCTGATTCCATTACAGTTTCCTTTACTGGCATTTCAATAAGTATAATCTTTGATTAAAAATTATCAAATAGACGATGACATCACTCAGTCCACGTTATTATATAACAACGCACAGCAACTAAAAAATTGTTCATCCGACACCGCTGGGATTGGACCCCAGAACTCTTGATAACTAGCCAAGTGCGTTCGCTTTACGTGCGCGAACGCACTCGGCTAGCTATCGAGAGTTCTGGGGTTCGATCCCAGCGGTGTCGGATGAAAATTTTTTCAGTTGCTGTGCATTGTTTACATAATAACGTGGACTGAGTGATGTCATTGTCTATTTGCATTATCTACACGTCTTTCAAATTTATTCAAAAATGATCTATGTATAAGGAAATGGCATTAGCAATTTTTGCTCTGATTTGAATTGTTAGACTTTAGGAGAATATATCTGCAGTGTATATATTAATAAAAAAATTCTTTTTATACTTGTAGTCCAGAGTTCATTTAGGGGGGGAGGGCTGTAGCCCTCCCCACATTTTCAAGGGGCCCCAGAGTTATGCTTGAAGAATTGACAGAGTTCTACAGCTTTTTTTTTTCATTTTACAGATAGTACAGCAAAAACTATAAGAAACTGCCTTGTCGAAAAACAAATTTCATTCCCGCCCTGCCCCGTTTTTAGGAGTCTGCAAAAAGTGTAGTCGCCCCCAGTCCATCCTCAAATCTTTTGAAAGAATTGCAGATGTTTTGTACACATCTGCAGTGCTGCCGCTGATGTACTGTAGTGTGTAAATTACCCCCCCCCCCCTTCAAAAAAAAAAGGACCCATAATCACAAATTCTATGTGCTCTTTGTGACCCGCATTATTTCGGATTTTTTTTACATGCCATTTAGCAAAAGTCAAATTCATGAGGATTAGGGAAAGAACAAAAAACAGCCAGCAATGCACAATCCCTCAAGATTATGTAAATATAAAAAAGTGTAGTTGCCCCCAGTCCTGATTAATTTATTAAACCTTTCAGCTCTTTTAATCAATATTGGAGCAGTTGAAATTTAAAATTTGAAAAACAAACAAACTTGCATCATTTAATGAGAGCATTATAAACAATCATACTCTACTAAAAGTTGTACATCTACCTCAATGATTGTTCGTTAAAATTGAAAAAAAACCAAAACTGTTCAGAAGTAGTCATCACAGTTCCTGTGTTTTGAAAAATAAAAACTGCTCTGGTGTTCGGAGCTGACTTAAAATGCACATCTTTGTGTAGTTCCATTATGATAAAATTTAGTTGAAAATGATAAAATTTAATTCTGTCAGTACTTGATTTTTTTTTTAAAGATTGATTTCAAAGAGCATAAATTAAAGTGTCGAGCAATGTACATTACATTTATTTTTCATTTGCTTTTATTAGTATAAATATTCATTACCTCTTGATTCTTTTTATTTTTAAAAAGGACTCATAATATCTCATGAAGTACACACTTTTTATCTGGGACCTAGCTTGATAACAATGCTACGGCAGCTCTGTAATTGGGGGAAATTTTCATACCTTAAGAATTCATTTGAATCATGATATTTTGTCCACTACTTTAATATAATTTCAACAAGATGAACCAGGGGCGGTGGGGAGGAGGGGGGGGGTCTGTTAAAGAAGAACTGAACTACTGTCCATTTTTCAACCATGTATTTTCACATTTTCTTGCTAACACTGATTCATCCATGAATCATGGGATACACACTTCAACATGGCTCGGATATTTTTATGGCTTCCTCGTCATATTTTGGGAATGTTTTCTCCTGGGTATTTTTATTCAGCCATCCATAGTGAAATCTTAGATGTGTCACTCTAGTACTGGAGCTCCAAAGTATTGCCCAGAGCCAAGCCTGTTTCCTAAATGAGCTCTGATCTGTCTCCTTAAATGAGCTCTGCTACAGTCACTTCATATAAGCTCTGCTACAGTCTTCGTTTCCTTAAATGAGCTCTGCTACAGTCACTTCATATGAGCTCTGCTACAGTCTTCATCTCCTTAAATGAGCTCTGCAAGCCTGTCTTCTTAAATGAGCTCTGCTACAGTCCCTTCATAGTCATAGAACACTGTGACTATGAAGGAATTGCAGGTATAGACATATTCGTATTAATAAGGCATAAATATATCACTTGGTTTTTGTCTTATGAGACACCTGGTTTTAAACATAATGCTACAAGATAAAGTAACTTGTAGCAGAAAATTATTCTACAAATCTGCTACTTTAAGAAAAGTAAAAAAATGTTCTCCAAATTATGTGACATTTAAAGATTTCCTGAGACACTGGCTGGAATTGGGAGGGGTGGGGGGGGGGGCTGAGGTGCATTGCCTACAGTCACCTGACTTGACTTGCATTGTGAAAGTTAGCCAAACAGTTAATCATACAATTTTACTTTCCTTACTTTATGCTATTTAGAGGAAAGTCTACTTAGTCAGCCAGAGAAGACCATGTGCGAGATGATCAACATAGCAATTTTGTTGATAAGATACTTGATGATTGTGTGTTCTTATTTGCATTTGTGAGGAAAACTATCAGGCGTATCAATTAGCTTGGAATATAGGCCACTGAATATGATAAAATGTGTTACATACAATGATCAGAACTGAGGTAAATACGAAGATAAATTACTTATATAATTTACCTTGGTATTTAGCCCTCAATGCCATGTGTAAGAATGTACAGTTCATCTTCAGGATTAGACCTTTTAACGTAAGACTAAATGTAGAAAAAGTACCGGTAACTACTTTTTAGGGAAAGTAGTTTAGCTGTAGCAAGTTACTTTTCAAGAAAGTATTTGTAACAGAAGCTAGCTACTTTTTAAAAATGTAGCTTTCTAATCATTGGGCAGGACTGATGACTTGGGACATTGCCATCCAGGAAGAACTCATCCGCCTCTGGGTGGAGGTACAACAGTGTGGGGTGCACACAGTCTGCAGAAAGCCCCTGGTAGTAGCTCCAGGGGGCCCAGTTCATGCAAGTTAAACATGGCCAATATCGTACAACCAACCTGAATAGTCAATGCCATGCATGAAGGATCCATAGTCTTATGTTGCTGACACCAAATATGGACTCGACCATTGGTAGAATGAAGTACACGTTGTGATTCATTGGACTAGTACACCTGTTTCCAATCTATTATCCAATCTGCATGCTGTTGGCACCAGGAGAGTTGTTTATATCTAGGGACTTTGCAGCACATAAATGTGGCCACAACTAGTCTAGTATCTGTGATATCATGATTTCAGAGAGTGAAATTCATCAAGTTATGGCATCGAGTGCTTCAGTAATGGCTAATGTGACAAGCCTCAAGTGTGTGATAAGACTTTAGCAAAGACTGAAAAGCCATTGTATTACTTACAGCTGGAGGACAAGAACTGTGAAGTTGTGGGCAAAGGCTGTTAGCCTCTACACACTGTTCAAACTAGAGATGGGTTGGAAATCACTGTCACCATTATGACCAGTGACTAAAAGTAACAGTTCCAAAATCACTGTTAAGGTGTCACAATTAGCCATGCCATGATCAAGGCAAAGCTTGGGAATAAACAGGCTCCAAATCACTGTTGCTTTGTCAAAGTTTTGGCCTTGGCGACTTCACCACATCCTACAACAACTCTTCTAAGGACTGTTGACTGCTCAAGATCCAAAAGAGATTATCACTGTAATCCCATCAGGATAAATGGTAGCAACACAGAAAGGTGAAAATGCTACTCTTATTTTGCAGAATGGGAGAACAATATCTATTTATTTTTATTTTTTTCTTTCCATTTAGTGCTCAGATTCTGTCAGCAATTCTCTGTTCTGTTCCTGCTTTGTATCGCATCCATCACAAATGGTGATTTTGCCACTGTATTATAAGCAAAACAGTAACTTGCTGTTCTGACCTCTTTACAGCTCCATCACCCTGATCATGAATGGTGATTTTTTTTCATGGTTTAAAGTGGCCATTACTTTGGCGGAACTGTCACCGTCGTCGTCACTCTGATAGAAAAATCATTGTTAAGATTACCTCTAGTTTAAACTCTCAACAAAGAGAGATATGGTGAGAAGTATTTCGAAGCCAGCCAGTTTGGCTTAGCTGTTGTAGGAAGGAAGTACATGAATTGCAAGAACATTCATACTGCTAATTAACCTGCACCTGCAGCGACAGAAAAATCCTTACCCTGATCAGTTAAAGAAAATCATAAAAGGAAACAGGCATCTATGTTTTTTTTTTTATTTAGGGTTTAACAACCATCATCAGCAACTCAAAGGGCTATAAGCAGTTGCTTGTCCCTAATTTTGGGCCACTGGTTTCAGGAAAGGGAGAGCCAGAGCTGTAAGATGAACACAACATCCATGCCTCACCGGAATCATTCATCTGAGATGGGTCCGGAATTTGAGTCCGGACCCATCTCAGATGAATGATCAGAAGCCATCGCTTAGACCACTGTGCCACCAGGGTGGCCAGGGCCATCTCCCAGAAGAAGTTGTAAGAACTACATCAACTTCAAAAACTCAAGAACATGCACAACAGTTGTAGGAAACATCAACCTCAAGAACATGCGCTGCAGTGGTCTAAGCGATGGCCTCTGATCATTCGTCCGAAAGGGGTCCGGGTTTGAATCCTGGTGAGGCATGGATGTTGTGTTTGTCTTATGGCACTGGCTCTCTCCCTTCCCTGGAACCAGTGACCCTAAATTAGGGACGGGCAACTGAGCCCATTGAGTTGCTCACGGTCGTCGTTAAACCTCCAATCAAAAAAAAAAAAAAAAAAAAAAAAAGAACATGCATACTGCTGGTGAAGCTGCACCTGAATCTATGAAGAGATACAAAAAAAAAAAAAAAAAAAACTTTACCCTGATCAATTAAAGAAAATTATAAAAGGAAAGGGCTATCTTCCAGAGCAAGTTTTTAAGCTAATGAGATTGGACCCTTGGGAGAGGTGGGGAACATCCAGTTATGCTTACATTTTGAAATAAAAAGAAACCTCCTTCTTCAAAGCAGTGTAAATATCATATGATTGTGTAATTTCTAGGGCATTGCTGCAAAATGATATCGTTGGTATTCAGAGGCATACCTAGGGTTCCTTGCGCTCTTGGCAAGGAGCTGTATCACCCCTTTTATATGTCTAAAAATGACTGCTAAAATTAAATTAATAACTGTTGATTTAGTTCTAAATGCTTTAATTTCATTGATTAAATGCTGCATGTAATTTAATGGTATAAATAATAAAGTACATAAATCAATTATACACAGTATTATAAATATTGAACGGGAATTATAGAGGATAAATTTTTAAGGTACTTTACCTCTCATATTTTTGATCTAGACACTAGATCATCTTCAGGAGTTCCTGCATCTTACTACTTCCACAGGTCTCTTGAGATCTGTCTCATGGTACAGTCTCTTAAGACCTGTGGAAGTAGTAACACGCAAGAACTCCCAAAAATGATCTAGTGTCTAGATCGAAAATTTGAGAGGTAAAGTACCTTAAAAATTTATCCTCTATAATTCTCGTTCAATATTTATAATACTGAAGTAATTAGAGGAAGCCATGAAGTCATTAATTATTCAATTATACACTATAAGCATAAATCAATATACACAGTCGTATCAGTAATATGACCACCCACCTAATAATGGGAATAACCATCCTTGGCCCGAATGACAGCGGCGAGACGGCTTCACACGGATGCAATGAGGCTCTAGAAGGTTGCCCGAGGCACACATGCCCATTTGGACAGCAGCGAAGTACGGAGGTCCCGGAAGTGGTGTAGTTGTGGGTCAGCATGTCGAACCTGTCAACCCAAATAGTTTCACCAGTGCTCTATGGGATTGAGGTCGGGCAATTTCGCTGGCCGAGAGAGTCGGAGAGCGGAGAGATCGCTATCCTGTTCCTGGAATCAGTCACGCACCCACTTAACAACGTGGCACGGCACATTGTCCTGTTGGTAGACACCATCACCACCAGGGTGAACGTCCAACAGAAGGGATGCACATAGTCAGTGAGGATGGGCAGGTAGCCATTGGCATTCAGGGACCCATCCAGTGGTACCAGCTGTCCCAAGTCATATCAGGAAAACATCCCCCAGACTTGCACACTGACATTACCACCAGCCTGTACTTGAATGACAAGCGTGTCTGGGTGTTGGTTTGTGTGTGTCTGATGCTATATCTGCCGCCTTCCGTCACTTCTATGGAGTAGAAACCTCGATTAATCGAAGAAAGCAACCATTTCCCACTGTCTAATGGCAGTAGTCCCATATGAACTGCAGGCGTCATTACCGATGAACCTGGGTTAAAATGGGCGCCTTGATGCAGCGCCAGCTTCGGAGACCCATGTGTAACAGGGTTCGCTCTACTGTTATCGAGGACATGTACCTGGGTGCCCCAGCATTCATTTGCATGGTCAATAGCTGCACTGTTGTGTGTCAATTACCCTTTACCAGTCGGCGGAGGTGATGCTCTTCTTTGGGTCAATGACCTTTTTGGGGCTCTACAGTTATGACGTCGAGAGGTTCGAGCTGTGCCAGCAGTCCATTCTGGTTACACCCTTACTGCAGCACCTCATGAACATCCCATGAAGTCTTCTGTTTCTGAGATGTTTCCACCCCTGGCACAGTAGCCAATGATCATTCCTTTTTGAAAATCTGTCAAATCACTACCTCTGCCCATTGTGCTCACATGACGCACTATGGCTCATCTGTCCTGGCAGGCCGTTTATATCTCGGTGTGGTTGACCTTGTCACGTGCACTCTGTGATACTCCTGGGCGGGTACACTGTGATTCTGGGGGTGGTCATATTATTCTGATACGACTATGTACACTATATGCAACCAATTATACACTATAAGCATAAATGAGCTATACATGAACTAAATGTATTAACTTAACCCTGGATTACTAATCCTGACTAAACTTACATTGTTATTAACCCATTGTATTTTTTACGACACGATTTGAGTAATTTTTTTTGTTTTACTTTTTTCTATTCATTTTTATTTTGAAAAATTACATGATCTACTGTAGTATAGTATGGAGATGCAGGATACAAAATAACATCAGAGCTTATGTATTTAAAGAGTATTTCATGAAAGAAATACGGGATTACGCCATATAATACAAATTTTGAAGATGACAATCCGTTTTTTGGCGTAAATGTGACAAGGATGGTCTTAATGAGTATTTCATTACTTACAAATTTATATTCATGGAAAAGTTAAAATTCCACTTTTCTCACTGGTTCAAGCGAATTCATCTACATCAATCTGCGAAACCATTTCCAGACGTGCCAACTCTCCGGATTTAGGAGGGAGACTCTGGATTTTCAGCCCTTTCTCCTGCGCTCCGGGTGAATGTCAAACTCTCCTGATTTTCACCAAGAATTAGCTGTTAAGATGGTCGAAATCCATCAACAACCATGATTTCAAACCGCTTGTGAAATCTTTTTATTTCTGTGTTGATGCAAGGCTACATTACAGTAATCAGTTTTGTACTGATTATTGTAATGATGAATGTCAAACTTCAGTACAGTAATAATTCCGCATGAATGTCAAACTCTCCTGATTTTCACCAAGAATTAGCTGCTAAGATGGTCGAAATTCCATCAACCACCATGATTTCAAACCGCCTGTGAAATCTTTTTATTTCTGCATTGATAATGTATTACTGTAATGACAACAATGCTTTTTGTTGTCATTACAGTAATCAGTACAGTAATCAGTCTGGATGAATGTCAAACTCTCCTAATTTTCACCAAGAATTAGCTGTTAAGATGGTCGAAATTCCATCAACCACCATGATTTCAAACTGCGTGTGAAATCTTTTTATTTCTGTGTTGATGCAAGGCTACATTACAGTAATCAGTTTTGTACTGATTACTGTAATGATGAATGTCAAACTTCATTACAGTAATCAGTACAGTAATAAGTCCGAATGAATGTCAAACTCTCCTGATTTTCACCAAGAATTAGCTGTTAAGATGGTCGAAATTCCATCAACCACCATGATTTCAAACCGCCTGTGAAATCTTTTTATTTCTGTGTTGATGCAAGGCTACATTACAGTAATCAGTTTTGTACTGATTACTGTAATGATGAATGTGAAACTTCATCATTACAGTAATCAGTACAGTAATCAGTCCGGATGAATGTCAAACTCTCCTGATTTTCACCAAGAATTAGCTGCTAAGATGGTCGAAATTCCATCAACCACCATGATTTCAAACCGCCTGTGAAATCTTTTTATTTCTGCGTTGATGCAAGACTACATTACAGTAATCAGTACAGTAATCAGTCTGGATGAATGTCAAACTCTCCTAATTTTCACCAAGAATTAGCTGTTAAGATGGTCAAAATTCCTTCAACCACCATGATTTCAAACCGCCTGTGAAATCTTTTTATTTCTGTGTTGATGCAAGGCTACATTACAGTAATCAGTTCTGTACTTTTCCTCTCCTCCTGTCTGCAAAAAAGAAAACTTCCTGGTGGCGCAGTGGTCTAAGCACTGGCTTCTGACCAGTCGCCTGAGATGGGTCGAAAAAAGTTTGCTTTAAAAAATTCTGCCAGTCCAATCGTCATACGACGCCTTAAACAAAGCGCTCACCCGCTCTGGCACTAGACTGCCTGGGAGGGTCAGTAATTGATTGAGAGATTGGAGCTGCCCTATCTTCTCTTTGCAGTTCAGTCTTTCAACCCATCGCCTCAACAGAGCCTCGTGCATTATAAATGATGGTAAACAGTTGAGTTGTGGAGAATTAACTTAACGACAATAGGAAGTTGTTGCAGTTGGCCTCACCTTGTAACGAAAGGTGATGTCAGTACAATGCTTTTTGTTGTCTTCGCCTTCGCGCACAACCTAAAGAAGGGATGAAAAACAGTTGGCTGCTATTTTATTCGTCAAAAACAACATGCGGGCCATTTTACGTTTTCATTATCTTGCCGGAATCGACGTACCTGAAAACTAATTTCAGTAGGGGAAGGGAGTGTTGATTTTTGCGCTGTTTTTCCCCCTCCAGAACTTTTAGTGGACCAAATTATAGTACTTCTGGAGAATTGTTTCTATGTCAGGAAAATGTCGATAAAAATAGCGCTCGTGTGATTTTTATGAGCTGTCAAAATCTCCCGATTTTCAGATTTTGAAGGTTGGCATGTCTGCACTTCATGTTTGATTATAATTATGCAAGGCTGGTCAATCTTTCTTGGCTCATTGCAGAACAGAGATAATTCTTTATCAGCTTCAGCTTGTTAAAGCTGCATTCACAAGATGCCACAGTAGTTTTGGTAAGGTTAAATAAATTCGAAGTGCAATCATTATGTTTGGATAAATATCATCCAGAGAGTACTCTTGTATACACTTTAATAAATCCAGGGTAGATGTTCCCTGTAATTTCTTTATCAGCTCCTGCACTTGTGCTTTGAACACTTCTAATTTAGACACAAGCTCCATAATGTCTACGTCCGATGAGTAGTGAAGTCCGAAGTCAGCAGCGCTTATTTTCAGCTCACTCAAACTGATTCTTATAAGTTATTGCCAGACAAAAATGAGAATTCTGATGATGTAACTGACATGGCCTTCATATCATGACTTCATTTCTGTTAAAATTCTGTCATAAACTATATTTCTTTTCTAAAGCCCTGTTCAACAGAAAGATAAAAACAGTTGGATAGGGGCCTTCATCGGGCGTACTTTAATGAAACCGTTTAACTTCCTTCAGCCTTGTGTCAGGAAAGCCACCCTCTAATCTCATTTCTGAGGATTCTTCTTTGGCAAACTTTATGCCTAGTTATATTCCCTTGTCTTGCATTTTCTGCAACAATCCTGCGAGATCCTTTATCATTTTTTCTGTTACATCCAGAGAAATACTCTTACTTTGAAGAGACTAGCTGACCTTGTCGATACAACACAGTATTATTTCCCATTTTTAAAGAAGGTAGAGCAATCTAAAGTCTATTTGTCTGATCAAAGCTTGTGCTCCAAAAGCATTTCAGCACTACAATTTCTGCAATCTATCATGTTATTCACTAATGAAAAAACAGAATTTATTGAGTTTTTTAAGGCAGTAGTTGCTCTCTGTTTGGATGACCACCTTGTATCATTTTGATCTTTTAAATTAACTCCAAGTTTGTCCATTAAAACTAGCGATCTTCCTGTGAAACTACTGGAACTGTACAAACTGAAGAGTTGTTGTACAGTTCCAAAAAATGTTACAGTCATTGGTGAAACACTTGCAGCATGGGAGCCAACAAGATTTAAGCTGTGGGCAGCATAGGGTATGCATCTCAACAAAACATTAACCTTGTCATTTAATCACCTTGCACTACACCACTATATTTTTCAACCATGTTGCTGCCATTATTAAAATTACTGCTAAAATTAAATAACTGACCATGGCAGTCATCGATTTTAAGTCCATCTGCTTGCAGTTTTAATAAAATATAATTTAAAAGACCCTTTCCTGTTTTTTCATCTGTGCTTACTGCTAATAAAATCAATGAAACTTACCCCAATTTGGCAAAGGCCATCTGAGAGGCCTACAAACCTTATAACTTGGCTCATCTGCTCTATCTGAGCACTATATCAGGTGCAGTCAAAGATGATAGAGAAATATTTTGCTGCTTTAATTTTTCCCAATATCTTATGAAGGTGATAATGGCTTATCGATTCCAAAGTACTAAGGAATTTAACGCATCCAAGCTCCCCTGTGATTTCCCTCTGATTACCTCCACGAAGTGCCAAGTTGTTTCGGGCACAAAAAACTATAGCGTCAACAACAACCTTTAAAATGTTTTGCCATTTCTCAGTCTCTTTTTTAAGGCTGTTTTGTATTCCAGCATCCAGAGTTTTACCAATTCTTAAACTTCTTTCAAAGTTTTTCCATGTCATGTAGCAATCTCTGTGATGAGATGAACATACCTGCCAGTTTACGGACGACATATTTAGAATTCCATTTGTTTTTTTTATCTCAGGTTGGTGTAATTTAAAATCAATAAATGTCCCTAAGTACCAATATACCTGTGTATTCCCATTCACCTGATCATGTGTTCTTCCATTTCTGTGTCTCCTACCCTGTCTGCTCGTAGCCCAGCAAAAGAGACAGTAAAAATACTGTAAGATTACGATACGCGACAAATGCTGAAAAGGGAAGAGAGAGAGAGAGAAAGCTGAAAATTAGAAGTCTTAGGTATAAGACTTGCAATTGTGTTTTTTAAAGGTATTCTAATATGTTGGCACTAAAATTTAAGGTCAAAACCTCAGTTAAGTTAAAAGCTACTGCAATATATCACAATGATTTTGCAGTTACAAATGGAATTTTTATCTGTGTATGTAGCCTAATGGGAATGTACTAATGAGATAATTATGTATTAGTTGCTTTTTAATCTC
Source organism: Macrothele yani (assembly GCA_039090855.1). Taxonomy (NCBI): domain Eukaryota; kingdom Metazoa; phylum Arthropoda; class Arachnida; order Araneae; family Macrothelidae; genus Macrothele; species Macrothele yani. The sequence continues at coordinate 31,639,979 of CM077025.1, forward strand.
TGTAAGCCTTGAATAGTGCCAAATATCCTAATTGTAGCATAAGAAATCGATTAAAATCGACAAATCCTTTTCACAATTAATCAGAATTGTAATCGATATGTTCAATACACCAGTCAATCGAACATATCCATTGTTCACTACAAATTTTTTTACGGATTTTAGTTGTCAGAAGTTGGCAGGTCTGGATGAATTTTCATGAATTTGGATAGAGGGATTTAAGTGTTTCCAATCCTGTAAACCTTTATCAAAGTCAGATCATGGTGGGAGTTTTGGGCTCTTGCAAAAAATTAAACATAGGAAACAAAAAGGAGCATCTTTTAGATTGGCTATAAATCATCCATTGTCTTTTGACACGTTCCCCATTTTTTAGAATCTTGAAAAACCATTTGGTGTTAAGATTTCTTCCATCATTTGAGGTTGGAAATTTAAATTTGGATAACTCTACTGCTTCAGGGCCATGGTCAACAAGATGGGTACAGACACTATTAGTGATTTCAGGAATTCCCAGCCACTTTGCGGGATCATCATAAGCAATCACTTTTAGTTGTATTTGGTTACACTTGCCATTTGATTCATTTGGATTTTGTTCTTCATCAGTCACACCTGTTACTGGATCACAGCTCCTTGTCTCTGGAGGTATACATAAAGAAGAAGAAGCCATGGTAAAATCTTTGGCGTGTATGAAATCATGTCCTCTAGATTCTGTTAAAAAATTATCATCAGCTTCATGGCTATAACAGTTTCCCACTTTGAATGAGGTCGATCAGCTCTGTCATGATCTGTATTACAACCACAAGCGTAATTTTTCTTTCAGATTCCTCTTCAAGGAACTCGTTTTTCTCTTTGTTTGGGCACAGCCAATCAATAAGCCTTCCAGGTAAAGATTCAGTAGTTTTTCTGTTCTTTTCATCTTTTTAAATGCATTACCAGATGGCATTTAAGGCTCCATGTTGTTTTGTACTGTTTTATTACATTTACATTTATACACTGTACACTGAACTGGTGGTAGGTCTGAACTCATGTACTGAAGAAATGATCGATTGAAGAGTGACTAACAAGTTGCAGTTCAAGCGGTGTTTTTATACTGCAGTACAAGATTTAGAAATGACTACATTTTACATTACCCAAGTACTTGAAGCGTCCGGAGTGAGGGAAAGGTGAGAAGGAAGGGCAAAAATATTTGCATGCCTTTGTGCAGCAGTGCGAGGAGGATAGGAAGCTTCTCCAATGTTTGATCTCACCATGCACTTATACGCCATACACTCCATAGTTTCCAGCAGTCTACCTTCATACCACCTTGCCATTTCTTCTATCGCTAAACTCCCAGCTCTTGTCCAAACTCACAATTTGAGACAGATTTCTACGGTGTTTTGCACCCCCGGCTGAGGCCAGTTTTGCCAACTCCTTGGTATGCCTCCGCCAGTATTTAACAAAGCTGATCTTACTCTTCAGGGTATCATGCCCCTGTTCCCTAAAAAGCAAGAACAAAATATCTTCTGCATGTGTTATGGCAATAAAATTAAACAGCTTGAGTGATGGCAGTATTATTTCTGGATTACATCCACAATTTCTGCATTCCAGATTAAAAGTGGTACTTCAAAGGATAAAGATCAGACTAAATTGCTGATGATTGCAGATGGTGTTCGTTTCTCTCTGGAGGCACTCTAGTTTGTGCTTAAATATGATATTGAAGTCATCTTTCATCCAATCCTTCAATGTTACCTCCATCACCTGACCTCTTGATTCAAGTGTGATTTACTGTTTCAAGGTCACATATACAAGGCTTACATTTTCAGAGATATGTAGTGCTATGTTTACTGGTCTTAGTCATGTGTCATATTGTAATGTAATTTTGAAAGTCCTTCAACAATTGCATCACTTACATTAAACAGGCAATGAATACAGTGAAGCCAGAAATAGTTAATGCATGTTAGCAACCAGTGGTATACCTTGGGTCCGAGACCTGGGCTACCTCAACCCCCCCCCCCCCCCCCGGAACTGTTTTTTAAAAATTGCAAAGTTTATTTTTTAATTGTTAAGTTTTAGAAGTAACATTTTTTTCTAAATTTTAGGTTATGAGGATTAGGATTTGAAGACTTATTTTTACATGAACTCAATTTTTCTTTCCTTTTGTGTGAACTTGAGTGTTACGTTTTCACAAAAATGTTTCTTCCGAGTACTTTTTCATATTTAAAAATAGTGTTTTTCTCTATTAACAAACCAGCCAAGTTGCTCGATTGTGCATGTCCTTGTGTGGCTCTAAGATATATCTTAATCCTTTTTAATACTGAAAAACTTCTTTCAACAGTTACAGTTGTTGATGAACAGTTTAATATTAGATCTGCTAATTTGTACACCTCAATAAACACTACGTCCAATTATTCAACTTTATGTAACAAGTAATGTCTCTTACTGATTCGTTTTGTATTCATCAAGGGAATAAAACACCTTTAGTTCATTTTTTTAATCGAGCTGTTATCAAAATTTGAAGCATAGGGTTCTTTAAGCTCTGATAGTAGATGTTCTGGGAAGCTTTCACAAAATTGATCAAAACAGTTCGAATGCAACAAAGCCACGAATTTAAGATATAATATCACTGATTTTAATTCATTGACACTTCACACAAACTGAAACAACTCTCGTGAAACACGCACTGGAAGCATGGAGGGACTGAGGTAGTCCGAAATCTTCACTTTTCTGAGTGAACCGTTGCACCAAGCAACGGTCCACTCATGTTGTCATGGAAACGCTAGCAGGTGATAGTAAGGAAGCTCTTCGCATCAGAACAGCAAAGGCTCTCGAAGAGCTGCTTGCGTTATGCTGTTGATCATTGCTCGCCAGACTGATTCTCGTAATCGAAAGAAGCGAATCCACTCGTGTGTTTTTTTTTGGCACCGAAAGCATCGACATATCTTAATACCGTTGATAATTTATTTTTATTTGTGCATTCTCTATGGGCTTTGCAGCTAGCCTCGAATATACACCACTGTTGGCAACACAAATGAAAAAAAATATATGAGATTTTAAAGGGTTTGTAAGCCATTAATAAAAATAGTGAAATGTATTGCTCAATATCAGCAAAGAAGAAACTGAAAAAGTAATAAAGGCCCATAGAGAAACATTGATGTATAGTATATAATTTTTACTATTTTTACCTTACATGCTGACTTTAGAATCTAACCCTGTACATTATACAGTAGAGCTGCTAAAGATTGCAGCTCTACTGTATAACGAGAAACTACAATTAATGAAGCCATGGTAAATCCTAGTGATGAAATATCTTAAAAATATAATAGTATGTGTTACAAGGACTACTAGCATGGAACGTATTCACCATTGTTATAAGCTGATCAGTCCACGGACTGATCAACAAGACTTTGTGAAAAGGAAGTTGGAAGAAAGTCTACTAATTAAAAGAAGAGGTGCCACAATTAATGAACAGAAAGGCTGAGTGGCAACACCTACTCTCTTAAGTTGGTCCCTGATGACAGTTTAGCGTGCACTCCAAAAAATTTTACAATAGTAAACAAATTTCATCCTAGTAATCCCCATAAAAGTTGTTTTTAAGCAGCAATTATTTACATTAAATTTAACATTTTTGACCGAAAATTTTACTGTGAATGAATTTTATTTTGCAGGAACTGGATGTTAAACTATCTGAGCACGTGATTGCGCTGCATTCCAAGAAAAGAGATCTTACACAACCATCACTGAAGAAGCAGATGTGCAGTTCTGATTCTCCTCAATGCAGTGCCAGTTCATCATTGTTAGAAAACAAGATTTCAATTAAGGAAAAACTGAAGTTTAAATCAGATGAGGAATGCGATCCTATTCCTCCCCAGCTCCTGAGAAAATATATTGCTTATGCTCGCAAATATGTTCACCCTCAGCTGTCTTCAGAGGCTGCAGCAGTTTTACAGAAGTTTTACCTCGATCTCCGGAAACATCACAAGTCTCAGGACAGTACACCAATAACCACCAGGCAGCTGGAATCTCTTATTCGACTAACACAGGCCAGGGCACGCTTAGAGTTACGAGAACTCTGTACTGCTGATGATGCTCAGGACGTTGTAGATGTCATGAAATACAGCATGGTAGACACCTATTCAGATCAATTTGGAATGTTAGATTTCCAGCGTTCAGCACATGGTTCAGGCATGAGTAGTAGATCGCTTCCCAAGAAGTTTATTAATGCATTGACCAGAGTTGCTGAGAGAACCAACAACAATTTTTATACTGTGCAGCATATGAAGCAAATAGCAAAGGATGTGGGTATTGAGATAGTAGGATTTGAAGAATTCATCACAGCTTTAAATAACCAGGGCTTCTTGCTCAAAAAAGGACCAAAACTGTATCAATTGCAAACATATGAATGACACTAACAGTGTTTACTGCTCTTTTACCATTTCTTTTCTACATGAAACAACTTGTTTCTGAAAGAGTCTAATGAATTGTAATTTAACTTTATAATGAGTGTGATACCCAGCCTGCCGTCATATATACAAGGGTTGTCCAAAATAATAGAAACACCTTGAAACAATAGGTGTTATGCACCTAATATGGTGTGGGAGCACCCTTGGCATTTAAAACTGCTTGAATCCTCCTTGAAATGGATGCACACAAGTCCTGAATGGTGGTAAATGGTATGTTGTACCATTCTTCTTGCAGAAACCGCTCCAATTCCTTGAGAGACACCGGAAGAGGATAATGGGATCGCACTCTGTTTTCCAACACAGACCACAGGGGATCAGTGATGTTTAAGTCCAGTAAGTGTGCAGGCCAGGGAAGGTGTGCAACTTCATCCTCATGTTCCTCAAACCATGACTGAACAGTCCGACTTCTGTGAATCGGGGCATTATCATCTTGAAAAGGTGCAATCTCCTGACGGAAACAATGTCTGCGCCACTGAATGGGCATGGTCGACCAAAAGAGTGACATAGTCACCTCTAGTGACCCGTCCGTGTAAAATGATAATGGGACCTGCTGCAAACCATGAGATCATGGCCCAAACCATTACGGAACCACCCCCATGCTTCACTGTAAGAAGGAAACAGTCTGGGTTGCAGGCTTCTGCGGAGGTTCTCCACATGTAAACCCGTCCTGTGGTGGGGAATAGTGAGAAACTTAATTCATCGGAAAACAAGATGTTTCCATTGATCCGCAGTCCACGTTTTATGTTCCTGGCACTACTGTAGTCTCCATTTCATATCCACCTGTGACACCAGGGGTTTTGCAATCACAGCTCTGCCGTAAATATTGTGCTTATGCAATTCCCTTCGCATGGTATGGATCGAGACTGGGTTTTGGAGATGTGCATTAAGCTCAGCAGTCACTTTCGTCGCCGTGGTCTTCCTCCTTGCTTTCACAATCCTCTTTAATGTCCTCCTGTCTCTCGCAGTGAGTTTGGTTTTCCTTCCACAGTTGTGTCTCGTAGAAGATGTTGTGCTGTGAACATTGTATGCTGTCATGACCTTCGACACAGTACCTCTTGATACCCCCAATACCTGTGACATTGTGGTTATCGACACACCAACCAGATGGGCTTCTACAATGTGCCCTCTTTGGAACTCCGACAGATCACTCATTGTGCCTTCACCTGGAACGAAATTACGAAATTATGCAAACACCGATTTACAATGCAATCATACAGACCCTTGAGACAATAAGCAACACTCTTTTACAAAAAAAAAAAAAAAAAAAAAAAAAAAATTGTAGCTACATGTTCGTTTTACTCAAAAAGCAGCACATGCCAAAGTAACTTTTTTCAGCAAGGTGTTTCCATTATTTTGGACAACCCCTATATATATATATATATTTTGTGGAAAGTGCAACATATATAAATTTAATAGAAAATTGTTAATATTTCTCTAGTATTCAGTGTAATGAGTTTTATGTGAAAACTGGGATGTCAAAAGTTTTGTGCCTTGAATTTGTTTTACAACAAAAACTCACTTTTGAAATTTGAATGTTTACTCAGAATACAGGTTTGCATAAGAACATAATCTGGAATGTTTTTGCATTCCTTTTTTCTTCTGAAAAGAATTTCTTACTTTTTGAGGTATCAAATTTTCTCAGATGTGGTTAAAATTTACTGCTTTCACTTGCATTAATTGGTATTTTCTGAAATCTACATAACTCATTCTCATTATTTGATATTTTAATTACTGTAATTTTTGACCTAAAGACATGTTGCATGATTTTTACATTTTCTTAGTTATGTGCCCCCCCCTCCATAAAAAATTCAAAGTTCAAATATAACATTTTTGCTTGAGAGCACCCCTAGTTGTAAAGACTAAATAAAAGAAAAAAACTGCAGTCATGGTTGATTTGATAAACAGTCCATTTTCCCGGTTGCCTTCATGAAAAAAAACTGAAAATCAAGCTTTGCACATCATTGAAAAAGCCATTTTTTCCCACTCTTATAAACACACCAGACAAGAAAATGAATCACCCCTGTCAGAACATATCTAATAACGGGTGACGGGCTGACGGCGCCTCTTGCCTTGACAACAGCACGAGTCTGGTGTGGTAGAGACTTCACAAAGTTGTAGATGTATTGACCATTGTTTTTCAGCCAATCATGCGTCAATTGTTCTCGAAGTTCTGCCAGAGTACGTGGGTGTCTATTCCGGTGTTTCACCTTCTGTTTAAAATGATCCCACAGATTTTCAATAGGATTTAAATCTGGGGATTTGGTGAGCCAGTGTTGCTGATTGTTCGCCGTGCCACTCCGACACAGTGTTAGCCCTGCGCACACGGCAATTGTTGTCTTGGAAGATAGGAGTGCCAATGTGATGCAGAGATGCCAACCACTCTGGAAATTCTGGAGTTTGTTCGTTAGTTCTATGAAAATATGGAAGTACAGATTGGCAATAAAAAAATGTGTTTTTTTTTTCTTTGTAATTAAATTTTTTTTTTTAGGTAAACACTTGTGTTTGTTGGTGTGTTTTTCTATGTAATTGTACCAATTCTGCTTATTGCTGAAGTTGTGGCGTAGCCTTGGTTCTTATTTCTCACAGCAGGCATCATAAAAGCCACGCTTAGGTGCTAGAGCCTTAAAATAACTGCTCGCAATTTGTTTGTTAAGCAGTCCATCCCTTTAGTAAAGGATGGATCTGCTTGGGGTGGAACCGCAACCGCGCATGTGTGCTGTGTTAAGGCAACTCAACTGAGAAGTAACTCTTCTTAATTTATGCTCTCTGCTTTGATAATGATGGCTGACTTAATTTCTAAAAGAAAGGGAATAAGAAATCAGAAGTTCTTACCGGAATATAGTGCAAAATGGCCATGTTTGAAAAAAATAAAAAATAGCTAGTAGTGCACTGTTTATTGTTTGTAGTAGTGATTTTTCAGTAGCGCATGGCAGTCATGATGATTCTTGTCGACAAATTTTGCAGCAAAATATGAGCTTTTAAATTCTCGATTGAAAAAAACATCGTTTGTAGACCGATGGTACTCATGTCGACAAACCTTTTAGAAACATTTTCTTCCTAAAATAATGCATGGTTTCTCCCCCAGAGGGCGTAGATGTATATCTTATTTTTGTCAATATCTCTACTTCTAGGAGTCCGATTTGAAAAATTCCTTCTTTGTTGGATAGTGTTTTCAATGTGACATGTTTTTCATATAATTTCAAAATTTTCAAGTAATTCGTAGACTTTCCGCTAGGGGGTGTAAAGGTAAATTGCTTTCCCCCTACATCTCTGCTTCTAAATCTCCTATTTGAAATATTCTTTCTGCACCGGATACAACTCCTGATGAGAAATCCTTTGCACATGATTTATAATTTTTGTAAAAAATGGTTTGGCCACTAGGTGGCGTAAGTCTTAATTTCCGCTTCTGATGTATTTGCAGCAAAATATGAGCTTCCAAAATCTCGATTGAAAAAAAAGTAATTTGTTGACCGATACTACTCATGTCGACAAATGTTTTAGGAACATTTTCTTCTTGTAATAATGCATGGTTTTCTAGGCCATGGGGCATAGATGTATATCTTATTTTTGTTAATATCTCTACTTCTAGGAGACCGATTTGAAAAATTCCTACTTTGTTGGATGGTGTTTCCAATGCGAAATGTTTTTCCTATAAATTCAAAATTTTCAAGTAAATCATAGACTTTCCGCTGCGTTATTTCTGCTTCTAAAACTCCGATTTGAAAATGTTTTCCTGTATCGCATACAAGACCTGATGGAAAATATTTTCACATAATTTCTAATGTTTGGTAAAGAATGGTTTGGCCACCAGGTGGCATAAAGTGTTAATTTCTGCTTCTGATGTATTTGTAGCAAAATGTGGGCTCCTGAAAACTCCACTAAATTTTTTTCGTTCTTGGACCGATACTGCTCATATGGAAAAACATTTGAGAACACTTTCTTCTAAAAATAATGCATGGTTTTCTCACCCGGTGACGTATAGTCACATCTTATTTTTGTCAATATCTCTGTTTCTAAGAGTCCGATTTGAAAAATTATTTCTATGTTGGAGAGCATTTCCGATGTGAAATGTTTCTCATATAAATTCATGTTTTTCTTAACGCACAAGTCTGCAACCATAGTGCGTAAGCTCACAATTCCATTTACAGCAATATCTGAGGGATTAAAAACCCTGATTGAAAAACTTCTTTCTTCCGTCAGAGAGTATTGTTTTCCATACCAGTTCCATTGACTTTGAATAGCTTTGATAAATTTAATTTGTGTCAGAACGGATTCAAAAGACGTGCTTATTACACCCGAAAATTCGGTGTCATCTTTCTTGTTTACCGTTTAGTGGCTACTAAAGCAACTATTTTCTTGCGTGTCATAGGCTGGCAGCCCTGCATATGCTGTTTGTGCAGATGGCAGTAATGATACAGGAACATCACAATTGTACCCCATTGTTGTTAGATATTTTGACACTGTGTTTGGAAAAGTGATTTCAATGTTATTGTGTATTGCTTCAAATGTTGAGAGATCCATAGGTGCATTAATTTTCAAAGCTTCTGGATGATGAGTTTGTAGCATGGAATATTCCATGGAGCAACTGTGTTGCATTTGGGAGTGATAATCATCTGTAATGGTTGGTGTACACAAAGGAGTTAGCAAACACATTCTTCAGCAACAGGGAAATGTATTTGTGCAAGGTTGTCCATATCATCTTGTTCATAATGCTGCAGAAAGAGCATGCACAAAACTACCAGTTTGCCATAGATGAGTTCTTAAATATATATTTATTTTTATTTGAATAAAAGCTTTAAACAACAACAAAAAAAAAAAAAAAAAAAGACTCAAACAGCAGCTTGAATTGCAATTAAAAAAATTTAAAACACTTTACTACAAGGTGGTTATCATTAAATAATTGTGTGGTGAATCTTTTGGAACAGTGGACAGCTCTCGTAGCTTCTTTCCGAAATGAAAACTGCTTGCTTAAGCCTGAACTTATGAAAAAGAACATTGTTAAAACAGTGTCTAAGGAAACTGATGTCATCATATCAAAAGTTGAACCTTAATTGATTGGCCAGCCAAAAAGCAAAAATTGGATAGATGTCAACTTCAAGAAATTGTTAATTTAAAAGATAAGCATATTCTCCTCCCATAAAATAGTGAAGGCCTCAAAAATTATTAGCAAAGCACACATTTCTCAGAACTAAAAAATTAGTGAAAGGGCAAAGGCATCATCAAGTAAACAAAAGGGGTGCTTAAAGCTGGGAGACAGTAGGTTAAGTCGAATTCGTGCTATGTTTAAAGAATATACTATTCGTGACGATGACGATGATGGGCAAAACACGTAACAATATTAACAAATAAAGGTAACTTGATCACGCTAGTTACGTTAAATGAAAACTTTTACAAAAAGTTCGTAAGTTGGAAGCTTTCGACCTTATCTTAGGTCTTCATCACGCCAATGGAGGACTAAGATTGTTGCCAGATTCTACATTTGAATTTTTCCTATTTCTGTTGCCAAAACTTAGAATTGATCTCCAGATCATCAGAATGTAGAGAATAGATTCAGAATTGCAAGTCATTGAGTTGAAAATAATTTCCAGGCTTTCACGGTAATGGAGGGCAAAACGATTGTCAAAAGAAGCAATTCGTTTTGCTTAGTTCCAGTGGGGAACTGCAGAAGTGTCTTCCATTGTCAAAATAGACAAGGCAGTATTAGGATTGGCTTACTACTCAACTCCATTGTTTGTTTCTGAAGAACTCATTGCCTCTATTTGACAATATGAACAAAATTCTGCAATCTGAAAAACCTCTAATACACCGATTATGAAAAGAATTGCAAACTTTACTTACTGAATTATACGTTAGATTTGTCACCCCTGAATCAGTGCTGCTTTAAAAGAAATTGTAGAGGTAAACTATCGTGATGTGAGAAATCATTGCAAGAATGATACCATAGTAATAGGTATTGAGACCAAACAATGCCTCAAGAAATTACTAAATGAGAAGAAAATAAATGAAGATGATTTAAACCAATTTTATTCTTCTGTTGTCAAGTGTTTCATAAGTGCCATTGATTACACAGTAAAAAAATTTCCTCTTGAAGATCCTGCTTTGAAATATGCTGAGGTCGCTGATGTATCTTTGAGATCTGAAGTAACATTTGAATATGTTGAGTTGTGACATACTACAGAAGTGAAAACATGTGTCAAGATGAGAAATCTGCAGCAAGACATTCTGTCTGCGTAGCTCAGTTGGGAGAGCGACTTACTCTGGAGTGAGGGGACATGGGTTTGACGCCCATTGCGGACAAACTTGTGTTTTCACATTGGCACTCGATTGTAGAAAATGGATCCACTGGCCGTTGGGTTCTTCGAAAAATGTGGGATGTTTGTTCCACACATTGTTTGGAATTAATGAAAAATTCCTACTGTGCTTCAAAGAAAAAAAAAATAAGAAGGAGATTATGTGATGTACTACAGAGGTGAAAACATGTGTCATGATGACAAATCTGCAGCGAGACATTCTGTCAGCGTAGCTCAGTTGTGAGAGCGACTTACTCCGGATTGAGGGAACACAGGTTCGATGCCTGTTGCGAACAAACATGTATTTTCACAGAGTATTTTATACCAGGGCTGGAAAAATAAGCTCCAGATCTAGGAGCCAGGTGAAATGAAAGCAAATTTCAAAGTATCATGCACAAACGTAATGCATGGTGATGGCGTCGGAACAAAGAGTAATAATATAAGTGTATTAAGCACTGCCTTTTACCCAAACTACTTACTGTTAAATGAAATTCGAATTCGGTCTATAAACCTCGGGGTTCTATAGTTTTGATAAAAATGTAAACATAAAAAAGAATTAATAATCTAAAGCAACTTTTATGGGAATTTTACTAGGAAATTTTTTCATTAATAGCAAATTTTCGGAGAAAACTCTTCTCCTTCTTCAGGCTGTCTTGTTGTTGTCACTTTTTACTTGTCACTATCACGGTTACGGTTTACCTTGACGGTTACAGTTAACCTTGACGGTTTAGGTTATTTTTCAACAAATCCTGTCAGATGTTAGGCAGGGAAAATCCTTTGCAGTCATTGATGATGGAATTTTAATTTTTCTCAATCTCTATTCCTTCTTTCAGTTTTCTTTTTTGGAAATTGCTTTGGAAACTGATTACTTTATGGAAATTCCAATCCATGCTGTGCCCAGTTTCTCTAACATGCCTATCTAATCCAGTCTTGTTGGAGCAATTTTTTATAGCTGCTTTATGCTCAGCTATACGAGTTTCTAGTCTGCGACCTGTTTCACCTATGTAAGATAGTCCACAACTACAATTTACTTCATAAACTACTCCTTGCATTTTTAAAATATCTTCTTCTCTTTGAACTATTTTAGGGAAAAATAACAACAAAAAAAAACTTTTAGCCTCATCAATCTGAGATGAAACTATTTGGATGAAAATTATAGCTAAAAATAATTGCGACCATCAGCTTCCGCAGTACTGTGAAATACGGCTTAGAAAATGAAGCAGGGGGCGTTAAAAAATAAGTAAAGATGTGTTTTTAGAAAAAAAAGCCGTCTGGAAGTAAAAAAGATAAATAAAATTAAATGTGACCGTCAAATTCCGGAATGCCACATAAAATGGAAGGGAATGTTGCAAACGCTTAAGAAATACGGATTTTTTTTTTTTGTAAAAAAATAAAAAACCCAGCAACAATCGAACAAAAATGAAGCTATCTGAAGCCAAAAAACTCAAAAACTGCGATCAACTTCCGGAATGCCTCATAATGCAACTGTGAAAAACGGAAGGCGGATGATAAAAATGTGTAAACATACGTTTAAAAAATAAAATAAAGAGGAAGAACAAAAAAAAAAGATACCTTATCAATCTAAATGAATACTGAAGTGAAACTATCTGGAAGCAAAAGAGAAAAAAAAGTTAGTTGCGACGTCAACTTACAAAAAGCCGACGGCCACGGAAACAGCGAAAACGCTTTAAAAATATGTATGGCTCTCGTAAAAATAAAAAAATAATAATAAAAAAAAGAAATCGCCTTAATTTAACTTTCAATTAGATTAAAATTTAGGTCTCCATGTCAAAAAAAAAAAAAAAAAAAAAAAGGAATTGCAACCATTAGCTTCTGAAATGTTATGCCCTTTTAACCATCACGCACATCAAACATGCGTGGTGCCTTAAAAGTGCATAAAAATATCACTTCCGAGATTCAAAGCTCAAGAAAAACAAAAAACAAAAACTCATCGAGTTGAAGTTATGTGTTTGAAAAATATGGAAGAATGAAAAGCTAAAATAAAATGAACGGGGGGGGTTGCATCTATTGATTATAGTTGTCTGTGTGATCTATCGATTACAGCTTTACATCTTAAACAGGAGCCAACTTTAAAAATGCGTGAAAATTTCTCTTCCTCTGTTTTAAAATTTAAAGAAATCTTAAAAACAATTAATGTTAAGAAAATAGAAAGAAAAACAGTCGTCTGCAAACCTTTCCGAGAATCTGCAACGGGCGTTGCAGCGTCTGCCTGTTTCTGCTCCCGGGCCGGCAGCTTAAACCAAATAGCGTGATCTTCAATGCATCCACGATCTGACAGGTTAGTCACGCGACTCAGAGGATTTCATCGTGTTTCTCTGCTTGAAACGCACGGTTCAGGAAAAAAGTTGACAGAATTTATAAATGCGATCAAAGCAGAAAATTTCAGAGTTTGATTTATAAATACAAGTTGTTGAAGTTACATTTTGCATCTATGAACTCAATGACAGTAATCACTGCAAATTAGAAAATTTGAAGTAAAAGCAGTTGGACACCAGGACCAAATTTCTAGGCGACCTGGTGCTCGGTAATTTTCCAGCCCTGTTTTATACAAAAGTTTCCCACAATTATATCTGCAAAGTGATGTTGATAAAATTGAGCTTCAGTTTCTGCGATACCAAGTTGACAGGTTTGATGACATTTTGAAATGTGACCAAATTGATACAGTGTGGCACTTGATAAACCAGATGAAAGATGGCAGTGGAGTTGCTAAATATGACTTGCTTGCAAAGGTAGTGTTTTTAGTGCTAGTAATTCCTCACAGTTATGCAGAAAGTGAACACATATTCAGCATTGTGAGAAAAAACAGGACTGACTTTTGTCCAAATCTTTCTGACAAGGTTCTATCAGATTTGCTGGTGGGAAAAACTAGAATGATTTCTGCAGAAGAATTGTATTATAAACAAGGTTTCTCGAAAGATATGATCAGGGAGCTACGATCAGCTACTTCTGCTTTCCTTGCGAAGGACTCAAATTTATTAACAACACAAGTTCATTTCTTTTCTCATTAGCTGCTGGGATACAATATAAAAACTTAATATTTTTCAGTTATGCGCCAGGAACATGTTTATGTGAAAATACTGACCTGTTTATGAGGCATGTTAAAATGTTGAAATTTTATATTTACTAACATCAAATAATTTATACTTTAAATTAAAAATACATTGCTGTATTTTTTATTAAGTTGTAATTATTTTTTAAAATTATTTCATACTTTTGTAAATAATGTGTAAAATATCAGGCACATTAGTACTCCTAAAGTTATGCTCAAAATTCTTGAAATTTACCTTAACACTTCCTGCTATGGAGTCTCTAGGGTTGGGCATTTGTGTGTGATGTTGCTTCTGGATATGTAGGGTAAAGGGCAACACTCTGTCATTCAGAATGAGGAGGTATGCATGTTGATTCAAATTCATCATCACTGCAACAAGAGGGCCCACTTCATGGTACGAAAAAATCACCAAAACATCACAGAACCCCCTCCAACTTGAACAGCACCTTCAACACAATCGGGATTGAAGGCTTCATTGGGCCTGCGATGTACTCGTCGCCTCCCATCACTGGATTACAAACAAAGACGAGATTCATCAGACTAAATTACTCATTTCCAATCATCCGCAGTAAAGTTTTGTTGCCTCTGAGCTCATTGATAACATGCGACTTTGTGACTTGCTGTTAAAAGAGGCCTCTTCCGTGGTACTCTGCTCCAGACGTCCATCGCTCGTCGCAAAGTCCTTTCGGAAATTGGTTGGAGAGGACTTTCATTAACTGTTTGGAGCAATTGTTGTCTGGTTTAAAACCGATTTGCAATTACTAGGCGTGAAACATGGCGATGGTCCCTGTTGGTGAGAATTGTTTTCTGGCTACAGTTACATCGCCGATTTTCAGTTGACTACGAACTACACCACTGTTTGTAGACCCGCTGGACAGTACACTTCGACACATAAACAAATTGGGCGACTTCATTCACTTCTCGTCCGTGGGCACGGCCAAACACGATGGCTCCTTTTCACCACTCGGTAACATCTGTCTTATGACCCATATTGCAGACTAAAGTTCAACACATGTTGCTCTTCACCACTTCACGAGACAGAAATGATCCTGTAGATCTCACCAGTGCTATTTATCTCCCAAAAATGCTATCACGGCGCCCTCTGTGCAACCAGTAACTTTCTACTGTCATTTCTGTTAGGGGTGACTAATTTTGTGTCCGGTGTGCTTACATAGTGATATTTATAACTTAGAACAGAACTACAATGATGAAGAGAAAATGTGAGATGAAATCACTACTGTCTGAAAGTCTAACGCAAAAGAAACCTGCAGGAAAATTTTACTTTCATAAGCCTCAGTGGCTGTTTTAGTCCCACAAAACTGATTATAAAATACTGGGTACAAGCCCATGAATGAATGACAGTTCTTTCATTCATGGGCTTGTACCTGCAAAAATAGTTATAGTAATAATTATTTCTTTTATTTCCATTATGAGGAAATAGTTCTTATATGCTACTGCTATAGCTGATTTATCCCTTATAAGTTAAATGAAATCCAGCCAAGTCCTATAACACTGCACAAATAGTTCAGTGACTTAAAAATCATCATAACAATTAAAACAGTTAGTTATCTCACTGTTTAATCAGACAATGAATTTCAATTTTATCAAATTTTCATGGTTATGCCTGAAGCTATCATCATGTAAGTACCTCTTTCACCTTGTTTGTCTGCTGCATATTTTTTTCTCGTCAGTGACTTTTTGAGAAGTTCAGAAATGCAATAATCATGAAGTAAAAGATCTAGGATGCATGTTGGACAGTTAAACACTAATCTCTTCCCAAGTGTTATGTGGTTGAATGTGTGGTATGGGGTCTAGCATTTTCATGCAGAAAAATAATCCCATTAGACAGAAACCCTGGACACTTGTTTTGGATTACAAAATGCATCTAGGTCAAGGTCTTATAGCACTGTTCAGAAGTAACAGTGTGACTATGTAAGCAGAAGTCTGTTAGAAATAGTCCTTAATGGTTGAAAACAAACAAAATAAAAAAAAAAAGAAAGAAAGAAAGAAAAAAGCAGTAACACCTTGCCTGCTGTTGGCTGTGGTTGTTACATTTTTAGAGTTGGTGGTGAGATGTTTCCATTGCATGTTTGGATCATTTGGTTTCGCATTTGTAATAATGACATCTTATCCACCAGCAGCTACACATATCTGCAGGGTTCATATTTTGGGTTGGCCAAAACGTAATTGCGTTTTTTTCCTGTGTAAATGAAAGGTGAATTTTGAATGGGAAATAAAAACATATTGTCCATTTTGTTTGATTGCCTTTTGCCATCTCGCAGGCAAGTTCATGATTCTGCACTCAAAAAACGTTTCTGTTTCTTTCGGCAAAAAAGAGTTCCAAGAACGATTTGATAGCCTCATCAGCAGCGAAGATTTTTCCATTCAATGCATTTTGCAACAAATGAAACAAATGGTAGTCTGATGGTGCCAGATTTGGTGAATATGGTGGATTTGTTAAATCACTTACTCAAGGCTTTACCCAGATGTATTCCTTTGTTTCTAGTTCCAGTTGAAGAAATTTTGTTTAATCTTCCTTCCCTCCGAGTTCTTTTGGATTTTTACAGATGCTTCTGGCCTCTTGATTTTAGTCAAGGCCTGTTCTCAATGTATAGGAAGATTAACAAAAGTTTTGTTTACTTCTAAAGAATTTAAATGTTGTTGCCAGGTTCTTCATACTGTTTGCAAGTTCCTCAAACTGTTGCCAGTTACCAAACTGAAATGTTTTCACTGTGTATTTTGTAATTCTGTTGCTGTTGTTGTAATTAAGTTGTTTAAAACACCACTTATTAGTTTTGAAGGCTCGTTGATGACACTATTTTTTTGGATGTAATAACTTTCTTTAATTAGTCTCTTGTTTTTATGAGATTCATAGTCCAATATTTTGATTTTTTCCCCATAAAGACTCACATTTGGAAAACTGCGTATAATTTGCTAATACGCTGTTTTGATCTTTGCTATTAACAGCCATTTGATGTTCCTCCAATTTTCGAGACGTTTGTCCAATTTAATTACTGTTGCAGTTAAGTGGAATTTGATATACAACATTTTTTCTTTCCATCTTGTCTATTGTATTTCTGTATGTTTCTTTATTAGCTAAACATGCTATTTTGTTTTCTACTGTAGTGGCAGCTTTTATGTTATTCTTTATTAAATGCTTATTAATTTTGATATTTAATTTTCCATAATTGGCCATTGGTATACTTGCTTATTTTATCAGTTTTTTTTTTCATTGTTCCTTTTAGATTGTTTTTGTCTGACATTTTGCACAATGTTAATTAATGATAGTTTTTTTTGGGAAAATCATTGTCTATTAACTTTAAATGCCATTTTTTGTTTCATGGTGGATGTAGTAACACTTCCTATCCAAGCTGCAACAATTTTTGAACTTGTATGTGGTCTTGCATTATCATGGTGAAACACACCAACTTTGCGATTCACCAATTCTGAACGCTCCTGTTTGACTGCATCACTTAATTTATCCAGCTAACGACAGTACACGCTCAAATTAATGGTTTGGTTCCTTGGAAGCAATTCAAAATACACAGTACCTTTGAAATCCCACCAGACTGACAGTATAACCTTTCTTTGGGGCATATCTGCTTTTGAATTGCTTTGAGTAGGTTCATCACCCTTGCTTCATGATCTTTTTCGTTCAACATTGTTGTAGATGATCCATTTTTCATCGCCTGTTATCATACGTTTCAAAAATGGATCGTTTTCTTCACGTTTCAAGAGTGAATTGCAGATGTCAACGTGCTTAGTGAGATGAATTTCTTTGAGCTCATGTGGTACACACATATTGAGCTTACTAACATATCCCAGTTGCTTTAAATGATTTTCAACACTCGATTTCGATATGTTCCGATTCTCAGCAATCTTTCGTGTCATTAAACACCGATTGGACTCGATCAGTGCCTTTATTTTGTCATCATCAACTTCGATTGGCCTTCCTGAGCGTGGTGCATCTTTCATATCAAAATCTCCAGACAGAAATTTCACAAACCAATTCTGACACTGCCGTAGTTTTTAGGTATCTTCACCATACACATCACATAATTTTTTATGTGCTTGCACAGTGTATTTTTTCCTTTTCAGAAATAATACAGCAAAACATGACAAAAATGTTCCTTTTGATTGTCCATTTTAAAATTGACGCCAAACAAACACTTGTTAACGAAATCGTGCATTTTCTATTCCTAAAACAAGCTTGAACTGTCAGCTGTCACGTTACATGATGAACTTGTGTTTTCAAATGACGTTAGTTACATTTCAAGACATGTTTTGCCATCTATGTGCAAAAAACGCAATGACTTTTTGGCCAACCCAATATAATTGGAAAAACAGGCAATTGTCAGGGGAAATTGAATATTTTCATTAAAAAGCAAAGAAAGTCAGTGGAAAACACATAACTTCTCTGCTTTCAAAGGTTTCTCCACTGATGAAAAGTAAAAGGAATTCTAAATGACATATTAGAAATTTATGCATAGCAGCTACATGACAAACATTTAATGGAGGAACATTTCAGTAGTAACATGTACTTTCCTCAGCCTTACAGTGAATTCACTCTAAGAAAGTTAAAGTAGAAGTTACTACCAAAACATTCCTCCATTAAATGTTTTTCACATAACTGCTATGCATTGATTGTCATTTAGAATTCCTTGTACTTTTCGTTTGTTTCTTCTTACATGTTTCTGCTACCTTGTTCTTATGTTTCTCCACTGCAGAATTGTGTTAAGTTTTTTTTGCATAGACTAATACTGTGCCACAAAGTAGCAATATAGAGGGGGAACTCAAATAGGAACTTACTGAAATTGCTCAATAGTCTGACCATATAGATCCTGGCAGCAGCACCTTAGAACCAAGGCTGCATGTGACATAATCGTGAAAAAAAGTATCTGTCAGCAGTGAGGCTCAGTCTCAGAACCTTCTAATGCAATTAAGCACCTTACTGACTGCACTAGTAAGGCAATTTAATGAACTTTTAATGAATTCTCTAATCTATTCATTTATTTTAATGAACTTGAACTATTAGATATGAAAAACTATGAATTCAGTGCAGGAAAGTGTTTCTTAGTGTAGAAGTAATCAGAAATACACTATATTGACAAAAGTCACCAAACACCTAGAAGAGAAACACAACAGAGCATTTATTGACATACATTAGTATGTAGTGGTGTTGCGTTCCGGATCTCACCCGGATTTCCGGGTTCTGTCGAACCCAAAATTACATATTTCCGCTATGTAAATTATGCCAACACAGGTAAACAATGTGGTATATTGTTTAAAACATATCCCACTCCTTTTTACAGCTTTTTAAATTGTGTAGACACCTGTAAACTGTATTAAAAAAAAAACTAAAACGATTAGTCATGATTTTGTCCCTCGTGTTAAATACAGTAGTTGCTAAAGAATTATGTAGCAGTGCAATATACTGTATATACCTTTCGCAGTTTTCACCAGTCTCGCCGCTCCACCGCGTTAGGTCGTGAGGCTAAAATTCTGACCAGTGTGCATTGTTTTTCAGTTGTTTTCACCACAGAGGAAAACAACGGAAAAGCAACGCACATAAAACGATGTATATTACTTAAGTTGAGGATTGGTGAAGCCTGTGTTCCCATCGGAGAGCAAGAGTGCTCCATGGGAAACCAGAATTTTAAAAAAGTGTAACGTTACTTTTAGCAGCTAACATAAATGAATCTGAAAAATTGATGACAGGCAAATCTTAAAATCCTACACATTTTCGAGAGTAAAATATCTACCCATTGACCATCAATCGAATAAAAAGATCTGGATAACAAACAAAATTTTCAATATAAGCTTTTAAAAAGTTTTAAATATTTTTTTATTTTGAATTATAATATCAAATTATAATTCAAAATAATAGTTTAGCAATAGTGTGCCTTCCCACTCCCTGCCAAAATTTTCAGGGTTTCAAACTTTCCCTCGCAATCACCTCTGAGTATGGTGTTCCACCTTTAGCCTTAATGCATGCACTGACTCTTCGAGACATGCTTTCGACAAGGTATTGGAACACAGCGTTAGGTATGTGCTTCCATTCAGTATATAATGTTGCCGCTAACTGTTGTTTAGTAGTAGACCTTGGTTCTGAACTTCTCAAGCAGTGCTCTAATTCATCCCATAGGTGCTCTATGGGATTAAGATCAGAGCTCTGTGCCGGCCAGTCCGCACACGATACAGAATTATCGTCAAACCATGCTGTAACAGTCCTTGCTTTATGGCTCGGTGCATTATCCTGCTGGTACCAACAAGGCTCAGTTCCATAGTATTGCCACAGAGTTGGTAGGGCATAATTGTCCAGAATATCGAGGTGGACGTTCTGGTTAACAGGGTTTGTCCACAATAACCAATGGGCCGGAACCATACCACGAAACACCCTACACGAGTGCACTGCCAGCTCCAAACTTGACCATATGAACAGTACACTGTGGTAAATGGTGTTCTTCTTGCTGCCGCCATACCCACACACTGCCATCAGATTGATGGATCATGTATCTGGATTCATCAGTCCATAGCACCCGTTTCCTTTGATCTATGGTCCACAATAAATGTTCTTTACACTATGCTAAATGACAAGTATTTGGAGTGGAGATGAAAGGCTTATGAGCAGCCGCATGACCACAGTAACCCATGGAATGAAGTTCTCTGTGAATGGTACATGTACATACCGAGGTGAGGTTTCAGCACTTTTACTCACCTGTGCACTGAGGTCTTGTGCAGTACTCTGTCGATTAGCTGTAATGACTCTCCTGAGGCTTTGACATCCTTTATCACTGATTTTCTTTGGTCTGCCGGCATGTTTTGCTGCCTCGGGCGCGTCATGTCTCTTCCACTTATTAAGTACATCCAAAACAGTTTACTTGGGTATGTTCAAACACCTCTCAGTTTCTCGTATGGACAACCCACTAATATAACACAAAACAATTTTTCCTTTCTCAAAGTTAGTTTCCCGCCGTGGCATTTTCACTCACCTCACAGAGTGATATGATCGTGGTCAACTACGGGCTGGATTTTATACCGTTTGCAGCTGTATCGTGCATCTTAACAACACAGCGAATCCGTTCATTTGCTTTTGAAGGTGTGTGCGGTGGCTTTTGTCAATATACGTAGTGTATAATAAAAATAAAAATTAATGAAAATTATTAGTATTAATTTATTTTGACAAATTAAACTGCAAATCAAATGGATATGGCACAATAATTATAGACCACTATAGCTTCATTGATTCTATGGGCATGCCTAGTTACCAACAGCCATGGACAGTTCTACTCCTGGCCAGTGTTGTGTGTGTGCTGCATTGAACTTGCAATTCCCTGGCCAATTGCAGACCAGGAAATGTATGCTGACATCTATTGACTGATCTGTTTCTTTCATGAAAAGGAGAGAATCAAATCCCTTGGGCAGGATTGTAGTAACCATTACAAGCAACACTGTTTATCACTGCCATTATGAGTACCTTCCTACTGTGATTTTTTCAGTTTTTGTGTTTTGCAAATTTCCTTCAGTGACTAAGAAAAGTACTTTCAGTACAGACTGGCAAATAAAAGTCTAAACAGGGATTAATTCTAAGCATGCAACCTTAAAGCTGAGATTTAAGAAAGTCAACAAGTTCCTCCTTGCTTGTCTGGACATGTTTCAGGCTACACGCTGAAGATGGGCACAGTGTAGCCTGAAACATGTCCAGACGAGCAAGGAGGGACTTGTTGACTTTCTTAAATCTTTTAATCTTGATACTTCATAATAGCTTGGCATAGAACAGCGAAATATTTCAACTGCTAAAATTCTGGCTGCATCAACATAATCTAGTCTTGACAATGATCTCAAAATTATTTTAACTCATCACCCCTTCTTGTAGAATTGTGCTGATGTTCGTGTTTGCGTTGAACTTTGAACGTGGAATACCTTTAATGATGTGGTATAATAGTGGCCACTGGACAAGAAGCATGATTGATTGCAAGCCAGAGGGACTGAAACCGGAGTAAGGTGAGCGCAATATGTGTTGCTCCATATACTTCATTGCTGTTTTTTATGTCTCACTGGATATAACCTATGTGAGGTTTCAACATTTAAATGTATATATACTGTACATGAAGAAATATTCTTAAGTTCAATTATAAATATTCCATTATCATTGAAGTCAACTTGTCTTTTCGGAGCTCATATACTACAATGGGCTGTAAGCAGTCGCCCATCCCTAATTTAGGGTCACTAATATACATTAAATGTGTTATGAGTGCCTTTTTCAAATGTATGCAACATCTGCACAAAAATATTCAAATAAATATTGCTAGAAATTAATATTCTTGTCACCACATAATGGTTGACCATTTATATTTTTATATTTATCTGTGCAGAAAATATGTTGGGAAAAGTGACTGGAAGACTGAATTGTGTGCGAGAAATGTATTTTTCTTTTTTTGATTGGAAGTTTAAAGACCACCGTGAGCAACTCAGTGGGCTATATTAGTTCAACATTTAAATGTATATATACTGTACATGAAGAAATATTCTTAAGTTCAACTATAAATATTCCATTTTCATTGAAGTCAACTTGTCTTTTCGGAGCTCATATACTACAACGTGTGTAACAGTATTATAGAGGAGTCCTAATATACATTAAATGTGTTATGAGTGCCTTTTTAAAATGTATGCAGCATCTGCACAAAAATATTCAAATAAATATTGCTAGAAATTAATATTCTTGTCACCACATAATGGTTGACCATTTATATTTTTCTATTTATCTGTGCAGAAAATATGTTGGGAAAAGTGACTGGAAGACTGAATTGTGTGCGAGAAATGTATTTTTCTTTTTTTGATTGTAAGTTTAAAGACCACCGTGAGCAACTCAGTGGGCTATAAGCAGTCACCCATTCCTAATTTAGGGCCACTGGTTCCAGGGAAGGAAAAGAGCCAGCGCTGTAAGACAAACACAACATCCATGCCTCACCAGGATTCGAACCCGGACCCATTGTGGATGAATGGAAGCCATCGCTTAGACCACTGCACCATTGGGGTGACAATCTGTTTTCCAAAGCACTAATAAACATGTCTAAAAATGGTTTCTAAATTGAAATCCTGTAATAGTCTGCAGGGTTTATGCTACAGCATTGGTTTTGTTTTGATTTGATTCTTGGTATTTTAATCAAAACTCCTTGCTTTTCAACGTGCCTTAGAGTAATCTGAAATAAGTCATGGAACCCAATTTTGGCACTGTCTCATCACCACAGAAACTTTCGGTATACCCATATATTGGCTTTTCATTGCAATGGAACATTCTGGTCCTTTGCTCCTTGACGCTTCCTTATCTTCATGAACACATGTTCAATTGTTGTCATGAGACATAAAAATAATTCAAATACTAACAGAACTTTGCCTTTCAAAATCGCGTTTTTGAAATATTGAAAAGTTCCAAATTTTTTAGGGGGGTTAACATCTCCCTTCAGCATGCCACTGCTGTGGCACTACTAAATTTCTGAGCTGGAATTTTTCCCCGTTACATTGACCCATCTGAACAGGAGAGATTAAGCTTTATTTTGAAAGATTTATCCAGACATGAGGTTTAAAAAGCATAAAGTTAGTGTCCTCCTAAAGCGGGAAATTGAACGCCATGAAAATAGTGCGGCTTCTGATCATTCGTCCAAGATGGGTCCAGGTTCGAATCCTGGTGAGGCATGGATGTTGTGTTAGTCTTACAGCACTGGCTCTCTCCCTTCTCTGGAACCAGTGGCCCTAAATTAGGAACAAGCAACTGCTTATAGCCCTCGGAGTTGCTCATGGTGGTCGTTAAACCTCCAATAAAAAAAAAAATAGTGCTGATTTTTTTTTTTTTGCAGTGTGCAATTTAAAAATGTAGAGAATTATTTTAATGGAAAATTTTAAGAAGCCTTATGATGCCAGGAAGGTGCAGTGATACAAGATTATTGTGCGTGTTCTCCATAAAGTCTCTTTTTTTTTTAGACCACACCCCCTCCCCCTCAAGATGAGCTTCTAGAACTGCTATTGCCATCAGCAGCTAAGAGAGAATGACCTAGGCATCAGTGTTGCTAGGTTCTTGTCACAGATTGGAGTTTCAGTGATGCAAGAACAGTTTGGTATTGAATGCAAAAATTTACTTACGTGAAGAGAAAACGTAAAAATTACTATATCCATTATCTTCCATTATCTTCAACTAGTAAAAATTACTGAGAGAACTCCTGTGAATTTCCAAATGAAATCCATTTCTTGTCTAAATCTGAAGTTGATTAGTTCAAATACAGTAGTTTATGAAAAATGAATAAGTTCATGCAAACTTCACATTAGAAAAACCTCATAACCTCCACAGCAGCTGACATGACCAAAGGAGCAGTGCAGTGTTGTTTGCCAACATGCAATAGTTGAATAGAAGAGGAATTTCTAACTGTTTAAATAAAAAAAATGATTCAATGTGTTTTATGGGGCAATGTGATGTGATTTCCACAGAAGCAGAATTGGAAGACTTGTGGAGTGTTGGTTTTCAATTAATAATGATATTCTTGTTCCAAATCTGCAGGAAAAAATCTCTAGTGTCTCCAAAAGCTGTCTACAATTCTGTAAAGGCAGTTGTGGAGTATTATCAATCCCAATTACAGAGAATTTGTTAAACAGAGCCAGGTTTTCTTGTACGAGATATCATCTATCTTCAGAAATAGCACACACACAAAATTGAGCAACAGTGAAGCATGATGAGAATATAAGTAAAATTGCAGATCGGAAAAAAGTTCTGCAATGAAAGAAAGCAAAACTTTCACAGGATGTTTCTGTTGAGACTGTAATTACAGATCAAAGAATTGTCAAAAAACATAAAATTATTTCTTCAATTCTATGTTAGTTTTATCCTATGAAAATATTCTAGTTAAATTTTTCTGTATTAGATTTGATTAGAACAATTACAAATTAGGATTTTAATGACCTGATGATGTTGTTTTTACAATATTTGGGTGACATATTGTCTTGTTGCAAAAAAAAAAAAAAAATAAAAAAAAAAAAAAATTAAAATGAAAGAATTACATTTGAAGGCACAAATATACCCCAGCAATGTATTACATGATTGCATAATTAATTAAGTTTATCGCTTGCACCACCAGGCATCAGCTATTTTTTTTATCAAATGTTCTGATCAACCTTTATTTACTGAGTCAACAGCCTGTATATAACTGTCACATAATTTTGTGTACTTTTTTTTTTTTTTTTTTTGCTAACTGCTGATTTATCTACATTTTGAGGTTACTCATGTTTATCCCAAATATCCTTTAGGAGGTTTTCATCTCTTACACACGTTTCCAACACATAATTTTCAATAATCACATCGTGGTTCAAAGCCCAAAAACCACACGTCATTTTCAACTCACACAAAACTTCGCTAAATGCTGATTCAAAATAACCAACTACAATTACACATAATTCAACTCCCTAAAACACACTTATCTAATTAAAACCTCAATAATTAAAAAAACCCTATATTACACATTTTCTAAAACAAAGTTAAAACTGTAACCAGTTTTAGGAAAAGTATAATATAGGTTTTTTATTTTTTTATTGGGGTTTTAATTATATTAGTGTGTTTTAGGGAGTTGAATTATGTGTAATTGTAGTTGATTATTTTGAATCGGCATTTAGTTATTGGCACCCCTAAAAAAACCAAAAAAAACCCACGAAGTTTTGTGTGAGTTGAAAATGACGCGTTTTTTGGGCCTTGAACCACTATGTGACTACTGAAAATTACGTGTTGGAAATGTGTGTAAGAGATGAAAACCTCCTAAATGATATTTGGGATAAAGGTGAGTAACCTCAAAATGTAGATTATGTCTAAATAGCACGTTAATAATTAAGTGACATTTTTGACATTTGCAATGATGTATGAATATGTGCTGATTTATGTTACATAATCCCAAGTCTCACTGTTTTAGTTGTGTATACCGTTTTAAATTAAGTACCTTTTAGATTTTTACTTTTCTTTTAATGATGTTTACAAAAGAAAAAAACAAAACCCCACTGATGTACGTCTGTGTGTGTGCATTTAGTAAACACACAAGGTGGACCAAATGCCTTTGATGCTTTTTAAAAATTCATTAAAATGAAACTAATAGCAGTACTGGCATGTAATTTACTGCATTTGCAAGGGTAACCCAAAAAGTTTCTAGAAATTTTGATTGCAGACTAACTCATAACACTAGTCAGGGGCATATTTAGAGGCCTCCACCCCAAAGTGTTTCATTTTTTTGTTTTTGGTTAAAATGCAACTTACATTAGAGAGAGAGAGAGAAAAAAATAAAGCCTTAATTTGATAAAAATGCATAGACTTACATTTTAAAAAATGCTTTAGTTTTTTCTTTTATTTTTCATTTAACTTTTACTTGTTTTGGTGGATTTCAAAAACTTCCATTTTTCATAATTGCACCTACCCACGAAAAAAAATTCTATATACACTGTACCCCTGACACTAGTGATCCATCACAAGCATTTTTATTATTCAAAATGGCTACTCTCCAGGAGGCAGCTACTGGTGTTGGTTTATTAAGAAAATAAAATTAAAAAAATTTACACTTTACAAGAAACCTCAAAAGGATCCACCATCTTAGCTTGGCATAAAATGTTCCCAGAAACTGGAATCGTGAAAGAGAAATAATGGAGTGACCAAGTGCTTCTGAAGACACTATTGCAAAGATATGTCAAGTTTGTGTACGTATGTAGTCTCGGAAAACCATCGCATACAGCTGCAAATTCCTTGTACAACCTTGCTCCGTATGATGTACCGGCTGTTTCACTGGCTACTGACAACTTTTTTTTTTTTCTTGAATATCACTTGCTTTTGCTAGATGGTGCCCGAGATTTCAGGATATCCTGAGACGAAAGGAATTCACGTAGAACTGCTTTGATCATGGGCACGTTAGTTTGAAAATGGAGCAATATACGACTGCGGAGAGAGTTTTTGTCTAAAATTGGTATATGTGCAGCGAAAACCCAATGAACACGTTAAGATAATGGAGAATAAGAATCGTCGCAAGCTGTCTCGTGCCACAGTGAAAGCCTTGATGAAAAAATTCAAACAAACTGGGAGTTTGTGGATGACATGGCCATGAAACAGAACACGGTGTGGTTGCAAGAGAACATTAAAGTTGCTCACAATATTCTCCTGCAAGAGCCTGGAACTTCAATGAGGAAACTTGCTGAGAAACTGCAGGTTAGTCCAGCTTAGGCACAGTGCATTGCAAAATCTGATTTGCAGATGTTTCTTTACAAGATTAAGATGCAGCAGCCTTTAAATGAAGCAGTCATGTTGCAGTGAGAGGCGTTTGCTAACTCGATCTGTTCAATGATCGATGGCGAAAACCATTGTCTTCGGTGATGAGGTGCACTTCTGATTTGATAGTTACGTGAGCCATCAAAATTATCGCATGTTGGAAAGCAAGAAGCCAGAGTTCACAGTTGTGAAGCTGCTCCAACCACAGGGGCTAACTGTTTGGTGTGCCATGTGTGCCGGCGGTGTTATTGGTCCATTTTTCATTGATTCATTTGTGAACGCTGCTGTCTATTGTGGCCTGCAGAACCACTAAAAATTATGGCATGTGGAGAAGCAAGAAGCCTTTTTCCCCTGCTGCATACTGAAAAAAATTGGTTCCAAAACCACACTTTTCAACAGGACGGAACACCGCTGCACACAACTGGTGACATCCTTGATTTGATCGCTACAGGTTTCCCACAGCAGTTTTTCCCTGGTCTCTCTCTGGGTCTCCTTATAGGCCTGATGTATCGCCATTGGATTTCTTCTTGTGGGGCTACCTGAAAGATAGTGTATCATGACAGGCCAACAACACTGCTATACCTTTGACATGCCATTAAATGTGAAATTCAAGCAATTCCAGATCACGTTTCATTTAGCACTCGATGATTTTGTGTTATGAATTCGCCACGTAGTGGCAGCGAATGGCAAGCATTTCGAACAACTTATTCAATAATTTCCTTTTGACCCCTCTTAACGGTAATGTAGTTTATTTTCCTTCTACTACAATGAAACTAAATCTGGTGAGGATTTAAGTTGTCAGTATCCTGTGAAACACCCTGTATATGAACTCTCACTTGCATGCCCTTAAAGTGCAGATATTGCAAGGATTAGAGCCTGATGACAATCTTTGTTTTGACTTTGCTGTTGATATGCTTGATTGCCTGGCTAGAGATTATGGCATCCTATAGTGCATATTGTTCACAGATGAAGCAACTTTTCATGTTTCAGGAAAAGTTAATTGCTACAATGTCAGAATATGGGGATCTGAGAACCCACATGCTGTAAAAGCACATCTGCCAGCAACAGCCTGAATGTGTGGTGTGGATTAGTGGTTGACTATGCTATTGGGCCCCATTTCATTTTCTGAACCCATGGTCATGTTTATTTGTCAGCCAAGTTTTATTGTGGGCATGTTATAAAATTCTGTGGTCCCTCAAATTTTTCATGTTCACTCGAATATCACTGGATGTACTGCCACATTGATGCAAATGATCCAAACATCATTTGGTGCACCACCAGATTGGGGTAAATGCATTAAAATATCATTTGGTGTAGCACCACACTGGAGTAAATGTATCTGAATATCATTTGGTGCAGTGCAATATTGGGGTAAAATTGTGCAGGACTGCTAAAATACGGAATTCCCAGACGATTGGAGGAGATTAGCTTATTCTGGGGCTCACCCATTACTCCCCCTTTCCTATGTGGTCAAATAATTGTAGCAATCACTATTAAAGGTTGCTTAGAACTTGCATGGTCTGAAATTGAATATTGCTTTGATGTGTTTTGGGAAACAAGAGGTGCACATGTTGAAGTGTACTAATGATGTAAATAAAAAACTGTAGATGATAACCTAGCAATACAAATGTCTCTGCTATTGTCTATTTTTTTGACGAATGTTTGAGACATGTCAAGGACACTCTGTATATCATGAAATTTTGTTTTGTACATGTAAGATGTTTGAAGTTTTTTCCTTCCTGTTATGAAGTAATGCAAAATAATTACAATTACGACAAAAATAAAAACCACGACACATACTTTTTGTACATTATTTTATACGTATAACTACGTATAACATAGTTTGATTTAAGAATGACTTTCAAACTTAAAAGTATCGGACATAAATAATTAGTAATTTAAAAAGAATTTTACAAGGTACCAATGCAACAAAAGTTATATATATGTGCATTAAAAACAAAACAGTAATAATAGTGAACAAATATTGTTCAATAATAATTTTCAAAGATCTATTTTTTTTTATTTACAGGGCAAGTGTTACAAACAAAATTACATCACTGATGTGACATTGCTGAAGTTTTGATAATTACCATCACATTAAAAAAGAAATTAAAGGTTTCACTTTTCTTAAAATTTGAGTATCTGATGTAGCAAAAGCTCATATGTTAAATACAGGAGGAAATTAAAAACATTTCACATGTTTCCAATCAGCTCTGAAGTGGAAGGCCAGGAATTTTTACATGAAAATGGAAAAATTATTTCTTTCATGGTGATTTTCAACAGCACAGTGAGAAATATTTTTGCAGTTGAATAAAAAAGCTCCCACACATTTCATGGAGAATAGATATTGTTGCTAGTGTGTAAAATGCCATTCCCATTATTCACTAGGTTAAAAGATCTTATATGATTTATTAAATAGCTCATCATTCACACACACACACACACACACATGCACACA
Source organism: Macrothele yani (assembly GCA_039090855.1). NCBI lineage: Eukaryota > Metazoa > Arthropoda > Arachnida > Araneae > Macrothelidae > Macrothele > Macrothele yani. The sequence continues at coordinate 31,669,512 of CM077025.1, forward strand.
CGTAATGCAATTGCACAACACTTCGCGTTTTTGGCAAGCCTATTCTACTCTTCAGAGTTTCATTCAGTATGTTTTATGTAATTTTTGTGGTGTTTAATAACCTTGAATGTTGAAGGCTAAATAAGGTTGTCGATCCCTATTTTAAGGTTACTCACCCCAGAAAAAAAAAAAAAGTAATGGAAAGCAAATACACCTTTCATGTTCTGCTTAACCCTAGGTACAAGAAGTTACAGCCTTAACCGCTAAGAAAATAAATGGGTTATAAACTTTGGTATAGGGGCCAGGTGTTTCCACAGATCACAAACATTGCTCAACTGATCAAATTTGCCAGCTGAGGTACAAAATATGAGCTGGTAGTTGTTTTTTTAATTGATGAATTACAACAGCAGTAATTAAAAAGATGTAACTATAATCTGTTTAGAGCTGCCAAGTGTCCCAGTTTACCCGGATTCCACCCGATTTCGAAAATATTTTCCGGAAATCCGATTTTTCTACAAAAAATACGGTTTTGTGGTTTTCTTATATTTTTTCTTTTATTAATTTATCATGCATAGTATTTTGGTTTTCCTCATTAACGATAGCGATCATTTTTCTTCAGCATAAATCTGTACTGTGGGGGTTGGTAACGAATGGAGACAAATGTCTTTTTGTTAATCCACGACACTTCAAGCTCCCAGGTCGTGAACCCCGCGATGGTAGCAAGACAGTCTGTGGATTGAAAAGTTGAAGTACTGGTTTATGACATCACGTCCACGGCGCTTGTACAGTGTCTCGCACAGGGGTTGAAAATTTTGCACCAATGTGCACTAAAACAAAAATCTTGCCCCTTCTTGCTACAAAAGGCAGATTTTGTCGATTTTGCGTCAGAACTGCCACCTCCTGTCGGGACTTCAGCACAGTAAATTCTCCATGCACACCATTACGTTTGACGCAGAGTAAGAACATGCAGCAAGAAGACATGTTAAGAGACTCCAAGTACTACAAATTTTACGCAGTTACTATGGAAATCTTCAGCACGCTACGGACTATGGAAAACATAGAGTATGCTATGAAAATCGAAAATATCAGTAAAATAATGTTATTGAACATCTGTGTAAAGTTTATTTTCAAGATGTTTCCAATGAAAAAACTAGAAAAAAGTCGACGAATCTCGCAAATGTTTTTAATCACATAAAAAATGACCGCTGTAGCAGCGCTGAGAATGTCACGTTGTTTTCCGTTTCCGCATATTATAATTTTTTTTACTTTTTTTCTCTTGGCATGATTGTTTCCTCTCTGGCTCTCTCTTAGTGTGTGCGTGTGTGTGACCGTGTTCTTCATTTTTAACATCTTCGGTAAGAGTGAAACTGAGCGGTTTCGTATTTTTTAAGAATTATTTCTAATGAAATGCACGTTTCCCTGTTTCTAATGCATACTTCAAAACTAATCAATAGAGAGCAATCGTTTTCACCCCTTTCCCTTTTATTAAACGAAATTAAATTCCTAGTTCAGAATTTAATCTGTCCATGGTGGAATTTGTGCCCTATAAAATTGTTTCACGGCAGAGTGAAAAACACAGTATGGATTTTTTCACATTTAATTTTCCATAAAATTCGTGTTTTTCAATTTCTTAGTCACTTCTTACTATACATGAGATTCTTTCATGGAATTCTGCTTTTTCTTTCATTTGGATTATTCCGAGATCGATGCAGGTTTCTTTTTTTTTTTTTTTTTTGGAGGGGAGGTCATAATTTTATTATTTACACATCGTAAATTTGCGCAGGGCTGAATGCGTTGATGTCCCAGTTTTTGAATAGTTGGCAGCTTTGTCTGTTAAAAGCTGGACATTAAAAAAAAAAAAAAAATCACGAGTACATTTCTTCATACTTCAGTATATTCAACTTCTAAAATATTGCCAAACTGGACGTGAGTGATCGTCATCAGTTCATTATATATATATATTTTTTTATTGAAGGTTTAACAACCACTGTGAGCAACTCAATGGGCTATAAGTAGTCGCCCGTCCCTAATTTAGGGATACTGGTTCTAGGGAAGGGAGAGAGCCAGCACCGTAAGACAAACACAACATTCATGCCTCGGTGGGATTCGTACCCAGACCCAACTCGGACGAATGGTCATAAGCCAGCGCTTAGACCACTGCACCACCGGGGTGGCAGTTCATTATATGGATATTCTATTGCAAGTAAGCCTGGAATGTGATGACGACTTCTCAATTTTATGAAAGCCTGTCTCAAAAGGAACAAGCAGAAACATCAATGCATAACACATTTTAAATCAAAGTGCTTATGGTATAACTGTTGACCATTCATAGCATTGCTCATTCTTTTGTTTCCAATTTGATAAAATGCACTTACAATAGACATCTATTCTTTAATAAATATACAGGGTGTTCGAGAATTATTGGACACGTTACAAAATTATTTACAAAAAAATCTATGAGCATGGTCTGTTTTTCTATGGCACGTATTACTAACACTGTTTCTATATTTTTGTTTTGCAGAATTGTTATTCCCAGAATCCGATAGATGGCGCTAGGTGTGGCCTGATGAGGAATGTACGAGAAATGCACAATCAGTAGTCATGTCATCCGTACAGCAGAAGGCGATGTGTGTGTTGTGGCTTGCAGAATTAAAGTCTGTCATTAAAGTTAAAAGACGGTGCCGTTTAGAGTATGGTTGTAATCCTCCGTCGACGAATTCAATTAAGCGGTGGATGAAACAGTTTAAAGAAACTGGCAATGTGGAACGTCGTGGAGGAGCCGGCAAGCCTAGCGTCAGCGGTGAGACGGCTGACCAAGTTAATGAAAGTTTCCGACGAAAACCCAGGAAATACGTTCGTAAAGCAAGCAGAGAACTGTGCATTCCGAAATCGACAGTTCACGATATCTTGCACAAGAAATTAAAGTTTCATGCTTATAAAATTCAAATAGTGCAAAAGATGCATGTAAATGATCACACTCTGCGATACGATTTCGCTGTGGATACGCTGAATCGAGTGGAAAACGACGAAAACTTTCTCAGTACTGTAATTTTTAGTGATGAATCTACATTTAATGTATCAGGTATTGTGCATCATCACAACTGCAGGATATGGGGCAGTGAACCACCTCGTGCTGCTATTGAACTGGAACGTGATTCTCCAAAAGTTTGAGCATCTGAGGAGTTATGGAATTAATAGCAGCTGTGATATGCTGCTTCAGTTCTTGCAAATCAGCCTTATCAAAAAGAGAAGTGATTGGCCCTTTCTTCTTCTGTGAAAAAAACATAAATGGTGACATTTACTTAGATATGCTAGAAAATTTTGCTATATTCCAGATAAAAAGATATGACGTCATTTTCCAACAGGACGGCACGCCTCCACGTTGGTCAATGTGTACGTAAGTGCCTAAATGAGCATTTCCCCAACAGAGGGATTGGGCATGGTGGTCCCATTCAGTGGACGCTTCGCTCTCCAGATCTAACTCCATTGGATTATTTCATGTGGGGTTATGTGAAGGATCGTGTCTATCAAAAGCCTTGTACTGATTTGCAAGAACTGAAGCTGCATATCACAGCTGCTATTAATTCCATAACTCCTCAGATGCTCACCAATACATGGCATGAAAAAGAGTATCGTTTGGACGTACTACGAGCAACCAAGGGATCTCACATCGAAATTTATTAACTTGTGTAGTTACATTGTAAGTTAGTACAGTCAGTTTCTTTCTATCTGTTTAATGTTTTGTTTTATATAATTTTGTAATGTGTCCAATAATTCTCGGACACCCTGTATAATAACCAAGTTGTAAATTCTGTCCGAATTACTTGATTGATTTACAGCAATGGCTTGAGATAAATTATGCATACAATTAAATATTCATGGCTAAGAAAGATTTAAAGCAGTGAAAAAAAATTCCAGAGCAAGGCCTATATAGATAGTACAAAAAAAAAAAAAAAAAAAAAAAAAGACAGGCTTGGTCAGAAAACAAAAATGATTGTTAACCCCTTAAGGATTGCTTGATATTTATGAAAACCATAAAAAAAAAAAAAAGTACTATTTTTTTTTATTCAAGAAGTTTAACAGTTACCGAGTTTTAAATGCGTTTGGGCAATATTTAAGCTAAACATAGTGTAAGAATAAAAACAATGTTAAAAGTATGATAATTACTTCATAACATTATGAGGATTTGAGTGATTTCAAAGAGGACTCCAGAGAATTGTCACACTTTAAAATGTGTTGTTTTATGTCGGAAACTCTTGGTGAATAATTCATTTGGTGTTTCTCTGAGGCAAAAATACATATTAAAATGTAAGCTGTTATAGAAAGATATCAATTTCATGGAAAAGCCAACACGCGGGAGGAGATCTATCAAGTCACCATTCACAAAATGCTCAAAATATTGAATAACACTCAAACTTGGCTCAAAACTGACATTTACTTTAGGTGTTCCAAAACTAAAATGTGGGGGAGCACGATCAAACAACCAGGTGACAATACGACTCCACCAGAACTGTCATTAGATCCATTATCTGTATTATCACAAAATTCACTTACTTCAGTATCACTTCTGGATTCACTAATACTAAAGTTATCATCCAAATCGCTTGCATCATCCTATTCCATAATGTGTACAAACAGAAAAGAACAGCAAACCTGTTTCACAAACCACATCTTCCGCAAACAAAATACAAAAATCTGCCAATAATCGCAGATATTATACTCTATAATAAAACACATACATGCTTAGTGCTGCTATCTAATGTTACAGGCACGGTACATCGGTTGTGTTTGCACTATTCAGTATGTAAATTTTTTTAACGCTTCAGCCTGGCAATATCGCAGGGGCAGGAAATAGGAATTGGTGCCTCAGCCCATTATACTGACAGGAGGGGTCCTTATTAAGGGTCTAACAGTCTGAGGATACAAACACCCAATTTGCAGTCACTATTAGCATAAATTTGTTGGGAAAAAGGAGGAAGCAATTACCCTTCAAACATTTTTCATTTAGTTAAATTTGGATTACTTTAAAATAATGTATTTTTTAACAAACTAAGATTTCCAATCTAGGTAAATTCCATTTCCAAAAAATGAGAAATATTTTTTTTTTCTTCACTTCAAGACGTTTTACATTTGAAAAAATAATAATCGCGAATTTTATGTTTGGTATACACAAGATGAAAACCTACAGACATCTTTATTTTGCTGTTAGAGGCTTTTCAGAATCCAATTTTTGATTAATTTTTTCTGTCTCTGTTCCTGTCTCACACACACAAACAAACTGTAGTTATAAATTTGTCATTTAGGAGGTGTGACAATCTAATTCCCACAATGGTCACATAGTGCCATCCTTGTGGTGATGCGGGAAGAATTGTGTGCCTACGCACAAGGCTCAACAAATCCCAGGCGCCTAAAATTCAGGCCGTGGCACCCAATTTTCTTCTTACTTGGGATTTTGTAATTTGTAGGAATTACCATAATTTCTGTTGTATAATCCATAGATTGTCTGTGAAAAAATTATAAATTTAGGTACTGCGGATATCGGTAAAGAAAAAACAAACAACGCCGTTGAGGATATCAGGAAGAATTTTTTTTTTTTCTGAATTTTATGGTTTGTAGATTATATGAAGAAAATAAATATGGCACTTTGAATTACTATGTACAATTATGACATCTGCAAATGATATTTTAATAAAATCAAAATCCAAAATTTAAATTTTTTTTGAGATCCTGTACTAGAAGAATGGAAAAAGAAAATTATGAAGCAAATTGGAAATTTATTTTACAATAAGTGGTTTGGGTTAACAGAAAAAAAAAATTAACAACAAATGTAGTTTACCACTTTTCGTTCCAGCATCATCACTAAACATGTTTTTGTTCAAATGTGTTATTGACTTCGTTTTACCTGGCACCTAAATTTTGGGAGCTGGCTTCTAGATCTAGAATATACCGTATATACTTGTGTATAGGTAGACTTTTTTAATGAAATCAGGGGTTGAACTATACACGGAAAACATTTCTGATAGGTTGAAAACCAAAATTTTGATGACTTATGAAAATGCGCATTCTTAGCCCTTTGTGCCATCAGTTCATTTGCAGTTGTATATTTAGTCATTTTCCAGGTGTTACTGGTACAGAAGAAAATTATTGCTAAGAATTTTCTTGATTTTATATGTACGAGTTTTTTTATTCACCAATAGAAAAACTCATTTCGCAAGGATGTCCCAAAGTTCGTTTTAGATCTGCCGATATGGCCTTGACTGCCCCGCTGGTAAATCACCCAGAGGAAAGAGGTGAACGCATCAGCCAGTAGTTTATAAGTTGCACCGTGCCGAAGGTCATGACCATGTTCAATTCTTGACAGGGGCGGGGGAGAGATGAAGGAAAACAATAAAACTATTGCAAACGACCGCTGCCCCTGCTTAGCGATGGCGGAGAAGAGAGGCGTGACAATCTACAGAACAGCGGGAACTTTATCAATGCATCCCGAAAACGAAAGTGCTTAAACTTGGCCGATCGCTCAGAATAACATTGCCACTGATAGTAAAAAAGTGCATTAGTTTAACAGCCTATTTAAGTTTGTCATTAAATTGAGGGCACCTCGGCTCGAAAAATCAAACAAACAATAACCTTTTCTGAAGACTAAGAGCGAGTAAAAAGAATTGCATCTTTACCGAAGAATGGGGCGATGTTTGGATTTGTCACTAAAGCCGATTGTTTGTCACAAACACGGTGGAGTGTGTGTGTGTGTGTGTGTGGGTGGGGGGGGGGGGGTGAAACTCTGGGGTAGATAAACAACCTCTCTGTCAATCACACACTCGTACAACTCAGCAGTTGACAAACAGCTGCTACGCTGCACAGGGTAGTGGGAAAAATTTTTATAGAACAAATTTTCAATTTTTTAAATAGTTGCGTGCAAATTTTAGTGTCCACAATACATCAAAATGAAAATTCTTTTTAAATTTTGAAGAAATCCATTGAAAACTTCAAAAGTTACATTTTGTTTTTTTTACGGCATGCACATTCTTTATGGGATAAAAAAACTATCAGGTTGACATCAAGACCTATTTACACTTTCCAAATATGTTTCAAGAAGTTTTTTTTCTTTTTAAATAACGATGTGCCTTACGACGTTTGGTAAATGCATCACGATTCGTTTGCTGCGGGAGCAAATTCTTTACTCTCCATGAATGAAGTAACTGCAGCGCTCACAAAAAGTGGGAGAAAGGAGGGGACTATGTGCAAAAGTGGGTTCATATATTGTTAAAGTGTGTAACCTTCCCTGAAAACTCTAACTAGGGTGGTGAGCCTTATCATCTTAGCAGAATTGTGCCTCAATTCCACCCACATTTTGCGTGAAACTGCTACAAGCAACATTGCGAGAGCCAGCTACAACAATAAATAATAGGCTCACATTTCCGCATGCTGGCACATCCTCGGAAAATATTTTTTTTTTTTGTACACAAGATAGGTAGGTATACAAAAGCTGCAAAAAATTGGGGGGTCGACTTATACACGGGATATACAAAAACTGCAAATATTCAGATAAAAATCGGGGTTGACCTATACACAAGTATATACGGTATTTGTTGAGCCCTGCCTATGCATGTTTGAACATGTTTCAAGTAGTTCATGCATTAACCATAGAACAGTAGATCCATTCACTAGTGAGCAGTTGCAAAAGCAAGTCTGTGTTGCAAGTTTTGAGGTAAACATGAAAGATAGAAATTTAGAGTAGCACATTAACATCAACTTCTGTGTGGATTCGTAAAAGTGCTACTGAAATGTTAGAGCTATTGAAAGTGATGTATAGTGAGGATGCTATGAAATTGTCAAGTGTCTCTGAGTGGCGTAAGAGCCGCAAAAAAAAAAAAAAAACTTGTATTGCAACAGTTCAAGACCAAGCTTGTGTGTGTTTTCGATCACAAGGGGACAGTTAATCATGAATTCATTGAACAGGGACCAGCTGTCAACCAACAACGCTATTGAGAGGTATTGGAGAGGTAACTGGATTCTGTTCAAGACCATGCTTTCATGTTTTTTCGATCACTGATTCATTGAACAGGGAAAAACACTCAACCAACGATGCTATTTAGAGGTGTTGAAAAGGTTACGGGATTCTGTTTGAAGGAAAATAGCTGCACTGTGCCCTGACAATGTCCCAAACCATGATGCACTTAGTGTTCACGACTTCCTGGATAAGAAATCATTACCAAATTGGATCATCCACCCTATTCACCTGATTTAGTTTCTTGTTATTTCTGGCTCGTCCCCAAAATAAAAACTGCTACAAAAGGATGAGGATTTCAGACATTTCTGACATCTGGCATAACGTGACAGAGGAACTCAAGAGTATTCTAGAAACAGAGTTCCAGGTATGTTTCCAACAATGGCAACAGCATTTAACTAAATACATAGCTGCAGAAGGGGATTACTTCAAATGTGACAGTAGCCATTAGTGCATGAGCATCCACACCTTTTTTTACAGATGCATTCCAGGAATTAAGTTTTCACACCTCGTACATTAGGCTTAGAAGGAGTACGAGAAGAAAGTGATTTACACAATTATTTCCACATACCTTCAGTCCAGAAGAACATGGAGGTCAGTGTTTACTTATAGCCAGATTTCCATCATTATGAGACTGCATTAAAGTGATGTAGTTTTGTCAGTCAGGTTTTAAGTCATCACTGTGGATATTTGTTAGCTTGTCATTTGTTCATGCTTCAGTAGTCAAAGTGAATGACTGGTCTGCAAGGAGATGAAAAACTATAATGGAGTATTAAGGGAAATGCAAAATTAAAATATCAAATTACAAGTCAAAAAGATAAAACCTGGTTCTGATGATGATGATACAAGTAATTATGATACAGTGCACTTACATTAATTGTGAATTTTGTTTTGTGTGCCTCCAAAACAATGGTTGAAGTTACATGTATGAATACTGCTGCACTACCTGATTTCATGTATGCGATTATGGAGATTTTGTGTGTTAATAATGAGCAACACGAATGCTAAGTTGCTCTTAGCACTCTTGTAAGTCAATCTTACAATGCACTAAATCAGTGTTTCCCAACCACTGGTCCGTGAGGTTTTTCCTGCCGGTCTGCGAGAAATGTGTGAATTTATTTATTTTTCCTTTGAATTGAAATGGAGTCAAAGTAAGAAGAAATCTAAATATAACTGTTTTTGAACACCTGTTATGAAAGATTAAAGGAAGCTTGGATTGGTAACCTCTTCACAGAAGATCCGAACTCCAGCAGGCTAACTCACTATGAAAATGAAAGCTTCATTGAATTTCCTTCCGATACCATTCTGGTATCCAAATCTCTCACTCAGTTTTGGGGTATTATGGAGAAAGAAAGCCCAAGTCTCAGCAACAAAGCTCTAAAATTATTAGTAACTTTTTTGACCACATATTTATTGCAAAGAAAACTTTTTCGGCTGTCTCGGCAATCAAAACAAGCAGAGGAACATAATGGACATTAATGCTGCACTTCACCTTACAGAAATGACACTGAAACCACAGCTTGAGGTTATCATGGAGCAGCAGCAACAAACATTGCATTGGCCCTAGAAAAAATTATATTAATGGTAAGGAGAATATTGAGGTACATTGATTATGGATTGCACTTATTAATCAATCATTAAAGTATATTAACAGATTAAATGATATTAGCTGTAAGGAGGTGACATGGAATAATCTGATATATAAGAGTTATAGATTGTGCACAGTGATCATTATAATGTGGAATATTACAACATTAAATGCTTGAAAATAGCCTAAAGGTTTTGTTTCAGCATCGCCAGTCCCCGGAAGTTTCCCCAACATTTTGCCGGTCCGTGAATACAAAAAGGTTGGAAACCATTGCACTAAATCAATGATGTTAATAAATCCCCCCCCCCATCAACAGAATGAGGCCATTGTTTCAAGCCACACTTAAAAATATGGGAGCTAAAAAATAATGACGACCATGAGCAACTCTTTGAGCTATGAGCAGTTGTCTGTCCCTAATTTTTGAGCCACCAGTTTTCCAAGGAAGGGATAGAGATCATTACATCACCAATGTCCCATTCAGGGACTTAAACCCAGGCCCATCTCGCATGAATGGTCAAAAACCAATGCCTCAGACCACTTGGCCATCATGTTGGCATAGCTGCTAGTATAGGTAGTAATGGCAACACTGCACTATCTTAAGATGCATGCACACATTGTAGCTGTGTTGTGGCAGTTCAAATGGCAAATAGAATGGTCTTACAAGGAGATGTGAGGCATAAACTGTTTCTCTTTTCTGTGGGCAAAGAAAATTTTGCTACCTCATATCCATCTGCAACTTATTAAAGTGCATGGGGCAGGGGAACAGCCACAGGGGGTGCTCACAGGGCTTGAGCTCCTCCTGGGAGCACTATTTTCTGCCCATCTTTGTGTTCCTAGCATTATCCTTAATGCCCACTGGAGCAACCTGGAAGTTACCCCCCCCCCATATATATATATATATATGATCAACATGTACCTAGCTTGCTGTTTGTACTCTGCCAAGCACTTTTTTTTTTTTTTTACGCTTTTTAACCGTAGGTTGAAGAAGCCTATATGCTTGCTTTGTCAGTCTGTCTGCACGATAACTCGTGTAAAATTGGTTTGATTTCAATGGAATTTTAGTATGTGGTAGGGAGACAACCTGGGGACGAACCCTATTGGAAATGGGGTCAAAGGTCAGGATATACATGTGTAGGAGTGGGATCCATTCCATCGCCTTTATGCGTCATAACTGACATAAAAATGCTTTGATTGCGACAAAACTTTATCATGTTGTTCCAGAGGTATACTGAACCGGTTCTGTTGAATATCATCCAAATGGAGTAAAAGGCCAGGGCACAGGAACGAGATTTATTCCACAGCCATTATCCTCATAACTTGACTAAAAATGCTTCTATTGCGACAAATCTTTAGTATGTTGTTCCAGAGGTATACTGAACCGATTCTGTTGAATATCATTGAACTGGGGTCAAAGGTCAGGGCACAGGAGCAAGATTTACTCCACAGCCATTATCCTCATAGCTTGAGTAAAAATGCTTCTATTGCAACAAAACTTTAGAATGTTGTTCCGGAGATAACTGAACAAATCAATAGTCAGAGTAGGCAGGAGGGTTTGTTTGCACACAATTTCCGGTATGTTAGAAAGCGTATCATAATCAATGCATGATTTTACTAACTTGTTTTCCTGAGTATTGGTGCTTATTGCTGTGCTACCTTATGCAGCTGTTTTACGTACACAAGGTAAAGATGAAAAAGAAAAACAAAAGTTGTAAAACCTAGCTGCTATAAAACAAATCGACAAAACAGCAGTGAATGCTTTCCAATTTACAAGAAAACAAGTTGACAAGTACCTGCTGGATTCATTTAAGGCCGAGTGCATTTGGTTGTTGTTTGAAAGCTGCTTTAGTTTACATCAGCAGATGAACAATGGGGTTCGGAACTTTATTATTTAACAATTAGCATATGTGTGCCAACAAGTCAACAGCTTCAACTTTGGAAGTTCTGGCTATTTTGCTCAAATGTCTTACTCAGCTGTCATACTGGAAGCACATGTAGGAGCAGCACAAGGTTGGTATGTATTCCTCTTCCTTCGATTCTCATGTGGCTTTCAAAAAAACTGTTTCTTTTTCAGTTAAATTTTTTTTTTTCATTTTGCCACACATCCTCCTGAACAATAAATAAAAAAAACCTCAAATGAAATTACACCAAGCTTTCACGAGAAAAATATTTTATTGTATACGTCCTCCGTGAGTTTTGAGATTAATATATACATAAAGAGAGTGAAAAGGAAGGGGGTTAAAATAAACAATGTTATATGTTTTAGTATATCTACAATGAAATACAAAATGTTTCAGATTTTTAACATTTAATTTTGGCATCCAGTTTTAGTCAAACTTTCCCTCTATTCTTGCAAATAATAATAGTTAATGGTGATGATAAAAATGTTTTTATTATTAACATTATTAGTTTCTCTACTTTAATTGAAATTGTGTGCCCTATCTGCCCGCTAACCACCCTGGCTGCAAGCTTAGCATGGGACATGTGTAAATGGCGACTCCAGCAATAGGGATAAGAATTTACATGCTGAATTGGTGGCTGAAAAAAATCCCACGGGGAAAACAGATGTGAATGGCGGCCGAAAGAAGCAGGAGGCTACTGCAACTCAACTCAGGAAGAGATTGCTAATCTCATAAGGGGAAAACATAGAAAGAAATAAAAAAAAAAAAAGGGGGGGGATGAGCAACTCTGTAATACACACACAAGTATTGGCATTTATAGTTCTCATCCAAATGTTTAATTTAACAAGTGGTTCTGCCAGACCAAATAGGCTACATATCACCCCTGTTTATAAGGCTGTATAATTCTCAGTGGACAATTTGTTAACTGACTAACCGACACTAATCAATATTTATAGCGACTGGGAAATCATTAAGCTATTTTGAAATAGGACAGAATATTAGTTTGTGGAGGTCTGGAAACCCTCTTGGTTTTCCTTCTCGTGAAATTGCACTTTGTCACTGTATGTTTTATTTAACTGGGGGTGGGGAAGGGGGATGGTGTTGAATTCATGATTTAAAGGCAAAAAATTATGTATGTTAAAATTTTCTTAGGGAAGGAGGCACTTAAAAAATAGTGAAAAATTAACAAGGGCAAACTTTTTATTGAGTGTTTTTTTCTCCACCAGGTCAAATGGGCAATTTATGAAGTTCATTCATGATTCAAAGACTAGGTTGTTGGTAGAACAATACATAAAAAGTTTACAAACTATGACTCAATTACTGTGAAGCATGAATAAGTTATAACAGTGCCATAAGCATTTTCAGCTGATTCGCTAATGGCAATTACAAGTAGACAGTCTGATGACATGATTCTGATATGTATGAAACAATAATGAATGATTTATGAGACAAAAATCTTTCATAATTTTAAATGACAATATAGTTTTTTTTTTAAATGTGTGACATCACGTTTTAGAACTATAAATACATAAATGACTAAAAATTATTTTTTTCTCTAACAAACAGCAGGACCTTGTTTACTGAATGTCAAACCACTTTTTTAAACAGTGATATTTATCAACAATATAGCATGTTTATGAGTTCTCACAAATATATTATATGAGGCTACATTTTACAAATGAATATTTCCCTGGAGCTGGGTAAAGAAAAAAATTGGAACTGGCCCCTTCGTAAATTCATTTTTGAATCGCACTTTCCCCCTTATGAGTCTTGAAAGCTTCTTTCATTGTGTAAACGGGAAGCAATTGTACATTCAAGTAAAATACAACAATTATTATGAGAACTGGCCTTTGTACACTTGCCCTTTCATATAATGAAGTTCAAGACAACTGTTCTCTAACATACAAAACATTATATTCTATCACAAGTCGCCCATTTCATATCACAGTCATCACATATTTATGAATCACAGTACTGGCGAATTTTTTTCAGTTAAAAATACTAACAATGCAGTATCAACTAGAATATTTTCAGCGACACGATCCAATCTGAATCTTTCCACTTAGTATATATTTATATATATAAGGTCACATTAACATTTTCATAAATACGTACACATATGTACATGCACATGTATAGTGAATTCTGTCAACACTGCAGAAAAAAAGAAAAAGAAATATATCACACTGTCAATTGTCTACCTTGGTATCATTCAAGAACCTTCTTTAGTGCTTATATCTGTAAATATGTACATCTTAATATCACATTACCGGTCAAGAATTTACAATAAAAGTCTCAGCATAATTGATCTAGAAGTAAACACTAGTCTAACATTTACGAAGGAAAAACAGGTGCCATAACAGTCGAAGTGAAAAAATATATATGTATATTGAAATTCAAAATAAAATTACAAAGTATACACATTTCAATACTATTTGTGAAAGACAAAACATGGAAGTTTAAATATTACACTATAATGTAACATCAACTAGATGTATGCAATAAAAACCTTTCTCTATGAGAGGTTCCAGCCTTTCATGTATTCACAAGTAAGCAGAAACAGAACCTTAATGCAAATGCTTAAAAAATCCTTTCATACTCACAAAGACGCAAATGACAATGTTCATTCACCCTAAAAGTCTCTGAACAAGAAAGTTCTCATATTTACAAAAGTGAATTTTTAGCATTATGCTATTCAGGGCATTTGAGTATATTGATAGTGCCCAGCATGTGCATTTTAGTACAGAGACATGTAGGTATGTGTGTGTGCATATTCTGTAGATAAAACAAAAACAGCAAATTTTAAAACCACGGTTTTACACCAGAAAGTTGGTGCAGTAGAGACCTGCTACTGTTGAACAGTATGAGATATGCAGTGCAGCTAATTTGCATTTAATTGATGTGTAAGTAGAAGTCTTATCTCAATCAAGTTATTTCAAGCTGCATTTCAACAAACCAATTAACTGGCCTTTTTCTTTGTTTGTTTTTAAGGTGGCAAAGCAGGGCAGTTACTATGAGTGTATGGCAATAGCTGATGATGACAGAAAATTTATGAATTTCTCCTTCATGAGGAATAAATTAATGGTGGCATTTCAACATGCCTACACAAAACACGAAATTGCTGCAAGCACTAGCTGTCCAATGATGTCAAGTGGTCAAAAGCTAGGCCTAAAGTCTTAGCTTTTGACCATTTGTCTGAGATAAGGCCTGAATAAGGCATGAGTGGTGTATTTGTCTGCTGGCACTGGCTTTGTCTCTTTCTTGGAAACATACATACATACATACATATCACTAAGCTGTTCTCTGGTGTTCAGAGGTTAGCTCCTCACAGAAAGAACTTACTGTTGCTGTATCAAATGTCTCCATTAAGAGCGATCTCAGCACACAGCTCGGGCTTCATTAACATTGATCACACGCCGTGCACAAAACCTTTTGTACTTCATAATCATTACCTTTTTCTCATGCAGACATTCCTGAACCTAGTCCTCCCAGGATTTCTCCTTGGCCTTCCCCTACCTTTATTTCCTGCCACTTGGGTTGAATAAATTCTCTTAGTAAGCACCTCATCACTCATTCTTTCAACATGGCCAAACCTAAGAATATTAGTCTCCACCTTACTAACAACATTTTGCTTCACATTACACATCTGCAACACATCTTCATTCCTTACATGATCAGAGCTTGTCTTCCCACAAACCCCTCGTAAATAACACATCTCTCCAGCACACAAACGACTCCTATGTCTCTTCTGTAGTACCCAGGTTTCACTGCCATACATCAGAGTAAGAACAATTACACTTTCATACGCAGCAATTTGGGACTTTCTTGAGAACCCATCATTCCTGTGAAATCCTCCTAACAAAGCTATGACTTTCAATGAAGAGTTCACTCACCTACTAATTCCACCATCTAATTTGTTCTCTCTGTTGAACATGCTTTCCAAATATACAAAGTTGTTTACCTGGTCAATAACTGTGCCATTTAGGCTCAGTATTAACAGTTCCTCACTCAAAAACCATAACTTTAATTTCCCCCTTATTTATACTCAGTTTGAAATTCATACAAACTTCATACATCCGGGCCAGCATACCCAGCAATTCATTTTTGCTCTCTGCCAACAGGACTGTGTCATTAGCATATAGCAATCTGCACATGCAGAACAACAAATATTGAAGACTCGTGTGACATAAATCACTGAAACGAAAGTTTTTCGTCTTTAGCACGATTTAATGATAAAAGATGGGAAATATATACAATTAAAACCATGAGCACTTTCGAGGCAGCCGCTGCCTCGAAAGTGCTCATGGTTTTAATTGTATATATTTCCCATCTTTTATCATTAAATCATGCTAAAGACGGAAAACTTTCATCGTTTCAGTACACATGCAGATATTACCAAGACATAAACCAGTATTGTCCATTTGGCATTACACATGCACACATCCATAAATATATTAAACAGCAATGGTGACATTACCCAACCCTGTCAGACTCCTGCTCCAATAGAAAAGCACTTCAGTACAACACCATTTACTTGTACACATGCTCTACTACCAGCATACATGGCTTTCACACTATTGAGTAGATTCCCAGTGATACCATATTTAATCAGTACCTTCCACAGGAGAGTCCTATTTACTTGATCATAAGCTTTCTCTAACAGTGGCCCTAAATTAGGGATGGGTGGCTGCTCAGTGGCCCTAAATTAGGGATGAGTTGCTCAAGGTTGCCATTAAATCTCCCCCCCCCCCAATGTCAAATGGTTAACAGAATTTTTCGATCTTCTACTTTTTTCCGCAAAACCTGAAACCTGGAGAGAGAAAATAAAGTACAAATGAATAAACGACAGGGCTGGACAAATATGTTCCAGATCGAGATACTTTTTAATCTGCAAAACCTGAAACCTGGAGAGAGAAAATAAGTACAAACCAATAAGCGACAGGGCTGGACAAATATGTTCCAGATCGAGTGGTAAGCTCCAGAATTTAGGAGTCAGGTGAAACAAATTCAAATTTCAGAGAATAACACATAAACTTAATGTGTGATGATGATGCTGGAATGAAAAGCATTATAGTGTACTTGCTGCCATTTCTTTTTTGTTTTATGCAAACCACCTGCTGCTAAATAAAATTCCAATCTGGTTCATAATTTTCTTTTCTTGTTCTTCCAGTCACTGATCTCAAAAATTAAAATTTTTCTTTTCTTGTTCTTCAGTAACTAATCTCAAACTTTACATTTTTTTCTTTTCTTGTTCTTCCAGTTACTGATCTCAAAAATTTAAATGTTATGTTTTGATTTTATTAACCCTTTAAGCAGTCAATGTACCTGAAACCAAATGGTGCCCAAAATTTTCAGTGCTTCCCAAACAGAAATATTCACATAGCCATGGGTTCTTTGAAAGCTATGGCAAAACAATTCCTTTCCCCTCTTATCTCAGCAGTAATGACCATAAACCTGTCTTACTAGTGCTAAGCATTCCCTTCTAGTAATTTATTCTCTGCCCCATGACCCAAGTGAAGAAGGGACAGTCCCCTGGCATGGGCATATGTTAATGGGCAGAAACAAGTAACTCAATTTTTTCCCCTCTCCTTTCTTAGGTTTGTAGCCATTGTTAGCAGGTAATCAGTCAGACAATATTAGTGTCAACCATTTCCCTAAATCATCACTCTGAATAAAAAAAACTAATGGGAAAAGAAATGCTTTCTGATGCATAGGTTCACTCATTCCAACTGCATTCAGCCCACTTCTTAGACAGCAAAATTCGTTCGAGCTGATTTCAGCCCATCTTACTAACCCAGAGTTAATTTGTTCCAGCCAAATTAAAGGGTTAAAATACAATTTGTTGGAGTTAAATTTGGCACTTATAAGTACTGTATTTTCTTTCATATAATCTGCAGACTGTCAGATCCAAAGTTTATTTTTTCTGATAATGTAATCTGCAACTACATAATAATAAAAAAAATATATATATATGCATAGTTTGTGATGATGTACAATTTGCAGATCATGCAATTCAGGGGATAAAAAATATCTTCATATAATCTGGACCTGTTCTGTTGACCCTGAACGTAATTTCTGACAGAAAAGTTGTGAAGGTTCGTATGATGACCAAACAGTCAATAGAAGTAAGAAAAAAATGACCTCATTACAAAGAATAACTGTCATTTTTGAGTAGTTTTATGTTAATTTCAAGTGAATAAAGAATAAAAGTCCATAGTTTTTTTAGCATTATCCTTGTTCATTAGTAAGACCTAAAAATCCTTAGAAACTGCAGACGATACATAGTATTTTGGCATTTCTGAAAATCTGAAGAGTGAACAAATGCCTTAACGAATTAAATTAAAGCAGCAAAACTAGCAAATGCAATTTACGAAGTGATTACGCTACCAAGATGGCAACAACTGCATACTGTGGAATAGTTCAGCAAGCTTCCCACCGGACATAGCCATCTGTGAGCACAGAGGGTACATACTTCTTTCATTGCATTATGTTTTCTATGAAAATGTAAGTAAAAAAGAGAAAAAAATACATATTTCTATCTCTTTGTAGCTCTGTACCTTCATATTGCATTACATTTTTTTTATTGTCAATGCAGTTTTGATACTTTTATGTGTGAAGAGGCGGAATAAATTGGCAAACATTCAACCACTGTACAATAATGTTCGTTCTACTTTTACTGTAAAGGAAGTTCTAACTGAACATATTTTCAAATTACTTTTTATTATTTCACCTTTAAAAACAATTATCAAACGTAAATAAGTATAGACAAGTCTAGTAGGTCTTGAGATCCTCTATCAGTCTTGGAATTAAATGTGGCCAAATTCAAGGATATCTTGTACCTATTATAAGCACCAACATGAACCTGTTCTCAAAAATGAAATTTAATAGGGCAGGCTGGAAAGTTTTCACTCCACTGCAACATTCAAGGTAGAAGGGGGAGAAATCCACATAAAACCTGTTTTAGTGAGTAATGTGAGTTCACCCCACACCATTTTGGAAAAGGGTCCCTTAGCTTTTCACAGTTCCTGTCCAGTGCGAGTGACAATGGAGAACTAGTCAGACATGCAGTTTAAACAGTAAGCAGGGTTTGTACACAATCACAGAAAATAAATTTCAGAAGTTTAAATTTTTGCTGGAATCAAAGTGCTTTAAATTCACGTGATTTACGATTACTCATAAAATCAATTTATATGAGGAATAAAATCATTGGTGAACATATGAATTATTTGTAACATAATTTGGCATATTATAATATACTATGTGTCTCTAAATACCTGTTCATCACATAAATCAATTGCTCTTCTAATCTAGTGATCAATAGAGAAATTGGATGGATAAAAAAATTGGCTAAAAAGTTTGCATATGATGCAAACATAACTAACAACCTCACACAGAAAAAAAAAATTAAAAAAGAGATTGTCAAAAAAAAAAAAAAGTGAAGATAACTATTACTATGGCTCACATCCATATATGTATCAATAATGTCTCAACAATTATGAAAGAGTATGCAAAAGGCAAACTTAAAAATCACAGATACTGTTTAGAATATTCAAACAACCATTACCTATAAGCAGAAGAGTAGAATATTCAAACAACCATTACCTATAAGCAGAAGAGTAATAATCCCCTGCAGAGGTCAGGTTTACAGGGTGACCAGAGAGATGGAAGGTATCCAAAATAAAAATTTATATCTCCAAAAGTATGTATTATATAATATACTTCTAGTTTGCATTATCACAGAGAAAATCATTTGAAGTTTTTTCCTATGCGCGAGTCAACTGGTACCTGCTTACGTGCATGAGCTGTCTAGTATCAGCATCTTGACTGACTATAGATGAGCTCAGTCAGAATGTTGACACTACAGTAGAAGGTTGCATGGGTGTTGTGGCTTGCCGAATTAAAGTCTGTTGCTGATGTTAGTGCAATTTTAAAATGTAATATGGACAAAAAACTCCAACATTGAAAAGCATCCAGTTTTTGGACAACAAACTGAGGACTAACAGAAGTCTGTTACATGTGAAGTCTCGTGGAAAGCCACAGACATCTGAGGAAAATGTCATATGCATCAGAGAGGCATTCCTGTGAAGTTCGTAAAAAAAAACCTGGGCTGCTAGCTCGCAGCAAAACCTTCAGTTTTGAATGGTGCACAATATGGTACACAAGTGGCTTCATTTAAGGGCATACAAGATTCAAATGCTTCAGGCACTGAAACTGAATGACCATGTCGCAAGCAAAAACTTTGCTGTAGACATGCTGGAAAATATTGAAGCAACACGTGATTTCCTCCACCGAGTATGCTTCTTGAATGAGGCGACCATTCATGTCAGTGGGGCAGTGAATCAGCAAAACTGCAAGATTTGGGATATAGAAAATCCACATGTCACGTGTGAGCTAGAGAGAGGCAGTGCTGAAGTTAAATGCCTGAATAGTCTTGATGCACGATAAGCTGACTGGACTCATCTTCTTTATGGAAAAAAATGTCACTGGGATCTCATACCTGGGTTTGCTGGAACTGCTTGCACTACTCCAGCTACCACCTCAAACCATCTTTCAACATGAAGGGTGCTATCACATTTCAGCCTCATTATTAGAGATCACCTGGATCACAAGATGCTTGGGAGATGGATTGACAGAGGCAGACCAATTGCTTGGCCTCCTTGGTCGCCAGATTTAACCCCACTGAATGTTTCCCTGTGGGGTTATGTCAAAAACATTGTTTATCATATCAAGATCACCAACCTTCAGCACCTGAAAGCCCACACAATGGACGCTGTAGCTACTGTTACACCAAACATGCTTTAAGCAATGTGGAACAAGATCGACTGTAATCCGGAAATTTGTCGGACCACCAAAGGTGCCCCACATTGAAATTCATTGAGACAATTATAATGAGCAAAAAAAACTTTCGACATTTTTCCTTCACAATGAGGCAAACCAGAAGTGTATATAATAAATACTTTTGGAGATATAAATTTTTTATTTTGGATACCTTTCATCTGGACACCCTGTATGTAAAATATCAACAACATAAAAAAAAAAATCCATCGGAAAATAAGTTTTACATCAGCAGCACAAAAAGGAAGTTTAATTGCTTGCTTAAAAGAACCTATTCATAACTGGAGCAAAAAATACCAAAGACAGCAAAAATTGCATGACTCAAAATGCAAAACCAATTTGGGTAAATACAACCATGCTGTCTGGTCATGATAAATTACAAGGAGATTCTGACCACGGAATCTGTTTCAATAGAAAAGACCTGGGAAAAAAACTGCAATAATCAAGCCCCAACAGATTTATCAATGAAAAGATCATATAAAAAATCATGAAAATAACATAAAAAATCGTAGGGGAAGGGGAAGTAAAAACAAATAGAAGAAATTCATCACTCATGAGGTTATCCACCATGATGAATACGATTGGGACTGAGATCCATTTCAGGGACCATCAGATAAAGATGAATTGTAAACCCAATGGGAAACCACGATTGCCACATAGATCAATAACAATGCAATTTGTGGATATCGCCATCATGTACAGTAGCATTTCACTGTGACCACCTGCAGAGGATGGCTGCATGTTTAACAGACTGAATTGCATACTGAAAATATCAATGATGAAGATCACTATGTGCAGATATTCACGTTCCCAGTTTTAAACTTTTCTAATGCTATCCTTTGGTTAGACAATATATATATTTTAACCCCTTTGTTTTATTCCAAGTCATTTTTATTGAGTCACTTACATTTTTTGGAAACATGGATTAATTGTTACCATGGTTTCTTATTGAGACTAGTCCTCCATTTTGGATTCTTCAGTTTGAATTTTAAATATAAACAACATTTCCCCATTCTACTGCATTAGTTACTAAAATATTTTATAATGATGCTAACCTTGGATCCTTCAACAAAAATGTTTTTTTACTGTACTTTTTGGCATTCACGTTAACATTCTCGGACATTGATTTGTTGAACTTCAACTACCTCAAGAGATTACAGAAGACCGATTCCACTGGAGAACAACCTGAGAAAGGTGCAACAAAGAAACAGGTAAACCAACTTTCTGACATACTTGGAAAGTTTAAAAACTAATTAAATTAATTCCATCAATACAAGTAGTGGACAAAAACTGCTGATACAATGAGCAATTGATCTACATGATGAACAAGCATTTAGAGACATGTAAGATATTAGTATAAGGGTTGTTCAATAAGTAGCGAGACTTTTTGGCCACAGTATGTTTGTACTTCCTAATTTTGTCAATAGGTGGCGCTAGTGTACAGGCAATTTAAAGGCTACGCAACTGCATTGCAGCTTGTTTGTTACAGAAGCCATGTAACATGCTAGACTAATTTTATTGTTCTCTTATAGGAGATGGAATTGTCAAAAGTTACTCAATGTGCTGTAGTTCAGTTTTTGAAAGTGGAGAAAATGTCACCAAGCAAAACTCACAGACAAATGAAGGCAGTGTATGAGCCCGCTTGTCTTTCACATAGTACTGTAATGCAGTGGTGCCAGCTCTTTAGTGGTGAACAAACAAGCACTGCAGACCAACCAAGATCAGCAGCACCGCGTCATGCTATTTCAGTGACGACAATTGCATGTGTAGATGCTGCAGTAAAGGCCAACTGAAGAATCACGATTTGAGAACTGGCAAACAGCGTGGTGTGAGCATAAGAACTGTCAATATGATCATGCATTCAAACCTCGAATATTGTAAGGTCTGCGCCACATGGGTACTGAAACATCTGTCCGTGAACAGATAAGTCAACAAATGGGACTATCATTACAGCATCTGCTATGTGAAAAAGGTTAAGATTTCCTGCTGGGCATTATTGCTGGGGATGATAGCTGGTATCATCATTTCAATCTAGAGTCAAAACGCCAGAGCATGCAGTGGAAAGTGCATCATCGCCACTGCCGAGGAAATCATGGTCCACCAATTCAGCAGGGAAGGTGATGTTAACTATGTTCTTTGACCAATGAGAACCACTGCTTCTTGAGTGGTTACCAAAAGGATCAACCATCAAAGCCAAACAATATTGTCAAACTTTAATGGCCGCCCCGGTGGCACAGTGGTCCAAGTTATGACTTCTGATCATTCGTCCAAAAGGGGTCTGGGTTCGAATCCCGGCGAGGCATGGAAGTTGTGTTTGTGTTACATCTTACAGCACTGGCTCTCTCTCTTCCCTGGAACCAGTGGCCCTAAATTAGGGATGGGCAACTGCTTATAAGCCCACTGAGTTGCTCACAGTGGTCGTTAAACCTCCAATAAAAAAAAAAAAAAAAAAAGCTTTAATGAAGCTTTGACAAGCCATAAAAAAATAAGAGACCTAGCAACCTCACTCAGGGTATTGTGCTTCTGCATGAGAACACCTGGCTGCATACGGCAGTTATCACCAGAGGTGGCAATTATTACGGATTGTCCGTAATTATTACGGTTTCGACTGTCAGATTACGGAATTACAGACAGGTTGGAAGAATTGCGTATTTCAGTTTGGGGGGGGATCTCAATTTTGTATTTTTTTTGTTAACCCTTTTAGTGCGACGTGGCCGATTCGCCGGCCTTCGATTTTGATCCGCGTGTTTCCCGAATCAGACGGCAGATATCGGTGTCGATGATCATATAATTTTGAAATGGAATCTCCATGAATCATACCGTCAAACAGTATTATCAAAAGAATGGTAATATGCCGTAAGTGTCATATCATAAAAGAGTTTGCACTTGCTGTCGGCTTCTTGCGCACTTTCTTTGTGTGACGAGAGAAAGGCTACTTTAGCCAAAACTTTTCCTACTGGAATTGAGGCAGGGCTGTTCACTTGGCATTGTTAGTGAATTATAAGATGTCGCACTGTTGGAAATCACTTTTTTGAGCCCCATTTGAAGTGCAACAATGCGCAACTCGTCGCAAAGCGTGGTCCCGCGATCACAGAGTGTTTATATTTCTTGCGGCCTTTCGCCGCGTGGGAAAACGGAGTGCGGTTTTTATTACTAGAAGCTCTTCACATTATTCATTTCTTTTTTCCCAAACAAACAGACACAATCACAAAACTCCGTGAATTACGAATACCCCTATTTTTCCAAACTGGTGTTAGCAGAGGATGACTTTATTGACAGCTTGTTTCTCAAACTAGTAGATGTGCTTTTCTGTACTGCATGGATTTTTTTGTAAGGTTATTTGAAATGGCTTATTGTATGTAGTGAGAGTGAAAGTTTGCCAAGTGATAGTGATGGTTTTGAATCATCTGAGAGTGATATTGGCCAAACAACATCAAGCCAGAAAACTAGCCACCATGCCACGCACACAATATCTTCTTCTGAAAGTGAAGATCTTGATAGTGAACCTTCAGATCATGAAAGTTCTGAAAGTGAATGGGAGGATGCAATAGAGGGAAGTGATGAACAACCACAGCATCCTTTTGATTATCATGAAATGCAGGGGTCCAAACATGCTCCTGCAACTGATGTGGCACCTATTGCAAATTTTTACTTGTTTTTTACCAATTTCATCCTTGGAATTATTGTTTCTGAAACAAATAAGTATGCAAAGAGGTTTCTCCAGGAACATCCAAATCTTTCTCCCAAATCTCGAGCTAGGAAATGGAAAAATGTTACAAATGCTGAAATAAAGGTTTCTTTGCATTCCTTCTAACATGGGAGTAATCAGTAGCCCATGCAGGACGAGATGATTGCTGAAGGCATATCCAGTCAAAAAAGCAAGAGGATTATGCAAAATTAAAGACTCAATCAAAGCCTTTAGATAATGTTTTTGCAAAAAAGAATGAAAATAGTGGGATAAATGCTGAATTGCTGTTTACTACATTCGTTATGGAGCATAACCTACCTATAAGCAAGCTGTGATCATGCTGGTCCCTTGTTTCATGCCATGTTTCCACACTCTGATATTGATGAAGCTGGATATCCTAGAGCAGATGTGGCATGGAATGAAATATCTAAGATGAAGGATTCATCTGGCCTTCCCAAATATTCTGCATTGCCTAAACTAATGTTGGCAATATCGACTATCCCTCACAGCAATTCCTCTACAGAGATAATATTTAGTATAGTGAGGAAAAACCTCACATATATATACTTCTGCCCAACAATGAGCATCAAAACATTAAGTGCCCTTCTTGTACAGAAAAGTAAAGCATTTTCCTCAGGTGAGTTGTGTTATAAAAAGAAGTTTTCTGAAAAAGAATATACCACTGCAAAACACGCAACAAGGGTGTCTTTATGTGAGCAATGACATGAGGTAAGTACAATATTGATAATTTAATTTCATAATTTTTTGTCAGGATAGTGTAATCATATAAGGTTATTACACATTTCACGCATTAATTTCTCATGAAATACCCTTTCCGTGCGTTAATGATGAGGCTTCGTATGGTGATTACTGATAGGCTCTTCGGAAGGTTGGCACCTCATACAAGTATTACAGGTTACACAGTAATACTATAATATTGTCCTTAACTTGGAAAAAAGATGGCGTGTTACATTACTGAAAGTTAGTGTTCCATTACTGAAACATTACTGAAAACTCCCCTTTTGATTACTGATACATTCTGCTAGAAGTCGGCACCTCTGGTTATCACGCAAAGGACACTGCAGTGCTGTTGCTGGGAAGTTCTTCAACATCTGGCGTATAGTCCTGACCTATCGCTCTGCAATTTTCACATCTTTGGACTTATGAACATTTTTCTCAAAGGCAAACATTTGACTTCGGATGATCAGATGTGTGAAGCTGTAGATAACTGGTTGCAGCAGAAGCCTGCTTCCTTCTACGCTGAAGGAATACAAGGACTTGTGTAACAATGGGACCACTGTCTAAATGCTGGCAGAGATTATGTTTAGTTATGTAATGTTTTGACTTTTTCAGGCAGAAAGTCTCGCTACTTATTGAACTACTTTTATACAGTATATGCTAAACTATATCATAGAGCTTTGTTTTACATTTTTCAAACTGGGACGAAACTTACTATGCATTTAGAATTCTTGCAAAGTCCTATATGTTCCACTGTTACAGTGTTCTTCAGTGTGAGTTATGTCTTCAATGAAGCAGCAAAATTTTCCCGTATAAAAAATGCTCCACATAAAATTTACATGAAGCAATCTGGAACTTAGCGCAATGATAATAATACAAAATACAATGGCATGGCACCGAATATTTCTTATTCCGTAGTATTCTATTCCCATGCACACTGGCAGTAGTGAGGCTAGATATCCATCTCCTTCAATGAGGAAAGTGCGTGCTAGAAGGAATGGCCATCTTGGGCACAAGGGAAGGTTTGCACTTTTTTGTGACTAACTGCACAAACTGCTGTGCCACAAACTAAGATGACTGGAAATATGGCCCTCAAACATCTTGCATTCTAGCACCTCATGAAATGAAAGAAATGATATCATGTCTTCATACTGACTCCATAAAAGGAAATGTCATCATCAGCAGATGCCGCAGTGAGCTAGAACAAAGTGACACAATCAATCCAAATATTTCAAACTTCTTTTTTTTTAATTGCAAGAAAAAATTACAGGCCTATTCAAGGACCTTTAAAAATAAGAAAAATCAAGGACTTTCTAGCCCTGAAAAAAAAAAAGGGAAATCAAATTCCAGAGGCTGTGAAACCCTGAGTGAGCCATTGCTGAATTCCTCACCACAGAAAAAGTTTTTCTTATCAATATTAATTGACTTCTGAAGCAGTTTATGGTGATCATTGTGTTGATGTGAGTACTGTGAGAGAATGGGTAAGGCAATATACCAAAATGAAGGAATGGGGAAAGCAAATTGGAGTGACAAACTGAGGCTAGGGAGGCCTGTGACAGCAACGGATCAGTTCCATCAACAGTAAGTTGAAGAAATGATCCGAGAAAACCATTGCATAAAGCTTGCCTCTAAAGTAAGCATTTCTAAAGAAAAGGTAGAACACAATATCAGTGTATTATTAAGACAGCAATCAGACATCTCTGAATTGCGTGTATTTTACTGTTTCTCACATAACATTAGTCACAACAGAAAACTTGAAAATTCCATCATCCTGGAATGGCCAACGAAGTTTTCAAGCTTTCTGATGTGACTGTTACACGAGAAACAGTAAAATACATGCAATTCAGAGATGTCTGATTGCTGTCTTAATAATACAGATGGATTTCCATGTAGTATGTGAAGAGTATATTTCTTCCAAACTATCTTCATAGTGAGAATTGGCAGGAAAGCACGTAACACACAAAACATTAAAATAATTCTTGAAATCGTGATCACACGCGTAAGTTATGTTGAAATATCAAGAGCGGGACGTTTCGGTAGCGACTTCTACCTTCATCAACCATGGAATGAGACACGTGGTAAAAGCGTCAGTTGTTGCCAGATTTCAAAATCGCTTTCCAAATAATAGGGATGTTAAAAGGTGCGTCAGTATTGCAAGTGTTAGGGGTAAGGTAGATATCAATGCTTTCGCGGTATCCGATGGCATGCCGATTGCTGAACGGGGCGATTCGCTTAACATTGTGCCAATCGGGAGCCGCGGGCGTATCGCTGACGGTTAAAATTGAAAGGGAGGTGGAAGGGCTACCTTTCTTAACATCAGCGATATGCTCCATCAAACACCGGTTTATGCTGTGGTAAGTACTACCAATATAGTGGGTAACGCCTGTGGAAGTGTCGATAGGGATAGAGTAGACACCTTGTAAATCTAGGGGTTTATTGAGATCTCTGTCCTAAAGGTTGAGTTTGAGAAGATGTGGGGGTGGCTTGACTGCAATCCTGTAGTTAAAGGATGCACTTCAAAAACTATTAACACAGAAGAAATGTATTGGAATAGGAGGTGATTATGTAGAAAAATAATTATTCAGCCTTTTTTAAATAAAAGATAAGGGTAAATTTTTGTTTTGGTTTCATTAAAAAAAAACTTTTTACCATTAATTTTTTATTCAAGTGGTTGCAAAACTTTTGAGCCCACCTATGCATATTATATACTCTGACAGGCCTATCATCACAGATGAGACCATTGATCACAAACAACCTGGCCTCATACTTGTGAACAAAAACTGAGGGAGATATAATTAACCAATGTGGATAGTCCATCTTACAGAGAACATCCAAAGGAAAAGCCCCTGAGAAAACTACCACATACAGGAACCTGTGTACAGAAATCTGGAAGATCTTGAAACAGGCATAACAGGTATCATGCCATTTGCCCTTTCAGGAAAAGCAGTGGTACCTAACGACATCCTAAAGAGCCTTGAGGAATTAAAATTGCTATAACTGCTGCTTAGCTAAATCCAAAACAGCACTCATTTTGCAGACTTGTCATGTCACTTAAAAATTTCTAAATGTCAAGGCCTTACATGAATTTATCTTGTTGCTTTTAGAAAAACAATGCGAAATTATATTTATACACTTCTGCATGCTGCACTTAGCAATTGAGTGTACACTATCTGTACTGACAAAAAATTGAGGGTGGATGTAAAACTGGAGAAAACTATTGATAGTTGCAACCATCCAGTCAGAAAAAGACAAATGATAACTATTGATAGCATGTTGGTAATATTTGCTCTGGAGAAATGTTGCTTTCTGTGCTGAGAAAACTATTTCTGGCAACAATATTGCATACATTTCTATATTTTAGAAAGTAAAGTCCAATAAACTTTGAAGCGTACTGTTAGACGATCCATTCTAACAAAGTTTCCTGAGTTAGCAAAAGCCAAGATGAAATATTTTTCCTGAAGCACGTAACACAAAATTTATAGTTCCTTAATTATCATAGTTCCTTAATTATCATACTCTGTTTTGCATTGTATATAATATTTTCTTCATTTTTTTTCTCCAGAAAAGCCAAAGAAGGTAATTTTTCAGTTCTACTAGGCAAAGGAATTTTTCAAAAAATCCTAGCCAAATTGCAGAAATAATCTGTAAGGAAGTGAATAACTAAATAAATTTTCAGTGTGGCTATGGCTCAGATACTTTATTTTTCTGCAATTTTTCTTCGCAAGTATAACTTCATTGAGTTAACAGAGAATGGAATCAACAGAGCTGAAGTGCAAGGAGAGGAGAGTGAATGTGTTAATTGGCTTTCGAATCCAACAGCAAGGTTCCTTGGCCCTAGAGAATCAATTTGATAAAATCGCAGTGAAAGGAAACAGAGAAAGAGGTGAATCAGTGAGGTAGCAAATTTGAATAGGGGTGATTATCTCAGGTTCAACAGTAAACTGAGTAATCAGCACTTGAAGCATGTAGGGAAATCCTGAAGAGTGAGCATGAACTGCAAACATGGCCATGTTTGAGCCTGTGAGTTGCAGATGAGGCAAAAACCAACATGGCTGACCCACAAAACCACACCTGCTGGAATCTGTCACAGCATAATGTATTGCAAACTTAAAAAAATTGCAGCAAAAAAGACTGCACCGATCCCACTTTGAGCCCCCCATTTTAACATCGCAGAAAAAATTTCAGCAATAAAGAATTAGGGAAAGCATTTGCGAAGTAAAACTGTAATGATACTACTAAAGGATATGTGCTAAATAGCTAAATTTTTGTATGTTGAAAGAAAAAGTTAATGATCAATGTGGCTTTATTCCATTTTTTTACCCCAACAAATGAGCTGAAATTGCATGTTCCTATCACTAGTACCATTGGTGTAAGCTGAATGGTTTACACTACCAGCATTAAAAACAAGAAAACTATCAATAGTTCAGAAAAAATATCCATGCACTATCGATATTTAGATCTCGACAAAACTATCAATAGTGCTATCGATGGTACCTCCAGCTCTAGGTAGATGCACCACTTTTCAATCTATTCTAACACATTTGATGTTGCTTTCAGTAATATACAAATGTGAAGCACTTATCAAAAAGTATTGTTATGAAGGTGCCTAGTTTTTTGGGATTAACATTCTGATATTTTGGATAATGAACACAATCTTCACAACCCCAAACCTTGGATTTCTGCATACATTCCTGTTGCTAGCAGCAGTCATCAGACTGTAGTCAATTAAGGCCAGTTCAATTAAAAGCAGAACAAGCACAACATTCATCCTTTTCCACCAAAATAAATCTGTTTAATTGATAAATTTCCTATTTAATGAAAATTAGATACCAGAAAGATACAACACTTTTCTCCTTTATTCAAAATCTATATAGAGTAAAGCCAGGGCCGGATGGAGCTCTTGTGGGGCCCTGGGCGAAATTTCATTGTGGGCACTAAAAAATAAATCTCATACTTTAATAGTCGTTTCTGAAAATTATCGTTCGTGAGGAAGACACACGAACACTACCGTAAAGACAAAACGATTATCTCAAAGAAGTATTTGCTTTAAGCTTAAGAAAAAGACCATAATACGGACTGAAAATTCAGTGAGAGAGAGACAGAGAGAAATAGAGAGAGGAGGAAAGAGAGAGGAAAAGAGATAGAAAAAGAGAGAGAGAGAAAAGAGAGAGAGAAAGATAGAAAAAGAGAGAGAGAGCAAAGAGAGAGGGAGAGAGAGGAAGAGAGATAGAGAAACTGAGAGGGAGAGAGAAAAAGAGAGAGAGAGAGAGAGAGAGAGAGAGGAAGAAAGATAGAGAAAAGAGAGGGACAGAGATAGAGAAAGAGAGTAAAAAGTGTTAAAATCTAGGATTATCTTTTCCGGGAGAAGAGGTTTAGGTTGCATTGTGACTCTTATGACAGCTTATTCACAAAATGATAAAAAGATACCTGCTTAGCGAATATTTTCTCATTGCGAATATTTTTGTATAGGAAATATAATAAGGATCCCTCTAAAATAAATTGGTATACACAGTTTCCCCCCGTGATACATGTTTAGTGATTGATTTTTAATGCACAGTGGAGTAACTGACAAATTAGTGACATTCATACACGAAAGTGACTTTTTTTTTTTTTTTTCAATTTTTTGTAATGTTGGTAAAAGTGGCCTCCATATGTAGTCTGAAAGTAACTTGGATATTGTTCTTTTTATTTCCTTAAATTTAAGTATCAGATTTTCACACAAATTGTTGGATATATAAAAGTAGGGTACCACAAAATGATGAAATATAATTTGCTATTTCGTGAATGCGGAAAAGATAAAGGTGGTTACAAAAATCATTTCGAATCTGCAAATCTCAGTGTCTGTACGACTAACAGGAGGGATAATGTATTAAAAAATGGGGAGATTGGAAACAAACAAAAAACTTCAAAAATATATTTTTAAAGGCCTTGCACCCCAAAAGTAAAAAAAAATAAGTAGTTAAATTTTTTTTACCGAAAATTATTTTGTTTTCTAAACTGCGGGGCCCCTTAAAGGCGCGGGGCTCGCGGCGACCGCCTCGGTTGCCCCTATGGTCCAGCCGGCCCTGAGTGAAGCATTGGAATGTGGTGTTTGTGCAAACAAGCACAATATCACTAATTTGGAGACCATGCTCTCTGTAAAGGCAGTACCATAACCTTTATAGCCAGTCAATAAAGGTTTGAAAAGCTGTTCTCTAGTCAGCATCTAGCAGACATGCCAACCTTCAAAATCTGAAAATCGGGAGATTTTTACAGCTCATAAAATCACAGAAGCGCTATTTTTTATCGACATTTTTCAGACGTAGAAACAATTTTTCAGAAGTAGTATTATTGGTCCACTAAAAGTTCTGGAGAAAAACAAAAAACAAAACAAAAAAAACAGCGTGGAAATCAAAATACCCCTACTGAAATTCGTTTTCTAGTACATTGATTCCACAATATAATGAAAACGTAAAATGGCCCGCATGTTGTTTTCTATGAATAAAATAGCAGCCAACTGTTTTTCGTATTTTCTTTAGGTTGTGTGCGAAGGCGAAGACTACAAAAAGCATCGTACTAATATTGCCTTTCATTGCAAGGCGAGGCCAACTGTAACTACTTCCTTTTGTCGTTAAGTGAATTCGCCGCAACTCAACTGTCTATCATCACTTAGAACGCGAGCTGGTCTATTGAGGCGAGGGGTTGAAAGACTGAACTTCAAGTAGAAGGCAGGGCAGCTGAGCTCCCATCTGTCAATCAATTACTGACACTCCCGGCATTCTAGTGCCAGAGCGAAAGAGATCTTTGCAGAAGGCGTCGTATGACAATCGGACTCTGAGACATTTTTTAAAGCAAATTTTTTCCGTCCCCTCTCAGACAACTGGTCAGAAGCCAGCACTTAGACCACTGCGCTGGCTTTCTTTTGGCAGATGTGAGGAGAGGAAAAGTACAAAACAGAGATGACTGTAATGCCGCCTTGCATTGACGCAGAAAAAAATACTTCACAGACAGGCGGTTCAAAATCATGGTAGTAGATAGAATTTCGCCCATCCTAACGGCTAATTCTCGATGAAAATCAGGAGAATTTACGATTCATCCGGAGGGCAGGAGGAAGGGCTGAAAATCCGGAGATTCCCGCCTAAATCTGGAGAGATGGCACATCTGATCTAGATATAGTGGAGCATTTGAATGTAGCATTGAACAAACAAGCACAAGGTCACCATCTCAGAATCCTTGATCTCTGTAAAGATAGTACAACCTCATAACCACCTGTAAGCCAGTCAATGAAAGTTTCTAAACTTGTCCTTGACTCGCAATTTAGATATAGTGAAACATTTTAACATTGCACTGGCTCGTAACCACAAACTCATAACACCTGTAAGTAAGGCCAGTCAACAGAGGATTCAAAAGTGAACTGAAAAATAACTAAGTATTTGAATGTGGATTGAACAAAGAAACACAATGTCACTATCTTAGAATCCTTGATCTCTGTAAAGGTAGAGCCACAACCTCATAACTACCTGTAGACCAGTCAACAGAGGATTCAAAAGTGAACTAAAAATAACTAAGACTTTTTAGCAATAAAATAACCAAGCATTTGAATGTGACATTGAACAAACAAGCACAATGCCACTATCTCAGAATCCTTGATCTCTATAAAGATAGTACCACAACCTCATAACTACCTGTAGGCCAGTGAGTGAAATATTCTAAATTTGTCCTTGACTCACAATCTAGATATAGTGGAACATTTGAATAGTGCAGTAAACAACATTCACATCACTAACTCAGAAAACGTGCACATCACTAATTCAGAACATGTACTCTTTGTAAAGGTAGTAACCACAACATCTATTGCCCAGTCAACAGAAGATTCACAACTTGTTATTTACTCAGAATCCATGCTCATTATAAAGGTAGTACCATAAACTCGTAACCACCTGTAAGCCAGTCAACAGAGGATTCAAAAGTGAACTGAAAAATAAATAAGGCTTTCTTGCATAACAATGTTCCTTACAGTATTTTTAACAACGTACTAAAATTCTCCAAGGATACAACCATAGGCACACTAGTGAGGGGCCTGAAAAAAAGAGTGTAGCTTACATTTTGATTTTCTTTTAATTATTTTCTCTTTTTTTTTTTTTCCTTCAGTAGAATGTAGCATAATATGTTATTTTTATGTGATTTTCATGCTAATTTCTGTTTTGGGTGAAATATGTGATTTTTTTTTCAAAATTTGTTTCCAAAACCAAATATTAAAAAAAACTGGACATTTTGAATGTATTTTAATATGGTTTTTGATATATCTATTTATGTGTTTTATGGTTGCTCAAATTCGATTTTGACCTTTAAAATATTTATGTTAAAATAGTTCACAAGATTTGGAAACAAGAATTTTGAAAATGTGTGATAAAATGAGCTCTGACAGATACTGCAAAGACATGGCCTGTCATAAATTTTTCCTCAGATAATGGCGCATGTACTGAAGTGCACAATTCTCTTAAACTGCTTTCCTCCATTATGAACCCTATGTACCCAAAAAGTGACATTAACAGGTGGAAGCCCACAGGTATAACTATGACTTGGGATATATCTGAAAATCTTTACCAGAACTAGCAATAATTTCTCTTGACTTCACAGATAAAGGTTGATTGAGAGCAACTATGGGAGTTGTCTGAGCTCTTGCTCCTAACTTTTTCTACAGTATAATTCAAGCCCATACCGACGGTATTGTAATTTGAAGGAAGTTGATCAACAAAGGGCAAGAAAATAATGTTCAATTTTCCAAAATTCAGGTTCACAGTCATTGCACTTTTAAAACTACTCCAATCATCAGTGAGGCAAAATGAGAGAAATTTTCCACACACCCCATAAGGCATCAGTATTTGAAAGCCTGTGTTTTTTAAATCCTGACTTTTAAAAGCATTTCTTGATGGGATTTAATCATGATTTTTCCAAAAACTACATCTGTAATATTTATTTATAAACATTTATAACAGTGTGCATTCTTGGTATGGGATCATTACTTATGTTTGCCAAAGCAAGCATTGTGCACATTATGCTGGCCATACTGTGAAAAGTGTTTTAGCCATCATTGTTTAAATGTTACAGTCCACACTATCAACAACAAATTGAAAAAAAAATGAGCTAGTTTTCAGTGTTACTAGTATAATGACACAAAACAGTTTCATTACATGATGTACCACATTTCCCTTCATAATGCCTGTTTTGGGAAACAAAGATCCCATACTAAGATTAAACACTCTTGTCTACAAGTAATGTTAAAAAAAATGTGGTTTTTGGGGAAAATCATGATTAAATCCTATCAAGAAACACGAAAGTTAAGATTTAAAAAACAAACACACACAGGCTTTCAAATACTGATGCCTTATGGGTGTGTGGAAAATTTCTCTTACTTTGTCTCACTGACTGTTGAAGTAGTTTTAAAAGTGCAGTGACTGTGAACCTGAAATTTGGAAAATTAAACATTATTTTCTTACCCTTTGTTGATCAATCTCCTTCAAATTATGATAATATCAACAAAGTTTTTAAAAAATTCAAATTTTTCAGTCAGACACTGTAAGAAAGGAACATTTTCTAACAACAACAAAAAACGTAACTTTTCTAACTTTTTAGTTCACCTTTAAGTCACTTTTCATGCTCTGTTGAATGGTCTATCTATAAACATTCAAGATTCTGGAAATTAAGTTATTAAAGGTTCATCTGGACATTTAATGGAAGAGGTCAACATTAATAAGTGAAAATAAATTTCATTTGTAGCAGCTGGAGGTGAGTGGTAAAGTTAAATTTTTAAAAGCATGCAAATAAGGCATGATTTGAGCTTGTGTTCAATAGACAATTGTAACTGACTTTTATAGTGTTTCCTTTTTGACCTGGAACTGTTGTATGGCTGCCAGATAACAGAAAAGTTGCCACTCTTAGGAAAAATGTAAACATGTGAACAGTTATTGATGTACTGGATGCAAAATAGGCATTACATATTCTCAACAAGTCCACAGTTTGTTTTGAGGGAAAGGCGTTTTTTATGTATTATTTGGAATGACACACATTCTTATCTGCTGTGAATTGGAGTGTACAGTAGGGCCAACAACTAAGATCATCAACTATGAGATACACTACTCCACTGTGTTTGGAACTGAAAGAAATGCTGTTCCTGCAGCAAAGGTTCAATTCCAAATCCAAATGGTTCTGCATAAACTAGAATTACCCACCCTCATAAACAGCAAATCTTCTCATATTTTACATCTAGGACTTTCCCAACCACTTTGAGCAACTCAATGAACTATACCAGTCACCCATCCCTAATGTAGGGTCACTGGTTCCAGGGAAGAGAGAGAGAGCCAGTGCTGTAAGACAAACACAACATCCATGCCTCACTGGAATTCTCCAGAGCTCAGATCACTGCGCTACTGAGACAGTGTCTAATATACTAGAATCTGTGATAGAACAAATTTTGAACAGATAAAATGCCTAAGTTAGGCCCTCCTGAAGAAGCTCTGAGATCACACAATCAATTCACATAATTGCGTTCTGCCAAAACTATTATTTTCTTTCTATTTTTTTCTCTTTTTCTTGGCCACCATGAGCGTCTAAGGTCATAAGTAATCACTCATCCTTAATTTTGTGCCACTGGTTCAAGGAAAGGGACAGAGCCAACACTGTAGGATGAACAGATTACCCATGTTTGATTTGGGAACTGAACCTAGGCTCAATCAGCGTAGGAATTAAGCGGTATCGCATCGCCGTTTGCGATGCATAAATAGATCAATGCTAAATGAAATAATTTTTGCATCGCAGTACTTGCAACAAATCTAATTCATACGACGCATATTTCCCCCTCGATTTGTCCGCAGTTCCGTTGGAATCTAACATGGACTCAACACCAAATATATGGAACAAAGTTTTTTTTGGGAAAAATCAGACCGGCGGTGGCATGTTCCAACGCGGAAAACACTTTCTCCGCTCCTTCCCCATGTTGACAAAAAGCCAAAAGCTGTCAAACTGGTTGTGATCACTTGCTTTCGCTGTTTCGTTGATTTATGTGATGGTGAATGTACCATTGGTGAGCTTAGTAGGGACAGAAAGACTGCTTCCCTCTCTCGATGTTTCGGGAGTCTGAACATCGCCCTTGGGTTGCTCCCAAGGAAGCATCAGCTACGGGTGAAAGAATTAGTGTAAAAGGGGAAAAAACGTCCTTCACTCTAGTGTTGGGCATAATCGATTGAATTTAAGAATCAAAAGGTTATAATAGATAGATCTGACAAATCGAGATATTCATTCGAAAGATTTTTAATTTTAGAATTTATCAGTGATGGGGTGATACGCTCAGAGCTGCGCTATCGTTTGACAAATAGAGATATTCATTCGAGTGATTTCTAATTGGTGCTATACGCTTTGAGCTTTCTTTCGCTGAACAGAATGACTTAAGGATGCCAAAATTGTTTCGAATAGCATAACCTGTCTCAAGAACTTAGAATGAACCCAAGTGATCCTTCCTGCGTGAGATAATTCGATCACGCAAAAATGATAGAGTAGGTAAGCTTATTGACATAGCCTACTTTGTAGCAAAAGAAGAGCTACCATACTCTATATTCCCCAGAATTGCTGAATTGGAAAAACGGCATGGTGTTCAGCTTGCAGGTGGACTGGAAACTAAAATTTAAATGAAAGTGCAACATCAACAAAGGTAATTCAAATCTAATATGTACTTTTGTTTTGGTTTTGTAATTAGCAGTAAAGTTTAATGTAATATTTTATTCTACATATTCACCTGTCATTAATATGTAGAAATGTGGAATAAAATATATCTACAAACTCTCTACAATGGCATCGTAATTCATTACCCCACGATATATTGCACGTATGCCAGTGCTACACAATATTTAAATACTGCTACACAAAAATTATGCATAGCAATAGTGCTATGCAACGAAAAAAAAAGTAAATCCAATGCTGGGCTCAATATCTATGATTAGCTAGAAACCAGCAATGGCCACCATGAGCATCTCAGGACATAGGCAGTCACTAATCTCTAATTTAGGGCTATTGCCTTAAGGGAGGGAGACACAGCCAGCACTGTGGGATGAACACACCACCCATGTCTGATCTGGGACTTGAATCTGAGCCTAACGTGGACAATTAGCCAGCAGCCTTTAACTACCATTGTGACCATCAAAGGTCATAAACAGTGATCTGCCCCTAATTTAGGGCCACTGGTTTAAGGGAAGGGAAACAGCCAAAACTATAGGATCAATACATCACACCTATGCCTGACCTGAGACTTGAACCTGGGCTCAATATGGATGATTAGCCTGCAACTTTGATCACTCAGCTACCTGCCTGAGTGGCACCATGGCAGGGAAAAAAGTCTGTCACAAAGTTAATATTTCAAGAAGGTGCCACAGTTTGCCCACAAATTATAAATATTTCTTGTGTGGGAGGGAGAGGGAAGGGGGCAGCAAATTAACCTTTTACTGCTTACATAGAAAACTGCTAGCTTCACAACTGATTTCACACTCTTTCAGAAGAAAGGCAGCTTTATTTGTAAATGTAATCATGAATGTCATACAAATTACAAAAAAAAAAAATAAAAATATATATATATACAGGGTTCGTACTCTTTTTGGGGGAAAAATTCAAGGACTTTCCAGGCCTTTTCCAGGCCATATACAAAAAATTCCAGGATGATTACTACGCTTACAGTATCATGCTCAAATTAGTTTTTAAAAGCAATTTCAGTTTTAAGTAATAAAAATGATGAAAGATGCAAATGGATTAGGGATGATAGGGGGGAAGGGAATAGAACTGTCCATAATTAGCATGTTCTCGTTGCGCTAGGCGCTTAAGCACTGCTGAATTCAGTCAGACCCCCAATGGTCAAATGATTGAAATGTGCTGATGTTCATGGAATGAAATGGTTGATCAGCTATGATAACCGCATAAAAGTTCGAAGGGGGGCGATTTCTTTTTTACGTTATGCAACATTCTACATTACTCCAGTATTTATCTTGTCATCATCAACAATAGCAATGTAACTACCACTTACGATCGCGGATATCGGCCAACTGAAAATCTGCCATACAACTAAGGGATACAACACACAGGTATCATGTTACAGTGTATTGTAATTGAAAAAAAAAGATTTCAGAAATTAAAATCGAAAAAAAAAAAACTTTCAGAAATTAATATCATCAAGTCATGGTGTTTCAAAAATCCGCTTTCCTTTATAATGTTTAAAAACATGTAATGTTTTTTCTTTTTTACCTGTCGTGTATAATAAAATGGGTTGATTTTTTTATGGAATCAGACGTCCATATGTCCAATTGTCTTCGTCTGAGTTCACACGTTAGCTACTGTGTACAAGTAGACATATTTTTTCAGCTCAAAAATATGTAGTTTTGTATGTATTCACAGTATAACTCATTCCGTATTCCCACAGAACAAAATTCAGCAGATACAAATGAAGAACATCAAGACCCACCCAACACCATGTTTCCGATTGTCTGCTGTTTATATTCAAGAAATGCGAATATGGATCAATGGTGAATGCAGCAACTATGGTTTTTATTTATTACCAAGAAAAAAAAAAGGAGCCTGAAAGCTGTAAAGCTGAAACGATATTTCTCCCCCTCCCGAAAACATTCCGATTAAGTTCAAACAGCAGGAGCACGCGTCCACGCACACTCAACCTCTGGAATGTCCTGATGGAACGGCTTCTTTTCATTTGGCACATCGCCATAAATCACCACCTGCAGCTCACTGAAGTGTCTTCCTAATTCACAGTAACTATAGGAGAAAACGCAAAAAAAAAAAAAAAAATGCTGCCCAATTTTCGACAAAATGACCAAATTTACGTCATAACGTTGCAATTTACTAAAATACGTTTATCTGCTGAATTTCGCCTAAATCCATTGAAAACTTTTTAGATTTTTTTATTAAAACAGTAACTCAGACATCTGAATAAAAATGTATGTTTGTAATTAAAATAGAGTCCATATCATCACAGAAACAAAATTTAAGGATCACTCTGTTTAAATAAACCATGGCATCTAAAAAAAAATAATTTGCTTGCTTTTCCCGTAATTTATAATTGCAGTTTCTTTTTTTTGAATCCGATTTTGCAACGGAAGATTTTTTTTTTTTTTTTGCATCTGCTAAAGTTTCAAACGGAATTCGGCGAAATTTGCACTAGAACTTTATTGTGATGTATTTTAACCACTGTAAAAATTTTACTGTGTTATTTTCAAAATTCCGGAAAATGGATTTCTGAAAATATCTCTTAGTCCTTTTGAGCCGTGGAAGTGATAAACAGGTGTTTGCTTTCTTCCCAACCAAGGGCTTCGGATCAGCGCTCCCAGCTGTCAATCAACCGTTGCTATGGTAACACCCTTTCTGCTCAAGGCTCACTGTCTAAAGAGGCACACATAATAAAAATTTCCAATGCTAACTTTTTAAGTTTTAAACCGATTCAAATGGAATTTTGGGAGTGAGCTTCTGTAATCCAATTATAGTAAATGTAAAAATTTCAGCCACTTTTGTGAAAAATTCGCAAAGATAGTTTTCTTATTTTTTATCATAAGTAGCCGAAGTCTCTTGAGGGGTGGGCCGGAAGCAAGCGTCTTAATGCAATAAACAAGGAGCAGATGAATGTGTTGTTCAGGCATACTCTTCACTGGTGGATGCCAGCTGACTTGGTAAACACGCGACCCCTTGCAAATGCTAAATGTCTCTTCTTTCCCCTTCTGTTGTTTTCAGTAGTTGTCGGACGGACATCAAGCTCAGGGCTAGAGAATGCATCAAGCTCCCCTTCCCTAACAGACCTGCTAGTAATCATCCAATTTTATTGCACTGGAAGTAGTGCTTCCCCCCCCAGCCAAATTAGGATTTGGGCACATCCGAAACACCACTGTAGCCGGCGGTTTCTTTGAGAACAGAGAGGAACTTAAAAAATTAAGGGGTAACAGTCAGTAACACGATTTCCTAAAAGGGCATTTTTTTAAGCACTAATTTCAAATTTCAAGGCTTTTCAAGACAGCATTAAAAAAATACCGTTTTTCCAGGATATTCCAGGCCTTGAAAACGTAATCATGATT
Organism: Macrothele yani; assembly: GCA_039090855.1. Classification (NCBI taxonomy): domain Eukaryota; kingdom Metazoa; phylum Arthropoda; class Arachnida; order Araneae; family Macrothelidae; genus Macrothele; species Macrothele yani. The sequence goes on from CM077025.1 coordinate 31,709,335, forward strand.
TTCCAGGACTTTCCAGGTTTTCAAGCACGCGTGCGCACCCTGTATATAATAGAGATGAATAAGTGTAGAAGAAACACTGAATTTAACACTTTGTCGATACTGGATCCACCACCTGCAGTTTTTCATCACAGAACAGGAACACAGGCACACATCTTATTGTGTCCATCTATAACAAAGTGTTAAATTCAGTGTTTCTTCTACACTTATTCATCTCTATCATATAATTTTTTTCTGTAATTACCCATGAGGCAGGGATACAAAAAAGTTCTAAATATTTAAAGCGATTATTTCCTTTAAACGATTTCACAAAAAATCTGGAAATAAAAAAATAATATCAGGTATGTACAAGTTTTTTTTTATTGGAGGTTTAACGACCACCGCGAGCAACTCAATGGGCTATAAGCAGTCGCCCGTCCCTAATTTAGGGCCACTGGTTCTAGGGAAGGGAGAGAGCCAGCACCGTAAGACAAACACAACATCCATTCCTCACTAGGATTTGAAACTGGACAGACCCCATCAAGGACGAATGATCAGAAGCCATCGCTTAGACCACTGCACCACCAGGACAGCAGTTACACGGGTTAAAAAAGGAGAGGAGAAACAAAACTCTTGCAGAGTTATGGGAACAAAAATATGCACAACAGTTTTATGTACATGTAAAGCATTATGAGTGTGATAAGAAAACTCACTGAGCTTTTAAAACACAAAATGAAGTATGGATTTAGATAAGTTCTACATATCTATTCCAAATATCATTGCAAGTTTGAAAACTGATGAGCACATTTATCTTGCACACACAAACTGCTGCGTAATAAAAAGATGACAGATGCGAAGAGACATTTTGGAACTTGCATAATTAATTTTGCAACCGTTAAGTGAACGAATGCTGATTTTAAATATAATTGTGAAATAAGGTGTCTGTATGCAATTAAAACACAAAAATTAAAAACAGTTCAGCACACCCCTTCTCCTTTCATTGAAAATAGATGAGTAGCATTTGTATCATCTTATTGATGATGCCTAGAGTCAAGTGATTCAAGTCACATAGAATTTTGAAGAAGATGAATGCTAAACTACATGGAGATGCTGGGCTTCTGTACCCTTTTGCCATAACACACATTCATTAGAATTGGAACTGAACAGTTATAAATGAAGCAATGGAATAAAAACTCAAATATAAAATGTAACAGCTGTTGTACAAATAACCACATTATACACTGTGCCAAACAAAAGCAAAACAGAAAAATCATACAGCACCATAAAATAGCATATATTTAAACACTATAAAAAATCTATTTTGTAGACTATAGAGACCAAAAGGAGTTTTTCAAAATCCTCTGGTACAGTAAATTGAACAATTATTAAATTTTGTCATTTAAAAAATTTCATTCAATAAATCAGTATGTCTTGTAACAATGCAAGCTGTAACAGTCCACTTCACTTATGCTTCACACAAAACGAAAACCTTTTCTTGCTTTAAAGAGCTGCTCCACTATGAAAAAACAATTACTTGGGATGTAATAACACTTTCATTTTATGGCACTGAAATTTTTGTGTAATGGATATAATACTATTCATTTAAAAATTAATGAATGAGAACATGTAAAAAAAATCGTTTGCTGGTGCCCCTCAACCAGATATGTTGATGCAGTAGTTGAATTCAGAACTGTGCACTCAGTGAAGATAAACAGTCAATTCATGCCACACTAAAAAAGGGAAAATATACATAAACAGAAACATATTAAAATGGAGTAACAATTTATCAAAAGATACAATGTATCATGAAGACTCTACACTAAAAAAGTACACTATTTGATCAAAAGTATCCTGACATCCCTTTTGAGTATTGGATTTGCAATGTAGCTCACAGCCATAGCCCACACAGAAATAAAAAGGCACACATAGCCTGGCAACAGTGTTTAAGCTGTGACTCACATTTTCCCCAAATCGCGATAAAGACAGAAATTTTCTGACAAAAAGTCCCCACTAAATCGTCAAAAAAAAAAAACAAAAAAACTAATGCTTCCTGCCCCCCTGCCCCCGGTCATCCTGCCGACCTTGCTTCGCCCTAGCATTGTTTTTCAATCCTGTCATTTATTCAGTCAGCCATCGCTGCTCCCCCCACCAACCTGGTTTCCTCTCCGGTAATTTTTTCTTTCCGCCATCTAGCTCACCCCTGCGTTGTTTTTAATCCCAGTAATTTTTTTTTTTTGTTCCATTAACACTGCTTCGCCCCACCAACCTGGTTTCTTTCCCCTGCCATTTTTCTTTTCCCATCATTGTGCCCCCCCACTTGGTATCCTTCCCCATAATATTTTCTTTACAGATTCAGTCACATGACATGCTGTTGTTTTTCCATCCCTGTTGACTTTTCTCCTATCACAGAAAAGCTCCGGTGAGCCTGGAGAGCATCTTCCAGAATAACTTTGCTACGATGTATATAGAAAGAGGCATTTCGTTTGCTTCCTTGGTAGTTTGCCGCAGCACGCTTCGTTTTGGGTCAATCGGTTGATTGGTCTGTCATCAGTTGTGGCTTTGCATAGTCCTGTCTTTGTATACATTTTCACAAACTGCATTCATCAGCAAATATAAGAATTATTAAAATTAGAAGTGTAAAAGCCTATTTGTTTTTATTTTCAAATTCTATTTAAAGTACAAAATTTCATTTAGCCAATGCATTGTGCTTGTATTTTCATACATAAATATAGTAAAAAAAGTAGAACTGTAAATTTAGCTCATCTGCATAGCATTTTGCTACAATAAAATAGCCAAATGGCTACAAGAGAAAAAATTCCAGCTTAACCATTACCTAGCAAATATCATAGACAAGTGTAAACAGTAGAATGGGCATACGGCACAGCTCAGTGACTTTCAATGTGACACGGTCATAGGATGCCATCTTAGAAACAAGTCAGTTCATAGATAAGCATGAACAAGTAGAATGGGCCATATGGCAGAGCTCAGTGACTTTCAACGAGGCAGGGTCATAAGATGCCATCTTAGCAACAAGTCAGTTCATTGACAAGCATGAACAGTAGAATGGGCTGTATGAAAGAGCTCAGTGACTTTCAACGTAGTATGGTCATAGGATGCCATCTCAGCAACAAGTCAGTTCATAGATAAGCATGAACAAGTAGAATGGGCCATATGGCAGAGCTCAGTGACTTTCAACGAGGCAGGGTCATAAGATGCCATCTTAGCAACAAGTCAGTTCATTGACAAGCATGAACAGTAGAATGGGCTGTATGAAAGAGCTCAGTGACTTTCAACGTAGTATGGTCATAGGATGCCATCTCAGCAACAAGTCAGTTCATAGATAAGCATGAACAAGTAGAATGGGCCATATGGCAGAGCTCAGTGACTTTCAAAGAGGCAGGGTCATAAGATGCCATCTTAGCAACAAGTCAGTTCATTGACAAGCATGAACAGTAGAATGGGCTGTATGAAAGAGCTCAGTGACCTTCAGCATGGCACAGTCATAGGATGCCATCTTAGCAACAAGTCAGTTCACAGACAAGCATGAACAGTAGAATGGGCTGTATGGCAGAGCTCAGTGACTTTCAACGTGGCACGGTCATAGGATGCCATCTTAACAATGAGCCATTCTGGGAAATTTCTGTCCTGCTGCCCTGATCAACTGTAATGTATGTTATTGCGCAGTAGAAATGCCTAGGAGCAACAAAACTGCAATCATTACCTGGTAGGCCATGGAAAATGATCAAGCGGGATAGCTGAGTGCTAAAGCAAGTGGTGCAAGAAAATCCCCTGTCAGTTCCAAAATGCCTCTGGAAGCAACGCCAGCACCAAAACGGTTCGTCCAGAGCTGAAGGGAATGGGTTTCCATTGCTGAGAAGCAACACACAAACCTAACATCAACAAGATAAACACCAGACATTAGTTGGAGTGGTGTAAGGCTCGGCTCCGGTGAACTCTGGAGTGATGAATCATGCTTCACCTTTGGAAGAAAAATCTCAGAGTCAGTGGACTCCAGAGCAGTGGAAATGCATTCTTTGGAATGAGGAATCATGCTTCAAAATCTAGCAGTTTGACAGACAAGCCTGGGTGTGGAAGATGCCAGGTGAATGCAACCTGCCTGAATGTGTTGTACCAGCTATGAGCTTTGGTGGAGAAGGATCATGCTCTGAAGCTGTTTTTCATGGTTTGGGCTGCCCCCCCAGTTCTAGTGCCTGGGAATCTTAATGCTATGGCCTATAATGGCATTCTCTACAATTCTGTGCTCCCAACCTTATGGCAACAGTTTAGTGAAGGCCCTTTCCTTTACCAACAGGCCAACACCCTCATCCAGAATGCAAGGTCTATGCAGGAATGGTTTAACGAGATAGGTGTGGAAGAACTTGACTGGCCTGCATAGAGTTCCAACCTCAATCCCACTGAAAACCTGTGGGGATTGACTGGAACACAGAATGTGAGCTAGACAAAACCGCCCAGAATCGGTGATCAATCTGACTAATGCTCTTGTGACAGAATGGAGGGCAATTCCCACATCAACATATCAAAAATCTAGTGGAAAGCCTCCCCAGCAGAGTGCAGGCAGTGATTGCAGCAAAGGGTGGACCAACTTGATATCAATTCCTTTCCAATTCCAAGGAGTTAATATATAGGCAAGTGTCCGGATACTTTTGATGAGATAGTTTCTCTGTATGAATTTTGAAGCATGACATTTAGCCCATCAACTGTACAATCATTAGCGACTGATAAACCAATGATTATCACCGATATCAGTATCAACCAGTATCAAATATGGCGCATGCACAGGTCAGTGTTAAACCACTAGGTTTATTCTGGAATTCTGTCATTTGGCCACATGTACAAAAACATAACTAAAAGCAGCTGTGAGCAGCTTTTCATTAACTTATTTCTTTTGTCCTGCAAAAATGCTTTTCTGTAACTTGAATCATTTCAGTGCACTATCTGTCCACTTCTAGGCATTTTTCCAGTGTGGTCAAAGACATCATGATAGGAAAATGTGAATGAAAAAGTCCTTCCTGCTTTTGCTTATACACTGAAGTAGCAAATTATTAGGAGCACCCACCTGATTACATGTTGGATCACCCTTAACCTTCAAAACAGCCTCAGTTAGATGTGTGGAATAGATTCAATGGGGTTCTGACATTGTTTTACAGGTATGTAAGACAAGCAGATGTGATTTCCATCAATTACCAAATGCTCCCTTGCTCTTCATTAAAAAGCTCTCAGCTTTTCCATAAAGTAGTCCAAATAAGTTTCAAATAAATTTACTTTGAGGCTTGTATTACATTCTGATGCTCTGAGCTCCTACAACATTGTGTTCATGATTTCTTTGTAGCTTAGGTCCTTGTAGTTACCAGGGAGCTTTTTGTGGCATCTTCAACAATCCAGGCTTTTTTTTTCTTTTTTTTAATGCCAGGAAATTGGTTTGCAGAATTCTCGATTCTCGTTCTGAACTAGTTTCCTTATATTTGGCCCAATAAATACAAATTCTTTAAGTTTGCCATTTGACTATCCTGGAAATTTTTAGCACAAAATCTTAAAACCATTTCCATCTTATGATAAGGCTTTTGTGAATTATTTCATTAAGCTATGTTTTTCATGTAGAGGAGTCAAGTGGACCTCCAAAATCAAACTCTCCTGTACAGCATTCTTTGTTCCTGGCAAACACCTACTTCTACATGGCCACTGTTTCTGTGTCCAGTGTAGACTCTTTGCTTTTCTATGAAAAACACGTAAACTTTGTATTCGGACTGATGCCCAAGCAGTACGCAAAGTACTTTTAAGTCTCCATAAATCATCCACTTGTGGTCTCGCATAGTTAAAATCAGTGCCAGATTTTAATAGCTTTTCTTCACTTGTATAGAAAGGTTTACAGAAACAGAAGCATACATGCTACCATTGTGTAAAAGAATTGCCTTAAGACTTCTTTTCAAAGAACTGATGAAAAGTCTCCACTGAAATCAACATTATATTTTTACAACAAACTTTTCTATTTATCACTAACATTCTCTTGAGGAAAATGTGGAACAAATTCTCTCTCCCAGTTCTGATACCAAGTGAATGATGTGCCAAGTGCTAATAAATTTTGATTCCAAAATTAATTCCAATTCCAAAATCTGTGAAAAGTCTTTGGCAAGGCCTAAATTTCTCACTAGACCATTAAGCTCACTTTGAGAGAGAAAAACTTGAGGTGCTGTGTTATAGCTGTTACACTGAGTCCTCATTATCATTGCCCTCTCATTCAGAGCTCACAGAAGCATCTTCAAAGGGGCTCAAGTGGTGTTGGCACTCATCTGGTCCATGAGTAACAGATCATATAGCAGATGGAAGGTTTGGATACAAAATCACTATAATTTTCCAGGTCATCAGAACACCAAAACAAAGGGATTTTTCCTTGCCTTTTTATTCACTGTCTCAGTTCTTCAACACAAACAGCATACACAGACCTTAAGTACAGTCCACAATTTGTCCTGGTTTCCAAGTTTCACTCTAAAGTGCACATATATACCGGGTGATCCAAAAGTCTTGTACATTTTAAAATCGTAATAGCTCTAGGAGTTTTGAGAGTAGGGCAACATGGTTTGCGTAGAAATGATCAGAATGACATCGGGTTTTTTTATGAAATCACATAAATTTTTACTCATTTTACTTACATTTTTCATCGCCAGATGGCGCAACAACCACAGGTTGGAAGTGTCGAGAAAAATAGACACCTGATTGTACCAGGTTAGACACCTCATTGTACCAGGTGTTCAATGTGATGGCCATCCTGTTCCAGCACTGCCTGCAGACGAGAGAAAACACCATGGACGGCATTGAAGAGCATGCCCGGTGGTATAGCTGCCACATGGTGTCGAATGGCATCTTTCAGCATGGCCAATGAAGTGGGGTGACATCTGTATACTTGTGATTTTAGGTAACCCCAGAGCCAGAAATCGCAGTGTGTCAGGTCTGGTGACCGAGGAGGCCAGGCCTTTGGAAAGTGTCAGCTCAACACACGATTTGCACCAAGCTGTTGCTTAATGGAACGTGCGATGTGGGGTGGTGCTCCATCCTGCATAAATGTGCACAGATTCACTGCATCCCGCTCTTGCAAGCCAGGGATAATGTACGTTCGTAACAGGTATGCATAACGTGCACCTGTCACTGAAATGGTTTCGGAGGTGCTGTGGACCTCTTCAAAAAAAAAAAAAAAGGACCGATAATGACGGAAGCCATGAATCCACACCACACTGTCACTTTCTGCTGATGAAGTGGCGCTTCAACGACTGCTTGGGGATGTTCCGTGGCCCAGATGCAGCAGTTGTGCGCGTTTACTGCTCCATTTAGGGAAAAGTGTGCCTCATCAGCCCATAAAACGTTCATCAGCCAGTTCTTGTCGACATCCATTTGTCAAAACCATACTGTGAACTCCTGACACTGCACGTAATCGCCAGCTTGCAGTTTGTGATGCCGTTGCAGTTTGTACGGGTATCTGTGCAGAATCTGTTGTAGTGTTCGCCATACAGTCCCGTATGGAATGCCTGTTTGCCGAGAAACATGGCGAGCACTGGAGTTGCCAGTTTGGATGACATTGCAATCACATCCATTTCCTGCGTAATCGTCTCTGCAGCAGCAGCACGTGTGCTACCGCTTCGTGGGCGTGCTGCCAAAGATCCAGTTTCCTCTAATTTTTTCACCATTCGCTGCAGTGCAGCACTTTCCATCAGTCCTTTCCCACTGCAATAACCTTTCAGTGACTGGTAGGCTCTCAACGCAGCACTTGCACATTCAGCGTTGCAATAGAACAATTTCACCAAGAGCGCTTTGTCCGGTAATGACAGCATACTGACACGGACCGCTGCGACTTGTGTTGCTTCCCAGCTGCTGCTTTTATACCCACTATCCTAGACCTGTTTACCTATGGCGCCATCTGGCGATGAAAAATGTAAGTAAAATGAGTAAAAATGTATGTGATTTCATAAAAAACCCGATGTCATTCTGATCATTTCTACGCAAACTGCGTTGCCCTACTCTAAAAACTCAGCGAGTTATTACGTTTTCAAAATGTGCAAGACTTTTGGATCACCCGGTATATATATACAGGGGATGGGGATGTAAGGTCAGGTGATGCGTAACATCACAGCCTCTCCTTGACAAATGTCAACCCCGCCTTCTCGTGGTACATCCTGTTCCCACTAAAGGGGCTCTGACGACCGCCAATAGCGGTATAACTATTCCATCGGGATTAGAGGAAAGGCTATCCCACACTCACCAACCCACTTGGCCAGCATGGTGAGTTATGGCCAAACCCCTCCAAAATGACTCCACAACTTAAATCTTGGCACTCAGTCTCCGGCAGCTGGAATGTACCTGGCCAAGGCAGCGGCCAGTGCGACATGAAGGCAGAGGGTGCTAAGAATCCCCGGAGGACCGGACTAGGCTGCCATCTGATGCTGACCTTGGCTACGTATAATGGACGCTCCCTATCTTCTGATTCAAGGCATCTTGAATTGGAAGAGGAACTACAAAAAATCAAGTGGGACATCGTTGGGCTAAGTGAGGTAAGGAGAAAAGGAGAAGATCTCATTGAACTGAAAAATGGACATCTCTTCTACTATTGTGGGACAGATACTGGCAGAACTAGTGGTGTTGGATTTATAATAAACAAGAAACTGAAGGATAAAGTTGTAGAAGTTGAAAGTTCCTCTGACAGAGCTGCAAGACTCGTTATCCAACTCTCGAGAAGATACCAGGCTCAGATTATTCAAACTTATGCACCCACCACAAGTCATCCTGAAGAAGAAATTGAAGAATTTTATGAGGAAATTCGTCATCTAAATAATAAAGGTAAGCAGCACTTGAAGATAATTATGGGAGATTTCAATGCAAAAATAGGGCAACGGCAACAGAATGAAACTTCAGTAGGTAAATTCGGTCACGGCAACAGAAACCAGTGTGGAAATACTCTCATAGAGTTTGCAGAGGCAGAAGGGTTTTTTATCTTGAACTCCTTTTTCAAGAAAAAGCCACACAGGAAATAGATATGGAGACATCCAAATGGGACGACAAGTGAAATTGATTTTATTATGTGTAACAAAAAATTCATCATAGAAGACTGCAGTGTGCTAAACAAGTTCAACACAGGTAGTGACCATAGATTGGTGAGATGTAAGATGCACCTCAACACTAAACTCGAACGTGGCAAGCTCATAAGACAAACAAAATCTTTTGACATAACCAACCTTAAAAACACCACAATACCTTCAAGTTGGAACTGAAGAACAGATTCTCTGCTTTAGAAGGCCTAACATTGGAAGAAGTGGATATTTCTGAAGTTAACCGAAAAGTAACCAAAGCTCTTATGGAAACAGCAACAAAATTAGCTGGGTCTAAGAACAAGTTGCACGTGAACAAATTATCAGGAAAAACCAAAATGTTGATGCAAAAAAGAAGAGAGATGAGGATAACTAAAGAAGATGTGACTTCAAAAAGTGGAATATATAGAGCTATGCAAGACAGTAAGAAAAAGTATCACTGAAGACGTAAGGAAATTCAACTGTGAACTCGTAAGGAAAGCAATTGAAAACCACCAAACCCTAAAGATAGCAAAGGGCCATCTCAGTAAGGGAAGAAAACAGATTATGGCACTGAGAAAAGAAGATGGTTCTGTAACAAGAAATAGAGGTGAAATTTTGACGAGAGTGAAAGATTTCTACTCCAAATTATATGAAAGGGATGATACATGTACTCCAGACATTATGAAAGGTACCAGTACCAGAGTTCTTCCAGTCCTCCCAGCAGAAGTTGCACATGCAATCAAGAACATGAAGCGGGGAAAAGCTCCAGGAGAAGATGGAATTACTGTAGACATCATACAAGAAGCAAGTGGAGAAATCGAAACAGTACTCGCCCAAATTTTCACTCGATGCCTTAATGAAGGGAAGATTCCTGAGGATTGGAACAATGCTACAATGATCTTGCTACATAAAGAAGGTGACATTGAGGATCTCAGGAACTACAGACCTATCAGCCTCCTATCAGTGGTTTATAAAATCTTCACTAAAGTTCTTTCACACAGCTTGAAGGTGACACTGGACATGGCTCAACCAAGAGAACAAGCTGGATTCAGGAGTGGCTACAGCACAATAGATCATATCCACATACTGAGAGAACTACTTGAAAGAGCAAGGGAATATGAACTTCCATTGTGCATGGCTTTTATCGATTATGAAAAAGCCTTTGATTCGGTGAAATCATCAGCAGTTACAATGGCTCTGAAATCCTGCGGTATTGAAGATGCGTACATTAATATTATTAATAACATCTATGAAAATGCAAAGATTCGGCTGTTTGAAAATACAACACACATAAAAATTGGAAAAGGAGTGAGACAAGGTGACACCATATCTCCGAAGCTCTTTAATGCCACATTGGAAAATGTCTTTCAATCACTGAACTGGGAAAACAAAGGGATAAAAATTAATGGAGATTATCTAACCCACCTTCGTTTTGCTGATGACATAGTCATTTTTGCAATTACCCCATCAGAGCTGCAGAGTATGATCCAGGAACTTGCTGACAAGAGTAAAGAAGTGGGATTAAAAATGAACTTTCAGAAGAAAAAAGTGATGTTCAATACTTTTACACAAAATGAAGATTTATCGATTGATGGAGAAAAGCTGGAGATAACAGACACGTACGTTTATCTTGGACAGCAGATATCAAGTGAGGGTCACATTGATGAAGAAATTAATCGTCGTATAAAACTTGCCTGGAGAGCTTTTGGAAGAAACAGCATAATTTTCAAAAGCAATATGCCATTATGTCTTAAAAGAAAAGTGTTTGATCAATGCATATTTCCAGTGCTTACATATGGTGCAGAGACGTGGACCTTAACTAAAAGAGACATACAAAGGCTGCAGAGAACTCAAAGCAGCATGGAGAGGTGCATGCTTGGTGTAACCAGGAGAGATAAGAAGAGGAACTCGTGGATCCGAAAAATGACAAGAGTGGAAGACATCATGATCAGAGTTAAATCCCTGAAATGGCAATGGGCTGGACATACTGCCAGAAGGACAGACCATCGATGGACAGCCAAAATTTAAGATTGGATTCCAAGGGACAGGAAGAGACCCAGAAGACCACGTGGAAGATGGGTGGATGAAATTCGAAAGTATGCGGGAGTGACATGGAGGAGACTGGCACAAGACAGACCGTTGTGGAGGAAACTTGGGGAGACCTTCGTCCAGCAGTGGATTGATAATGGTTGACGATGATGATGATGATATACAGGGGTTGGACAGAATAATGTGAACACCATGCTCAGAGACTGACTTTTAATTCAGCTGCATATGTCACACTATACAAAGGTATCCAGCACTTTATGGTTGTAATAGCTTTGTTTAAGAGCATTTAAAGTATCTTGTTGCAAGATTTCTTTCAGGGTGACGATGAAATGAGTGCCCTAACGGACTTTGAAAGAGGCTATTGTTGGTGGCCGGCTAGTTGGTGCCTCCATGTCAAAAGTCGCCAGGGTAAGTGGGGGTATCGAGGGGTGCTGTGTCTAGCATCATGGCAGCATACCATGTTTGTGGCAAAACCGCATTTGTGAAACACAAGAGCGGTTGGAAAATGACCCTGACTGATAGAGACAGGAGAGCATGAAAGAGGATTGTTAACCATAATAAGACCACAGCACTGAAAATTAGTACGGAGCTCAATCTGCATCTCCAGACCCCAGCATCAAAGAAAACAGTGCACAGGGAACTGCATAAACAATATATTCATGGCATAACTGCTACTGCAAAACCTCTGGTGACTCGGGTGAATGTACAACAGTGACAGCAGTGGTGCCAGGAGCACACACGACATGGACTGCCAATGCATGAAAGTGTGTAATGTGGTTGGATGAATCCACATTCACACTATTCCCCACTGCAGGATGTGTTTATATGTGGAGAACACCATCAGAAGCGTACAACCTAGACTGTTTGCTCCCAACTGTGCAACATGGTGGTGGTTCTGTAATACTCTGGGAAGTCATACCGCGGTTTTCAGCAGGTCCCCTGACCACTTTGAAAGGATGGATGACTGGCAGGGTGTAAGAAACTATTTCAGCTGGCCAAGTCCATCCAATGGCTCAGACATTGTTTTCTCAAAATGATAATGCACGAGTTCACAGAGCTCGAAATGTCCAATCATGGTTTGAGGAACATGAGGATGAACTTTCACACCTTAGAAAAAGATTCCGTTATCTCTCAAGGACCTATCTCTCAAGGACCATCTCTCAAGGACCTGGAGCAGTTTCTGCATGAAGAATGGTGTAACATCCCACTAACCACCATCCAGGATTTGTGTGCGTCCATTCCAAGGAGTATTCAGGTGGTTTTGAATGCCAAAGGTGGTCCCACACCCAATTAGGCATGTAAAACCTTCTTTTCTTAGGTGCTCACATTATTCTGTCCAACCCCTGTATATGCACTATATTGACAAAAGTCACTAGACACCCCTTCAAAAACAAATGAACGGATCCACTGCGTTGTTAAGATGTGCGGTACAGCTGCAAACGGTATAAAAACAAGCCTGCAGCTAACTGCGATCATATCACACTGTGAGGTTGAGTGAAAATGTCGTGGCGGGAGAGAACTGACTTCAAGAAAAGAAAGGTTGTTGGGTGTTATATTAGTGGGTTGTCCATAAAAGAAACCGAGAGGTGTTTAAACATACCCAAGTCAACTGTTTTGGATGTACTGAATAAGTGAAAGACACATAGCATGCCTGAAGCAGCAAAACGTACCGGCAGATCTAAGAAAAACCATGATAGAGGACGTCGAAGCCTCAGGAGAATCGTTACAGCTAATCGATGGAGAACTGCACAAGACCTCAGTGTACAGGTGAGTAAAAATGCTGGAACCTTGGTGTGTACACGTACCTTTCACAGAGAACTTCATTCCATGGGTTACCGTAGTCGTGCGGCTGCTCATAAGCCTTTCATCTCCACTCGGAATGCTACTCATCACTTAGCATGGTTTAAAGAACATTTATCGTGGACCGTAGATCAATGGTAACGGGTCCTATGGACTGATGAACCCAGATACAGGATTCATCAGTCTGATGGCAGTGTGTGGGTATGGCAGCAGCAGGGGGAGCGCTATTTACCAGAGTGTACTGTTCCTACAGTCAAGTTTGGAGCTGGCAGTGTACTCGTGTGGGGGTGTTTTTTGTGTGGTATGGTCCCAGTCCATTGGTTATCGTGGACAAACCTGTTAAACAGCACGTCTACCTCGATATTCTGGACAATTATGCCCTACCAACTCTGTGGCAAAACTATGGAACCGAGCCTCGTTGGTACCAGCAGGAGGATGCGCCGAGCCATAAAGCAAGAACTGTTACGGTGTGGTTTGATGATAATTCCGTATCGTGTGCGAACTAGCCAGCACGGAGCCCTGATCTTAATCCCACTGAGCACCTATGGGATGAATTATAGTGCTGCATAAGAAGTTTGGAACCAAGGCCTACTACTAAACAACAGTTAGCAGCAGCATCATGTACTGAATGGAAGCGCATATCTAACGCTGTGTTCCAAAACCTTGTCAAAAGCATGTCTCGAAGAATCATTGCATGCATTAAGGCCAAAGGTGGACTGACACTGTACTAATGTATGTCAATAAATGCTATGTTGTGTTTCTCTTCTAGGTGTCTGGTGACTTTTGTCAATATAGTGTACATACTGGTATACACCAAACAGCCAAATTATTACAACCACCTCCCTAATATGATGTTGGTCCTCCACATGCCACCAAAACAGCTTTTACCCAAGGAGCCATGGTTACTACAAGATTTCTAAAGGTGTCTTGTGGTATCTAGTACTAACATGTACCAGCAGGTTCTTTAACTCTTGTATATTATGTGTTTGGGGTGCTGCAGATTGGATTTGCTGTTTCAACACAAATCACAGATGCTCAATTGGATTGATGTCTGAGGAATTTGGAAACCAGGGCAATACCTGGAAGTCTTCCTCATGTTCTGCGAACCATTTTCAAACAATCCAGGCAGTGTGGCATGGTGCATTATCCTGCTGAAAGAAGACACTACTAGAGGGGAATACCTTTGCCCCATAAGAATGTGCCTGGTCTGCAATTATGCTTAGGTAGGTGGTAGATATCCTAGTTTCCTGCACACGAATGATTAGACCAAGGGTTTTTCAGTAGAGCTTTGCCCAAAGCATTACACTTCTTCTACTGGCTTGTTTTCATCCTACAGTGCATCCTCATGCCAACACTTCTCCATGCAAACAACACATATGCACCCAGCAGTGCTGAATTTGGGATCAATTTTAAGAGCCCGAAGTAGTCAGCACAAGCTCGCCCTAGCCGAGTTTCATATTGCAAGATAGAGCTGGGGCCCAAATGAGCCCCAAAACTATGATTAACCTGTTCTTGCGTTAAAAAAAATATCCTCTTCCAGATTCACAATCTCTCCCCACATAATAAACCGAAGTCTTTCTCTACTGTGGAGTGGTGAAGGGACCTCTATTTATTTCTTTAGTCTAGCCACAAGTTTCTTTAACCAGTCGTGTCTTCTTGAAATATTTCAGTGTTTGGGCATTAGGGAAAAATTGGGTGGCACAGCAATCTACGTCGTATACATTGTTCAATAGAATTAGCAAGGAGTTGCCGTGTAGAGGTAGGGGCCAAAATTGTCAGCATTCTAGCTGTAAAGTGTTATCTTGAAATTATAAATACTTTTGAACATTATGCATCCATTTTTACAAATTTTTCAGTTTTGTCACTTTTGTTTTCGGACCCCCCTTATCAAGCTGAAAGGCAAAACTTTTTTGGGGGGAATATTTAAGAATACTAGATACACGTTCTGATCATCGTTGGGAAAAAAATTATTTACAGTTACAGGGGAAATCTTTGCTACGTCCGATTTCCATTTTCGGACATTTTCCCTCCATTTTCAAGTTGAAATACAAATATTTATGAAATAAAATGATATTTAACAAAAATACTAAAATACTAGGCAGAGAAAAAATAAACACATCACGTGAAAAATAAAATTACGATTATGGGAGAAATCTTCACTGCGTCTAACTTCCGTTTTCGAAAGTTTTGATTGAAAGACGAAACTTCCGCTTTCGAAAGTTTCAGGCGGAAAACATACTCCACCTCTACTAATTGCCCCAAAGTTTCTGTTCAGTTATGCACCGATCTCGAGAATAACCCAAATTATGACGGAAAAGGAGAAATTCCTCGAAGCCGTCCCACTTTCATGCCTAAAAGATTACAGCGAAAGTTTTTCGCCGTTGAATTTCCGTTTTCGGAAATCTTTCCTCCATTTTCAAACTGAAATACAAATATTTATGGAATAAAATGACATATAACAATACTGGACAGAGGCAACATCACACAAAAAAAAAATTACGATTACGGAAAAAAATCTTTGCTTCGTTTACTTTTGTTTCTGGAAGACAAAATACCATCCTGAAGGCAATTTTTACGAATTGGTAAAATTCTTCGATGCGTAGTGTTACGCGCTGAGAAAAATTTCTGAGGCGTATTTTTACACGTCGAGAAAAATTCTCGACACATATTTTTATACGTTGAGAAAAATTCCCAATGAGTATTT
The DNA here is from genome assembly GCA_039090855.1 of Macrothele yani. Lineage (NCBI taxonomy): Eukaryota > Metazoa > Arthropoda > Arachnida > Araneae > Macrothelidae > Macrothele > Macrothele yani. The sequence continues at coordinate 31,724,938 of CM077025.1, forward strand.
TTACGCGTTGGTAAAATTTTGATGCGTACTAGACGCGTAATTACGCATTTCGGCGAACTCTGAAGATAATTATAGCTTATCCAGTACTAAAATGCGACATTTGCTCACATTCAACAAAGAGAGACAACTTCCACTCCTTTGCCGAGTTGAACTCTCACGGACGAAAGAAAACGCGTTTAAGTCAGGAAGACACAGAGTGGTAGCAGACACAAAAGTCTTTTGAAACTGCTCTCGCAGAACGTAGCACCCGCAACCCGGCCGACCCCCCATTAACCTACCACAGAGGAAAAATGTGACGTGACCCCATGATGTCCACAATGGTTGCTATGGCAACCCAGCGCTCAGGAATGGCTGGCGAGCAGCTGCTCTGACCCAACCTCACTTTGTTCTCCCGAAGAACTTGTGGCCTCAACTCCTATCACAATCAAAGCCAAGTGATCGGAAATACTGGCAATACACAAAAGCTGAGTATAAAAAAGATAAACCAAAAAGCTATCAAAGCCAATAACGTAGATATTGAGACAGATGACAATGGAATACAGAACTGAAAGTGAAGCTGAGTCAAAGTTCAAACAACGTGCAGCTTTATATTCTTTGGTTCAAACGTACAAATTCACATGGTTCGCAGTGGTTCCTGGGAAGCCCAGCTCTGGGCCAGCTGTCAATCAACGGGCAGTTCTGTTGTAGGTTGATGATGCGCTGCAGTCGACTTCATGATGTCAGAGTTTCAGCTCAATACAGGTTCTGTCGTTTGCACTTTATGCACGTGCGCTGCTCCATCCATTGGTAGTAGGAAAGAACGATCTCAGAGATAGGTATCGTGAACAACGGCGAGGAATCCTGAGATCACTGCAAAAACACTGCCGCTGGCTTTAGGCACATCTTACAATAGTGTTGGTGCTTATGCACTGCAGCTACGGCAATCAATGTGAACCAATTTACTATGCAAAGTCGTGAAGTTTTGGGGAAAAACTACACACATTTATGAGGGGGAAATGGTAAAAAAAAACCCCAAAAAATCTGAGATTTTCAAAATTCCTGATTTCCGGAATTGATTGCTCTAAAAATTCTGGAAATCTGCGGAACACAATCACCCTTGGTATTCTTCTTTCTGTTTGACCTGGGTATCCAAATACTCTCTCTCTCTCTCTTTTGTCTACACAGTATATATATATACACTGAGTTAGCATTGCATTAGGGACACTGAACTAATAACACACTGGTCCACCTTTTTGTGCAATCATGGATCACAGATACCTCAGAACAGGTTCTATAAGATTACAAACATTCTCCATATGTAACTTGACCCATGTCTGCTGCAGCAGCTCTGTCAGTTCATGCTCATTCTCAGGAGGAGGATCAGTAGTTCTTACACCCTGTTCTAGCATATCCAGCAAATGTTCAATTGGGTTATAATCAGGGAAGTTTGGAGGCAAAGGCAATGTGACAAATTTATTTTTACTCCAACCTCACTCAGTAGTTATATGAGCCCAATGACACAGCACATTTTCCTGTTGAAAGATGGCACTGTGGTCTGAGTAAACCTCTTGTGGATATGGATGGAGATTGTCAGTTAACAAGTCTCTGTAGTGTCCACAATTCAGTATGTGTGGCGTGATGATGACCAATGGAACTAGGACTTGCCAGGGAAAAGCTTACCAGAACAGAATGGCACCGCTGCCAATCTGCTGAAACCCAACTGCACAACCAGGGGATAAGGCTTCATGCTGTTTAAGCCATATGCGAACTGGGTCATCAGCATGGTGGGACAGAAAATGGTGCTCACCACTCCAAATGATTTTCTTCCATCTGTCAGAGGTCCATTTGCCAACATGCCTTGGCTCATGCCAGGCATTGTTTGCGATGACTAGGCATCATCATGGGTACCCTTGTTGGTCTTCAGCTGTGAAACTCTGCTCGAAGCAAAGTATGGCACGTGGGGCATGTCAAAATTTCACTGATGTTGTACCTGTGGGTCTGCTGGCTGACTGACTGTTGCATGTCATTGCTGAGATATCACTTGTGACACCCGATGCTCACCTCTAGGATAAACCATGCGTGGATGACCAATGTGAGCCCTTCTACTGGACGTCTGTGAATGGTTGATATAGTAGTATGGGAACAGCCAACAAGTGTGGCTGACCAATGTGAGCATTTCTGCTGGATGTCTGTGCATGGTTAATCCAGTTCTGGTACACCTTTGATACAGTAGTACGGGAGCAGCCAACAAGTGTGGCTGACCAATGTGAGCATTTCTGCTGGATGTTTGTGCATGGTTAATCCAGTTCTGGTACACCTTTGATACAGTAGTACGGGAGCAGCCAGCAAGTGTGGCTGACCAATGTGAGCATTTCTGCTGGATGTTTGTGCATGGTTAATCCAGTTCTGGTACACCTTTGATACAGTAGTACGGGAGCAGCCAACAAGTGTGGCTGACCAATGTGAGCATTTCTGCTGGATGCCTGTGCATGGTTAATCCAGTTCTGGTACACCTTTGATACAGTAGTACCGGAGCAGCCAACAAGTGTGGCTGACCAATGTGAGCATTTCTGCTGGATGTCTCTGCATGGTTAATCCAGTCCTGGTACACCCTTGATACAGTAGTACGGGAGCAGCCAACAAGTGTGGCTGACCAATGTGAGCCCTTCTGCTGGATGTCTGTGCATGGTTAATCCAGTTGTGGCACACCCTTAATACAGTTTTATGGGAGCAGCCAACAAGTGCAGCTGTTTTTTAAATATGGGCACCTGCCCTCTGTGCCCCAATTATCTGGCTGCAGCCAAATTTGCTTACATTGCAACATTTCCCCATTACTGGCAAACTTCTGCTGATTATGTACAGAGGATAAGGTGTGCACAATTCATAGTAGCAGCACGTGATGTTGATATCATGCGGTACTTTGCTCCGAATATGTAAAACAGGGGTGTTCCTAATGCAAAGCTAACTCAATGTACAATATTGGATATTTATTATCACCAGGATTTGGCAAAAATGTAATTGTTCCTACTCTGATGTATGGCAGTGAAACCTGGGTACTGCAGAAAAGACATAGGAGTAGTTTGTGTGCTGAGGTGATGCATTACTTAGGGGAAGGGGGATAAGACACACGCTGATCATGTAAGGAATGAAGATGCATTGCAGATGTGTAATGTGAGGCAAAATGTTGTAAGGTGAGGACTAATATTTTAGGTGGTTTCACCATGTTGAAAGAATGAGTGATGAGGTGCTGACTACTAAGATAATTTTTTCAGCCCAAGTGGCAGGAAAGAAAGGTAGAGAAAGGCCAAAAATATCTTGAGAGAACAAGATTGAGGAATGTCTGCTTGAGAAAAAGATAATGAGTATGAAGTACAAAAGATCTTGTATGCGAAGTGTGATGGATATTAATGAAGCTCGAGCTGTGTGCAGATATCACTGTAAATGGAGACATTTGATACACCAACAGTAAGTAAATTCTAGTTCTATCAGTTAAGTGTGTAGTTGGCACATGGTCTTTCTTTGAGGAGCTAACCTCTGAATCTCAGATAACAGCTTAATGATGTATATACACTGCTGGACAATTGCTAAGGACGGATCATAAATGGCTATATAGCGCATAAAAAAGTAAGTGTGGTTGGATGCCAAGTGAAATAAAATAATGTCAGAATGCCAGGACATTACAAGAAAGACAATTTATTGTGCTCTGAAATCCAGAAGGCTTTGGAACATGTTCAAGGGACAAACTGGCCATTTTGTGCAGAATACGTAAACGTGAAAAAAATGCAATTGGCGTTTCGGCGTAAGATGTCAACACGGGATATGGCCACCATGGAGGGCGATGCAAGATTCCACACATCGTGTCATGCTTTGCACACCATTATCAAGCAGCTGTTGGGGTAATTTATCCCATTCCTCTGTCAGTGCACGGATGAGGGTGTCCTTGTTTATTGGAGGGCATTGGTGACCAGCAAGACTCCTCCGCAAAGCATCTCACACATTTTCAATGGGATTCAGATCTGGAGAATGTGCTGGCCATACGAGGCGTTGAATATCCTCGCTCTCAAGACACTCCTGGACAGCGACAGTTCGACGACATGTTGCGTTGTCGTCCATGAAAATGAATCTATCACCGACAGCACCATGGAACATGCGAACATGAGGTAGCAGAACATCATTAATGTATTGTTGGCCAGTCATAGTCCCAGTTGGAAGCACATAGAGGGACGTACGGCCATCGATCATGATGCCAGCCCATACCATGACACTACATGTCGGATATCGGTCCCTTTCCTTATGTTTGCTGAACAATATGCAGTACCACTATCACGCCAGATCAGTTGTCGTCGACAATTAGATGATAGACTGTATCTACTCTCATCTGAGAAGAGGACAGCAGACCAGTCGTTATCAGTCCAATTGCGATGTTGATGGCACCATTGCAAACGGGCGGTACGGTGACATCTGGACGATGGGATGCACACAACAGGACGGCGGGCGTATAGTCCTCCTTCATGCAAACGTCTGGCGCCAATTTTTCGGGAGATCCGCTTGCCAGTAGCAGCCATAAACTGATTTGCTACCTCACTAGCTGTGCTGCTCCGGTGTCTTTTTGTTGATAGCCCTATGTACCGATCTTCTGCAGGTGTCGTTCTGCGAACATGACCTCCCCCGCGACGTTTGCTACACTCTCCATTTGTTTGAAATGATTTCCAAAGCCTTGAAACAACACTGTGGCTGACGTCGAACTCCCTGGCAACATCTGTTATTTTTCGCCCTTCTTCAATCTTGCCAATAATACGGCCACGCGTAAAATCATCTAGGTGATGTCGGGAAGACATACTGAAAATTGCAAGTTCGTCAATTGATTCTTTCCCTTTCAACTTTGCGTTTAAATAACAACGGTCAATATGCGTCAAATCCTTTATATCTCTTATCAGTGCTATGACGTTGCGAACAAGTTCGGCAATCCAAAATTTGCATACGCACAACACGTCTTACTGTATCGCACACTTATGCTAATTTCCACATTTTCCTGCCTTCCATTTTATGGTTGCTATTGTTATCCGTCGTTAGCAATTGTCCGGAAGTGTATGTATGTAGGATTCTGTGATCAATGCTAGAAAAGAATAAAGTCAACAATGCATGTAAAAATAACTGTAAGACCTTAATACACTGGCGGAAAGTGAAAAAAGAACACCAAGAAGGAGACGTCTGATACGAACGAAATTTATACAGCATAATAACAGAATACAGAGGATAACGTGATCAAAACATTATGGCAAAATACAGCTGTATTTGCTGGTAAACTGAAAAATAACATTTCCATGTAACATGGTTAGTACGAGGTTGAAACACCATGAAACTGCATCACACTGTGCAATTCTGGCATGAAGTCTGTCGTACAGATGCTGGATGTAAGTTTGGGGTATTGAGTTTCAAGCATCCTCAACCCGGACGCATAAATCGGGGATGGTCATGGCTGGCCGTGGAGACCGGATAAGTCGTCCCATAAAATCCCACACGTGCTCAATGGGGGACAAATCCGGTGAATGTGCAGGCCATGGAAGTTGTCTCTCACCCTGAAGTGCATGTTGCGTTGTGGGCGTGCGTTATCTTGCTGGAAAACACCACGATGGAACGACCTTACAAATGGCACAACAACAGGCTGAATGATGATGTTGATGTAAGAGGTGCTGTTTAACATAGATAGCTGATCGCTCCACACACCAGGAGACCAGGTGTAGGCCCTGTGTGTCGTTGGAGTATGCAAGAAAGGTGGAGACGCTCCCCTGTGTGTCTGCGACCACGCATACGGCCATCGGAGGCTCCCAAGCAGAATCTGCTTTCATTGCTGAACATGACAGATCACCATTGCGTTCTCCAGTGCAGAGGTTGGCGACACCACTGCAGCCGTTCCTGACGGTGGGCTGGAGTCAGAGGTACACATGCCAGAGGCACACGTGCACGCAGTCCTGCATCCAGTAGACGGTTGCAGATTGTTCGCACAGTCACCTGAGGTGCAACGGCAGCTCGGATTTGCGTCACAGTGGATGTTCTGCTTGACAACGCCGCTCTTCTTGTGCGTCATTCGGTCCGCTCATCAGTCCGTCTGCGACTCCTGGTTCCAAATCTTCTCGTGTGGGAATGTTCCTCGGACCATCTACGCCACCATTGTACCACCACCGATACTTCCCGCCCAATTCGTTCCGCAATACGACGATGCGACCACCCGGCATCGCGGAGTCCGACTAGACGACCTCGCTCAAAGTCTGATAACTGCTGAAATCGTACACGTCTTCAATGTCCAGGCATTGCAGCTTCTTCAGGGTTTTCGCACGTGTCCGTACGCCGACGACTGATTACATTCACTTTGCCGTACTCCTCAAATACCACCGACGATAATTTGCATATTATGCCATGCTGTGGCGTCAGCGCTCACCGGTTGGTCCCGAAATTAACATCACACCTACGTAAACTCGACCCCATTAACATATGTAAATTTCATGATCGTCCGCCAATTCCTTCTTGGTGTTGTTTTTTCACTTTCCGCCAGTGTATTTCTAGAAAACAAAAACAAAAAAAAGTGAACATACCTTGCTTGTATCACAAATTTCAATACTAATTATCACTTCGCAAGAAACAATGAGTAAACAACGCAATTAAAGGATTTGCTTCACATCACACGGTTCTTGCTCTTGTAAATCAATCACTAGATTTTCACTCTCCATTAACCTATCAGACGCTGAGGAACTGTCACTTTCAGTAATATCATTACGGTCCTGGTAGACAGGGTAAGATGGTGGTGGGGAAACAACACAAGGAGACCAAACAGTAGCTGGGTGCATCGATGAAAGTGGTGAAGCTTGCTGGCATGATGACTGAACACCAACAGATGGTGGGGAACCTGTGTAAATGAAAGTCACATTATTTGTACCAAAACAAAACATCTGCTAACAATTACTTTGTATGGCAACAATTAGCTTGCACAGCTAAAGATTCACAGCTGAAATACATGTAAATAAGCAATTCCTACAGCCTCTTTATTTAACAAATGCATTAAAACTTTAGAGAAACTATGTTCACTAAAGGAACAATGCTGAGCCAGATCGGAAAGTACTGACCACTAAAAAATACTATAAAAGGACAAAACACAGGAAAACTGGTTCCAACCAGCATGTAACTTGGCCAGTATCTCGTGGAATTTTGCAACACATTACGCTGAGTCGCAGCACACTACTTGGGCCAGGCATGAGAATAGATGATATGCAAAGGAGAAGAAATCAAATTTCCCAATAATAAAATACAAAGTGCTCTTGAACGAAGTCTAAAATCAGGATGTTGCAACATATCCATGAATTTTAGATTACATTTTTTCACTTTTAATGATCTTTAATACCAAATACAAATCAAACATTATCAAGGACAGATGTTTGAGTACCCCCCCCCCCCCAAAAAAAAAAAGCTTGTTACTTAACCATTTGTACCCTAAGCTCTAGCAATGGATTACAGTTTAACCAATATTAATCAAGTTAGTTAATGGGTTAAAATAAATAAAATAACTATTATTAATGTGACAAACTAGTCCATGTAGAACTTCTTTCATTTATATTTTTAACAGTCAGGGTTAGGTTTATTTGCAGCCTTATTGGTAGTACAACTTGCAATGTGTTTTAAATTATACTTTCAAAAAGAAAAAAGAAAGAACGTAAAAATAATGTGCTGCTAGAAGTAATTCAGTATGCAACTAAAGAAAGTTGTGGTTCACCTTTCATTAATTACTTACATATCTAAATCAGTATAACTATGGAAAGACTGTTAAGTGTTGTTCAACAAAGTATGGATGGGATAGGACACAAAATTGTAGCAAGTTGTAAAGCCATGCTAAATTGCAAAGATAGGAGGGTGCAAAGTAAGGCATTACTGCATGATCAGAGGGGAAGGATAGACAAGCTTTGTAGCCTATGAACAAGCAGATTACAGAAAGCTTGAGTAAAGAGAGTTGGGTACCAAACATTGCCTTCATTAAAATGAATGAAAGTAAAAAATAAAAAATGACAAATTATTAGTAAAAAGTGTAACAGTGCAGAGAAGAAAGAGAAAGAATTTTTTTAAATACATTTTTCCTAATGAAATGCATGTTTTTATTCTCTTTTTGTACATCAATTAAAACGGATCAATAACTTTTTTTAAACAACAATTAAAATTGTTACTTACTTTGTCTATGCTAGAAAGCACACAATGTCATGTACAGTTATTGACATGACAGAGTGAAAAGCAGCAGTATTGCTGTTTAAACTTCAATTCCATTTAAAATGCATATTTTCCCTCTTCTCAGCCACTTCTTGCTGTACCAAGGAAAACAGCAAGCATTTTCCATTTTGTTTAAAGTGAAATTATAATTCAAAATAGAAACTCGAAACTTCCTGTTGGCTTTCTGAGATTGATAATGTCTTCTCTGCCTAATGAACAGGCAGTCTAGTTTTTCAATTTTCATGATGATGATGGGCAAAACATGCAACAAGAATAACAAATAAAGGTAAGACGATCATGCTAGTCATGTTAAGAATAGAACTTTTACAAAAAGTTCCGTAAGTTGGGAGCTTTAGACCTTGTCTTAGGTCTTCATCACACCAATGGAAGACTAAGATTGTTTCCAGATTCTACATTTGAATTTTTGTTGCCAGATCTTAGAATCGATCTCCAGATTATTGGGATGTAGAGAGGAGATTCGGAATTGCTAGTCTTTGGGTTGAAAAGAATTTCCAGGCTTTCACGGTAATGGAGGGCAAATAGATTGTCAAAAGAAGCAATATGTTTTGGTTCGTTCCAGCAGGGAATTGCAGAGGTGTCTTCCATTGTTAAAATAGACAAGGCTGTATTTGGGTAGGCTTTCAAAACATCTTTCTTGTTTCAATTCTGTGGTTAATGCTTCTGTATGTGCTTCCAATGTATAAGTTATCAATTGTTGAAGTAGAGATAGGAATGCAGTAAACTCCTGGGAGATCCAGATTTTCAACTTTGTCCCTACCACTTTGTAGAAGTTTCAAGATGCTTGGGGTGGATTTAATAGCAAAATGGTAACCAAAACTTCTGAAAAGAATTTGTAACTTATAAAAATAGGAAGGATGGCAAGGAACAGAACTGGATAATTTCAGGTTTTCTTTCTTTTGAGGATGGAGCAGTGGCGGCTCGTGGTAAGCTGAGATGGGGGCTGCATCTCAATTTTGTAGATATCACGATACCACTTCGAAAGTTAAGTTACTGCGCCTGTGCTGACGCTGTCCGTTTAATAATAATAATAATAACAATAATATATAAATATATATACTGATCGAAAGTGCTTTTTTTTTTACAAGAAATTAATATTTAGATTTTATATTTAGCGATTGATGGGGAAAATGTAAAGGTACCGATACCTAAATTAGGCAACAGATATTAAGCGATGACCACATTGTCACATTTATGAAGAAAATAATCGACCTATAAAACTTCGTCGGATACATTATTTCTTAAAAAGAAACTGATTAATCAGTGCATCCTTCCAGTTTTTACGCATGGAGCACAGACATGGACCTCAACTAAAATAGACAGACAGACGTTGCAGACAACTGAAAGAGGCATGTAGAGATGCATTGTTTGATGTTACCTGGAATGATACAAATAGGAACTCGTGGATCAGGAAAATGACAAGAGTGGAAGACATGGTCAAAATTCCTGAAATTGCAATGGGGTGGACATATTGCTAGAAGAAAGAAACACCAACGGAAAGTTGAAATATTGAACTGGATAGCAAGGGAAAAGACAATATCCAGAAGATGACAAGAGGGAGATGGGTACATGAAATTCGAAAGCATGAAAAAAACTGACTCAAGGCAGACTGTTGTGGAAGAAGAAACTTGGAGACTTTCATCCAGCAGTGGATTGATGGTGGTTACAAATTATATATACATGCATATACTGTACGTATATATATATATATATATAAGGACAAAAAAATTAATGCTTGTGCCAGTGGTAGCGGAGACACACCCAAGGTCATGTACGCGTTCTCAAGTGTCTCATTGTGACCCCTAGAAATATGACAATATATATTTTTTCTTCTGATACACTCCCTTTGAAACTTCGACTTGATACCGACCACTGCAACTTGGACGGCGATGAAAAACATTTTGGGGAATTTTGAAGGGTCTTCTAGAATTTCGCGACGAGTTGTTATTGCGATACTCACACACCGGCATTCTCTTTAATAAAAACGGATTGCAAACATATTCAGTCCAGTTTTAATTCTGAAGCCATCATGATAACAATTTAGTGTAGAAAAATTTGTTTTCCAAAATTTACCAACTTCGTAAATTTTCTAAACAATGATATCTGATTAAATGTTCTTTTCAAAGTAATTAAGTACACTACCTCAATTGAAATGCGTAGCTGATTTTTGGGAGGGAGAAGGGATGCAGCAGAAAAATAAAATGTATCCAGGGGAGTGACTTCAATGATTTTTGGTGAATAAAAATTTATGTGAGTTTAAAAGCGAAAATTTCGCTGTGCTTGGTAAGTGAAGAAATCAATTTTGTGCAAGTATTTCGCTGCAGAAATTAGTATCTCTCTCTCTCTCTTTTTTTTTTTTTTTTCAATTTATCCAATACTGAACTCTATTTTTAATCGCAATTTGTTCACATGCCCATTTTGACCAGAAGAGAAAATATACATAAAACTTTTTTCGCAAAAGTCCCTGCATTCCGGCAACTGAGTATTGGTATTAGATGGGAGCAACATTGTTGTTAGAATTATTACGTTGAATAAAAGCAGGAACAAACCAAAAATTGGAAGAAAAAACAAACCAGGTTGAGTAATACATTCAAACGTACTTTATTTAATACTTTATTTCAACATTCGTCATTATTTTTAATTCATTCCCCTATTTTATGTCTTATTCGGAAGCACAAGAACCGTATTAATCAACAAAGCACACAGGCCCGGGGATGTGTTCCCACCCAACGAAAGACTGCAATCGCGAGCAACCCTGCAAGCGAGAGCTGCCATGAATGCACTCCCCGGGGAAGTTTTATTCAAAGGAAACGAACTGATGTGGGAATAGGCAGAGTTTCCCACATGAGTTGGTTTAAATAGCCGTCAGGGCTGCAAGAAGCGCAGTCCGTGACGTTCTTCCCGCTCTCAGTGGTGTTATGCAGGGAAAACTTCCAGTTGAGTTCAGAAAACTGCAGTCATGGCATTATGCTGGGAAAACTTACAGCGGTGTTCACAAAACTTCTCTATCTTGGTACGTCATGAAAAAAAACTGCTTTGTGTAGGGGGCTGCAGCCCCACAGCCCCATAGCAGGAGCCGCACCTGGGATGGAGGCATTCAATTTTCAACTTGTTTTCATATTTCTTTATGAGAGTGTTGACTGTAAGAGCAGGGAAACCAAGAGAGAGGGCTATTGTAGAAATTCTAGAGAATTCTTCTTGAAGAGATAGTTGGTTGTTGCAAATGATATGAGCCCTGTGGGTGTAAGACTTTAATGCTGCAAGCTTGTAGAGATGCAAAGTGAGTGATTCGAAGGGAATGATGTTGGTGGCAGCATAAAGTTTCCGACACACGGAACGAGTGATGGAGACATCCAGGAAATCAATTTTGTTTTTTACTTCCTTAACAACAAAATTGATTTCATTTGATTCAAAATTAATTAGTTTATTGGCTTGTTATTAGTTAGTTTATTGGCTTGTTATTTGCACTTCAAATCATGAAGATAAACTTTCGTCATAATGTGAACTCTCTGGCTTCAATTCCAACAACAATCAAAATACACTGTTTATATTCATTCTAACAACAGCTCTCTTTTATTAATCTCCACACATAATTCAATATAACTCTGTGTAACATTCGTTCAACAAATATGCATAACAGCTTTGCATACTCATAAGACACCTCTCTAACAAGCTACTTGTATACATTCAATGTTTATCTCATATCTTGCACCAACTCACTGTCTGTGATGCCAAAATGAAACAAAAAAAAAACCTCTTCAGGGAAGTAATGTGTCATTCAGTCAGAAAATGTTGACTGAGACAAAACCAAATTCATATATGAACACAGAAACTCAAAAGGAAGGTTAAATTAGAGGTATATATATATACCGTTCGCAAAAAAAAAAAAAAAATTAGCACCCTAAGAATGTCGTTTGATCCCGACGAAACTCTGCATGCACGGCCGAATATTCAAATGATTAAAAAATAATGGCCAGTGAAAAAATAGTGTCCCACCACAGAGCATGGAGACTGCATATCGAGGAGGGTATATCAAGAGCAAAGCTCGCAGAGCCGCGAGTGCATGATAGCAAAGCTCAACTATTTTTGATAAATTGTGTAATTTTGAGAATATTAATACTTTTGAACATCATGCATCAATCCTTATAAATTTTCCAACCTCGTCACTTCCATTTTCGGAAATTTCTCTACCCCTTATATCAAGCAATACGCTGTCAAACACTTATGGGGGGGGGGGGATAGCAATAACGGGAGAAATTTTTGATTCATCTGATTTCTGGTTAGCAAAAATTTTCCTTCCTTTTCAAGCTGAAATACAAATATTTACCGAATAAAATATTTAACAACAATAATGGGCATAAGCAACATTGCGGGGAAAAAAACAACAACACGATTACAGAAAAAGTCTTAACTCAATCGACCTTCCATTTTCTAAAGTTTCGTAAAGGTGGAATTCCGTCCTCCATGACCCCCCCCCTCAAACCTCACAAAATTTCTGTTCAGTTAGGCATCGATCTCATGAGTGACCAAAATTATAATGAAAGAGGTGGAATTACTTGCAAAACGATAACGAAAAGGGTGGAATCCCTTGAATTTGCAGAAGAATCTGTTGCCTGAAGATTATGGGCAAAATTTTGGCCATCAAACTTTCGTTTTTGCAAATTGTTGCCCACAGTATCAAGCTGAAATACAAACATTTATGCAATAAAATATTTAGCAATACTGGACAGAGGCAACATTGCGAGAAAAAAAAATACTATTACGGCAAAAATTTTCACTCCGTTTAACTTCAGTTTTTGGCAGTTTTAAAAAACACAAAATACTGTTCTCAGATGGAAAATGAAACCCCTTCCCAAAAAATTATTTTCGCTTTTGCATTTATCTCGAGATTGATCTAAATGATGAATTAAAAAAAAAAGAAAAGAGCAGAGTTCCGCGCATTTGCGGAAGAGTCTTATGTATGCCGGTATTTCAAACCCAAAACATTTTTGGCTGGTGGAGGGTCTGATCAACACCTTCCCTGACTTTTTCCTGACGGACGAAAATACTAGACTTTTCCCGGATTTCCCATTCGCTGGTCACCCTGTTGCTATACATAGATATCTTAGTAAGGAACTAAGCCGTGCAAATCACATAAAAAAATGATGAACCAGGAAAACATATCAATAGTCCGAAATGGTGAAAACAGAATTCTCCAGCCACAGGTGTTTCTGATTTTGTGCAGAGGTCTAGTAAGGCATATGGTGACTAAGACAATGATACAAGTGTCACACCAATGTCTCATGCTGTTCGCAAGGTAAACAAGGAGACTAAGTGACAGCAAATCCCACTCCTGAACTAGAGCAGATTGGAGTTCAATAGTTCTGGCAGGAGGTTTACGAACTGCAATGCATCTACCCAATGCACCTCACACATGCTCTATTGGGGTGAGGTCAGGGGAATGCACTGGCCACTGCATACCGTGGATATCTTCACATTCCAAAAAATCATCAACAATAACAGCTCTATAAAGTCTTGCATTATCGTCCATGAACAGGAAAGTACACTACTACCTCTTTAATGGTACATTTCTTGAATGTCTGTGGGGAAATAACAGGTTCTCTCCAGATGAGAACACGATCTGCTGCCACTTTCAAGATTGAACCTGGATTCATCAGAGAAGAGGACATTGTTCCATTGATTTTTGTCCCAGTCTCGATGTTGTCTGCACCACAGTAACCTGGTATTTCTTTCTGATGGAGTGAGTGAGATACAAACTAAAGGTCTGCCCACATATAGTTTTTGTTCATTGAGCTGTCCGTAAACTGTCTGCCTTGAAACAGCTGGTGCACTAGCCAACTGCTCTAAAGCAAGCACACTTGCTGACATCAGCCGGTTACATCTCACTCTTAGTCCACATAATTATCATCCTGAGCCATTGTAATCTGTGAACGACCCACCACAGGTTGACAATCAACATCTCCGGTATCCTGGTGCCTTCTCCAAAGTCTGGATACAATGAATTGATTCATGCCAGTGGCTCTGGCAACATTACTTTCTATCAGGGCAAACTCCAACATTCCAATAATCTGACCACATGTAAACATATCCACTTGCCTTTTTCCTGACATACTACTATAATAAAAAATAAATTCTACTACTGGCAAGGTAGGGTGCAAAGACAACTAGAAATGTTACTTTTAGGATTTTTGCAGCTCTTTCTCAACTGTACAAATGTGCTGCTTTGTCTATCATTCGTCACATGATATTGTCACGATTTCCACATTTTCATTTACCCTCTGTACTTTGCTTTATTACCCTTATTCCCCCCCTATGTTTGTTCTGAGATGTCTTTTTATAACTATGCTTAACCTTTGGACACCAGTGTAGTTATTTAATGAAAACCTCACCAAGTCACAATTATTATGCACATTTCATATATTCACATTTATCAAAATTGAAGTAATAAAAAGAAAAATAATGTAATGGCTTTTTTTAATTAATAAATTCAAATTTTAGTTTTTTATGTATGCTAATATTAAAGAAGTAAAAACTCTGGAAGCTCTAACACAATCAAATCACTTTTAAATTTAACTGGAAAAACAAATTCTTATATTTTTAAAAGATACAATCACATTTATCAAAAGAAGATGGAAAATATAATTTAACAGATTTTTGTGAATACTTAATGTGAGCTAAGAACTTGACATTTTGCTGTACCATTTATTTTTGTTATACAGAGAAGCCTCCATTAACAAACACCTCCAAAAACAGCAAATTTTGTTTTGTTCAGAACAGCTGTCGTACGATTAATATTAACATAATATCTAAACAACGAAATCCCTCAACAGCGGTCAATCTACACCCCAGTTAGCCCTGAAAGAGAACTAATGGACACTTCCCCACCTTAGGATTTTATGTACTCCCTTTGAGAGACAGATAAGATCATAACAAATAATATCGCTAAAGGAACTGTGCCTTGGTCAGCATGACTTGGATTACAGCAGGGTACAATGGAGTGCTTAAAGTGAAAGAAAGGAGTTAAAGTTCAGTTCTATGTGATGCAAGCTATATGAGTCATCGCCTTTTGATTATTGGGGGGCACGGACATATCTTCTCTTACTTCCCAACTTTCTTGTTCTTCTCACTATAAAATCATGCATTATTTTTACTTGAGAGCTATCCACCTTTAGATACTTCATGATGCAATAACCCGTATGTTAGGGGTAAAATCATTACATTGAGCTCTTTCAAGGGTGAGTGTCAACAATGTATTTATTCAGTTAAAGTACATTTTTTCACCTATAATTCAATGACATTTCATGAGCAGGCCTAGTTTATAAAATCAAATCTTGTTTTACACAACCTTGATTTAGATGCAGGAACATAATAAGTCTATAGTTTCCATTTAATCACAAACTGATCCAAAAACACTCCTCCTCCTGTCCCTGCTTGATATGAAAATCTTTGCCACTGCTTCACAGATCGATGCTGGAGACACTAGCAAAATGCGGACAAGGTTTTCAACATTTTCAGAGAGACTTCTAACTTCCTTTGTCATTTTCCTTAAGGCTTCCCTAACATCGCCCAAGCAAGCAACCTGACCTTGAATTTTCTGCATGAAAAGTCGCAATTCTACTTCTAACATCGAAGAGTCAATTTCAGGGTATTTTTCTACAATTTGAAAGTTTTCTCCTTTGATGAGTATATTCTCCAGTTTAACCTGTAACTGAACACCTTTCTGATGAAGGATATGATTCTGGAGTCCCGCCACTGCTGTATCCAGCACTTGAAAGTACTGCTTCCTGTAGAAAACTTTGCATGAACTGAATTCATGTGGCTCTGCTGGTTCATCAAGTTGTTTTGGAGGACACCTGGCTCTTGGAAGTTTTATAGGTTCCAGAAGAAGTTCTTCTATCCTTTTCTCACTGTCTGTGTAGATAGAAGAATACCGTTTATTAGTCCTTAGTCCATTTAGCCTATCAATGGCCATTTCAAGTGACTTAACAAGTCCTGCTAAAGTGTGTTTTCTCCCAAGGAGTTCAATGTAATGATTTTACCCCTAATTACTTGTACAATACCAGCTGACATACACATTATTCTAGTTTCAAGGAGTAGTTTTTCAAGATTTCGTCATCTGCGAGCTTCTGTAAATCTATCTTGCCGGACAGAGAGGTCTGATCTTGGCAATATTTCCTACAGGGCACTGGGCTTTTATCTCAAGGACATTTCGGAATAAAGCAGTAGCCTTCGTCCTAGAGAAGAGGATTCCCAGCTGATTTGCTGATTCCATGGATTTTTCACAATTAAGCTTGAATTACAGCTATCCTTCATGACTAAATTTGAGCAATGGGCACTACAATGCACGTAATCTGCCAAAGGTTGCTTTTCAATTATGATAGACTGTGCACCTTTCATATGCCCACTCATGTTACCAGCTCCATCATAAGTCTGACCCCCGAAGATTTGCCAATGGGAGTTGCAAATTTTTGGAGAATAAAAAAAAATCAAGTCGAAAATTTTTGGAGAATACAAAACCGGTAGGCTTACTGTATTTAGTACAGTAATAAGAAATTCTCAAGGTTTTAATTGATTTGCAAAAAATATTCTCAATGTTTTAATTGATTTGTAAATCCCCCTCCCCCCATGTCAAAGTAGCCTGTCCCTCAGCTCCCCATTTGGCAAAATATTGGGAGGGACGTGTCCCCGAATCCCTATAGGCCATGACGCCCATATGCGAGCTCTAGTTGATGAATATGTTTAAGTCTCTCCAGGCTATGGAGGTGGTTGCTAGTGCCTGGAATGTTTCCCACTGGCAGTGGTATCTCTTGGTTTGATCTCTGTGGGTTCTGTTCTTGTTTCCAAGCACACAGCCAGCTAATTGTGCAGCTACATTTCACTGTCTAACATTTTTCATTCTTTATTTCCAAAGGCATACACTAACCCTAATCTTCTAGCTTGCTACACTATATGGACAAAAGTGATTGAACATCTCCACGAAAGGTGCAATAGTGTACTCTTGCAGCGGGCATGTAGTTGATAAGGTATAAAAATGGCAACGGAAGTATAGATGCAAATTAGCACTCGCCATATGGCAATTAATCAATAACTTTGGCGATTAAATTTATTTTAGTGGTTACCAGTTTTACTATTTGTGTTTTTTAGTGCCAATTTACAAATTTTAATAATTCAGAAGTAAAAGGACGTGAAACCAGCCCTAGCTAAGGATGGGCAAAAAAAAAAAACCCTCGATGTTTTTGAACATGGAAGTTTTGCCACCGATCGGTGTTTAAACCTCTATGTTGCAGATCCTTTTTAGTGCGACTCGGCTGATTTGTCGGTTGCGGCCTGTTATGCAAGAGTACGGTGGGCAGAATGATTGGCCCATGATTTTGACCCGAGTAGTTCATGAATCAGACAGCAGATATCGACGTGAATGATCATATCATTTATCAGTCATATCGCTTTGAAATGAAATCTCCACAAATCATATTGTCAAAGAGCGATATTATAGAAATAATAAGAATATACAGTAAGAATCGAATCGAGAATAAGTTCACGTTCACTATAAGTGTTCCACGGACTTTCGCCGAGTAACTGGAGGAAAGCTAATTTTAGCCAAAACGTTTCCTACTACAGTTGAGCCAGGGCTGCTCACATGGGATGGTGGGTGAATTTATATAGCGTGACACTGTCGGACAGAAATCACTTTTTGGAACCCTGTCAGGGTGCAATAATGTGCAACTCGCAGTCCAATAACGACGGCGTGTTTATTTTTCTTGCAAACTTTCACAGCGCAGGAGAATGATATGATGTATTTTATTACTAGAAACTCATCACATTCATTTCTTTTTTCCCAAACAAATCGACAGAGTCGCAAAACTCCGCGAATTATCTCCCACATCTTTTTCCAAACAACTTGTGTGTTAGCTGAGGATGAACTTCATTGACAATTTGTTGCTCAGTATTTGCAGATGCGCTTTATGTTACGGGGCCGAAATTTTTGTAGATTATTTGAAATGGCTAATTGTTGTGAGAGTGAAAGTTTAGTGATGATTTTGAATCACCTTAGAGTAACACCAGTCTGAGGGTATTTCCAAAATTAAAGGAGTTATCCATTATATATAATTTTTTCTTACAGAAGGAAGAATAGTTTTTGAACATTCATTTTTAATTTGTAATTTCTATTTCAAAAAAATTATTTCATGTAAAGTTTTTTTTTTTTATTCATTTATCTGAGAAATAATTACATTTGTAGAAATGTTAAAAAAAATCTTATAAAGTTCAAGAAAAATTTCAGCCCCCAAAATGTATGGGAATCTAATCTTGAAACATACGGTTTCTAGGAAAATAACTTAACATTTCTGGCATATACACAAATATTACAAGGGTTTAAATCTCGATGTTGCAGAAGCCGATACATTGCGGTTTCATTACCAATGCTTGAAACTGGTAAAGAATATTTTCTACGTAAAGTAAATAAATTTCTTTTTGTGGCATTCTTGTATAGAGGAAGGGAATATAATCTTTTCGTGTCATGAATTGGGCGTTTGGTTGATGTTTCGTCAGCAAAATCTGGTTCTTTTCCTCGGTACAACAGAAACCGATACATCGAGGTTTCTACCGATCCATGGAGCGTTTTAACAAATAGTATTGGTTACTCGTTTTAGAGTGGTGAGTAATCACTGTTATACTGAGCAGAGATTTTACCCATTGATGTACCCATTTACTGCTGCAAATGGAAAAGTACGAATTATT
Organism: Macrothele yani; assembly: GCA_039090855.1. Classification (NCBI taxonomy): domain Eukaryota; kingdom Metazoa; phylum Arthropoda; class Arachnida; order Araneae; family Macrothelidae; genus Macrothele; species Macrothele yani. The sequence continues at coordinate 31,743,922 of CM077025.1, forward strand.
CGGCTAATTAATACAATGATAGTCTGAAGAAGCTATGTCGGGACTATATGCTGGGTGCTCCAAAACTTCCCAGCCAAGCGTCAATAACATTTCCTTGGCCGATTTTGCTACATACTGCCTAGCGTTGTCATATGCAGTAATTTCACGGGATGCAATTTTTTGCCTGTGAATGGACGTTTCCGACAGATTTCTTAGTTCAATCGCAATTGTTGCTTGTAGCGATCAGCAGTAACAGTTTGACCCTGTTCCAATAGTTCATAATAGGGCAAACCCTTCATATCCCACCAGATGCACAGCAGAACTTTCTTGGAGTGAATATTGCATTTTGGTGTTGAAGTTGTTGCTTCACAGGGGTCTACCCAGTGTTTTTTGCATTTGGGATTGTCGTACCATATTCACTTTTCATCACCCATAACGATTTTCCACAGGAAAAACTTGTGTTGTTTATTCAACAAATTCAAACACTTCATCATGACAAGATCATCCTTGTTCCTCTGGCTCAGGTCATATGGCACCCATTTTCCTTCCTTCTCAATCTTTCCCATTGCACGTAAACAATAGGAAATGGTTTGTTGAGTTATCCCCAGTAGTTCAGCTAGTTCTTTTTGCGTTTCAGACGAATCTTCATCAAGCAATGCTTGCAGTTCCTCATGTGCAACCTTCTGCGGGGCGTCGCTATGTTCTCGATTGCTAACATCAAAATCACCTGCTTTAAACCATCTAAACCAAAAAACTCACACCTGCTTTTCGATACAATATTTCCCCCAGAACAGATCAATGTTTTGCAGTGCTTTTTCCTTGATGAAATTCGTAACGAATACAGTGTCAAATAAATTCATCTTCCATCTACTGATGTGCAAGTGTGTTTGACTGTCGGGCAAACTTCTGTGTCACATTTTATACACTGGACCAGTTACGGTCACATGACAACACGAGGGAATGTCGGATATGTAAATTAGCGGTATATGGCACACAAAAAACACTTTAAAATTTATTTGTACACCTAATACATATCAAACAACGTAATTCATAATGGCTCTCAAAATTTTAGTTTTTCCAAATTGCACTAAATCCAAATTTTAGATGCATCTTCTTAATTTTTTTCTTTGATGTGGCTCTTGCTTGATTTCTCCTAAAGGCATCAGTTACTTCTTTCTACCTTGGACAACAGATATCTAGTGAGAGCCATATCAAACAAATAAATAAATAAATAAAAATAATGGGCACATACAGCTTGGGCTGCACAGCATTTGGAAGCAACAGCACAATTTTCAAGAGCAATTTACCATTACGTCTTAAAAGAAAATTGTTAAATCAGTGCATCCTTCCCATTCTTATTTATGGATCAGACACATGGACTTAACTAAAAAACACATACACAGACTGCAGACAACTCAAAGAAACATGAAGAGATGCATTCTACTGTAACCAAGAAAGATAGGAAAAGGAACTCCTCATAAATCAGGAAAATAACAAGATTGGATGACATCATGATCAGAGTGAAGACCTTTAGTAGGCAATTGGGTTGGACATTTTGCAAGAAATGACCACCACTGAAAAACAAATACAGGGGAGTCTGTGCACAAAGTCTGTTTACAACTTTAAACATTTATTACAGATACAAGTGAATAGATAAGCCTGTGCAATTGCTTACATAGTGACGAGCAAATGTGAAAGTTTTTTATGTCTTATTTAAAACACTTCGATGTGGGCACCATCTGTTGCACGAATCGCAAGATGGTAATCGATTTCTCGCTATGTCCATTGTAACACAGCTTGATCAATGATGGCAATACTGTCGATTCAGATCGTTGATATTCTGTTCTTGTGTTTAATACACAATATTTTTTCATAGGAGATCTTTCTGGGATCAATACACAATATCTTTCACATAGCCCCATAGGAAGAAGTCCACGGGAGTGATAATTGGGAAACGAGGTGGCCAGGGAATGGGGCTATTCCTTTCCAATCCACCCATCTGGAAATGAGTGGTTTAGGAACAAATTAACATGCACTCCCCAATGAGGAAGTGCAATATCCTGCTGGAAGATGATGGTTGGTTAAAGGTCTTCCAGCTGTGGTAACATATATTCAATCATCAAATAGAAGTCATCGCTTTTTCCACGTTTATAAGTGAGTCACGGAAAAATTCTCATCAGTTGCCACTGGGAATCGAACCCAGGTCTTCCAGTTATGCGCCAGTCATGCTTCCACTGCACCACAGTGGCCTCGAAATTCTCCAGACTCACATACGACAAACTATCAAACCACCTGGCAGGTTGCTTCTTTGGAGCCCCGCACAATGCTCGGGATTCACCAAAGATGAACAGCAGCAACTGAATAAATAACTAGAAAGCGAATGAATGATAAATACACAGTTGACGTGGATTAGGAACATTAAATAGAAATCATCACTCTTTCCACGTTTATAAGTGAGTTATGGAAAAATGCTCATCGGCCGCCACCGGGACTCCTTATAAACGTGGAAAGAGCGACTACTTCTATTTGATGGTCCTTATCCATGTCAACTGTGTATTTAATATATTCAGTCAAAACATCAAGGTAAACATCAGCAGATATTGTTTTTTCTACAAAGAAAAATGGCCCAATGATTAGATTGCACGTGATTCCACACCACACATTTACCTTTGGACTATCCTGTTGAACCTCCCAATCACATGGGGGTTTTCAGTTCCAAAATTCTCACATTGTGTTTGTTCAGCTTTCCTCAGACATGAAAGGTTGCCTCATCTGTAAAACAAACATGAGTGAGGAAGTCTATACTTCAGAAATTCGTTCCACCATGTGAACACCAAACTCTTTTTTGCCTAGGTTTATCATTCGATTCAAGTGCCTGCAAGAGCTGAAATTTGTACGTGTATAGTCACAAATGCTTCCTCAGGATTTTGTGCACTGCTGAACGTGCTAGTTTTAACTGTCTGGCAGCAGTACGGATGGATTCTGTTGGGCTATGAGCAAATGACTCGTGCACACGATCCATGTTTTCATCAGATGTTCTTGGTCAATCGGTTCTCTCTTTATCAACACTGACCCTGCCTCCATAAATTTCTGTGCCACTTGCAAATTGACAGACATGACAGTGGATCTTTTCCCTACCTAGTCCTGTAATTTTGCTGAGTCTGTGTATCTGATTTTGTCTCAATAAACCAAGTTACACATTATGCCTTTTCTTGAGGAGTAGTTATTCATGATGTGACTATTTTATTTAACAAAAATAGTCACATCAACAGAGTACTTCAAATTAGACAAATGTAATGTCAGTAAAAACTTTGGTGATCACATAGTATATTGCAACCAATATGATCAAATTATGCTATCAATTGTATTTGTAATAAATTTTTAAACTTATAAATGGACTTTGTAGACACCCTGTACTAGACTGAATGCCAAGCAACAGGAAAAGACCCAGAAGAAGACCATGTAGAAGATGGATGGATGAAATTCGAAAGCATACCGCAATGGCATGGATGAGAATTGCTCAAGACAGAGAGTTGTGGAAGAGACTTGGGGAGACCTTCATCCAGCAGTGGATTGAGAATGGTTGATGATGATGATGACACGGACACAGTTGTGGGCATCCAACAGCATTCTTCTATATTTAAAAAAAGAAAAAGAAAAGATAAAAAGTTGTGTGTTTTCAATTTATTTAGAATGCTATATATCATTTGTTTGTTCATTCTGTAATTTTTATGCTAACATCATATCTAAGTATGCCAAAAAAAAAAAAAAAAAAAGCACAACAGGCCACTGGTTCCTCACTACTACTCCTGCCCCCCCCCAATATATGTGATAAGCAAATGAATGTTAACCTCATGTATGGACTTTGTATTTACTGGCTTCATGCTCAGAAAGAGTTTAAGTGATGTAAAACAAGCATAAAAATTAAACCTAATTGCAGCAGCCAAAAATTTTTTACAAGGTAGCCTCCAACTCAAATTAAAAAGAAGGAAAACATGGAATGGGTGAAAAAAAAAGTTTCAGAACTGGTTAAAAACTGCAAATTAATGGCAGCAATGTAATGATTACCTTTTTATTACCATACATTTGTACAGTATCTATGACAGTTCAGGTGGCATGCTAAACATGCAAGAACTTTTTGCAACAGGATAAATCAGTAATGTGTCTCAGTGGATTTATGATAATTCTCTAACTTACACACACAAACACATAAAAACATAGAAATCGAGCGAAAAACACGCAGAGTCACGTATGGTAAAAGGTTCGTTTAGCAGTAGCTTTCGGTCATCCTACGACCTTGATCACCCACAATCGACTGGATGGGCTGGTTGCCAGAACTACAATTTGAAATTGGGATGCTGGAACTGCTGCTAGATTTTAGCAGAGAGATCCAAATAAATGGGATTTGGTGAGAGGTCTCTGAATTGCAGTTTTTGGTGAACAAAATTTCAATGTTTTCTTGGAAACGCAGAGATGCTTTGTTGATGAATGGAGCAACCTTTTTGTTTCTTTCCACTGCGATTCAGAGACCCCTCACCAAATCTCAATTATTTGGAACTCTACTGAAACCTGGCAACAGTTCCAGCACCCCAATTTCAAATTGTAGTTCTAGCAACCAGCCCATCCAGCCGATCGCGGGTGATCAAGGTTGTAGGATGACCGAAAGCTACAGCTAAACGAACCTTTTACCACAGGACTGTGTTTTTTGCTCGATTTCTACGTTTATGTGTTATCATCGCGTGAAACCTGAGTTTTAAACCACACAAACGCACACTATGGGCAACACTGAATTTTGCAATAGTAGCTAACAAACCTGAGAAACCAACATAGCGGCACGACTCATCTTGAATGACACAATGAAAATTGTTGATTATATATATATATTTTTTTACACTCCTTTTTTTTTCTTTTTTTGTACGTTTAACAACTTGACTGACTATAAGAAGTCGCCCATACCTAATTAAGAGTACTAGTTCCAGAGCAGGGAGACAGCCCATGCTGAAAGTTAACCACAACATCCATGCCTCACTGGGATTCAAACACAGACCCATCTCTGACGAATGGTCGGATGCCAGGGCTTAGACCACTGTGCTACCAGGGCAGCCCGCTCCTCTTGTAATGTAACAGTGGTTTAAGGCCATTTGGAAACAGAAATGCAACAAAACCGTTTTCCTAAACAAAATAGCATTCACAAATAAACAAAAAAATGCCACAAAAAACATCCCTTACCATGCTTTAATCTCATTTGCTTCTTGGCATCTTTACGTCTGTTATTAAACCAGTTATTTACAACAGGGAGGGTAACTATGTCTCTTTCCGACAAGGGCCATTCTGTTGAAAAACACAAAAATATGTCTCATTACAAATTACAATAATTTAAAACTTTACAGTGTGACAATGCCCAAGAGGCTCTTCCACATAATGAAGAAACTACAATAATGAGAATAAACTTTCATTCATGCTTTATGTTGAAATGATTTTTTCAAAACTATTACAACAAATTTATTGAAGGTTTTAATTTCATTAAGTGTTTGATTTACGAAAAATTTTTTTAAGTTAGTTACACAGACAGATTTTGTGCAAACTCAATTTGTAGTTGGTCCCTCTGAAATAGAGGAATTTGAATGCTCTGAAGGAATCAACATTCTTGGGAGGCCATGCATGGGTGATATTTAGAGAGAAACACTAATGCACTCATGGTTTAGCTAGCTGTGCAATAAAGTAAAAGTTCGGAGGTGAGCATTAGGGAATGCATCTATCTAGCAGAGAAAACCAGATGATGAACTGAAAAAATGTTTACAACAGGAAATGGAATGCCAAGTTACTTTCTGCATCATTCATACTTATAAAAAATTGAATAAAAAGATATACACGAATTCGCTTTTAGAGGGAAGGGGCATTCGGTTATTGGAAGTTCGTAAGGAACCTCGGAGCAAAAAGAGCGCCTGGCTATTATTAACATGGGTCACCCTCCACCCTCAAAATGAATATAATTAGGAAGAAATACCATTTGTAAGTAATGGAACATTGTTCCACTATATCTTCTCAGTTCATGCATGTAGTTAACAAATTCCTTGAAATAGTAAGTTATAATCAGAGGCCCCAGGTTCAAAACTGATCTTTGGGTTACACCTAGAATTGTAATTTTTGAAAAGTCTACTCAAAAGAAGACAAATAAAAACACTAGTTTGTCTCTCAGAAACCTGGTGGCAGTGTTTGCATAAGTCTTTGCTCAAATGATGGAGTCTATTTAACAAACTAACAGTATTTGTGTAAATAACGTAAACCGCCAGTTTGGGCAGCTGCACCACACCACAAGAACCAGCCCATAGCAACATTTAAACATTATGTTACTATGAGATCAAGGTTGGTATCAAGCCAAAATGTTTATTAGCATGTACTATTTTGTAATTTTATGCGACATTTAGGGCATGAATAAAAGTTAGTGATCATTATTTTTATCAGTTAAGATTCAAAGATTAAAATCATACAAATAAAAAAAAAAAGCTAATTTAAATAAAATAAAATGGTTAAGTCATAGAATTCCCAACAACAATCTAAATCCAAGTAATACTTCTATTACCCATAAGAATGACATTCTTATGTTCCAACCTAATAAAAATAAATACAGCTGACTAAAAATGTGCAGATGCTAGCTCCTTTTTTTCAGGAGCCAGCATATATTCTTAAGAGATACAAGGAGAAAACAATGACTGACCTAAACAAAACCTACACAGAGAATTGTGACCAACATTTAAAAATAATGATGTATTATTTCCTAGATATTGTTCAATAATTTTATACAATATCCACAACTAAAAACAAGGGAACATATTACACACCTGTATTAATAGTTGCATTTTCGAAAGTTCAGCTTTGCCTTTCAGTACATAACATTCAATAAAACTACTAATGAATAACAACACTTATAAGCACCCCAAGCAAAATCAGTGCCATAGCTATGAACATTTTCAGTGTTTACTCTGTATGTGTGCCTGAATCTGTTTTGGGTTACACCTTGGAACTTCAGCCTGAATCACTACTGCTGACATTGCTGAAGAATGCACAACTCTGCTGGACATAATGCCAAAAATAGATATTGGCATCTGCATTATTCTGGTTTGATGCTAAGTAGTCTACAAAAAATATGCAAACAGAAAAAAATATGTATACTGTTACTTGTTGCTTTATTAAAGAGACTGGCAGTCCCGCACGTTCTCCTAACAGTGAATCTATAAAATCATTTTTTGAACATAAAATTAAAGAAAGGGAAAAGTAGTTAAGAGAAAGAAAAGTAATTTAAGTTCTGTAACTGTTTTACAATTTAAAACAGGGTCATGACATCAATGCTTACGGCTTGACATAAAACAGTAGCAGGCTTTTGGCACCCCTTAATTTTAAATCAAAATTTCATGGAATTTTTATAGCATTTCAATGTTTCTGGCATAACTATCTTTAAACCCATCATCATTCTGAACAGTAAAGCTAAGCTACCTTTTGAATTTTTTGGTTTTCAAACTTTTCTAGGTTTGGAAGTGATAGAAAAATTCAAGCAGACAATATTCCAAACCACCATTTTGATTTTTTTGGTTTTCAGACTTCTATGGGTATCCGGACTAAGACCTGTAAAGCATACCAGTTTTCACATCTCTAGGTCATTTAGAAGTGGTCGAACAATTCGCGGATGGAAACACTCCCATTTTCAAATTTTGCTTTACATACATACATACATAGATGAAAGCTTTGTAATAGATATCAAAATTTTGAAAAATGAAATTTTCAGAATAGACTTTAAAAACATAATGAAAACGATTTTTTCTTTGAAAGGTAAATGAGAGGTTCTTTGGCATTTCAAAGGAATTTGGCAGAAATTGTTCATAAGAAGTAATGTGAAGTCAATTAGTTGTCTGTGCAAATCTTTAGCAACATCAGAAACATGTCTTTGGTGATAGTTCCGAGGCACGCAATGACAAATTTCTACTCTTTTACAAGTTCATGGTAAATGTCAATTTTGTTTACCACTCATATTAAACAAAGTAAATAATAAAAGTCTCGATGTTTTCAGCTACTTGCTTTAGTGCTACCTTCTCTTTGGAAGAAATTGGTAGGATGTGTACAACTTCAACACAAAACCAAGGTAATCAATATATTTCATATTTTTTTGCTGCAACTAAAACACTTGAACTTAGCCTACATGCAATACACTGTGAATGTCAATTACAGTGGCATCGTGAGGACTTTTATTGGGGGGAGGGTGCCCACTCAGAAGTAGAAATATGTGCGCCAGCAGGGACCATTTTTTTATGACTGCCCCCCCCTCCCATAGACTAAAGTAAACGGCACATGACAAACATGTTCACCCCCATTCCCTAGAGTAAAGTAAATGGCACATGGCAAGCATATCCACCCCCTTTCGCTGGACTAAAATGGCACACGAAAAGAATATCCACTGATAAAAGTACCTATTAAAGATTGATTCAGGAAGCAGAAAAACCCACTCACATTAGGAAGGTGTCTACAAATATTCATATAGAAGCTGATATCAGTTTGCTGCTCCATCAGCAGCAGTACACACTATCTCCCTGACTCTGAGTTAATCCCTATCCCCACCTTCCCCATTGCACTTTGTACAGGTTATCATCACTTTGTAATTGAGTTTTGTTAGAAGGACAAAAGGCAGCGTTATCATGGAAAATGGCACTGGAAGACATCTATTGAAATAATCCCCCCCCCCCAATGTGCTTTGTCAATCTAACAAAACAATTCACAAAAGAAAACCAAGTTTTTGGACAAATATGGCAAAATACTAAATAGGGCCATTTCATTATAATAGAGAAGAGGGGGATAGCAGGATTAAGAAAAGAAATTGTACCAGGTAGCAAGATTTTCTAATTTGACTGAAACGGGTCCACCCTGTCAAAACAGAACAGACTGCTAACAAATAGTCAAAGTTTGAAAAATAAGTCAGCAAAAGAAATTTTGAAGTTAGGCCAAGGGCATTTCCACCTGGCTTTACAAGGAAAGTTTGCTTATCAGTTTATTTGTTATTCCAAAGCTACAGGTTCGAGCATTCAGGTGATGACCTTTCCTTTCCTTCTGTCTCTTCTGAGCCATACTTAATATGTTTAAAAATTGTGTAATGAGGTTGGTTTGCCTTTCATAAAAAGCACTACCCCCCCCCCACCACCCACAGAAGGAAAACTTTAGAAGACTTGAACTAAAAAATAAGGTACAACTAATGGGTGGGTGTGGGGGGAGGGGGATGATTGAGCTGAGATAGCGCACAGCGCTGTGTCTCTACGTCACTGGCAAATTACACAACTCAGTTTCATTCTAATTTTTTCTGCTAGTGTATATTCTTCTTTCTTTAAATAATTAATAAGCAGCAACATTACTAACAATACCAGTCAGTCAAGTGGAAGACAGGCACTTGCTCAAAACTCCACTTTCTTTTCAAGTAGTTTCTCAATATCCATCAACAGCTGTGTTTTTCTAGATGAAGACCCATAAATAATGACAGGTAAAAATAAGTTATGTAGAGTAATTCTATAACAACCAGGTTTTCTTTTTTTTTTTGTGATACCCAAATGTGAATGAACATTAAAACAATTAAAAAAAAAAAAAGTACATTGGTTGAGGTAGGGATTCGATAATTAAAACAGGCGGTGCTCTCCAACAAAGTGGGATAAATGTTCAAAGAAAATTACATTATTTTAGATAACTGATACCTTGCACTCCACTGTCCTTTAAAAATGAACACATAAAACTACTTCCCAGCATTCTGTTTGTCAGTGAGTCATCTCTGATCCACATTTTCCTGAACCACCTCAATTCTAATACCTGAATTACAAATTCTGTCTTGCCATTGGATCTACCAGTTTCCCTGATGCATATACTCATAACATTCTCACATCAGTGCTCCTATCTTCCTAAAGAGCACTTTATCTTGTACATAACCCTCATTACCATGAATACAAGGAAGTTTAAATATTAGACAATGGCAACATCAACTAATTGGTCTTATTATTGTGTTGAAATTAGTCCCCTGACCAAAATCTTAGTGCCAATTTTTTTTATATCTAATAACAGACTGCTTTGCCAATTCTGTTACCTAATTCCTAATCAAGCTTTCCTTTTTCATCAGTAATCATACCTAAATAATTAAAACCCTTACCCATTCTAGTTTCTTCTGTATTACAAAATTAATACTTTTTGAAGTTTTGACTCAAAATTGCTGATTTAGAATACCCAACATTTACGTTCTACTTTTGAACATTATTTGTACACGTGGTAGATATTTTCATAAAATTCTTTAAACCACTTTTACACACAGCAGTAAATTTTAAGTTCTTCTTAATGTTATTTTGAAACGACACATTTAAGAAACAAAAGCCAAAAAAAAAAAAAAAAAAAAAAAACAGGTGAAAATTTCTAAACTCAGTTTTAACATTTTTGCAGTACTGAATGGGGTTACAAAAAACATGCACACAAATCAAACAAGCTACATAAGAATCAGTACCTGCTTTCTCAGCTGCCTTATTACATTCTTCCACAATCATTTCTCTAACTTGAGTGTCAGGATATGGATCTTGTTCGTAATAACGCTCTAAAACTGCGAGATGAGAACCTTTGAATGTGAATCGTTCTCTTTTCAGAGGGATAAGATCTCCCGACTCTGACACCATTCTCTTGACACCAGAATTGGGGCACATTTGGGCTATAAAACAACAATATAAAAATTGAAAATCTGAAGCCCAAGGAATGGACAGGTAAGAATTAAGACAGTTTATGTATGAATTAATAGAATATTACGGTAGAGTTACAGTTTCAGAATTTTCAATAGCTGAAGTAATTTTTTCTTTTTTTTTTTGTTAGTTCATGAAAACCCTATAAGATACAGCTCAATTTCATCTCATGTATATTCAAAACTTAGACAGCAAGTTTATGTAGTCCATTTGATTTGTGCATGATGGGAAAAACAAAGCAATGACACTGTACAAAATAGCAGAAAAAAAAATATGGTCACCATACAGAACCAAGGAAAACTAAGATAAAAGATGCTCATAAAATTAAAGGAAGTAAAAAAAAAAATACAATAACTGTCTTAGATGGAGGAGTTAGATTCAGTTTATAATTAACAGAGTGAGAAGAAGACATTCAAAGGAAACAGGCAATCAAAATACATTTAACCATCAGAATTCACATCTGAGTGCAGCAAACACACAAGTTTGAGAAAACAAAAAACTTATTATAAAAAATTTGTTGCAAATAAGTTGTATACTGAAAATAATATTTTTTCTTTAGAAGTAGGATTTCTTTTATGATGTAATACTTCTCTTTACAACATTTAAAACTTACAGAAACTTGTATATAGCTGTGTTATGTCCTTTAAAATGAGAACTGAAGTAATGAACAATGTAAGATCCCTTTTATCCTTTTCATGCTGATGTGAAAACTTCAACTTGTACCCACAGACTTTTTTTTTTTTTAATTTTACAACTGAACCTGACGAAGTTATGGAAACAAACTTGCTTGGTATGATGTGCATTAAGAGTTTCAATGCTATTAGGGTAAGAAGTGCAGATTTTTAGATTTGAAACTTTTGTATGATCAGTAGCAAAATCTGTTTTCAAGTCTGCAACACACAGATAAATAAACACAAAAGCAATCTGTGCTTCAAAGTCAAATTACACATAATATTTATTTTATGTAGGATGTTTACAAATGGACTAATATTTATGACTAAGGTAACTGTGCAAATCATGTTTGGTTTGGCAAGTCAAAAATTGGCTTTGCTCTGATGAAAAATGCAGAAGGAAGCAAAATTCTTTGACTTTGCTCTGCATTTAAGTTTTATTATTTTTCCTCAAGATATTTCTGAACTTTTGAAAACCATGACAAAAAAGTCAAAGAAATAATAAAATAAATAGATTCACAAAATGAAGTAAGATCTCTTTTTTTTTTCCATTTAAATACAACTTCTGAAATCCTTTCCCCTGAGGATGTTTTACTTTGAATATACTAATCACATTTCTGTAATAATTGTGTTGTAGACTGAGTTGTGGCAACATCAGGTGATAACTTAGATGAATATTGCAACAGTGATTCCACCAGGCGACACTGATTGAACTTTCTGCACCTTCATGACTGCATGCTTAATTAATATTCACGACAATTGGTTAATATAACCACATCTATTTGGTATTATTTTCGTACCCAAATGGTAATTAAAGACTAGAAGAGCATTTCATTGTAACATTCAAAAGATTCAAAACATACATAATTCACTTGCAATTGAATAACAAAAAAATATCACCAGGGGATATCCACCAGTGCTGAGTTCAGGTTCAATCTCAGAACCATGACAGAGACGGAGAATGAGTGTCAACAAGAGACTGCCTAATGAAGAGTTTTCTCCGAAAACTTGCACTTTAGAATAATTTATTCCTAGGGAAAAAAAAACATCTTAGAAGTGTAATTATGTGTTTACAATACTCAATTCGCAGTCATGGTAAACAAGGTAGACACACTGGTTTGTAAAGGGGTGTACATATCAGTGCTGAGACAGGATAAGCCCAATCCTAGGGATGTGCATATTAGCATTGAGACAGGCCAATCCTAATCCTAGGGGTGTGCATATCAGTGCTGAGATGGGCAGCGTCCAATCCCAGGGGCGTGCATATCAGTGCTGAGATAAACCACGCCCAATCCCAGAGATGTGCATATTAGTGCTGAGACAGACCCCACTCCAATCCCAGGGGCATGCATATCAGCACTGAGACAGACACCAACACCATCCCAGGGGTGTGCATATTAGTGATGAGACAGATTAAGCACAATCCCAGGGGTGTGCATATTAGTGCTGAGACAGACCAAGCACAATCCCGGGGGTGTACATATAAGTGCTGAGACAGGCCAATCTCAGAGATGTGCATAGTAGTGCTGAGATAGACCCCAGCCCAATCCCAGGGGTGTGCATATTAGTGCTGAGATAGACCAAACACAATCACAGGGGTGTGCATATCAGTGCTGAGACAGGCCGAGCCCAATCCCAGGGATGTGCATATTACTGCTGAGAAAGGCAGAGCCCAATCCCAGGGGTGTGCATATCAGTGCTGAGACGATCAGAGCCCAATCCAGGCTTAATTTGCATAATATTTACTATGATTTGGGCTTGGGCTCTGACTTGTTTTAAAACCACTATCTTATATGATTTAGCATATGAGACTTTTATTACCCTTTCTAGTTGGTAAATAGAATTATTCCACAACTGGATCTGGTTGGGGACTGGGAAAGGCTATTTATTCTGGGCTTTGGGAGCAAATGACATAGGCCATGCATTAGTGGGTATCTGCAGAGGAAAAGCTTCTTCAAGAACTGTAGATATTAGATACTACATGATCAAAATTTCATCCCCTTCATCCACATGACAGGTCTCTATTAAATTTATTGTGCAGTGTGATTAAATTACAGAGTATCCCAATTTAGCAAGATGCCTGGTTGTTCAAAGAAGTTCAGGGGGAAATAAGTGCTCCAAGAAAATTGTGTGGCTATACTATAAAAGCAGAGTCTCCCTACTTGCTAGTTGATAAAGTCATTGATTAATTGTAGGGGGGAAAGAGAGTGGAAATCTAGAGAAGTTTTTTATTAATGTCTAAATAGGTCAATTTTTGAGCTCACTGGGTCCGGGCAGGCCGTAGCCAGACAAAGAAGTTAGGAGGCGCCAATGATGAGTAAAAGAGGTCAGGTAAAAAGAAATGCCTTTTAGACGACCCCACTTGGCAATGAGCCTGGGCCTAGGCTCTGTTTTGCGATATAAAATTTAGGCTTGGGCTGTCATACTTCAAGATTCTGCTCTTAAATTGAGCATGAACTCAGCAATGGTGCATATTCCCTGGAGATACTGTTTTGTTCTCTAGCTGTGAAGTTGTAAACTTATATAACATACAACTCTTTGAAATAAAAAACTAAAATAAAGTGAAACAAAGAATGAAAGAAATGAGGACATTTTCTCTATGCCATTTCCAAATTATTACCCATATGGACCCAAGTCAGACACATAATTTGAAGCAACCCCAATAAAAACTATTATTAGAATTACAACAAGAAACTCTTAAAAACGTATTTTACAGAATTAAAAATTTAAGATATTCTTAAATGCCAAAAAACACCACAAGAACTTCACCATACAGCTCTCATAAGTTAGCTCCTGTAAATAAGCAACTATCACACTCAGTGGCGTGCCATGAACGTTATGCGTAGGCATGCAAAAAACAACAACAACAACAACAATGTACGACGTATGTAGCGGAATTCCATCCTGTGATTTTGTTTATGCTTCTGTTACCGTAATTTTCGTCGTATAATCTGCAGATTATCTGCTAAAAAGTAAAAAACATAGGTTCTGTGGATTATAAGATGATGCGGATAATACGCCGATTTAAAAAAAAAAAATATTTTTTTTACGACCCTCTGATTTTTTTAAAAATCTGCAGCACACTTGTACAGGGAAAGGAGTATAATCGAAAAGGAACTCCCTCGGAAGAATTTTCCTCAGTTTAGGAGTTTGTACGGAGCGGGGAGGTCGGGGAGGAGGAATGTTGTAATGGAAGATTGGGAAAGTTGTGGGGAGGGATGGCAGGGGTCATTTTGTTATCGTTGAGGACAGCCCTGACTGTCGTGCCTTCTCAGTTTTTGGCAAAAAGCCAAAGAAGTACACACAGCACTTGCTGCACGAACCTATGCGTTCCTCCTTTCGGATCTCGTGTGTGCTGCCTTGTGTTTAGTTCGTCTTTTGCCGTTTTGAACGTCGTTGCTGCTACCATTTTTCTTCATTGCTATTCATGATGTCTTTGAAAAGGAAATGTTTCAGTTACACTGCCAAATTTAAACTTAAAGTGGTGGACAGAATTGAGGATATGATGGTGCCACTGTGCGGTGGTTTTGAGGTCAGAATACAATCGTGCAGTAACATGTGGAAAGCCTCTGTGCCAGTCTAAAACGGAAACAAATCAGTCGGTAAATTCTGTGGAAGAATTCACGGGTTTTTTATTGGCCCACCTATAAGTCGATCCCCCAACTCTGAAAGCAGGAATTCTTCCCAAAACTTTTGACTTATACGCGAGTACACGGTATTTCTATGACTTGTTCTGTATCAGCCTTTCGTCATTGGCAAGGTGTAATGCAATACTCTGAAGCTGCATCAGCATAATCTATGAATGCCACACCTTTTATCTGTCTGAAGACAAAAATATAAAAGAGTAACCTTTAAAAATGAATTTCTTCATTTAATAAAATAGTTTTTTTTCTCTTACTTCTTCGGACTCATGGGTCATTACGTGACCGACCTTTCTGTTGGAAATTTCGCTTCCAGTTCAACATCTTTGATGTGCGGATTACACAGCAATTTTTTTTCCTGAATGTCTGCGGATTATACGAAGGAATTTTTTTTTTTTAATGTGAATTTCGCGGTCTGCGGATTATATGACGGTGCGAATAATATGACGAAAATTACAGTACTTTGTCTTAAAACATAGGTTTTGTCCTCAAAATCTTCAGTAGAACTTTTTCAATTGTCATTAAATTATTTTAGATGATAAGTCTTGTCTTTGCGTATATTGCGTGAATAGGTTTTCATTCGCACTATTTAATAGCACAACATACCAGTTCCCTCAAGCATTTATCCAAACTAAGTTCATGCAAATTTTTAACAATTCTCTCATTGTTTTACCACTTAATCCAGGGGCAAGAGTTAAAAACCTTTAATACACTGTTTTACCAAATGAAATCAAAACAAGTGGAATATGTTTCTTTGAGTGTGTCCAAGCTCACTTCGGGAAACCTGATGCTTTTTGTATCACAATTTTTTGAGCCCATGAGCTTTCCATATAGAATTAGTTATGGGGAGATGATTATGATTTATACATTTTTGTATATTTAACCTGCATACTTAACGATGATATTAAGTGACTTAAATTTGAGGTTAGTGTTTCATTGCTTACACATTTGGAGTTTTCTATAAAACTTAGGGAATCAAAAAGACTTGTTAATTTTAAATCATCCATTTCTTCATTCCCTTTTTGCACTTTGCTTAAATTATCTTGAAGCATTTCAGTGCTTCAGAAAAGCAAGGAATATATAAAAATGTAGCCGTACAATTTTCCAACTGAATAAGAAGGGTCCCTCTATGCATTAGATAGCAGATGCCGACTGTCAAAAAAAAAAAATGAGCTTCCCATTGGCTGTTGCCACACTGCTTTACATTTCGTGATAACGAAGGCCCCGAACCAAGTGGGAATAAAGAGCGAGGACAGAGGAAACAGATTCCGGTTCTCCAATTGGTTGATGGCCTAACCCTGAATGCAACAGCGATTTCGCATCAAATGTTATGTCCCTGGCAAGCACGGCACTATCTCACATGAGTTCGGGGATGTTGATACAAAGTTAAGTTCGTATTCGGGCTTTGTTTCAGTTCCAGCTAAAATACACACAAATATGAGAATGGTTTTAAATAAAACTCTTCCAAATTAGGTACTTAGTTCAAATGTCCAATAAAAAACAGCAGTACAAAGCTTTCTTCGTGTAATTCTTTCGTTTTCAGAGAGCAAATTTGTGCATTTAATTAGGGCATGCACTGCATGCTTTGCATACAATGACCGCATGCCACTGATTACACTCACATTCTCCCTCAATTGCTTTTTCATGGTGGCATGTTGGAATCAAAGCCTGATGATGCACACAAAGTTTGCAAAAGAGCTAGCTTATGAGAGCTGTATGGCAGAGTTTTCATGGAGTTATTTAGCTTTAAGAATAACTTAAATTTTTAATTCTGTAAGTTGTGTTTTAAAGAGTTTTTTAAATGCAATTTTAATAATAGATTTTAATGGAGTTACTTCAAATTATGCATCTGACTGGGCCCATGTGAATGATAACTAGGGAATGGCATTGGGGAAATAATATCTTTTTTTGTTGTTGTTGCTCTTTGTATTTTTTTTTTTTTGTCACAGTGAAACCTCTGAATAATGGTCACTGTTCAGACCAAAAAAAAATTGCAGTTATCCTGAGGTTAAGCCAAAGTTACCATTGTTAGTCCATCGCATTTGTACAAAAGCAGAAGTGTATGAAGCTTATGCACAAAGAAACAATTACAGTACTTTCTCCAAATGCCAAATAAAACTCAGTGTAATAATTAAACAAATGAATCATGGTGTAGAGTTTTAGGAAAGCAGTGTCTCATGTCTGGTCTTAAACAGCCCTTAGAAATAGAAAACCAAGAGACGAGTACATGCAACAGGAAAAAAAAATGTTGGAGAGTGAAATATAACTGGACAGGTAGCATACCATGTGCTGGAAAGCAGGAACAGAACCCACAAGGTACAAGCACAAGAGGTGTGTTACCCATCAAGCAACATCCTGTGCACCAGCAAACACACCTGCAGTCCATGGTGGGTGACTGAAAGATAAATGGGAGCTGGGATGCTCGGCTCACATCAAAGTAAACTTTAACTCATTTTGGAGATGACAATCTGATTTTTGGTGTAAATGTGATAAAGATGGTAAGTCAGATAATATCCGAAAATTTGAAAATTTCGTTGTCCTGGAGCGGGACTCGAACCTCCGTCTCCCAGATAGCGCCCGGTATGCTAACCACTACACCACCCAGAACGACCAAGTCTCAAGTTTCCAATTAATTTGAATATAACCATCACAGGATTCACTAGTTGAAGCAACCAGCATTCATGTTTAGCAAATCTGGAGGTTAAGAACCTATCCTGTGATTGCCCGGAGGAGCAGATAAATCATGAAAGAAATACGGGATTACATCATATAATGCAAATTTTGAAGATGACAATCCGATTTTTGGTGTAAATGTGACAAGGATGGTAAGTCAGATGTTACACCAAAACTCAGATTGTCGTCTTCAAAATTTGCATTATATGGTGTAATCCCGTATTTCTTTCATGATTTATCTGCTCCTCCAGGCAATCACAGGATAGGTTTCTTAACCTCCAGATTCGCTAAACATAAATGCCGGTTGCTTGGACTAGCAAATCCTGCGATGGTTATATTCAAATTAATTGGAAACTTGAGACTTGGTCGTTCTGGGTCAGGTGTAGTGGTTAGCATACCGGGGCGCTATCGGGGAGACGCGGGTTCGAATCCCGCTCCAGGACGACGACATTTTCAAGTTTTCGGATATTATCTGACTTACCATCCTTGTCACATTTACACCAAAAATCGGATTGTCATCTTCAAAATTTGCATTATATGGTGTAATCCCGTATTTCTTTCATGATTTAACTCCTTTCTTTTCACTTAAGCAAACCCACTATTGTACCCTCCATAATCTAACTCATTCTATCCAAGGCACAGTTTTTAGCCATATTCTTTGTCCCTATCTTATCCCTCTCACCAAAGTACCAAAGGAATTATGTAAAATCCTAAAGGATATCGTGTCATTAGATCTTCTTCAGGACTGACTGAGGTGTCAATTAACCACTTTTAAGAGGTTCCACTGTTCGGTGGTTACTGTTAATTTTATGGCAGTTGTTCTGCACCAACCAAAACCTACTGTTGCTCTGTGATGTCTGTTAATGTATTATAGGTTTCACTGCATTTGAGAAAGAATTGTGTGTCATATAATTTCACGGTAGAGAACAAGCTAGTGACACAGCATCTCCGTCAGATGTGCACAATTCCGTACAAACCAATGTGTTTACCTTGTTTACTGTGACTACCAAGGTAACTTATGTTTTGAATCCTTTGTATGTTACAGTTAAACTTTTCTCATCTTTATGATCACATCTTGCTTGCTTGTTTCTTTTGAAGCATCCTTACATGTTGCTGTTTAACTTTGTCTGCTCATGCCCACGATTATGCAAATAATGTTGTTTTAAGTACATCATTATGCTTTAGCTTAAATTCCAGATCCGCTGCACAGATGACTGACTACTTGACACTTTGACATTTAACCTTTTGGTGATACACAATACATTGACTCTGATACTTTGTGCAATATAGCAATACTTATATCAATTTTCTTAATGACTTGATGCTGTTTTAAGTGACTAGCTGTCATAAGCTACATTTAGCATAAAGAAAATTATATTTTTTCAGGATATTATTTATTGTTTTGATAAAATGGCCCAGAAAAAAACAACAACAACAGCTAGCAAATCTTTTAAAGATCTGCAGTGGACATTGCTGTATTATGCTACTTTTGCTACTGAGATTGCATGTTATGTTTCACGACATCCCCCAGTAACTGTCCACACAGAATTCCTTGAGACACTTTCTATTTCAGAAAAATAAACTTAATTGCCTTCACTTTCTACAGCATTAATATTTAAAAAATATAAATACAAGAGTTACAAAAATTATAATTACAACACACACATTGTCAACCATTATCAATTCATCGCAGGATGAAGGTCTTTCCAAGTTTCCTCCACAACTGTCTATCTTGAGCCGCTCTCCTCCATGTTACTCCGGCATGTTTCATGTTTTTGAATTTCATTCATCCATTTTGCATGTGGTCTTTTTCTGAGTCTTTTTCTGTCCCTTGGTATCCGGTCAAAAATTTGGTTGTCCATTGGTGGTCTGTTCTGGCAACATCTCCAGCCCATTGTCATTTCAGGGATTATATTCTGATCATGATGTCTTCCACACTTGTCATTTCCCTTACCCACAAATTCCTCTTCTTATCTTTCCTGGTTACACCAAGCATGCATCTCTTCATGCTTCTTTCAGTCATCTGCAGCCTTTGTAATGTCTTTTTTAGTTAGGTCTATGTCTCTGCTCCATATGCAAGAACTGAAGGATGCATTAATTAAACACCTTTCTTTTAAGACATAATGGCATATTGCTCTTGAAAATTGTACTTTTTTTTTTTTTTTCCAAGAGCTCTCCAGCCAAGTTTTACACTCCAAATAATTTTCTCATCAACGTGATCTGTGCTTGATATCCGTTGTCCAAGGTAAATGTAGGTATCTGTTACCTCAAGCTTTCCCCCATCATTCACAAAATCTACGTTTCTTGTAAAAGCATTGTACATCAGTTTTTGTCTTCTGAAAGTTCATTTTTAATCCCACTTCTTTACTCTTGTCAGCAAGTTCCTGGATCATACCTTGCAGCTCTGAAGGGGTAAAACGGTGAATGGCGCGATTCGTAATAAATTCAAAACTATTGAGCAATGCGAACGAATAGAAGCTCGTATTTGGACCTCTTCATTAGGTGAAATTCCGGAAGCAGAAAAGAAAAATATTGATAATTGGTTAGCTAAAGCAGTGAGAGATAAAAACAAAAAGTTTAAGGAAAAATTGAGAATTAAAGAAAATAAATGGTTAAGTCCAAAGTTAATGTCTACAGCAACTGGCCCACAGTTAATACCATCCACCACTAACAAACATGTCATGGATCTGACGGAAGAAGGAGTAGATGAAAACCTGATTAATCTCCTCAATAAGGGATATAATTACAACCTTTCCTCCGCAACACTTGATAAAAAACGTATACTGATTGATTTAGAAAGCATCTGTAGTAAGGTAGAAAGAGAAGATGAAAATACAGCAGTTACTTTAAGGAAAGAATTCTCAGACTGCGTCTCAAAATTTGCAAAAAAGCCAGTAAAAGTTGATTACAATTTTAATAGAAATGCCATTACTGACCTTAAAAAATTCAAAGCCAATGATAAAGTAGTAGCACTGAGAGCAGATAAGAGCAAAGTTTTGGTATTGGTAGAAAAAGAGAAGTATTACAATAAAATGGAAGCTGAATTGAGCAAGCCTTATTATGAAGAACTCAATGGTAATCCTATAGATCAAACTGTAAAAATCTTAAGAAATTAATCAGCTCTTTAAGAAATAAAAACAGCTTAATGAGCTCTTCAAAAACTTCTCCAAAATTCAGTCAAGAATTCCACAGATCTATGGTACGATAAAAGTTCACAAAGAAGGCCATCCAATAAGACCTATAATAGACACTAGAAATTCGCCACTCTCCAACATTAATTATTATTTGCTTGGTCACCTCAGAGATATTTTCGCTTCTCCTCCCTACCTACTAAAAAATTCCATGCAGCTAAAAAGAAAACTGGACAACTTGCCAGAATTAATTCATCCAGTAATGGCAAGCCTGGATATAGTCTCTATGTATACCAACATTAACCTGGACCTCCTACTGGAATTCATTGCAGATGACCTGGCAGAAAAATAGTATTCCATAATCACAATAGAGAAATACTACTTGGCATATATGAACTGCTCCTATTTTCCTTCAAGAATAATTTCTTCCAGTTTGGAAAGAAATATTACAGGCAAACTTCAGGACTTGCAATGGGTTCTCCACTAGCACCTCTGCTAGCAAATTATTATATAAGTAAACTAGAGGCAAAAATCCTTATACAACCCTCCTTGTTTGCTCTCTATGTAAGGTACATGGATGATGTCCTAATTATAGTAGATACTGTGGACCAATCTCTACCCTCTCAGATTCTGGAAGAATTTAACTTACTAGAGAATACCTTGAAGTACACCCTGGAACAGGAAAAAGACCATAGCATCAATTACCTGGATTTAACCTTGACCTCAAGAGAAGGGAAAATATTCACTCAGCTTTTAGAAAACCCACCAACACAGGGAAGATGTTAGACTTCTGCTCATTCCACCCTGATTATATTAAATCGAATACAGCGAGACAATTTTTGGAAAAATTGAAATCCTGGTCTCTTCAGCTTCTCAAAAAGATCTTCACAAAGAAGAATTAAAGGAAATGTTGGCAGAAAACAATTACCCCTCCCCATATGTTGAGAAAATATTTAAACAAGTGCCAAAAAAGAAGCAGGAAAAAACCAACTTCAAATTCACCAGCAAAATTACGTACCACAAGGGACTTTTCGAGAAACTGAAAAGGATCGGAGCAAAATATAATATCAGGCTAGCTCCAGATCTTAATAACAAAATAAAGAAATTCCTGCCAGCTTTAAAGCAGAAAGAATTGGACATCCAATTGCAAGAAGGAGTAATTTACTGCATCGACTGTAACTGCGGACTCAGCTATATAGGAGAAACAGGGAGAAGTATTAAAGTCCGAATGAAAGAACACCAAGCAGCTATTAGGAACATTGGGAACAAAACAGGGCTAGACAGACATGTACAAGCAAGTGGACACTCCATAAATTGGGACTCAGTGAAAATAATCGCCCACCAGTCAAACTTAGTAAAGAGAAAACTAGAAGAAGGGATCGAAATAGCAAGAAGAAGAAGTACCACAATTAACGATAATTGCGGATGGTCTCTTCCAATTGAGTGGCAGCAACTACTCCAGTGACATAGTCCTGATGACGAACTAGGCTTTAGTTCGAAAATTTGACAACCAACTTTCATTAAAAATAACCTCTAAAAGACCCGTAAAAAAAGTTATTCCACAAAAATTATTATGTCATCAGCCAAACGAAGATGAGTTAAATAATCTCCATTAATCTTTATCCCCATGTTTTCCAAGTTCAATGATTGAAAGACATTTTACAATGTAGCATCCCTGCACGAGGATAACTCGTTTTCCAGTTATTTGGGGATCAGCGCTCCCACGGCCTGAGCTGACTTTGTGATGGACCATCTTGTCTTTTGTCTTTGTGCGATATGATCACCACAGGGACAGCTGATCATCCAGCTGATGGGCAGTGCCGACCCCACGGCCCGAGTCGAAGCTAGTGTTAGATATCTTTTCCCATTTTTGCTTTTTGTTGTTACCTTGCCACGCACCCGCCTCAGTTGCTGTAGGTTGCTGAGGTTGTGACTAGTTTCTCGTTCTCTTTCCTTTCTTCTCCATTTTATGTTTCCCTTTTTGTTTTTTCGGGCTGGTTAGCTAGACCTACCTGCACGTTTGCGGTGACCTGTAAGATGGAAAAGGGGATGCTGGAAGCTTGTGGCGGTCGGGTTGTAGTTGTCACCAGCTACCAACACTCCTCTTTGCCCCCTGCTTCACCCTAAATGGGCAGCTAGGAACTAAACCACTCCTAGTCAATCAAGTCTGTGGCTGAGTGGAGTCCAGACTTCTAACGGCTTGTCATTACGTATGACAAGGTTCGAGTCTGGGGATAGTGTGGGCATGCCAAAGGGGTGTTACCAAGATGCAGGAAACTCGCTGTACTCACTGAGCATATGTTTGCCCTATCAACCTGCTATATCCGCCGCTTAACCCTAGGGCCATGTCCTGCATCCATTTGGGCTTGCGGACCTATGGCTCTTACCCGTTGGGCTTGGTTGTGGACGGGGAGGCTGGCGGATGAATTCTCCCTTTTTTCTTATGGATACCCTTAATGTTTTCCAGGATGCTAATTGTAAATGACGTATGTAAAAAAAGGTCAACCCCTTCCTCAAAGAAACAAGTACCTGACTCTCCTAATGTCGGCTTTTCTTTGTGCACTCATTGGACCCTTCAAAGCCTTTGAAAGCCATACAATCCATTACTAGCTCTCCTAAGAGCATCAAGAAACACAAATCTGGAGACCTTCTTATTGAGATGTACAATACAGCCTACAGTACCACACTTCTCAACACTACATCACTGTTTGAGACATGACTCCTGTAAAAGTCACACCCCATGGCTACCTTAACTCATCTCGAGGTGCTGTCTCCTCTAGCGACCTCATTGAGTGTAGCGAGAATGAACTTCTTGAAGAACTAAAGAGCCAACACGTTACGGGTGTACAGCATATTCTCTTCAGGTGGAATGGTCAGCCAGTTCTACCTTGCAACATCATTTTGACATTTGACACCCCGTCCCTGCCTACATCTATCAAGGCAGGGTATCTTCACCTTGAGGTACACCCATACATCCCTAACCCTTTGAGATGTTTTAAGTGCCAAAGCTATGGCCACTTTCAGCAGTCCTGTAGGAGCGCTGCTCGGTGTGGGCACTCTGGGGCACCAGACCATACTTTGCAAGCTTGTAATGCCGCCGCTGAGTGCTGTGCTGATTGCAAAGCAGCACATGCAGCATCTGCCAAGGACTGTCCGCAATGGGCACAAGAGAAAGAAATACAATGTTTGAAGACAATCGAGTGCATCTCCTATGCCGAAGCCAGAAGAAGGGTCATTCCTTTACAGTCAGACCGGCTCTCATATGCAGCAGTGGTGGTCGCAAAATCTACTTTCGCTGTTCAAACGGAAAGTCAGAACCCCCCCCCCTAAATATCCCAACCAGCTGGACGGAATCATAGCTGCTGGGCTGCAAGCCCTTCAGTCTCGAGCTAGGGGTTTGAAAGCGTCATCCATCACTTCAACGAGGGCTGTTAACACCACTACCAGCACTGGAACTCAGACCACTTTTTCTGGCAAGAAAGACAAAGAGAAGATTATGTCTTCTTGAAAATGTCAGAAGAATACTCAAGGTCGGACAAATCCCATAAAGACCCATGGGACAAAGCATACTCCCATATTGGCCCCTGGTAAAACACCCCCACATTTGGGGGAGCAATCATCAGAGCAGATGGACGCTGACGCCACTTGGTTGGTTAGTTAGTTAGTTAATTGATTGATTTTAGTGGCGCAAGGGTCAGGCTTGGCCAAAGAGCGCCAGACACAGAACTATCAGTTAAAGATTTTTAAAAGCGGGGTGAAATGATTAAGAGCAGACAGGCTTGGTAAAAGTTAGAAAGGAGAATGGTGAAAGTTGTGAAGACTAGTTAGTTAATTAGGTTTATATATAAATTTATTAATTTACTATTATAATTATTATAACCTTTTTTTTTTTTTAAATAAGTTTTAAAACATTAATCTGTCTTAAAAAGGAAAATACTGCGAAAGTGTCACAGTGGTCGCCCAAAAGCTTTTGAAGCGTAGCTGCGCCTTCGTCCAGCAGATGAGACTGAAAATAGTGAAACCGATGATTACGAAAATGAACACAACTGCACAAAACATGAGAGATGGTGAGTAAACAGTCGCATGTCTCGCACACCGGGCAGTGTCGCCACACAGCAAATAGCTATGCGTGAAGCAACAATGCCCAATGTGGAGACGCGCAAGAACAACTTCTTCCCTACGGTTCCGGCGACACGATGATTTCCAAACTCCAAGGAAAGGTTTTATACGGTGCAGTTTATTCTCCACCTGTTGGTCCCACAGACCCTGCCACGTTCGCCTGATATGATCGTGAACTAGAAAGCGAAAATCACGATGAAACAGTGGTAAGGGTGTGACGACCAAAGAGGAGGCAGATCTAGCAACAACATCGGCAGACTCGTTCCCTGGGATCCCAACAAGCCCAGGAATCCAACAGAATCGTATCTGAACATCGGCCTCGAGCAAAGAACAAAGAAGTCTCCGTACGGTAAAAAGAAGGGGTGGCCAGTGAAATCCAAAGATGACAATGATTGCACAACACTCAACGAATCAGTGTACACAATAGCACGCTGATGATAGCTCGACTGCACGTGAACAAGTGCAAGATACACAGCATGCATCTCCGCCGAAAACACTGTGGCCTTGGCAGGAATGCGGGCAACAGAAACTTCGTCAATGCAGACGGCGGCGGATCCAACAACACCAGCCGCCTTAGATGCATCGGTGAAAACAGGAATAAAGTCTGCATTGATGCAACGGTGTTCAGCGAAGAGCTGCTGGTACACTGACGCAGGGGTTAAGGACTTATCAAAAGATGTAAAGGTGGTATCAACCATGACACCAAGAGGGTGCCATGGGGGATCCTCAAAGCCCCTGGTCTCTCCAACGAGTGACAAGTCGAGCCCAGCATCACGAGCTACGGCCGCCATACGAAGACCGAAGGTTCGAATGCACGAGGCACGGATTTCAAACAAACGAGCATGCTGGTGATGTAAAACTGCATCGTATAAAGGATGGTCTGAGAGAGATTTAAGTTTCAGGTAAAATTGAAGAGACAGCTGCAGACGGCGTAAATGAAGCGACGGTTCGTTCGCGTCGGCATAAAGGCTGGGAATGGGTGACGTGCGAAATGCTCCCGTACAAAGACACAGCGCTTGATGGTGGATGGTATCTAACGGCTGGAGAACGGAAGGACGCGCAGAGCCATACACCATACAGCCATAATCCAGCTTAGACCGAATGAGAGAATGGTAAATACGGAACAAGGAAGTCCTATCTGCACCCCAGGAGACTGAGGCAAGGATCTTAAGGATTGACAAAGCTCTCAGACAGGAAGGCCTTAGCCGTCGAACGTGCGAGCGGAAGGTGAGCGCACGGTCAACGGTTAAACCAAAGAACTTGGTTTCCGGCAAAACTGGAATGGCTGCACGGTCCAAATAGAGCTCTGGATTGGGGTGGAGGCCACGCCTCCGGCAGAAATGGACACAGGCTGTCTTGTCGGGAGAAAGAACAAACCCATTATTGTTAGCCGCTTTAACAATCTGGGTAATTGCAGACAGCAGCTGCCTTTCAACAAAATGCATGCTGGATGACGAACAGAAGATGTGAAGGTTGTCCACATAAACGGTAGCCGAAACCGCTGGAGGAAGATTTTTGAGCAGACAGTTTATGCGGAGGATGAACAGAGTCACCGAAAGAATGCTGCCTTGAGGGACACCTTGTTCTTGATGGAAAAAGGCAGAGAGCGTCATACCCAGGCGCACCTGGAACACGCGGTTACGAAGGAAGCTGGCAATGAATGTTGGGAGGTTTCCCCGCAACCCATTTTCGTGGAGGTCACGGAGAATAGCGTGATGCCACGCTCAATCGTAAGCTTTTTGATGTCAAAAAATACAGACACCAGGTGCTGTCTACGTACGAACGCCTCACGAACAGACGTCTCAAGGAGCAGGAGATGGTCAGGAGCTGAACGACTGACGCCACTTGGTGGTCAGTTTAATTGATTTTCGTTTCTTTCTCTCTCACCACACTTCCAACCATCCGTTCAATCATTCAGTGGAACTGTTGAGGATTTCGGACAAGACATGACGACGTGAAACATCTGCTTTTTTCATACTCTCCTGTGTGCCTTTGCCTACAGGAGACAAAACTTAAACCATCAGACCTGCTTTCAGTTCAAGGCTACAGTACATTTCAGAAAGATGTAATATACGCAAATCAGGAGATATAGCCTGTGGGGGAGTCACTGTCCTTGTCCCTCCCAGTGTTTCAGTTTCTCCCGTTGCGGTCTCAACAACTTTACAAGCCGTGGCGGTGCGTATCTCCATGCCTATGCTTCTAACTGTTTGCAGTGTCTATTTGCCACCGGATGAGGATGTGAGCATCTCCATTCTTGAGAGCTTAGTTGATCAGCTGCCATCACCCACTCTATTTCTAGATGACTTCAATGCTCATAATCCATTGTGGGGTAGTGTCAGTATCAACACACGAGGCTGTAAGATCAAATCTCTTCTGTCCTCGACCACTTTGCACCTTTTTAACACCGGTGCTGATACTTACTTCCATGAGCCTACACAAAGTTTCAGTGCGATTGATTTATCTTTGGGTTCACCATCAGTTATTGCTGACTGGTCGTGGACACGGTACGTAACGACCTCCATGGGAGCGACCACTTCCCAATTCTACTTACTCACAATGTGAGCGTGCCATCTTCTGCCTCCCGCCCTCCTTGATGGAGGATGGATTACGCCAGGTGGGAGGTCTTTGCATCATACGCAGTGATATCTCCTGCCATGGTGACCCAGGGGTCAATCGATGCAGCTGTTACTGATGTCACAACATGTATCATTCAGGCAGCAGATTCCTGTTTTCACCGACGAATCTAAGATGACTGGTGTTGTGGGATCCACCGCCATCTGTATTGACGAAGTTTCTGTTGCCCGCATTCCTACCGAGGCCACAGTGTTTTCGACGAAGATACATGCTGTGTATCTTGCACTTGTTCACGTGCAGTTGAGCTCTCATCGGCTTGCTATTGTGTACACTGATTCGTTGAGTTTTGTGCAGTCCATGTCATCTTTGGATTTCACCGGCCACCCAGTTCTTTTTACCGCATGAAGACTACTTCGTTCTTTGCTCGAGGCTGGTGTCCAGATCCAATTCTGCTGGATTCCTGGGCATGTTGGGATTCCAGGGAACAAGTCTGCTGATGCTGCTGCTAGATCTGCTTCCTCTTTGGTCGTCATACCGTTGATACTGTTCCAACAGGATTTTCGCTTTCTTGTTCATGATCATATTAGGCGAATGTGGCATGGTCTGTGGGACCAACAGGTGGAGAGTAAAACTGCACCATATTAAACCTATCCTTGGAGTCTGGAAATCATCGTGTCGCCGGAACCGTAGGAAGAAAGTCGTTCTTGCAAGTCTCCACATTGGTCATTGTCGCTTCACTCATCACTATTTGCTGTGTGGAAACACTGCCCCAATGTGCGAGACGTGCGACTGCCTACTCACTGTCGCTCATGTTTTATGAGTTGTGTTCATTTTCGTCATCATTGCTCTCACCATTTTTGTTCTCATTTGCTGGACGATGGCGCAGCTACGCTTCAAAAGCTGTTGGGTGATCACTTCGACACTTTCGCAGTTTTTTTCTGTTTTGAAACAAATTGACTTTTTAAACTTATATAGCTTAAAAAAAAATCTAACTAACTAGCTTTTACAATTTTTTCATCATTCTCTTTTCTAACTTTTACCAAAACAGCCTGCTCTTAACCATCACACCCCTTTTTTTTTAAATATTTCTCTGATGGTTCTGTGTCTGGCACTGTTTGGCCAAACCTGGCCCTTGTGCCATTAAAATCAACTAACTAAGCAATGAACCAAATCCATGGACCCCCCTTCCCCTCCTTAAGAAATTTCTGGCTATGTCACTGCTTGTTGGTATGGGTATCAGATATGTTTTTCACACTGATAAGTTACAATATTTTCTTTTTGTATTTGGAAGATGAAAGTAAATTATTCAAATGAAAAAAAAAAAAATGCCTACAGTGGTGGAAAAAATTGTGGACACTTTTTGAAATTTTCATGTTTTGCAACTTTGCAGGCTTATAAAGAAATGCTATTTTGAACTAAATGCAAATGCTTATATGCCAATTTAAAGAAAATTTAATGCTAAATTCAATACAAAAAACAGAACGCAAATATATGCAGTACAAAAAAAGTTATGCAGGGAACAATACTGCAATCATGCTGAATATACTGTAATGCACTTACGATTTCACTGTACTATCAGTATTTAGTAGGGCAGCCTTTATTCTTTAAAACTACATCAGAGTGACGTCTCATTGAGCCAACAAGTATTTGAAGCTCTGCCTTCATTATTATGTGGTGCCAGAAAGCAATTATAGCCACAATTAATTGCCTTTTATTTGATGGACGCCTCATTCGTACAAGACTTTTCAAACGGTGTCACACATTTTTTTTTTTTTTTTTTTAATGTCGGGTTTAGGTCAGTGCCATTTCCTGACCAGGTCAACAATGAAATGCAGTTTGTTGTCAAAGTTGTATACAAATTAAATGTATCTGCGTACATAACCAACGAAACAAAAAACTTGCTGCAAACCCCGCAAAGTGTGAACTGCGATAACAATAGAATAAGATAATTTACAGCAAAATTAATAAAACAATAAATAATTATCAGAACATTACAGATCCCAATGAGGACAAAATAAGTACATTTCAATTGAATGTGCAGTAATGTGTGTGAAATGGACCTTTACTGTAAAATATTAAAATATTGGACTATGAACCTCATAAAAACAGGAGACAAATTAAAGAGTTTTTATATCCAGAAAAACAGTTCCATTAATAAACCTTCAGAATTAATAAATAGCATTTTCAACAACTTAATACAAAAATAGTAGACTTACAATATACAGAATGAAAAGATTTTAGTTTAATAACTGGCAACTGCACGAGGAACCTGGCAATAAAATTTAAATTATTTCTGTGGAAACAGAACTTTTGATAGTCCCTATACATTGAGAACAGGCCTTGATAAAATCTAAGAGGCCAGAAGTGTCTGGAAAAACAAAAGAACTGAGGAGATGTGAAAAATAATAGAAAGTTCATCGAAGGTTAAAATTGAATTAAGTATATTAATCTGAGTAAAGCCTTGAGTAAGTGTTATAATTGCTGTAAATAACCTTTTTATTTATTTTTAATCTACAAGCAAAAACGCTGAACGCAAGAAAATGCGTTCAGCGTGCCGTCGATTACATGAAGGCGGCAAACACCATTTTCTGCCATTCATGCCCAAATCATAACACTTGGTGGGAACTTTACATTGGCCTCCTGCAGTCAGGATGTAGCTCTTCTCCTACTATACGTCTCACATATTTTCGGCCATCACTACCAAATAAAGATATATTACTTTCGTCACTCCAAATAACTTGCTTTCACTGATTATCTGTCCATCCAATGTGTTCTTTTGCCCACTGTAGTCCTTCCTTGCACTGCTGTAGATTCAGATATGGCTTTTTTCTCAGAATCCTACCTCCTTGCCCATATCTGACAGTATGCTCCTTATTGTTCTTGAACTGACAGAAACATCAGCTTAACACAGTTAAGCTCTGATGGCCTCAGATGAAATTTTTCTGTCCTTCAGACACAGTCTTTTCATTCTTCTGTCATCAACAGCTTTTGTGCACTTTTTTTGGCCTTTTCCTGGTTTGTTTTTCAGTGACTTTGTTTCCTGATAACATAAAGAGCACTTTCGTAAACTAGATGTTGACACTGATCCACCTACTTGTCTTACAATTTCAGCATAAGAAAGACCCGATTAATGTAATGAAACAATCCTGGTCCTTTTCGTGGGTGACCAATTAACTCTTTTCTTTGGTGCCATTGCTGTACTTATTATCTACACATTAAAATTAAAGAAATACTAAAAAATATTAACACAAGCTACAATTACGCTTCACTTACACAGCTAACAGTCTTTCATCTACAGAACAAACAGCAAAACTGACTTTCCTCAACTTCTCATGAGATGTATTGCAGCTACTGCCATTTGATTGGTCCCCAGAACAAGAACTGTGATTGGCCAGTAGGGTTGGCACTTAAATCCGCTTCTTAACTAAATCACACTTGTGTTTCTTTTTTATACTAAAGTAAGCATAACTTTTTTTGTACTGCACATATTTGCATTCTGTTTTTTGTATTGAATTCAGCATTAAATTTTATTTAAATTAACATATAAACGCTTGCATTTGGTGCAAATTAACATTTCCTATAAGCCTGCAAAGTTGCACAACATTAAAATTTCAAAAAGTGTCCACAATTTCTGCCACCATTGTACATAATTTAGAAACTACATGACCAAAAGTGAGTTGCAAAGCATGTTGTCCCAGATGTATGAAGTTTGCATGACGTTCAAACTGAGTATAAATAAGGGAAAAACCGAAGTTATGGTTTTTGAGAGAGGAACTGGTAGTACTGAATGTAATATATGCCCACGGACAATGAAATTTGCACACCAAGAAGGAAGCATCTGATTGAACTGAAATTTTATGGATGTAATGATACAGATGAATGATACACATGATGACAAAAACAGTGCTGCAGGAGAATTACAGAGAAATCTGTGGCATGCAGCCCGGTCATCTTCAATAGCATGTGGCAACGCCTCGTGTGGGGATGCATACTGCAATACGGTCCGGCATGGAGGCAAACAGATGCCTGATGTTGTCCTGCGGCAGTCTGGCCCACACATGTTGGATGGTGTGCTCCAAATCCTGAATAGTGCGGTGTGGCAGCAGCTAGCGTTTCAACTAGTCCCTCACATGCTCAATAGGGGACATGTCCAAGGAGCGGGAAGCCAATGGAAGTGTCTGGACATGAAGTAGGCAGTTCTGGGAAACCTGAGAATTGTGCGGGAGGGCATTATCCTGCTGGTATAGCGCACCTGGAATCCCGACCAGTAATGGGAGCTCATGGAGCCATAGGATCTCATCCACATACTGCAGGCCCGTCAAGGATCCATGTACCACTACTAGAGCTGATCAGCTATCACAGGCTATGGCTCCCCAGATAATAATGCCTGCAGTGGGGGAGGTGTGGTACTTAATAGCAAGGTTGGGATTGCGCTGTTGACCTGGGGACCTCCACACCTGGACACAATGATCATCTGTCCCCAAAACGAAGCAGCACTCGTCCCTAAACACCACACATCGCCAGTCTGTGGCATTCCACGTGGCTCTGGCCTGGCACCACTGCAAACAGATCTGGCGATGTTTTGGTGTTAATGGCAGCACATGTAAGGGGTGCTGGGATCACAGATTCGCTTCCACAAGGCATTGGGAAATAGTTCGTGGGCACAAGGAACGGCTACATCTGCCTGTATAGTGGACTAGGTCTCCGGGGGATCCATTCGTGCCTGGCGCACGATCCACTGATCCTCTCTGCCCGTGGTCCTCCTGGTCCGTCTAGAGCTGCTCCACCGTGTGGTAGTGCTGTCACGTGTCCACTGCTCCCAACACCATCGAACGGTATGGCCAGAACGATCCACCTGATGGGCTATAAGGGCCGCCAACCACCCTGTGGTTTTCAGCCCAATGATCAGGCTTCTCTCAAAGTCCATAAGTTGCATAAATCGACATCTCTAACATCTTCCTGGCATTCTTGTCACTCTGTACTCTTGCTTGAGTCAGCCGGTACTTTTCACTTTCATGGGGCATTGACTACATGTCGGTTTATAAGGCTGCTGGTTTGTACTTGCAGCACCACCACAGGGTGTGCGTTCATGCGCTATCACACCAAACATTGATCATTTACATACCAGCATGCACTCTAGCTTTTTGAAAAGTTTTGCGGTTGTACATTTTCTTCTAGGTGCACAAATTTCATTGTCCATGAGTGTAAGTCTAAATGGCACAGTTATTAACCAGGTGAATGAGTTTGTGTATTTAGGAAGCATATTTGACAGAGAAAAAAATTGCATGGTGAAATTAGTAGGCGAGTGAATTATTCATTGAATGTCATGGCTGCTTTAGGAGGTTTTCACAGGAATGATGTGTTCTCAAGTGAGTCCTGCATGGTTGTGTATGAAAGTTCCTACTCTGATGTATGGCAGTGAAACCTGGGTACTAACAGAAGAAACATAGGAGTTGTTTGTATGCTGGAGAAATGCGTTACTTACATGGGGTTTGTGGCAAGAGACATTCTGATTGTGTGAGGAATGAAGATGTGTTGCAGTTGTGTAATGTGAAGCAAAATGTTATTAGAGAGGTGAAGACTAATATTGCTTCAGTGGTTTTGGTTTGGCCATATTGAAATAATGAGTGATGAGATGCTTACTAAGAATTTCTTTTTAGCCCAAGTGGCAGGAAGGAAAGGCAAAGAAAGGCCAAGGAAGTCATGGGAGAATCAGATTCAGCAGTGTCCGCATGAGAAAAAGATTATGAGTATGAAGTATAGAAGATCTTGTGTACTGCGTGTGATGGATGTCAGTGAAGCCCGAGTTGTATGTTAAGATCACTGTAAATGGAGAAGTTTAATACGGTAACAGTAAGTAAAAATTATCTGGTAGTTTGCATTTCTTTGCGGAGCTAACCTCTGAATCTCAGAGAACAGCTTAGTTATATGTATGCAAGGAGGTTAGAAGTAAGAGGAGGTGGCAACAGCCCCTCTCCCTATGCTTCTGGCGTGACGCCACTTTTTATCAGCTGACTACGCCTGTGCGCCCAACCTAAGAATCTCCTGTATATCTCTATGGGGAAATCGCGATTTTGAACGAGTTTTTCGGACCCTTACTGTACCCATACTGGCATGAAAAAAATTGAGGCTGAAATATTCATTCCCATAATAAAACATTTCCAGAAAAAACAGGAAAATATGTGTTGGTATTTTTTTAAAAAATTGAAAAAAAAAAAAGACTTTTTGAGTGGAAGTGCATAGTGCGCATAGTTACTTACTGCCCATGTGCAAGTAACCATGCATACTGCCATGTGCAAGTAACCATGCATACTGCCATGTGCAAGTAACCATGCATACTGCCATGTGCAAGTAACCATGCATACTGCCATGTGCAAGTAACCATGTTTAAAATATAACCAAAAGCCTAATGTTAAGAAATAAGAAGTCCAAAATATTCTTTCTTTCCATCCTTGGTTTGCATGCGCTAAACAAAACTGCTTAAGCCACAGGAAGTGAAGTCACGTTCCCGAACTCCCGCAGCGCAGACTCCCACCACCTCAGAGAAAGGACAGAAACAGCTGATCTGTTTTGGCTTCACTTAAAACGGGTCCCTTCACCTCCTCTTCTTCTAACCTCCTTGTATGTATGTATGTATCATTGCTTCACAACTCCTAATAATTCCTTTCCTAGTTTACCACTTGTACGTATGGCATATTGTGTTTTGTTCTGCTCTTGAAGAAGGCAGGATTTTAGTGATACTGAAATATGTAGATTGATTTAAACCAACTTATTATGTAAATAAAAATTCACTGTTATTCTGCATAATGGGTTACAACAGCAAGAGTTCATGTGATGAATGTTCACTTATCTGTAGCCAATAGAAATTTCCAAATGATCAGAATGTTGTGGTGCATGCACAGATTACAAGAATTAGATACTTTCTCCGCAGTGCAAGGTGATTTTATTTGTAAACAGAGAAATTTGTTTGATGTTCTTCCACTGCAGTGCACCTGTTCCATTTAAGCAAATAAAATACAAAAAATAGAAAAAAACCCACAAGAAAGACTATACCGAATTTTCGATTGTAACGAGCACATCTTTTGAATCCTTTCTGATGTGAATAAAATTTATCAAAGTTATTCAAAGTCAATGGAACTGGTCAGAAAAAAAAAATGAGCCAAATTTCTACAATTGATAAAGCATCCAGAAATTGAAACAGTTACTTCCACAAACGGCTAAAATGTATGTTACGAAAATTAACAAACGGCACACTAAAGTTTCAGATAGCAGAAGGAAGGTATCAGAGATAAAGAGATTTTCAAATCAAACAGTTAAAAGAAGAAATACAGAAGGAATATGATATAACTGGCAGAAGAAATAAATTGCATTATAGAAAAGTTGAAAATAGGTGACAAATATTAATGGAAAAAGCTATGCTAAGGTAAAATAATTATTTAAATATGTCTCCTGGAAGCAGAGATAGCGAGGTCTTGAAATTTACGCCCACTAGCAAGAAATCTGTGCATTATTTAATGAGAATAATGCTCCCCATCTTTATTGTAGCAAATGGTATACAGTAAAAAGGAAATTTCTCAATAGGGTGCTTAGAAGCGGACATCAGCTGAAAACAGAAATACAAAAAAAAAAAAAAAAAAAAAAAAAAACTAGTGACAGAAATGGTATTATGCATTTTAATATACATTGTTACTTATTACTGTTTCACACATTGTATTGTTTCATTAACTAAACTAGTTTCAACTCTTCATCTTGCGAGTCATCCTCAGTAGCGTACCATGTTTACATCGTACACTACTGAGGATGACTCGCAAAATCGTACGCTACTGAGGATGACTCGCAAACATCGTACGCTACTGAGGATGACTTGCAAAATGAAGAGTTGAAACTAGTTTAGTTAATGAAACAATACAACGTGTGAAACAGTAATAAGTAACATTGCATATCAATGTGCATAATACCATGCAATTAGCTATGTATTGTTGTAGTCATTTATTGAATATATGACTCACAAACCACATGTAGTGACAGAAATTTGAACTATAAACTCCTTAAATACAAACTTAAATTGTTCCACACGGTAATGACATCCAGTGTTGAAAGAATTTTTTTTAATTGCAGATGTAGAAGCAAATATATTGATAAAAACAAATTAAACATCAGCGCCCTCTAGCGGCAAAATTGTGCATTATTTTGTGAAGAAAATACACACAAAGAGTTTTTATAGTTAGTAGTATCCAACCAAAAAATCATTTTTTTCAATTGGGTTTTTAATCCTGCAGATATTGCTGCAAACAGAAATGTAAATTTACGCCTTCTAGTGTCACATTTGTGCATTAGGAAAAATTTGAAAGTATATGAAAAACATTTTGCACCGGAAACGCTCTGCAACAAAGAAATAATTTTTCAAATCAGACTCTTAGAAGCAGAGGTATCGCCAAAAGTAAGATATACATCTATGCCTCCTGGTGGGAAAACTATGCATTACTTTAAGAAAATATTCTGAAAAGGTTTTCCGAGGTGAGTGATACGGGCCTATGAAAGAATTTTTTTCAATTAAGTTTTCAGAAGCTTAGATTTAGCAGCAAATACATCAGTTTCAGAAACAAAAGTTTATGCCCCCTGGTGGCCAAACCATTCTTCATAAAAAAATTTAGGAATTATATGCAAAACACTTCCCATCAGGAGCTGTATCTGTGCAGGAAGAATTTTTCAAATTGGAGTTTTAGAAGCAGAGATATTGAGGAAAGCACAATTTACCTTTATGCCTCCTACAGGGAATCTATGAATTACTTGAAACTTTTGAAATTATATGAGAAACATTTTGAACTGGAAATGGTCTTGAATAAAAAAATAATTTTTTTAAATCTGATACTTTGAAGCAGAGATATAGACAAAAATAAGATATACATCTATGCCCCAGTGGAAAAAACTATGCACAGTTTTAAGCAAAAAGTATTCTCAAAAGGTTTTCTGAGATGAGTGGTATCTGTTCACAAAAGAATGTTTTCAATTGTGAATTTTCAGAAGCTCATATTTTGCTGCAAATATATCAAAAAGAAAAACACCTACTCCCCTAGCAGAAAATCTGTGCATGAAAATGAAACTACCTAAATGAAACTGTACCTAAAATAGTCTTCAATATAAATGCAAAGAAAGGAAAAAAAAAAATTCGATCAGACAATTAGAAGCAAATATATGGAATGAAATGTATTTTGAATTTGATATCATTTGCATTTATGCCCTCTAGTGGCAAAGATGTGCATTGGGGAAAAAAAAAACAGAATGCAAGGATCATCATTCTCACCTTTCAAGCTTTCCAATGCAAAAAGAATTTTTCAAATCAGAGGTGTCCACAGACAGACGGAGAAACAAAGTGATAACATAACCACATCATTCTTTTACAAAAGATGTGGTAAAAATGAAATAGTAATGAACACTAACTCTTGTGGTTTGGTCACATCTGCAACATTCTGATCATTTTAAAATTTCTCCAGGCAACAGGCAAGCAAATATCTATCATGCAAATTCTTGTTCTACTATATTCCTTTAGCAGATATCTTACTATGAACTAAAAATTATATAGCAATCAGATTAAAACATTTACTTCCATAATTAATATTTCAATTCATTATTTATTATTACATGAATTGCCCTTATTCTATAATGTTAAATGGATATTATATTTAATATCACACATTCTTCTGAGTCAATAGATGTCCTCATCACTCACACACGCACACACAAAAGCCATCCTTCTGATTTACATAATTGTCATTGTTGAAGACAAATGAGTAAAGAGAAACACAAAGGAATAATTTACAAAAAATTTACAGTTTACAAACCTGAAATATGCTCAAAAGTAGCTGCATAAGAAATATATTATTTCTCAAAACTTAAGTAGACCAATTTTTTTCACAGCATTCAAGAATGTAATTAAAGCAATTAATACAGAAAATTACTTAACTGCTTACCTAACTTTAAAGGGTTATTTTTACATGTAAGATACCACATGTAAAATATATTCTTGGTACGATCTGGCATATCTTGAATATCACCACGAAAGAAACGACTGACATATGGCTGACTCATTTTGGTCATTTCAGCTATGAGTGTCTGCTTGATATTGTAGGTCATAACAAAATTACGAATCTCTGCTAGAACAGCCATGTCACCTTTCCTACGAAAAAAAACCAAATCAGTAATGAAAAATCATGACAATTTTTTTATGGCAAAATGTTTAATAAACTCTCAATTTTGCTTTGCAAAACAATTGATTTCATCATTAGTGATATATATGGGAGTGAGATACCACCAAAAAACAAAGGGTGTGTGTCTGACTAATGCTGAAATAATGAACTTTAGTGGTTGGGCAACACTGGAAATGATCTCAGAAGGATATTTGCAGATCTTTTACTTTCAAAGGGTGAAACTTACATCAATTTTTTAAATCCCTTAACAAGTGTACATACAGACTACAGACTTTTCAGAATTTATCCAAATATAATTGTATACATACGGAGAATTTATCCAAATATATATAAAAGTGTACATACAGACTACAGACTTCAGAATTTATCCGAATATATAATTTTCTAGAACTCTCCTCCTCCGTAACACTTTTTAAGTCGTCATAGCAACAACCAAGAAACAAATGTTTGCGACGTCACGCATAACTTTTCGTGTAAGTGACATCATCCCCTACACTACCACAGGCCACACGTATATCACTTTGTTTTGTTGTCATAGCAACAAACAACACAGCTTCCTGGTGTGACGTCATCTATTCCAGATCATTCTCACATGATGTCAGAGATGCATTACGTCACATGGTCAACTCTTTACATATACAAAAACTTTACATCAGAAATTTTGCTTCACTACCTGAACCGGTGTTTAACCATCTGTATGTGGCAACGTCAAGAGTACGATGATCTGATGACGTCAACATAAAAACAGTTCATGGAAAAGAACAGGGGAAATTGATACAGGGTTCACAGTCAGTTTATATGAAACATGTGTACAATGAAGTGTTGATGAAATAGGGACTAAAGGTTTTACAAAACACATAACAAACAGACAGCCCATCGTATCAAATTCCATAACCGACTGCTGGGGAAATTTTCAGAAAGCTGTGAGTCAATGTCGTCATCTATTGACGTGGAACTCAAAAACTCAATAAATAAATGTCAATAATTTCTGTATCATAAATTTTATTTTTCCCTGTCATTATTGATGGGCTTTCATCTAATGGCATATATTCTACCCTGTCTTCAGATCATCTACAGTTATAATTACAACCATTCTGAAGGAAGAGTCCAATCTAAATTTTCATTGATGATCTAAGTCTCTTTTTAATTTTCAAATTTATTTTCCTTTTCATGGTATTTGGTGGCCACTTTATTTGCAGTAATTCAAACTCAGAACTAAAAATGTTAAGAAAATCAATCTGAATATAAACAATGATATACAAATTACTTCAGTTGGAAAAAAAAAAAAAAAAAAAAACTTGCTTTATACGACTTAAGAAAATAATACATGGTAAATTCATCCACTTAGAAATGAAAAAACTATGCTGCTGCATTGAAATAAATAAAGATCAAGAAAATCAATTTTTTGTTTAAATTTAATGAAAAAGCAAGAAAACAACAAAATGATAACAATAAATAAGATACAACATTAATACCCCCACAAGAAAGAGTACTTCTACAAGGACTAAAATTTTACTTGTGAACAAGAACTAATGAAAACTAAAAAATGTATTCTTCCAGTTGTAAAAGAAAAAAAAAATTCAAAAATCTACATGAAGCATAGCAAGAATCAGCTAGTTTCAAAACAAATAACATAAATTTCTAAAATATTGAGTCAACAAAATTCCAGAAAGCTAAGCAGAATGAAATATGAGAGAGAACCCAGATATAAACTTATAACAGCAGACAAAGCAAAACAAATGATTAATAATCATGAACAAACATTAATATACAAATAAAATGGAAACTGCCATTAAAATAGAATATGTATAAGTTACCCACTAAAATCCTACAGATCAAAGGTTAAGAATGACTGCATTTTTTTTTCAAGAAACATTGCAACAAACCTAAACAAATTAAAAATGACAAGTACACCTGGTAGGAGATACAGTACTAATAATCTGGAAAAAAAAAACACTTAAGAAAATGTACTGGCAAGACCAATAATATAAAAAAAAAACATTATTTAATAATTTTGTCTTCATTACATTTATTGCAAAAGCCATACATGTAATGAAGACAAAATTATTAAAGAATGTTCCAGAACCTACCCAGTTGATAGCATTATACAAGCTTTGAATTTCACTGCTGATGATATTTTCAATTCAATAGGTATCTTCAAGTAAACTAGGAATGACAATGGAATCTTCATTATCAGACATCCTTCAAGACATGTGGAACAAAATGCACAGCAAAGAAAATATAAAACTTTCATCTCTATATATCATATACAGGGTGTCTCAAAAATACACGGCAAAACTGCAGGAATGAGTTCCGCATAGGTAGATAAGAAAAAAAGTTTATATCACCACAGGTCCGGAAATGCTTGGTTTCTGAGTTATGAAAGTCTGCCTATGACACTTAACTGTTCACATTACCTAATTCAGGTCTGTGTTGGTTTCCCAGTTATTCACCGAAATGTTTTATCTCCTGCAGGTGAATTCCTTCATCACAAGGTACTGAGAGAATCTGGTGATTTTCCTTTCCGACCATGTCTGAAATCAGGAGCAAGCGGATATGCACTTTATGTACGTTTTAGCGGATGGCAATACTCTGGAGGCTAGTCATTTTTTTTTTTTTTTTTTTTTTTTTTTTTTTTGAGGTTTAACGACCACCGTGAGCAACTCAATGGGCTATAAGCAGTCGCCCGTCCCTAATTTAGGGTCACTGGTTCCAGGGAAGGGAGAGAGCCAGTGCCGTAAGACAAACACAACATCCATGCCTCACCGGGATTCGAACCCGGGCCCCTTCCGACGAATGATCAGAGGCCAACGCCTTAGACCACTGCGCCACCGGGGCGGCGGCTAGTCATTTGTCCCACGAAAGGTTCCCAGGACAAAGATGTCCAGACAGGAAAACGTTTGAAAGTATCCATCGCCGTTTTTGTGAACACGAGACCTTTACATCTCGTGCTGCCGACAGAGGATGGCCAAGATCTACGACTTCTGAAGTAGAGGCTGAGATTTTGGATGTTGTGCAGGCGACTCCTGGAATCAGCAAAAGCAGATTAGCAATGCAACTGCCAGTTCATCGTTTGACTATTTGGAGAGTGTTGTGAGAACACCTTTATCCGTACCATCTGCAATGGGTACAGGCCTTGTCACCAGCAGATTACCCTGCGTGAGTAATGTTCTGCTAGTGGTTCTTGCAGCAGCGTGGTACAACTCCTAACTTTCTTGCCTTAGTGACATTCATCGATGAAGCACAGTTCACACGCGATGGAATCCTAAACTTTTACAACCAGCGTATATGGGCCGAGGAAAACCCTCATGCAATTCTTGCATCACGTCACCAACAGCGGTTCAGCCTAAACAATTGGGCGGGTGTTTTTGGTGATAAATTATTTGGGACCCATGTACTTCCCAACAAACTCACGAGGTGGGCATACCACATTTTTCTGGAAAACAATGTGCCCGATTTCTTGGATGACACGACACTGATCATTCGTCAACAAGCACATTTTATGCAAGATGGCGCTCCCACACATTTTAGCCACCTAGCTCGCAATTACTTGAATCTAAAGTTTCCTAGTCGGTGGATAGGTAGAGGTCAATGAACTGCCTGGTCTCCAAGATCACCAGATTTAAACCCTCTAGATTTTTTCTTGTGGGGCCATTTAAAATAATTGGTGTATTCGATTCCAGTAGAAGATGTAGAAACTCTCCGCAACCGAATTGTGGCAAGTTGTGAAACAGTACGACACATGCCAGGAATTTGGCAGCATGTTCACGAGTCCATGAGGCATTGATGTGAGACCTGTATTGAGGCAGAAGGTGGACATTCTGAACAATTACTAGAAGGCAATGTGAACAGTTAAGTGTCACAGACAGACCTTCATAACTCGGAAACCAAGCATTTCCGGACCTATGTTGACATAAACTTTTTTTTTTTTATCTACCTATGCGGAACTCATTCCTGCAGTTTTGCCGGGTATTTAAGACACCCTGTATATTGATGCACCCCTAGTCTTCCGCAGTCCCACCCAAATGAAGAATTAAAACTCTTTACATAACTTATTATATTTGCACTTTTAAGGTATTAAACCCCTGCAAAGTGCGCATAGTTTACGTGCAATTCATTAATGATATACTATTAAAAAGCACCAATCACTTACCCTAAAGATCATGGTAATTTCCATCCACAACACACTTCCAGCACGTCAATTATCGTAATGTTGTTGGCCTTCAAAGGTTTACAGACATATCTTGTTTACGATTCCTTCTTCCGGGGATGAAACATCATTTATTTATTTTTTTAATTATTTGCTAGACAAACTACGCTGGTTTTTAGCCATACGAGATGTAACTATAGCTCGTCAATTCCATAAAAACCACACAAGCATACTACTCATTCATACATTCAATTAAAAAACTATGTACATATTTACACAACATTACATTCCTAGGTGGTTAAACCTTTGTCAACTGTGAGTAACAAAATGCTCCATCTGTTTCAAAACCCTTGCCACTCCCACTGCAAGTGTCACACTCATTCAGCCCTTCACACACAATCCTCTAGCGCTTTCAACAGACTACTGTCGTCCTCAGGAGGCAGGTCTGTCTCACACGCCCACCACAGCTCAAGTGAGCAGAGCCATCGAGGCACGGGCTCCAGTCGCAATCTCTGAATCTTTGTGTCTCTGGCGCCATCTATTGTCATTGCTGCTCTCTTTTCTTTTTTTCTTTCTAAGCTGTTGTTCAATTTTTATTAAGGCCTTCCATTGTTCGTTTAAGTTGCTAGGCTCATTAATGTTGCATAATCTTGATCTGTTTTTTTCAATTAACACTGACTCTGCAATTCTTAACTGCCTTTTGTTTTTACAGCTCTTAATAATTTTAATATCCTCAAACCTTGGACATTGTTGATTTTCCATACAGTATTGGGTTAATGCTGTCTTAGCTTCTTTTTATTCCAATTATTTATATGCTGGTTCAATCTATACTTTAATTTATTCTTGGTGCTGCCTATATATGACACAGGTGGTTGCTGGTTTATAGGGATTTCATAAATTCCTGCTCTATCTAATTGGCTGATTTTTTCATTTTTAATCACATTTTCATTCTTACTGTAAAAAATTTAGTGATTAAAAATGAAAAAATCAGCCAATTAGATAGAGCAGGAATTTATGAAATCCCTATAAACCAGCAACCACCTGTGTCATATATAGGCAGCACCAAGAATAAATTAAAGTATAGATTGAACCAGCATATAAATAATTGGAATAAAAAGAAGCTAAGACAGCATTAACCCAATACTGTATGGAAAATCAACAATGTCCAAGGTTTGAGGATATTAAAATTATTAAGAGCTGTAAAAACAAAAGGCAGTTAAGAATTGCAGAGTCAGTGTTAATTGAAAAAACAGATCAAGATTATGCAACATTAATGAGCCTAGCAACTTAAACGAACAATGGAAGGCCTTAATAAAAATTGAACAACAGCTTAGAAAGAAAAAAGAAAAGAGAGCAGCAATGACAATAGATGGCGCCAGAGACACAAAGATTCAGAGATTGCGACTGGAGCCCGTGCCTCGATGGCTCTGCTCACTTGAGCTGTGGTGGGCGTGTGAGACAGACCTGCCTCCTGAGGACGACAGTAGTCTGTTGAAAGTGCTAGAGGATTGTGTGTGAAGGGCTGAATGAGTGTGACACTTGCAGTGGGAGTGGCAAGGGTTTTGAAACAGATGGAGCATTTTGTTACTCACAGTTGACAAAGGTTTAAGCACCTAGGAATGTAATGTTGTGTAAATATGTACATAGTTTTTTAATTGAATGTATGAATGAGTAGTATGCTTGTGTGGTTTTTATGGAATTGACGAGCTATAGTTACATTTCATATGGCTAA
This sequence comes from Macrothele yani, assembly GCA_039090855.1. NCBI lineage: Eukaryota > Metazoa > Arthropoda > Arachnida > Araneae > Macrothelidae > Macrothele > Macrothele yani. The sequence continues at coordinate 31,787,545 of CM077025.1, forward strand.
AAAAAAACAGCGTAGTTTGTCTAGCAAATAATAATAAAAAAAAAATATGATGTTTCATCCCCGGAAGAAGGAATCGTAAGCAAGATGTCTGTAAACCTTTGAAGGCCAACAACATTACGATAATTGACGTGCTGGAAGTGTGTTGTGGATGGAAATTACCATGATCTTTAGGGTAAGTTGACTGGTGCTTTTTAATAGTATATCTTTACATAACATTTTTTTCTATAAAAAAAAATCGTAAAAGTAAAATCAGAACTAAAATTCAATGAAGAACTACCATTTCATAACATCCTCATTATCAGAAAATAAAATAAAATATGGTTTAACATTCCAACAACTTATGCCATTAAATTAAATATATAATTGTAACTTTCAAATATTTGCCAGAAAGAGCCAGAACTCACTCATCACCTAAAGAGAAATACTAAGGCAGCATTAAATGGGTTCAAGAAAGTGGACAAATAAAATTAGATCGAAAAGAAAAACTATATTGATAAACTAACAGAAGCTAATGCAGTAAATCCAGCTAAATTAGTAAAGTAAAACTAAAAATGTTCCACAGAGCTTTTCTACATGACAAAGATATTAACAGTGCACTATAACTACTAGTGTTAAAGCAGAAAATACATAAATGGTATAACATAAGACTCTAAAATCTCCTTTAATGGCATAAATACAATATATATATATTCAATGCTATTATTTCTCTGATGATTTGATGAGATATAAAGAAACTGCTTTCGATAGTCATAATAGCATTGCCTACCACCCACTACAAGTGCAGCAGTTCCTCCTTTGTATTAGGCTTACTTATATAATTGGAAGTCAACTTCCTGGATCAGAGAAAACCCGAGAGCAGAATCTGAACGCAGATAATGGACTGCAATAATTTTGTAAGTTTAAATATATGGATGCCATAAGAAAGAAGATACTAAACTTAAGAAATTCAACCTTGAAAATTAATAACCCTTTACAACGAACTGATGATAAAGAAATTTTGATTCAATAAAAGATGCTTTTTTTTTTTATTACTGGGGTTTAACAACCACCGTGAGCAACTCAATGGGATATATAAGCAGTGGCCTGAAGCTAATTTAGGGCCACTGGTTCCAGGGAAGAGAGAGAACCAGAGCTGTAAGACAAACACAATTCATCCATGCCTTACCAGGATTCAAAATCAACCATCTCGGACGAATGGTCAGAAGCCATCACTTAGACCACTGCGCCACCGGGGTGGCCAATAAAAGATTTGAAACTAACATAGAAGAAGATAGAATAATTTCAAACAGGCCTAAGAACTTTTTAAGAAAGCAAAACATGCAGAGTTAGTAAAGAGAACATGAATTATACTTTAACATAAAAATTGTTTTCAAATGATATCAAACACTTAATATTTACTGAGCTTTAGCACTTCACTGGGAGGCTTTGACTGGGCTTAATTTTCAGAGCTTGGAACAGTAACAAATAATGCTGAAATGATTAAAAAATTATGATACTTTGGAACAATTAGTGGTTCCATTCATATGAGTCTGTGCTTGAGACATCATGGTCACATAGCATGGGGGGGGGGCACTGTTGTTGTTCCTTTGGTGTTTGTTCAGAAAAATAATCTGTTTTCAACTGTAAGCATTATATGATAACAAGAATACAAACTCTATATTCTTGTATTTTTGGCAACAATACACCTCTATAATAAATGAAACAAATTTACATCTATTAAACTACATATCAGTAATAAAATTTTCATCCCTACAAAAATTCTGTTCAATTGTAAAAATTTAACCTCTGAGATCCCACTTTAAATGAGGGAAGTTACTTAGCTTTACATTTGTCAAAAGTGAAAGTAACAAAAGAAGGCTGGAGAAAATGTAAAGTTGGATGAAACAAATGGTTAAGAAATTTAAAGTGGAAATGAGGAACATTTTGTTTCAAAGCAGTTAATTCATTCTTCCCCACAGTAAGCATCACACATGAAAGCACCACCTAAAGAGCAAGACTTATCCTACAAATATGCAAGCTTCACTGAATACAGGTCTCTTCAGTCACAGTCTTATATCCCAGATGCACATACTACATTCTCAGATAGGCAACCTTTATAACAACATGGAATCTGCATCATTTTCAGTTGTTTTTAAGAGATAACTAAAAAGATCATTGACAGCCAAGCAGCTTAAAAATTCATCAGTTTGTATATACAAAATTTAAAATCTTTCTAGATAACAAAACGAATGATTCAGAAACTTAACTGGTTAGTCTTTAAAAAAGTTAAGAACAGTTAATTATGACAAATTTCATTCTGTTTAGTTATTTTAGATATATGCTACATTGGTGACACAGGGAAATAAATTTTGTTCTAATTGGAAAAGGATGTTGTTTTGAATTGACATTCATTCCCAAGACTGGGATGTTACAGCACTTCCACAAAGCAACACAGAGCTGTTCTACTTTCTACTTATTCCCATCTCTTGGTTAAAGATTTGCTATTATAGAATCATGTGTTGAAAAACTCCTGATTATCATTTCATGGTAAACCAGTCAGATGATGCAGGAATGTTAGATTGTGATTTGAAAAACTTACAACAGGTTCTGATACGTACTGTATATGTATATATCATCATCATCCCTTAAATCAGAAGATACAGATCATCCATTGAACATAGCCAAGATAATCATCAGATGGCAGCTTAGTCTAGTCCTTCGATGATTCTTAGCACCCTCTGCCTTGGCCAGGTACATTCAGCTGTCAGGGACTGAGGACCAAGTTTTAATATATACACATATATATATCCTACATCGGTATTTCTCAACCTTTTTGTATTTGTGGCCTCCTTTTACATATAATTTTTATTGCAGTCCCTCTTTCAATCCTTTTACTGGGATGCTGCCAAAACACCACACTAGTTACTTGGGTTAGTTAGCTATTGCTATCTGAACACAATAATTGCAGTATATTTTTACATTACACAACTTCTTCGGTATTAATCTGTTTAAAATATCTATTCAAATCTATTGCATACAATAGATTTGAATGGATATTTTATCTATCATAATCCATGTTGTAAAATATGCATCGTTGCAAATTTCTGATCGTCATCACCTGCCTACCATATCGTGAATTCTTTCAAGTCCAACTGAGCAATTTCTCATGAGAGCTGGGTGCGCTTAAATTTATTGTTTCCACGTTTTGAGAGGAGTAATGCTTCCAGGCATATCTCGAGATGCCTGTTACAGTTTTTGAACCAATTTTTGTTGTAAACCTCAAGTTGAGTTCTTTATTTATTAAACAAGTTTCCTTACAAACACAAATGAGTCCGCTTTTCTTACTGCTTATAACAACCACGTTTGGGGTGTATGCACATTTATTGCAATAGGGAAGGTATTTTATTTTCAGAATGTATTTTATGTTGCTTTTTTTTTTGTTTCAATAAATAGTTTTTCCTTCAATTTCCACTTTTCTTTGTCCCCCCTAGATACTTCATGCCCCCTTAGGGGGCTGTGCCCCACAGGTTGAGAATCACTGCCCTACATTATTATGTATAAAATTGTCAATAACTGCTACTGTTCCATAAATTTGGCAATTGATGGAACAGCCAGCAGTTAGGCTTATACTTGAAAACAGTTCTACATCATTCTATGGAGGCGTATCTTCTCTATGCTGGAAATGTGTGTCAACAGGGGGCACACCCAAGGGGGTCCCCAGGCCCAGCCCCCTCCCCCAGAAGTCCAAGTGATTTGTAATATGATTCCGACACCATCGGTGTTTGACATGAGAGATTCCTAAACCTCCAACTGTTCACCAATTTTCCTAATTGGTGAATTTCAATTTTCATAATTGCTAAAATCACACATTATAGAATTTGTTCTAATATACATTCTCTGAAACTATAATATAGCAATAGATAAAATAATTGCATTTGTGGTTAACTTCTTTTCTGAAATATGTATTTCTATTAAAAGTACAATGAAAACACCATTTGCAGCTAGATAATTCATGAACACAATGAATTAAATTCTTTCACAGATCAAAACATTTATTATAACAGTCACGTCGCGCAAGTACACGTACGTGAGCATATTTACTTCCAGAACCGGATGGCCAGACGGCAGACTCCCCCCCCGTTATGAATTTCTGGGTGCACCCCTTTGTGTCAATGTAAAATAAAATCCTCTTCCAATGGATACACTATTAATTTTCACACCAATCCAAGAAACACCTAAATCAACTGAAAAGAAAAACTCATTGGTAAATTCTTCAAAATCAAAAGACAGACAAGCATCCTGTATTCAATGTTGCTGTGTTTTTACAACCCATACCATCAAAATTTAGCAATAAAACTGTTCACAAAGGCCTCTACTGTAAGTTATATACAGAAGCGTAATAAGGGTGGAGGCAGGAGGGTTAGCTGCTCTGAGTGCAGCTCAAGAGGGGGCCCAAAAATCACTGCATACAATCTGATTAAAATCAGGATTAAAACTATTGCACCAGTTTCTGCTACAGAATCACAGAATTTACCAATAGCTTCCTTTACTAACTAGTTGCGGAAGCTTAGCAGCTCAAAATTTGCATTTCTTCCTCAAAATGTGTATGGGATGTAAGTTACGATAAACAAAAATGGCAGTGCTGTTGTTATGTTAAAAAATAAGGATGTCATTCATATCTTTGAAGATTCTCTAGGGGAAATTCGATTATTACTGCCACTACTGCAAGCTGCATTTGGTCCGTTTAATGTGGTACTGAAGGTCGGAACTCTGGAGCAGTTGGGAATTTCGCCGCCACTCTCTTCACATTTTGTATTTTACAGCTTTAAATGGTGTGTTGGAAACATGCTGGGATCAATATGAATAGCAGTAGATGTCAATCAATGTGCCACGTTCTACCAACTCAAGAATACAAAACAATGTATGAGCACACGTGAAAGAGCTGACAATGAGACAAGTGTTGTGAGTACAATGGAGAGTTGTGGACATTTTTTCATGTGTGTGTGTGTGTCCACCATTGTAAAAGAAATGAGTGTAATGACCAAACTATGTTTACGATTCTCAATTACTATTCTAGGAAGACTATTCCATGTACGGGTCAATAACTGTGGATTGTTCTTTTTACACCACTGATGAAATACGATGACTTTTTATAAAAATATAAAGCTTGGTTATTGATGTAAGGTGAGTGATTTCAAATTCTCGTCTCACATTCAATTCAGGATTCTTTTTCTTTTCTTGACTCACACTATTGCAGGACTGCACTACACTAGCATGATATTCCATGTCCACTTCAGTTTCACTACCCAGAACATCCTTGATGTAAGTAAGGGTCAAGGAAGATAGAATAAGAGCAGGGAGCATGTGCTGAATTGTGTGGCCGCCATGTTACATTACCCTCAGTTGCTCATATTTGCTTTGTAAGGTAAGGAAGATTTCAGATATTTATTACGTGTGAGAAGGACGTTTGCTTATGACCGATTTATGGAATTGTTTATTTGAAGTTCAACTAACATTAAAAGCTGAAGAGATCTATTTGCAGATCAAAAACTTATGATGGAATAGCTAAATATTTCTAGTGTGAACTACAAAGATGTTCAGTTTTCAATAACTTCTGGTCAATATTTACATTCCTGAAAACGTTTTATTAAAACTTAGTAAAAAGCAGTAGCTTCTCGCGCACAATAAAATCCGTGTTTTGTTGTTGCTGTTTTTTTTTTAACTTGTAAATTATCACATTTATTATTAGTACATAGTAATCTATCAACGCCAACAGATTTTATTGTCCGCTACAAACGCTTTTCAATTTTGCACATTTCGTGCATTCTTCGTAAAAAATTTGCAAATTATCAAACTTTAGCATGAACTATCGTTTCTAAAGTAATATTTTGTCGCGTTTCTGTTTTCAGAAATATTTACTGGATCACATGAAATAAATAAACGTTTTATTCTTCACTTTAGAGTGTGTGAACGGCTTCATGCATTACTTTAAGCAGGATGTACATACTTTCGTTGTGATGAGTTAAAGTGTTTTTTGATATTAATGTACGCATCTTCAATACCGCAGGATTTCAGGGCCATTGTAACTGCTGATGGTTTCACCGAATCAAAGGCTTTTTCATAATCGATAAAAGCCATGCACAATGGAAGTTCATATTCCCTCGCTCTTTCAATTAGTTCTCTCAGTACATGGATATGATCTATTGTGCTGTAGCCACTCCTAAATCCAGCTTGTTCTCTCGGTTGAGCCATGTCCAACGTCACCTCTACGCGGTGTGAAAGAACTTTAGTGAAGATTTTATAAACCACTGATAGGAGGCTGATAGGTCTGTAGTTCCTGAGATCCTCAATGCCACCTTTTTTATGTAGCAAGATCATTGTAGCGTTGTTCCAATCCTCAGGAATCTTTCCTTCATTAAGGCATTGAGTGAAAATATGGGCGAGTACTGTTTCGATTTCTCCACTTGCTTCTTGTATGATGTCTACAGTAATTCCATCTTTTCCTGGAGCTTTTCCCCGCTTCATGTTCTTGATTGCATGTGCAGGACTGGAAGAACTCTGGTACTGGTACCTTTCATGATGTCTGGAGTACATGTATCATCCCTTTCATATAATTTGGAGTAGAAATCTTTCACTCTTGTCAAAATTTTGCCTCTATTTCTTATTACTGAACCATCTTCTTTTCTCAGTGCCATAATCTGTTTTCTTCCTTTACTGAGATGCCCCTTTGCTACATTTAGGCTTTGGTTGTTTTCAATTGCTTTCCTTACTAGTTCACAGTTGAATTTCCTTACGTCTTCAGTGAGATGAGCGCCCATTATACGTAGCCAAGGTCAGCATAAGATTGCAGCCTATTCCGGTCCTCCGGGGATTCTTAGCACATTCTGCCTTCATGTCGCACTGGCCGCTGCCTTGGCCAGGTACATTCCAGCTGCCGGAGACTGAGGGCCAAGATTATATGGAAGATATATAAATATAGCGGTATAAGACCGCCAATAGCGGTATAACTATACCATCGGGATTAGAGGAAATGCTATCCCACACTCAACCAACCCGCTTGGCCAGCGTGGTGAGTTATAGCCAAACCCCTCCAAAATGACTCCACAACTTAAATCTTGGCCCTCAGTCTCCGGCAGCTGGAATGTACCTGGCCAAGGCAGCGGCCAGTGCGACATGAAGGCAGAGGGTGCTAAGAATCCCCGGAGGACCGGACTAGGCTGCCATCTGATGCTGACCTTGGCTACGTACAACGGACGCTGCCTATCTTCTGATTCAAGGCTTCTTGAATTGGAAGAGGAACTACAAAGGATCAAGTGGGACATCGTCGGGCTAAGTGAGGTAAGGAGAAAAGGAGAAGATCTCATTGAACTGAAAAGTGGACATCTCTTCTACTACCGTGGGACAGATACTGGCAGAACTAGTGGTGTTGGATTTATAATAAACAAGAAACTGAAGGATAAAGTTGTAGAAGTTGAAAGTTCCTCTGACAGAGCTGCACGACTCGTTATCCAACTCTCGAGAAGATACCAGGCTCAGATTATTCAAACTTATGCACCCACCACAAGTCATGCTGAAGAAGAAATTGAAGAATTTTATGAGGAAATTCGTGATCTAAATAATAAAGGTAAGCAGCACTTGAAGATAATTATGGGAAATTTCAATGCAAAAATAGGGCAACGGCAACAGAATAAAACTTCAGTAGGTAAATTCGGTCACGGCAACAGAAACCAGTGTGGAAATACTCTCGTAGAGTTTGCAGAGGCAGAAGGGTTTTTCATCTTGAACTCCTTTTTCAAGAAAAAGCCACACAGGAAATGGACATGGAGACATCCAAATGGGACGACAAGTGAAATTGATTTTATTATGTGTAACAAAAAATTCGTCATAGAAGACTGCAGTGTGCTAAACAAGTTCAACACAGGCAGTGACCATAGATTGGTGAGATGTAAGATGCACCTCAACACTAAACTCGAACGTAGCAAGCTCATAAGACAAACAAAATGTATTGACATAACCAACCTTAAAAAACACCATAATACCTTCAAATTGGAACTGAAGAACAGATTCTCTGCTTTAGGAGGCCTAACATCGGAAGAAGTGGATATTTCTGAAGTTAACAAAAAAGTAACCAAAGCTCTTATGGAAACAGCAACAAAATTAGCTGGGTCTAAGAACAAAGTACATGTGAACAAATTATCAGGAAAAACCAAAATGTTGATGCAAAAAAGAAGAGTGATGAGGACAACTAAAGAAGATGTGACTTCCAAAGTGGAATATATAGAGCTATGCAAGACAGTACGAAAAAGTATCACTGAAGACGTAAGGAAATTCAACTGTGAACTAGTGAGGAAAGCAATTAAAAACAACCAAAGCCTAAAAATAGCAAAGGGACATCTCAGTAAGGGAAGAAAACAGATTATGGCACTGAGAAAAGAAGATGGTTCTGCAACAAGAAATAGAGGCAAAATTTTGACAAGAGTGAAAGATTTCTACTCCAAATTATATGAAAGGGATGATACGATACATGTACTCCAGACATCATGAAAGGTACCAATACCAGAGTTCTTCCAGTCCTTCCAGCAGAAGTTGCACATGCAATCAAGAACATGAAGCGGGGAAAAGCTCCAGGAGAAGATGGAATTACTGTAGACATCATACAAGAAGCAAGTGGAGAAATCGAAACAGTACTCGCCCAAATTTTCACTCGATGCCTTAATGAAGGGAAAATTCCTGAGGATTGGAACAACGCTACAATGATCTTGCTACATAAAAAAGGTGACATTGAGGATCTCAGGAACTACAGACCTATCAGCGGTTTATAAAATCTTCACTAAAGTTCTTTCACACCGCTTGAAGGTGACACTGGACATGGCTCAACCGAGAGAACAAGCTGGATTCCGGAGTGGCTACAGCACAATAGATCATATCCACGTACTGAGAGAACTAATTGAAAGAGCGAGGGAATATGAGCTTCCATTGTGCATGGCTTTTATAGATTATGAAAAAGCCTTTGATTCGGTGAAACCATCAGCAGTTGCAATGGCTCTGAAATCCTGCGGTATTGAAGATGCATACATTAATATTATTAATAACATCTATGAAAATGCAAGTGCAAAGATTCGGCTGTTTGAAAATACAACACACATAAAAACTGGAAAAGGAGTGAGACAAGGTGACACCATATCTCCGAAGCTCTTTAATGCCACATTGGAAAATGTCTTTCAATCACTGAACTGGGAAAACAAAGGGATAAAGATTAATGGAGATTATCTAACCCACCTTCGTTTTGCTGATGACATAGTCATTTTTGCAACTACCCCATCAGAGCTGCAGAGTATGATCCAGGAACTTGCTGACAAGAGTAAAGAAGTGGGATTAAAAATGAACTTTCAGAAGACAAAAGTGATGTACAATGCTTTTACAAGAAATGAAGATTTATCGATTGATGGAGAAAAGCTGGAGATAACAGACACATACGTTTATCTTGGACCGCAGATATCAAGTGAGGGTCACATTGGTGAAGAAATTAATCTGCGTACAAAACTTGCCTGGAGAGCTTTTGGAAGAAACGGCATAATTTTCAAGAGCAATATGCCATTATGTCTTAAAAGAAAAGTGTTTGATCAATGCATCCTTCCAGTGCTTACGTATGGTGCAGAGACGTGGACCTTAGCTAAAAGAGACATACAAAGGCTGCAGACAACTCAAAGAAGCATGGAGAGGTGCATGCTTGGTGTAACCAGGAGAGATAAGAAGAGGAACACGTGGATCCGAAAAATGACAAGAGTGGAAGACATCATGATCAGAGTTAAATCCCTGAAATGGCAATGGGCTGGACATACTGCCAGAAGAACAGACCATCGATGGACAGCCGAAATTTTAGATTGGATTCCAAGGGACAGGAAAAGACCCAGAAGAAGACCACATGGAAGATGGGTGGATGAAATTCGAAAGTATGCGGGAGTGACATGGAGGAGACTGGCACAAGACAGACCGTTGTGGAGGAAACTTGGGGAGACCTTCGTCCAGCAGTGGATTGATAATGGTTGACAATGATGATGATGATGATATATATAGGGATGTAAGGTCAGGTCATGCGTAACATCACAGCCTCTCCTTGACAAATGTCAACCCCGCCTTCTCGTGGTGCATCCTGTTCCCACTAAAGGGGCTCTGACGACCACCAATAGCGGTATAACTATACCATCGGGATTAGAGGAAATGCTATCAAGCACTCACCAATCCACTTGTCCAGCATGGTGAGTTATGGCCAAACCCCTTCAAAATTACTCCACAACTTAAATCTTGGCCCTCAGTCTCTGGCAGCTGGAATGTACCTGGCCAAGGCAGCGGCCAGTGCGACGTGAAGGCAGAGGGTGCTAAGAATCCCCGGAGGACAGGACTAGGCTGCCATCTGATGCTGACCTTGGCTATGTATAATGGACGCTCCCTATCTTCTGATTCAAGGCTTCTTGAATTGGAAGAGGAACTACAAAGGATCAAGTGGGACATCGTCGGGCCAAGTGAGGTAAGGAGAAAAGGAGAAGATCTCATTGAACTGAAAAGTGGACATCTCTTCTACTATCATGGGACAGATACTGGCAGAACTAGTGGTGTTGGATTTATAATAAACAAGAAACTGAAGGATAAAGTTGTAGAAGTTGAAAGTTCTTCTGACAGAGCTGCATGACTTGTTATCCAACTCTCGAGAAGATACCAGGCTCAGATTATTCAAACTTATGCACCCACCACAAGTCATCCTGAAGAAGAAATTGAAGAATTTTATGAGGAAATTTGTCATCTAAATAATAAAGGTAAGCAGCAGTTGAAGATAATTATGGGAGATTTCAATGCAAAAATAGGGCAACGGCAACAGAATAAAACTTCAGTAGGTAAATTCGGTCACGGCAACAGAAACCAGCGTGGAAATACTCTCGTTGAGTTTGCAGAGGCAGAAGGGTTTTTCATCATGAACTCCTTTTTCAAGAAAAAGCCACACAGGAAATGGACATGGAGACATCCAAATGGGACGACAAGTGAAATTGATTTTATTATGTGTAACAAAAAATTCGTCATAGAAGACTGCAGTGTGCTAAACAAGTTCAACACAGGCAGTGACCATAGATTGGTGAGATGTAAGATGCACCTCAACACTAAACTCGAACGTAGCAAGCTCATAAGACAAACAAAATGTATTGACATAACCAACCTTAAAAAACACCATAATACCTTCAAATTGGAACTGAAGAACAGATTCTCTGCTTTAGAAGGCCTAACATCGGAAGAAGTGGATATTTCTGAAGTTAACAGAAAAGTAACCAAAGCTCTTATGGAAACAGCAACAAAATTAGCTGGGTCTAAGAACAAGTTGCATGTGAACAAATTATCAGGAAAAACCAAAATGTTGATGCAAAAAAGAAGAGAGATGAGGACAACTAAAGAAGATGTGACTTCTAAAGTGGAATATACAGAGCTACGCAAGACAGTACGAAAAAGTATCACTGAAGACGTAAGGAAATTCAACTGTGAACTAGTGAGGAAAGCAATTAAAAACAACCAAAGCCTAAAAATAGCAAAGGGACATCTCAGTAAGGGAAGAAAACAGATTATGGCACTGAGAAAAGAAGATGGTTCTGTAACAAGAAATAGAGGCAAAATTTTGACAAGAGTGAAAGATTTCTACTCCAAATTATATGAAAGGGATGATGCATGTACTCCAGACATCATGAAAGGTACCAGTACCACAGTTCCTCCTGTCCTTCCAGCAGAAGTTCCACATGCAATCAAGAACATGAAGCGGGGAAAAACTCCAGGAGAAGATGGAATTACTGTAGACATCATACGTACAAGAAGCAAGTAGAGAAATCGAAACAGTACTCGCCCAAATTTTCATTCGATGCCTTAATGAAGGGAAGATTCCTGAGGATTGGAACAACGCTACAATGATCCTGCTACATAAAAAAGGTGACATTGAGGATCTCGGGAACTACAGACCTATTAGCCTCCTATCAGTGGTATATAAAATCTTCACTGAAGTTCTTTCATACCGTTTGAAGGTAACACTGGACATGGCTCAACCGAGAGAACAAGCTGGATTCAGGAGTGGCTACAGCACTATAGATCATATCCATGTGCTGAGAGAACTAATTGAAAGAGCGAGGGAATATGAACTTCCATTGTGCATGGCTTTTATCGATTATGAAAAAGCCTTTGATTCAGTGAAACCATCAGCAGTTACAATGGCCCTGAAATCCTGCGGTATTGAAGATGCATACATTAATATTATTAATAACATCTATGAAACTGCAAGTGCAAAGATTTGGCCGTTTGAAAATACAACACACATAAAAATTGGAAAGGGAGTGAGACAAGGTGACACCATATCTCCGAAGCTCTTTAATGCCACATTGGAAAATATCTTTGAATCACTGAACTGGGAAAACAAAGGAATAAAGATTAATGGAGATTATCTAACCCACCTTCGTTTTGCTGATGACGTACTCATTTTTGCACTTACCCTACAGAGCTGCAGAGTATGATCCAGGAACTTGCTGACAAGAGTAAAGAAGTGGGATTAAAAATGAACTTTCAGAAGACAAAAGTGATGTTCAATGCTTTTACAAGAAATGAAGATTTATCGATTGATGGAGAAAAGCTGGAGATAACAGACACGTACGTTTATCTTGGACAGCAGATATCAAGTGAAGGTCACATTGATGAAGAAATTAATTGGCGTACAAAATTTGCCTGGAGAGCTTTTGGAAGAAACAGCATAATTTTCAAGAGCAATATGCCATTATGTCTTAAAAGAAAAGTGTTTGATCAATGCATCCTTCCAGTGCTTATGTATGGTGCAGAGACGTGGACCTTAACTAAAATAGACATACAAAGGCTGCAGACAACTCAAAGACCCAGAAGAAGACCACATGGGAGATGGGTGGATGAAATTCGAAAGTATGCGGGAGTGACATGGAGGAGACTGGCACAAGACAGACCGTTGTGGAGGAAACTTGGGGAGACCTTCGGCCAGCAGTGGATTGATAATGGTTGACAATGATGATGATGATGATATATATATATATGGATGAAATATTAAAAAAAAAACCGGGGCAGTCGCCCAGGGCTCCGCACTTAAGAGAAAAAACAAAATAATTTTTTGTAGAATTTTTATAATTATGAATTTTTTTTTGTAAGTTTTGGAGCGCGAAGCCCTTAAAAAGATTTTATTACGTTTTTTTTTGTTTCCAATCCCCACCCTCCTTTTTGAATGGTCCTTTGCCGTACAGATACTGAGATTTTCAGATTTCAAAGGATTTTTATAACCACCTGAATGTTTTCCACATTCATGAAATATCAAATTAAATTTCATCATTTTGCGGGCCCTACTTTTATATATTCAACAATTTGTGTATAAACCAAATACTTAAATTTAACAGAATAAAAAAATCAATCACTGCAACATGTATATGAAAAAAAAATTATTTTTATGAATTTATTTTAGAAGAGTCCTTAATATTTCCTACACAAAAATATTCGGAATGCAAAAATATTCGTTACGTAACTATCTTTTTATCATTTTGTGCGGAAGTTTTTATAAAAGTCACAATACAACCTGTACCGCCCTCGACCTGGAAAGAAAATCGTGGACACTTTGTACTCTCTCTTTCTCTCGGAATTTCAATCCATATTATGGTCTTTTTCTTAAGCTTAAAGCCAGTATGTATTTCTGTGAGATAATCATTATGTCTTTAGGACAGGTTTTCGTGTGTGTTCTTTACGAACGGCATTTTTCACGTATCGATTTGATTAAAATATGAGATTTACTTTCAAGTGCCCACAATGAAATTTTGCTGTGGGCCCACAATGACTTTTTGCCACGGGCCCCGCAAAAGCCCCATCCGGCCCTGCGACGAAGACAAAATAATAAGGGCCAATTTATTTTTTAATTTAATGGAAACACAAGACGAGGCAGAAAATTTGAACGCCTGTGAGATGGACAATGTAGGGAAAGTTCCAAGTTCTAGTAATCGGTAAGTTTTGTTTTAATTCTGTAATTCCTATTTTTTAAAAAACCTGCATATGCATTCTTAAAAGCTTCTAATTTGAACTAAGAATCACGCATTTCACCATTCTTTACCACCAGGAAAGAAGACTGCTGGGGACCAACTACGTCACAGGCCTACGCGAGGGAAGACCACAGGCGGTAAAGCTCTTTTGTCTTAACACCTTCGGAGGAGTTAGCAATATTTTGTTGTTTGCCTTGGGTGCAAAAATGTATAGATTTAAATACACAGCATAAAACATGTGAAATACTATTTCAGCTGTTTGAAATAGGGAGGGGGGGGTGTCTTATCACCCTAAAGAAAGCCATCTCATGCAAAAAACCATTGCATGACAAGAAAGGTACCTAACATTTGGTTGCAATGAACACATCTTTTAACCCTTTCTGACACACACAAAAAATATGCTAAAGCTTAATTTTAGAAAATCTAAATCTTTGCACACAACAAAAACGAAAACACACTTACACCACCTAAGGTAAAACTCACACAAACAGTTTCAAACATGCAATCACATTTCTACAATCAATAAAACATCAACAAATAGAAATAGATACTTCCTCCCACTAGCAGATGAAAAGTGTGTTATGAAAATTAACAAATTGTGCACAAAAGGTTTCTCACAGCACATGATAACAGAGGCAAAAAGGATTTCCGAATTAAACAATTAGAAGAAGAAATGTAGAGTATAATATGATATAACTTCACATGTCCTAACGGAAAACTGTGCCTTACTTAAAGAAGAAAATGGGTGCAAGAAAACCTTGTATAACGAAGAGTATCTTACCAAAAAACTGATTTTTCTAAGGAATTTTTTGAACTGAATAGTCTTCACAGAAATACATGCTGATGTCCCCTTGGCAGCAGAATTTTGAATAATGCAAAAAATAGGAAATATGTGAAAATTATTCTTCATAGCACGCTAAGGAAAAATAATTTTTCACGCTAAGGAAAAATAATTCTTCTCGGAGCAGAAATAGCGAGAAATTTTTTTTTGAGATTTACACCCACTAGCAGAAAAACTGTCCATTATTTGAAAATGATAAAATGCCCAATATTTCCTATAGAGAATGGCATACATTAAAATACAAAATTCTTCAATAGGATACTTAGAAACAGTTACAGTTGAAAGTAGAAATACACACTAACACCACCTATTGCCAGAACTGTGAACTACAAACAATCTACAAGTACATGCAAAATGCTCCACAAGATGAAAGATATCTGATGTTGGGAAAATTTTTAAATCAGACTTTTAGAAGCAGAGATATCAAGAAAAACATATCAAAAACATCTGCACCGCTTGCAGGAAAATTGTGTATTAAATTGAGCAGGAAATTCACATGAAATGTTTTTGTAGTTAGAATTATCTGATAGAAAACAGATTTTTCCCATTGGGTTTTTGGATGCATCAATATTGCTAAGTTGGAATATAATGCCAATATTCAATTTTTCAACATTCTTCACATTTTTCCAACTCCTTTTTGGATATGAGATACTAGTTGTTGATATTTTGATTATTTATTATTTAAATTGCTGCTTGTTACTAAATTTATTTAAAAATGTTGTCTTCTTAAGATTCTTTTTAAAGCCAAAAGTTCTGGAAAACTGTAAACATATTATTCCAATTAACAGTTATTGTCTCATTTAATGAAGTATGTTTTTAAGTTCTTCCTGATGTTATTCTTTTGATGATCAAGTATCTTTTTACGTTCTTCCTGATGTTGTTCTTTTGATGATCAAGTATCTTTTTAAGTTCTTTTTGATGCTACTCTTGTTCATGAACTCTTTTCGATGCTGCTCAAAACTCTTCATGGACTCTTTTTGGATTGTGTGAACAATCCAAAAAAGAGTTCATGAAGAGTTTTTAGAAAATTGACTTAAGTTTCTGGACTCACTGGAGTCCAATTTTCAAAGATCTGAGTGGTCAACAAATGAAGAAAACTTCCTTTGCTGGATGTCTTGTCTCCATTGAGTTAGTGTCACATCCTTAGTCAACTGACTGTGACATCACTGTTTTTTGGTGGCCTATTCTCATTGGTGGTTGTATGGTGAGGTCATGTCTCAAGTGGTGCCATTTGTTGTGAGATATTATCTTTTTATTAATAAATAAATTAATTATTATTTTTATTATTTTTTTTCTTTTTTTGCTTCTTGTTCTCTATTTATTAGCAATCTCTTGTTCTCTATTAGAGATTACTAATAAATAGAGAACAAGAAACAAAAAAAGAAAAAAAGAACTAATTTATTAATAAAATGAATCAATATCTCACAACAGATGGCACCACTTGAGACATGACCTCACCATACAACCACCAATGAGAATAGACCACCAAAAAACAGTGAAGTCACAAAGTCAGCAGACCAATGATGTGACACTAACTCAATGGAGACAACAAGACATCCAGCAAAGGAAGTTTTCTTCATTTGTTGACTTCACTCAGATCTTTGAAAATGAGACTCCAGTGAGTCCAAAAACTTAAGTCAGTTTTCTAAAAACTCTTAATGAACTCTTTTTAGGACTGTGTGAAAAAGAGCAGCATAAAAAAGAACTTAAAAAAAATACTTGATCATCAAAAGAGCAAGATCAGGAAGAACTTAAAAAGATACTTCATCAAAAAAGACATAAATGTTAATTGCAAGGCCGGTTCAACCATTAGGCGAACTAGGTGGCTGCCTAGAGCGCCAAAATTTGGGGGGAGCACCAAGATTTAGAGTAGATCAAATCGAATGAGTTAAAGGACGAGAAAAAAAATAAAAACTATAAAAAGACAGAAAATTTTATTTTTTGTTGTCCTTTCGATATAACTGGCGAAATTTTATGCCTTGAATAAGATTGAAATGAAGGCCTGCTCTTATAGATTGGGTAGGTCAGCTTGCAGTAAATCTGACACCGACGCGAAATCTTGCACCTGTTGAGAAACTATTACATACCAGGCCCAGGGGCACATTGGCCCACCAGGACATTGAGACATTTCCCGGTGGACCACTTCCTTGTTTGCCTGAATTTTTGGGAACGGTTGTATAAGTTATTTTGAAAAGTATGAAAACAAAAATTAATTTAACTTAAAACAGAAATATTTCATTTAACTTTTATTTCTGCCTGAAAAGTTATTTCCATACAAAAAAAGAAAAAGAAAAAAAGAAAGCTGTATTTGCTTGAGAAAAGTGCCGCCAAACCAAGCAAACTGCTATAAATTAATCAAGCTGAAGACATAGGTCAGTAGACTTTGAGCCTGGTATGCCACACCCTTCTGTAATCTTGAAAGGGACACCAGACCTAAAACCCTGAACCAGTACCCATTGCAATAACCCATCATCCCCCTCCTACCCTTATTCACGGACTGACAGAACACAAAGCGATTCTCTCTTAGATATTCCAACATGCGAACCGATCGAAATGCTCCCCTTTTTGCCTTGAGCAAAGAGAAAAACCAATGCTATATTCAGCACGAGAGCATGTAGAAGGCGATAGTGAGGATACCGCACAATACTTCCTTTTGTCCCTATAGTGCAGTAATACACTGGTGTGCAAAAATTAAGGACGAAGAGGATAAATTAGCATAACAGCAGAACGAGCAGGCAGAACGGGCCGAAAGACCACTCAGGAGATAGACTAGGGTCCGGAACAGTAGGGCATGCGCATATATGCAGCATAACGCAGGGGAGGGGGGGGGTATCGCAAGGGCATAAAGCACACCGGCGGTGTACGCTCAGCAATTCGGCGAAAGCTATTGCACGGTGTACATCGGTTTGAACGACGTCGAGTTGCTGCCACCGTGTGATATGACCAAGGCAATCCAGTAGACGACATCTGGATGACTTTACCCAAGGTCGCGTCATTGGGAAGTTGGAGAAGAAGATCGAAAAGTGACTAGTGTGGCCGAGGAGTTTGGGATCGCTCACAGCATCGTTTCAGGAGCTTGGAGAGCATTTCAAATGACAGGAACAGCTGTCCGAGAGATTAGCAGTGGTCGTCCACGAGCAACCACGACGGCAGACGACCGGTATATTGTCCTACAGGCGAGAAGAGACAGACGGCAGACAGCGGGAGAAATCGCAAGGCACATGCAACAGACAACTGGACGCCTGTCATTGCATTTTACCGTGGCCAGTAGGCTGCACAAAGGTGGTCTATTTGCACGACGACCAGTACGGTGTGTGCCATTAATGCCTGCTCCTCGGAGATGGTGGTTTCTGTGGTGCCAGGAACACAAGAACTGGACACATCAGCAATGGGGTCTAGTTCTCTTTACGGACAAGAGCCGATTTAGTCTGACGAGCGATTCTGGAGGTATACACATCTGGAGAGAGCAGGGAACACACAAGCACACCTCCAACATCATCGAAAGGGACCGGTTTGGAGGTGGCGGAGTTCTCGTTTGGGGCGGTAGCATGCTTCGTAGCCATACTGACCTCCACATCTTCCAAGGAGGTTCAGTCACTGGTGTCCGCTATTGTACCGAGGTTTTCCTGCCTTATGTGCGCCTGTTTAGAGGTGCTGTGTGTCCTGAGTTCCTCTTTATGGACGACAACGCTACACCTCATCGTACAGTGGCTGACGCAGAGCTGTTGGAGATTAAAGATATTCAACGCATGGATTGGCCCACAAGGTCCCCGGACCTAAATCCAATCGAACACGTGTGGGACCTTCTCGGACACTTGGCAGCACGTCACCAGCTGCCAGCAATGAATCCGCAGCTGCGATTGGCGCTACGAGAGGAATGGGCCGCGATGCCTCAATAGCTCTTTGACAACCTTGTCCTCAGCATGGACAGACGTAAATCCTGCAACGCAGTCAGGGGTGATCATATACCCTACTAAAGACTGGATTTTTCTTGGCAGCCGCCTATCACATGGACGTTTCTGTCTTCTGTCCAGTTGTGCTCGAAGCTACCTTTTCAATAAAGTGCCTTTGTATCCTTTGGATTCCTTGTTTGGACGGTTTTGCTAACTTGTCCCATATTCTTACATCTTGGGGATCTTATGGTATGATTTGAGTCGATGTGGAGCACTTCTGCACGACGCTACATTCGAAAAACCATCTCGTCCTTAGATTTTGCACGCCAGTGTAGCATTTCAAAGCCATAGCCAGTGCGAAGTGAAAGTGTTCAGTGAAATGCAATAATCAAGTTGGAATATATCAATAACGGAAAAAGGAAAAACAAAACAACCCCCGTAAAGGTGATACTGAAGGATCGCGGGGGGGGGGTTGTCACTTAAAAAAAACAACTCATGTTTTGTGACGGAGGAAAATGTGAAAAATCAAGTAAGTACTGCACTTATTTTTACATGAATATATATTTTAAATTTGTGTGATCACCTTACATTTACATTGCCTTTGCAATGTAAGTTTTAGATTTTTGAATCTAAAAGGAATGTAAAAAACTGAAAACATATACCAATTATTATTAATCACATTTACCTAATTTTTGGAACTACAAACAAATTTAAAAGAATGAAAATTATTAGTGATGTACTGCTAAAAAATGTATTAATCAATGACTACGCTATGCATTTTACCCAGAAATTAATCCGAATGAGAACTGGGCAAAACTCATAGTAAAAAATCTCAACTGAACAAAAGTATGAAATTGTTGGATGTATCTAATCCACCCAGATTACCATACGTAATTACTGAAAAAAGTATTAGTTTAAACTTATGGGTGGTGAGGCAATCTCAGTCGGAGAGATGGTGCGCTTCATCTCTTTTGATGAGAGAAGTGTTTTAAGAAAGTGAAGAGTTGTTGGAGTTTGAATGTTAACCCCCCCCCGCCCCAAATCAGTAAAATTATGACAAAGATTTCTCTTCTGCATACAATATTACATGCTCACAGTGATCTTAAAAGAAATAACGGTTCACCAGTACTCGTTCACATGAGTCAAAAAAGAGATACCAATACGATTGCATAGTCGGCAAACAGTGGCCAAATAAATATAAAAATTAATTTCATAGGAAAATTGCCATGTAACATGTATACGTTTGAACTTTCGGAATGATCTTCATAATGGCTTAGTTGAAAATGTGGCTTTCAAAAGACTCAAGTTTCTTTCTTTTTTTTTTTTTTTTTGTAAAAATCAAATTTTTCCATCGGGAATAATTGTCAGGTGCAAAACACTGTTTTGAGCGTTATTTGATGTTACATTATATCAACAGGGTTTAAAAATCCTTTCAACACTAAATTTTAGTTAAAATTTGTTCAGGTCTGAATTAGTTTTATTATGCATAGCATATTTCAACACAGTTTCTTTTCATCGAAGATCTAACAGAATGATTTTCATGAGGAAATTTATGAGCTATTCATCGGTAGATATGTACATTCCTATAGTGCAGGGGTTTATCCAGGAATATGATATAGGGCAGGAAAAGGGGGGTGTTGAAAAAAATTTTTGGGAGTGTTGGATAAAAACAAATTTTTTGAAGACTGAAAATTTTAATTGAAATATTTAAGCTTTAAATCTAGGATTAAAAATGGGGAATATCTCAGAAATGGATAACTACTTAATTTTCAATAGTTCATATATGATTACAGCCTAATTAAGAACCTTTTTGTCAAAAACAACAGGCAGTATTTTGTTTTGGAGTTGTTTTTATTTATATCTCTCTGGTCTAAATGCTTCCTTAAACAAGGCTAGAGCAAAGAAGTAGCAACATCACAAAACTTGTGTATGCCGAAATGATTCAGAGACATATCTGCACAGTCTGTAACAGACTAAAATGGAGTGATGCACTCATGCTTCATGGTTGTAATGGTTGACTTTAAACAAAAATTTCAAACAAGAAAAACTGAATTTAAATATATTAAATTGCTATGTACATTGACTTTTTTTTTTTTTTTGATTGGAGGTTTAATGACCATTGTGAGCAACTCAATGGGCTAAAAGCAGTCGCCCGTCCCTAATTTAGGGTCACTGGTTCCAGCCAGTGCCGTAAGACAAACACAACATCCATGCCTCATCGGGATTCGAACCTGGACCCCTTTTGGACGAATGATCAGAAGCCATAGCTTAGACCACTGCGCCACCTGGGTGACGCACATTGACTTAAAATAAAATGTTAATAAAAAGAACTATATACAGTATATATAGTTCTTTTAGGCATATATATACACTATATTGACAAAAGTCACCGGACACCTAATAGAGAAACACAACATAGCCTTTATTGACATACATTAGTATGGTGTCGGTCCATCTTAGGCCTTAATGCATGTACTGACCCTTCAAGACATGCTTTCAACAAGGTTTTGGAACACAGCGATAAGTATGTGCTTCCATTCAGTACATAATGCTGCCACTAACTGTTGCTTAGTATTAAGTCTTGATTATGAAATTTTTATGCAGTGCTCTAATTCATCCCATAGGTGCTCTATGGGATTAAGATTAAGGTTCTGTGCTGGCCGCACACGATACGGAATTATCGTCAAACCACGCCGTAACCATCCTTGATTTATGGCTCAGTGCATTACCCTGCTGGTAGCAACAAGGCCCGGTTCCATTGTATTGCCACAGAGTTGGTAGGGCATAATTGTCCAGAATATAGAGATAAATGTGCTGGTTAACAGGTTTGTCCACGATAATTAATAGGCCGGGACCATACCACGAAAAACACCTCCACAAGAGAGTACTGCCAGCTCCAAACTTGACCGTTGGAACAGTACACTGTGGTAAATAGCGTTAGTTTTGGCGAAGGGAAAAAGTTTTGGGGAAAATATTGGCGATACCTTTTTGTATTTATTTATTATAAAACTGTTGTGGATTATTATGCATCTGTTTTTCCACTTTTACTATGAATTTTGTCTGCGGATTATACGCAGACTTTTTTTCTTTCATAATGCTGAATTTTACCGTCTGCGGATTATATGCCAAAAAATACGATATATTAATTTAAGTAAGCCTTATATTAAGTTGTTTAATTCCTATTAAGGTTACATGCTTATGTCCAAGTTTTATCATGTATCTAATCAGAGACTTTGCTAATGAAAAAAGTACAAAGATCTTTTTATTTGAACATCTATAATCTACCTACAAAAATTTTGTGGGAAAAATTCTTTTAATACATGGACAAGCTGAAAATAATTCTATCTATAAAAATATTACACATTTTTATGTTAATGAAAGAAATGTTTTCACAATTTAAAATGAATGTATTTTTATTTTCTTTGTTAGCATTGCATATAGACAGAAGCAAGGGCGGATCTTTTTCTTTTATAATTTTGCTTAGGTACCAAAAATTTGTAGTTATGCCACTGGTCAAAGCTGATTAATTGTACTCTTCATGTACACATATGGCTACTCAGACAAAATGGTTTAAAAAAACATTTTGGGGTATATAATATCAGAGGTAGACAAAACCCTAAAATTTTCAGGAGCAAGTACATTTTTTTGTAAGATACAAGGAGAAAACGAAGATAGATAACTACATAACTGTATACGCATACAAAACAGAATTGTGTATGAACAAAAACTACAGATACAGGAATTAAGAGCTTCAACAGTGAAAATTGAATTAATATTTCTTAGATATTGTTCAAAGATTTTGCTCAAATTCCACAAATGCAACTAGGCAACATGCTATATATACATGTATTAATGATTGCATTTCAAAAAGTCCAACTTAGTTTCTTCTTAATTCTATTTAAACTCAAAGAACTTTCAATTATTCTTCACACCTTCTGAGTTCTTTTGTTTTTAATCATCATCATTGTCAACAATTATCAATCCACTGCTGGACAAAGGTCTCCCCAAGTTTCTTCTTGTGCCAGTCTCCTCCATGTTACTCCCGCATACTTTCGAATTTCATCCACCCATCTCCCGTGTGATCTTCTATTGGGTCTTTTCCTGTCCCTTGGAATCCAGTCTAGAATTTCGGCTGTCCGTTGATGGTCTGTCCTTTTGGCAATATGTCCAGCCCATTGCCATTTCAGGGATTTTACTCTGATCATGATATCTTCCACTCATGTCATTTTTCTAATCCACGAGTTCCTTTTCTTATCTCTCCTGGTTACACCAAGCATGCACCTCTCCATGCATCTTTGAGTTGTCTGCAGTCTTGTATGTCTCTTTTAGTTAAGGTTCACGTCTCTGCACCATACATAAGCACTGGAAGGATGCATTGATCAAACACTTTTCTTTTAAGACATAATGGCATATTGCTCTTGAAAATTATACTGTTTCTTCCAAACGCTCTCCAGGCAAGTTTTATACGCCAATTAATTTCTTCATCAATGTGACCCTCACTTGATATCTGCTGTCCAAAATAAATGTAGATATCTTATCTCCAGCTTGTCCCCATCAATCGATAAATCTTCATTTCTTGTAAAAGCATTGTACATTACTTTTGTCTACTGAATTTTTAATCCCACTTCTTTAAAATGACTCCACAACTTGTTTTTAATAATAGAACATAAAATATTTAAATTTAATAACTGGTCAGGGTTTTTACTCTTTCTCTTCCATAAAAATAAGGACTTTTTAAGGACTTTTAAGCACCCCCCAATTTTGTTAAGGACCTTAAACAATTGCATATGGAACAATGACATGTGCACAAGTTTTCTTTTGCACACAACTATGCAAATAAAAGTATGCTGATAAAGTTTGCAATATTTTCCGATATAATTAAATTTGTGAATGTAATAAACTAGAATTTATGCAATTTAAAAGACAGTTCTTTTGGTCAAGTTAGTATTCCTATCTGAGAGAATAATCACATTCACAGTAAAAAAAATGCAAATTGTAAAACTGTAGATAAAGCTACAAGTTCAACATTTAATTTTGCAGATAATCATCTGATGCAAAACAAAAGTCAAAATTGTATGTCAGGGGCTCCAACTTCACAAAATTATTGAGGAGGCTGGCATAATGAGATCAGAGATGGGAGGGGAACGTCTCTCTCATTCTTAGGAAACAAAATTTTAAAAACAGGCAAAAAGATAAACTACAAAATTTGATGTATATTTTAAAACAAAATTGTAATAATTACTCATCAGCAAATGAACAAGGAAACAGAAATATTCTTTTGATGAATATTAATATTTTTAAAAATAAAATTCGGCCTGTGATTTTACAAAAATATCCACAGAGCTTTTACTTTGAAACATATATATATATATATATATATATATATATATATATATATATATATATATATATATATACTTAAGAGCAAAACTGAAGACTAAGGAAAAACTCTAGAATTTAAAACGAAGGTTGCAAAATAACCTGAAAATCAAAACGCGCAACGCAGCAGTTTTGAAAATTCAGAATTCACATTCTATAAAGAAGATACCTAAGCAAAAAAATACATATATAATTTTTACTCACACCTAGTACAACATAGAAAAGGTTATGTATCTACCTGTGTGAGTAAAAGGAGAAAAGATAAAAAAATAAAATAAAACAACTGAATGTAGAAGGTGTCGAGAATACTGAGCCTTGGCTTTATCAAGGACCAGCAAAAACTCTGCATTTTCTCACTTCCACAAAGACCTAGTTGGAAATGGGTTTCTGCAAGGCCATAGATGCAAGTAACATTCCCACCTAAAATAGTTTAAAAAATATATATAAGTCATGTCCTCCGTAGAGTTGCATGACCTAGCACTAGTTAACAATTTCGCTTGCATCCATTAACCTTCCTGGCCCGACCCATGCTCTTCATCTGTTACTATTAAACAGAGAGAAGAAGATTAAAGAGAACTCAAGCTGTGAGAGTGACATAATAATTAGAAATGATTTTCAGCCATAACGAAATTCCAAG
Organism: Macrothele yani; assembly: GCA_039090855.1. Taxonomy (NCBI): domain Eukaryota; kingdom Metazoa; phylum Arthropoda; class Arachnida; order Araneae; family Macrothelidae; genus Macrothele; species Macrothele yani. The sequence goes on from CM077025.1 coordinate 31,812,340, forward strand.
TTCGTTTGAGAGAGAATTTAAACCTGAAAATCAATGCAAAAGAAATCCAAATTTTACATTGCAATTAAAAAAGGAAATGTTAATTTTTAACGAACAGATTTTTGAAAGAAAACTTGAGTCTAAAACCCCCTACTCTACAACTTATGACAGCACGAAAACGAGAATAAGTTAAAGATAATAATTAACTAAAGAAAACTTTGTGAAAGTTATATACCTTAAACAGTTAGTTGCAATATGTACAAAGTATTTCAGCAGTGCTTTAAGTGCATAATTAATTAGTTATTTAGAACTTAACTACTTTGAAAAAACAGCGCATAGAAAAGGAACAAGCTTAGCCATCTTCTGTTCCTAGGTACCCCAAAAGACGCTCAAAGTTACAAAGAAAAGAAAGAGTTAAAACCCGCAAAAATGTTAACAGACAAACCAATGCTGAAAAGCTAAAAAACGACAGAGAAAAAGTACATGAAGTACAAACATTGAACTTATAAAACCTAGAACCCAAAAACAAGGAAGAGAGCTTACCTCTTGTGTGACAAAAACTTTTCTCCTCACAAGAGAAGAACATGGCTGACCTCTTCCGCCACTCCCTAGACAGCTGGGGGGCAGTGAGGGTGGGGCTGATGGCCTCCTCATACAGCAAGAAACCAACGCGCGGAGATTTTAACCAGAGAAAAAAATATATAAACTTAAGACTGTGGATCTGTATGATCAGAAAGAGCAGAATTAACTCTCCAGAATACATGAGAAATATTATAAAATACACGAGCAGTTTATTTAATAATCTTTGCATGTATTAAATCACCTTAGTGAGCTTCTATAGATTAATCAGAATCTTATTAATTTTAATGTTGGTTTTACTATTTTTAGTATAGCTATCCTAGTGATGAATAACTAGTTTTCTTTTTTATTTGTTTTTATTTTCTTTTATAAACAGATTTTTAAGCTTTTTTGTGATTTTGTTTATATTATTTAATTTTTTGTTTTAATAGGACCGTCATATCCATAGCACTAAGGTTCCTTTAGGTAGTTAATAGGCATCCTCTAGCCAACTTCCTTACGGCTTTGATTGGTCAGAATCATATTATTAACTGTGTAGAAAATTAAAGCAGATCTGCCAACCTTACTCTATTATTCAGAATAATTTTTCTTAAAGTTCTTTTGATGAAAGAAGAAGGAATTTTGTTCTCTAGAAAACTTTCTAATATTATATTAATGTGGTAATTGAAGTCCAAATTGTTGCTGCAAATTCTTGAAATTCTTAGGACCTGAGAAATTAGTACATTCTCAATTACTTTGGTTGAAATGTTATTATTCCAGTGTAGATATTTAATTACTTTGAAAGGAAAATTAACTCTTTTATCAAAGAGGCTAATAGATGGGTTACCTCTGTTGAGCTTAATGCTTAAGTCTAGGAACTCAAGTTCCTGATTACTGTGGTTGGTTTTACATAAGTTAAGAGAGCTAGGATAGATATTATCAAAATCACTCTCTATAACTTCTGAATTATTGATACACAGCAGATCATCAATATATCTAAAAGTGTAAAGGTAGTTATCTGAGCAGGTGGGGTGATTTTTAATGAATTTATATTCCTTAAAGAACAGGAATAGATTAGCGATATTCGTGGACGTTGATGTTCCCATTGGAATACCGTTCACTTGCTTATAGAGAGTATTATTATATAAGATATGGTTATTTTTTATGCAGCAATTGAGATAAGAGTTCCAAGTTCCTACATCAACAAATTGGTTAAGTTTAAATTCTGCATACAGCTCTTTAAAGGTAGTGATTATATCTGATAGAGGCAGATTAGTATATAGGTTTTCAAAATCATAACTATTAATATCTAGGGGACAAACTTTGAGTATAGTAGAAATTACTTCTGCATTATTATTAATTATCCAAAAATCTCTGCACATCAAGTTAGATCAGTTTCTAATGTGTTTCAAAACCTTCTTTAAGACATCTTCAAAAGCAAGATCTAATAGCTAGTGGAGTAAGGAGTCCATACTCCAAAAGAAAATAGATCTTGCTTTTGAAGATGTCTTAAAGAAGGTTTTGAAACACATTAGAAACTGTTCTAACTTGATGTACAGAGATTTTTGGATAATTAATAATAATGCAGAAGTAATTTCTACTATACTCAAAGTTTGTCCCCTAGATATTAATAGTTATGATTTTGAAAACCTATATACTAATCTGCCTCTATCAGATATAATCACTACCTTTAAAGAGCTGTATGCAGAATTTAAACTTAACCAATTTGTTGATGTAGGAACTTGGAACTCTTATCTCAATTGCTGCATAAAAAATAACCATATCTTATATAATAATACTCTCTATAAGCAAGTGAACGGTATTCCAATGGGAACATCAACGTCCACGAATATCGCTAATCTATTCCTGTTCTTTAAGGAATATAAATTCATTAAAAATCACCCCACCTGCTCAGATAACTACCTTTACACTTTTAGATATATTGATGATCTGCTGTGTATCAATAATTCAGAAGTTATAGAGAGTGATTTTGATAATATCTATCCTAGCTCTCTTAACTTATGTAAAACCAACCACAGTAATCAGGAACTTGAGTTCCTAGACTTAAGCATTAAGCTCAACAGAGGTAACCCATCTATTAGCCTCTTTGATAAAAGAGTTAATTTTCCTTTCAAAGTAATTAAATATCTACACTGGAATAATAACATTTCAACCAAAGTAATTGAGAATGTACTAATTTCTCAGGTCCTAAGAATTTCAAGAATTTGCAGCAACAATTTGGACTTCAATTACCACATTAATATAATATTAGAAAGTTTTCTAGAGAACAAAATTCCTTCTTCTTTCATCAAAAGAACTTTAAGAAAAATTATTCTGAATAATAGAGTAAGGTTGGCAGATCTGCTTTAATTTTCTACACAGTTAATAATATGATTCTGACCAATCAAAGCCGTAAGGAAGTTGGCTAGAGGATGCCTATTAACTACCTAAAGGAACCTTAGTGCTATGGATATGACGGTCCTATTAAAACAAAAAATTAAATAATATAAACAAAATCACAAAAAAGCTTAAAAATCTGTTTATAAAAGAAAATAAAAACAAATAAAAAAGAAAACTAGTTATTCATCACTAGGATAGCTATACTAAAAATAGTAAAACCAACATTAAAATTAATAAGATTCTGATTAATCTATAGAAGCTCACTAAGGTGATTTAATACATGCAAAGATTATTAAATAAACTGCTCGTGTATTTTATAATATTTCTCATGTATTCTGGAGAGTTAATTCTGCTCTTTCTGATCATACAGATCCACAGTCTTAAGTTTATATATTTTTTTTCTCTGGTTAAAATCTCCGCGCGTTGGTTTCTTGCTGTATGAGGAGGCCATCAGCCCCACCCTCACTGCCCCCCAGCGTCTAGGGAGTGGCGGAAGAGGTCAGCCATGTTCTTCTCTTGTGAGGAGAAAAGTTTTTGTCACACAAGAGGTAAGCTCTCTTCCTTGTTTTTGGGTTCTAGGTTTTATAAGTTCAATGTTTGTACTTCATGTACTTTTTCTCTGTCGTTTTTTAGCTTTTCAGCATTGGTTTGTCTGTTAACATTTTTGCGGGTTTTAACTCTTTCTTTTCTTTGTAACTTTGAGCGTCTTTTGGGGTACCTAGGAACAGAAGATGGCTAAGCTTGTTCCTTTTCTATGCGCTGTTTTTTCAAAGTAGTTAAGTTCTAAATAACTAATTAATTATGCACTTAAAGCACTGCTGAAATACTTTGTACATATTGCAACTAACTGTTTAAGGTATATAACTTTCACAAAGTTTTCTTTAGTTAATTATTATCTTTAACTTATTCTCGTTTTCGTGCTGTCATAAGTTGTAGAGTAGGGGGTTTTAGACTCAAGTTTTCTTTCAAAAATCTGTTCGTTAAAAATTAACATTTCCTTTTTTAATTGCAATGTAAAATTTGGATTTCTTTGCATTGATTTTCAGGTTTAAATTCTCTCTCAAACGAACTTGGAATTTCGTTATGGCTGAAAATCATTTCTAATTATTATGTCACTCTCACAGCTTGAGTTCTCTTTAATCTTCTTCTCTCTGTTTAATAGTAACAGATGAAGAGCATGGGTCGGGCCAGGAAGGTTAATGGATGCAAGCGAAATTGTTAACTAGTGCTAGGTCATGCAACTCTACGGAGGACATGACTTATATATATTTTTTAAACTATTTTAGGTGGGAATGTTACTTGCATCTATGGCCTTGCAGAAACCCATTTCCAACTAGGTCTTTGTGGAAGTGAGAAAATGCAGAGTTTTTGCTGGTCCTTGATAAAGCCAAGGCTCAGTATTCTCGACACCTTCTACATTCAGTTGTTTTATTTTATTTTTTATCTTTTCTCCTTTTACTCACACAGGTAGATACATAACCTTTTCTATGTTGTACTAGGTGTGAGTCAAAATTATATATGTATTTTTTTGCTTAGGTATCTTCTTTATAGAATATATATATATATATATATATATATATATATATATATATATATATATAAATGAGAAATTAGTAGGGTTATTCTAGCAAAGAACAAGAAGTGCAAAAAATAATTAGATAAATAATGGCACTAGAGACTAAGTTTCTTTATTTTTCTTTATTTTATTTTTGAAAATTGTTTTAAACTTTACCATGTATTACGTGAATACGTCAAACAAATTATGTGGGCGACAATCCGGCTTCTTACCGAATGAGCAATGCTCAATATGGGAAAAAGTGTTTACTTATTTTGCTATTTATAAATTTTTTGGAAATAAATTACTCTGGCCTCATAAAGTGGACTAAGCTCCACCTTATGAGACCAGTGGACTAAGCTCCATCTCATAGAACTTGAACATAATTTTGTTTTACCTTATCTAGATTTTCAAATTACTCGTAACCCTTCTGACAATTCCCTGTCTTTTGCTGTTTATCGAAAACCCACTTTCACACCCACTCTAATTCCGTACAATTCTGCCCACACTTTTCAGCATAAAATTTCTGCTCAGCATTTTCTATTTAGAAGAGCATTTTCACATTCTTCTAGCCATTTTGCCAGAGCTCAAGAACTACAATGGATATCATACTTTGCTAAAAACTATGGTTACCTGGACAACATTGTTAAGGGGGTGCACAATAAAGTACGGTTTGCTATGTCAACTACTTTAACTAGTGAACAAGTGCTTAAAAAGTATGTTGGATTGGTTGATTTCAATTCACATATTGTAAACCTTCTTACCAACATATGTTCCCATCATAAAATGCAATTTGGAATACGATAGTGCAATCTATATTCCATTATCCACAACGATCGTGGCAAAATTAACAAAGGAAAAAAATGGGGTGTGTATGTTATTCCTATGCTCAACACTACTTCTGGTGAACTAAATAATCATTATGTGGGTTCAACCAAAAGAAATTTGGATTTCAGATTAAATGAACACAGATATGATTTAAAAATGAATCACCAAAGCACCTCTTTTGCAAGAACTGTAAGTGCTGGAAATTCCATCCCAGACTGGGACAATGCTAAGATCATAAACACACCTAACTCTGTTTATTCCTTGTTATTTACAGAAAGCTTCTATATTTCGGCTTATAATACATGTAGTGTTCTCCCTAGAGCCGTTTTACTGGGTGGTCCACCCAGCTAATTTTCTCAGCAGCCCAGCTAAATTTTCTTTAATGAACGTTTTCACAACGTACATAATAGTAAGAGGAAAACTTATTCGCACAAACACCATAAATACCGATGAAAACTGGCTGAAATCTGTGAATATAACTATTTTTTTTATCATTTATGTACAATTTTCTAATGTTTTTATCATGTTATGTTACATTAATGCCTACCACACCCTAAAGATGTTTAATAAAGTATAAAAATGTTAAGCAAAACTTCTTTTTTTCTCTCTCTCTCAATTGGGGAAGGGTTTAAAAAATACCATCCAGCTAAAATCTTTTGCCATCCAGCTGTAAAAAAAATCTAGGGAGAATACTAATACATGTTGCTATAATGACTATTATCCTTGTGTTTTACCTGAACCCTGGAGCAATCTTATTGGGAAGGACAGCATAATAACTATTGTTTCTGTTGAGTAATTTTCATTGGCTAATTATGCTTTTTTGACTGTCTTGTTATCTAGTATATCATGTGACACTGAATTACCTTTCCCATGATGCATCTTCTCCACGTACTTAAGACCAGCATGTAACCACATGAATGGAAATCGCATCTGATGAAGTTGTCATTGTGACACCAAAAGTGCTCGTGTTTTTAAACCTGCACATAGATTTCGTTTTTAGCTGAATAAATATCATCGTGCAACAAGACGGATTTGTTTTAATACTAGTATTTATGCACGAATTATAGTGTTTACCGCCATTATTTAATTAAACAGGATGAAAAATATTAGATGGGCACTCTCCAGTGAAATTATTGGAGGGGAAAGATTCACCTAGGCCCTCTATAGTCGGCGCTTATGTTGCATGTTCAAGATTTAAATTGTGCCCTTCATCTTCTCATGGTATAACTGAATAGTTTTTATTTGCATATGCAAAAAGGATAAATACAAGTGTGAAATATCAGTACTAAGAGATGGGTGATGGGGCTTGTTGGGTGGAATCTGCTGGATGTGTTTAATTTAGCCTAGATGGTTTTTCACTTTCTTCAGCAAATTACTTATTGCATACTACCCCTTGCTTTCACCTGATGTCACACATATTAATAAAAATAACCAACCAACAAAAGTTCTGTGCACTACATCATAACTTCTGGATTTTATGCGGCCATCTAGGAAAAATAAGTACTTTTTAAGGACTTTTCCCCATTTTTGGCAAAAAAAAAAAAAAAAAAAAAAGGACTTGTAAGCACCTTAATAAAAAAAAGCCCTTTTTAAGGATTTATAAGGCCAATGGGAACTTTACAGGCAACTGCAAAAGAAACCTGCCAACCTGATGTCACACATCATAAAAATAGCCAACCAACAAAGTTCTGTGCACTACATCATAACTTCTAGATTTTATGCAGCCATCTAGGAAAAGCAAGTACTTTTTAAGGACTTTTCTCCATTTCTAGCAAAAAAAAAAAAAAAAAAGTGTGTGTGTGTGTGTGTGGGGGGGGGGGGACTTCTAAGCATCTTAATAAAAAATAAGCATATTTTACAGACCTTTAAGGATTTATAAGGACCATGAGAACCTTGCAGGCAACTGCAAAAGAAACATTTATTCTTTATGTGCAAAGAAAATTTTTGATGCAGTTTATATACATTGATAACAGGCCAGAAGCATCTTTAAAAAAAAAACTCAGATGTGAAGAAAACTCTAAATTTCTTCCATTAAAATAGAATTAAGTCTGAGAATAAGTGCCTTAAGTATTTTAATTAATTTCTTGCGGTGTATCACATTTGATAAAAATACAAATGAATAAATGGATTTACAAGCACACAACATGAAATCAGTGCCATGGGTATAAACACCTCTGATGCATACACCACATGCAAACAAGTATATCTCTAGGGTTTCACCGTGGAATTTCAGCTTCAATTACTACTGCCAATATCACTGCAGGCTAAAATGGATATTGGCATCTTCGTTATTCTGATTTCATAATACGTAGTCTACAAAAAAGAAAAAAAGACACTAACAGAAAAAAAATCTGTGTGTTGTACTTGTTGCATTATTAAAGAGATGAAAGCTTCACGACAAAAAGCCAAAGTTTGTAAAATAAAATTTTCAGAACTAGAAAACTCAGGTGCCACTTGAAAATTTTCAGGCGCCATGGATTTGTCTACCCTTATAATACAAGCACAGCTGTCAAGAACAGGAGTAAGCGACAAGCATCAATATTTTCATCAACACTTATTGACACTAAACATGCATAATTTCCACATAAGTAAACCTACTTCTTTAATTCTTGCAATTCAGCTAGTTCTTCAGGTTGAGACTCAAAAGGGAAAAACGAACAACTCACAGAATTGCTGAACAAAGGCTGTGACATGGACTCGGTAACAGTAACATTTGATGTAGTATCTGCTGCAGAAATGGCATTTAACTCATTCTGGAGCTTGGATGACAGTTCACTAGTGTGGGGAGGAAAGTCTCCATTGTGGATTTCTGACTCAGGAATACTTTCACTCGAGTTAGTACTGCTACAATGTGTACGTGACATGGAATGAGAGCCAAACATCTCATTTTGCTTGTATGGAACAGACATGCAGCCTTCGGGCAATCCGTTGACTGCTCCAGGCAAATTAGAAATGTTGCCATTGGTAATTCCAGAGCTATTGTTGCTTGGTGCTTCAGGTGACATATTGTCATATGGAAACTCCAAACCATTGTGGTTTCTCAATGGATCACTGTATGGCATGTTCCGACTAAATTCTGCATCAAGACGGTCCAATTCATTAAATGCCTGAAGCACCTGTTCTTTGGTAATACCACTATTCTTCAACCTCCGAATAAGTTCAATCTGCTCAATTGTAAATAATGCCATAGTAAAAAAGATCAACAAGCTATGTACATTTTTTTGTACTAAAGAAAAATTTCTTATTAAAAACCGGTAGGCATTGGTGAGGTGTCAGAAAGTAGGGCATATGTCAAAGCCCTACCAACAGCTTTTTCAACTCCAATTAAAAGGTATGAGAAAGCATATAACAGTTTCGTTAAGATATTCTGATACCTGAAGGATACAAAACCACAAAGTTGTAATGCGCGCATAGCGACAAGCTGAAAATTCAACATTCAGTTTATTCCATACATTAATTGAGAAGCAAGAACTCTCCTCAGACGAATAAAACGAACAATTCCCGACCCTGAAGATTTGTGCTACTCAGTAACATCACTTCCTCATCCCTGACTAGTTACCAATATACATATTACATAATATAACACAACGATAGACTTCAACTCCGATCACGAACATCGCATAAATATTTGTAAGACAGCTGTGCAACCACAGTTAGGGTCAGAAAGCGTGAAAATTTAATAACCAATCATGCGATGTAGGTTTCCGTTCGCATCCTCCAGGTACACAAACTAGATGGCACCACCACGGTTAGGTGGGTAAGAGTGTCTGCCTCAAGTCTGGCTCACTCAATTAGATTGCATAACACATCTAGGAATCCGGGAGACTCCGATTCCGCTTTACTGTCGTCTGGGAATGACGTCGATCCATTGCTTTGATGTCATCGCTCATCACAATTCAGCTCACAGCGAATCGAAGAGGATATGACTAAAACTCTATCCCTTGAAGAAGACATATGTGTCAGACGACGTACATAATTTCATCATAAACACTTTTGTTGTGATAATGAATAATAATGGTAACAATAATGATAAACTTTTGATATTTAACTACGAAACTGTGAAAGTGGCACTAATTTTCATAGACAGCTCATTGTGACGTCATGAAACTTTGTCAGGCTGGAAGCAAACATATGGGTGAAGTAACATGAAACATTCATTTTTTTTATTTCTTTTATTGGAGGTTTAACGACCACCGTGAGCAACTCAATGGGCTATAAGCAGTCGCCCGTCCCTAATTTAGGGTCACTGGTTCCAGGGAAAGGAGAGAGCCAGTGCCGTAAGACAAACACAACATCCATGCCTCACCGGAATTCGAACCCGGACCCCTTACGGACGAATGATCAGAGGCCATCGCTTAGACCACTGCGCCACTGGGGCGGCAAACATTTATTTCAAATTAATTTAGTCATACATCTTTCCAAGGCTGCCCCGGTGGCGCAGTGGTCTAAGCGATGGCCTCTGATCATTCATCCGACGGGGTCCGGGTTCGAATCCCGGTGAGGCATGGATGTTGTGTTTGTCTTACGGCACTGGCTCTCTTCTTTCCCTGGAACCAGTGACCCTAAATTAGGGGCGGGCGAATGCTTATAGCCCTTTGAGTTGCTCACGGTGGTCGTTAAACCTCCAATCAAAAAAAAAAAAAAAAAATAAATAAAACAAGCCGCCCCGGTGGCGCAGTGGTCTAAGGCGCTGGCCTCTGATCATTCGTCCGTAAGGGGTCCGGGTTTGAATCCCGGTCAGGCATGGATGTTGTGTTTGTCTTACGGCACTGGCTCTCTCCCTTCCCTGGAACCAGTGACCCTAAATTAGGGACGGGCGACTGCTTATAGCCCATCGAGTTGCTCACGGTGGTCGTTAAACCTCCAATCAAAAAAAAAAAAATAAATAAAAAAAAAAACAGTGATATATATTGGGATGCCGCCACACTGGTCCTGGTGGCGCAGTGTCTAAGCCAAGTCTAAGCACTGGCTTATGATTGTTCGTCTAAGTGAGTCCCGGTTCGAATCCCGGTAAGGCTTGGATTCTGTGTTTGTCTTTCGACACTGGCTTTCTTCTCTGGAATCAGTGGCCCTAAAGTAGGGACGGGCGACTGCTTTATAGCCCATTGAGTTGCTTACGGTGGTCGTTAAACCCACGTGGCACTTTTCGTAATTTGATGAAAAAAGATGCTGCGATAAGAACTGTTTTTAGATGATCATGTACACAAATAGACTTCCAAATTTTTAATTAATTACAAAATTTTTAGCAATTTAAATTTTCACCACTTTGGTGCTTTACAATTAATGGCTCAACATCGAACCTCGATATCCCAAGCAAACTGGAGGCAAGCGTTTATATTCTTTGCCGGAGGAATGGGTGCAGCAAGAATTGAGTAACATTCTGAAAGGCAGACAAAACAAATAAGATCAGCGTAACGCGTTGAAGTTTTAAAAGTTGAATGGACGTGTTATTAGCTAACCGATTTATTTATCTCTAATTCCTTTGAGATTGTAGTTTATTAAAACTTTTCACACTTTCACACGTGATATTTGAGTTCGTTCGTAAGTTAATGGACCAAACGGATTGCAATTTCAGTCCTTTAAACTGAGGTGCATATTTATGATATAGAGTTAGCAAAATGTTTTATTTTTGTGCCATTCATAACTAATTTGAACCGAAAATCACGTTTTCTGCCCTGCGATGGATAAGTGACTTGTACAGAAGATAAAAAAAGAAAACAAAAAATGAGCGGTGTGTGGTTTGTTATTTGCATTCCTACGGAGATCTATGAAAGTCTAAACGCTAAATCAAAGCAAGAAAGCCCAGGTGGCATACATATGTCGCCGAAAATGAGGACCGGGAAAGAATCTGTTGTGAAGGAAATGTCGCAAGAAAGCAGGGCATCAAGCACTGGCACCTTTTTTTCCACAGCACCTTCAGTTGTAGGCAAGTAAAGCATTCATTGGTTAGTGGGAGGTCATGTGAAATGTAGTATATTTGTTACTTTTTAGTTCATAATTTTGTCATAAATCTAAACAGTTTTGTAAATTTAGTTAGTTGCACTGAAGAGCTTCAAGTTTATCTTTGCCATTTATGTGAAAGCAATTGCTTTTCCAGCAGTTTTTTCTTTTTTTCTTTTTTTCTTTTTTTGAGAAATGACTTGGAAGTACATACAAATAAACTGACCAATATGGTGGAGGTGGGGATACCAAAACTTTTCCCCACAAGTGCCCACCTACCCTGACAAGTTTGTAATAATATAATTAATAAGCTTTTGTTATTCATGAAGGTTATCCTCACCTAGCTTGGATATAAATCAGTAGCATTCATAGACTATTCAGTTAAATATTTAATGCATATATTTATCAATTTTGGGGTTTAATGGCTGTCACCAACAACTTCAAGGGCTATAAACAGTTAGTTGCCCATCCCTACTTTAAGGACAGGTTGTAGGGAAGGCAGAGGGAAAAAAAAACACCCCACCTCTTCTTGCTCCATTCTAGACTCAAACCCAAGCCTATCTTGGACGAATGGCTGGAAGCCAGTGCCCCACTGGGCATCTTAATGCAGATATCTTCATGAAATAATGACTCATCAGGTACTCGAAGCAGAATGATAAATATTCAGACATCACACTTACATCATACATTTTCCCACTTCATCTGTATATTACCAGCTTACAATTTGGGATCCATTTCTTTAACATCTTTGCAGGGGCATACTAGTGCGATACATGTTAATGACAGCTGATGCTTGCTTTACGTTTCAGAACATGTTAACAATATTTGCAAATGAACATGGTCCTGTTGCTATCTAATTCCTCGTTACAGTACTTAAGAGTGTCAACTGTGTGTGTATGTATACACACATGCCTGCAATGCTGTTGTTGTAACCTCTAGATTGGGATCATCTAACAGATGCTAATATAATACTAGGTCCCTCCATTGAAGTACTAGTAAGAATAGAGAGTTGTTTCCTTTGCTCTGTGGGAAAGCAAAAGAAGAAAAGTCTTTACCCATACCTTTCAACTTAACAACAACAAACAAAAATCTAGGTTTTCATTGGGTAATCTTTGAAAAGACTTTCAGATCATTTGTATGTTCTATTTATATATATATATATATATATATACACTGGCGGAAAGTGAAAAACGAACACCAAGAAGGAGACGTCTGATACCAATGAAATTTATACAGCATAATAACGGAATACAGAGGATAACGTGATCAAAATATTATGGCAAAATACAGCTGTATTTGCTGGTAAACTGAAAAATAACATTTCCATGTAACATGGTTAGTACGAGGTTGAACCGCCATGAACTGCGTCACACTGTGCAGTTCTGGCATGGAGTCTGTCTTACAGATGTTGAATGTAAGTTTCGGGTATTGAGTTCCAAGCATCCTCATCCTGAACGCGTAAATCGGGGATGCTCGTGGCTGGCCGTGGAGACCGGATAAGTTGTTGTCCCATAAAATCCCACACGTGCTCAATGGGGGACAAATCCGGTGAACGTGCAGGTCATAGAAGTTGTCTCACACCCTGAAGTGCATGTTGCATTGCACGTGCCGTGTGTGGGTGTGCGTTATCTTGCTGGAAAACACCATGATGGACCGACCTTACAAATGGCAGAACAACGGGCTGAATGATGTTGTTGATGTAGGAGGTGCTGTTTAACGTACCTGGTACAAACACTAGTTGTGTAGGGAGTGATAGCTGATCGCTTCCCACACCAGGAGACTAGGTGTAGGTCCTGTGTGTCGCTGGAGGATGCAAGAAGGGTGGAGACGCTCGCTCCCCTGTGCGTCTGCGAACACGCATACGGTCATCGGAGACTCCCAAGCAGAATTTGCTTTCATTGCTGAACACGACCGATCGCCATTGCGTTCTCCAGTGCAGACGTTGGCAACACCACTGCAGCCGTTCCTGATGGTGGGCTGAAGTCAGAGGTACACATGCCAGAGGCACACGTGCACGTAGTCCTGCATCCAGTAGACGGTTGTGGATTGTTCACACAGTCACCTTAGGTGCAACGGCAGCTCGGATTTGCGTCACAGTGAATGTTCTGCTTGACAACGGCGCTCTTCTTATGTGTCTATCGGTCCGCTCATCAGTCCGTCTGTGACTCACATTTCCACGTCTTCTCGTGTGGGAATGTTCCTCGGACCATCTACGCCACCATCGTACCACCACCGATACTTTCTGTCTAATTCGCTCAGCAATATGACGATACGACCACCCAACCTCGCGGAGTCTGACTAGACGACCTCGCTCAAAGTCCAATAACTGCTGAAATCGTACACGTCTTCCATGTCCAGGCATTGCAGCTTCTTCAGGGTCTTCGCATGTGTCCGTACGCCGAAGACGGATTACATTCACTTTGCTGTACTCCTTAAATACCACCGACGATAATTTGCATATTATGCTGTGGCGCAAGTGCTCACCAGTTGGTCCCGAAATTAACATCACACCTACGTAAACTCGACCCCATTAACATATGTAAATTTCATTATCGTCTGCCAATTCATTCTTGGTGTTCTTTTTTCACTTTTCGCCAGTGTATATATAAATACACTATATTTTAACTCACCTTCGTTTTGCTGGTGACATAGTCATTTTTGCAACTACCCCATCAGAGCTGCAGAGTATGATCCAGGAACTTGCTGACAAGAGTAAAGAAGTGGGATTAAAAATGAACTTTCAGAAGACAGAAGTGCTGTACAATGCTTTTACAAGAAATGAAGATTTAACGATTGATAGGGAAAAGCTGGAGATAACCAATACCTACATTTATCTTGGACAGCAGATATCAAGTGAGGGTCGCATTGATGAAGAAATTAATCGGCGTATAAAACTTGCCTGGAGAGCTTTTGGAAGAAACAGTTATAATTTTCAAGAGCAGTATGCCATTATGTCTTAAAAGAAAAGTGTTTGATCAATGCATCCTTCCAGTGCTTACGTATGGTGCAGAGAAGTGGACCTTAACTAAAAGAGACATACAAAGACTGTAGACAACTCAAAGAAGTATGGAGAGATGCGTGCTGGTGTAACCAGGAGAGATAAGAAGAGGAACTCGTGGATAAAAAAAAATGACGAGTGGAAGACATCATGATCAGAGTAAAATCCCTGAAATGGCAATGGGCTGGACATATTGCCAGAAGGACAGACCATCGATGCCCAGTTGAAATTTTAGATTGGATTCCGAGGGACAGTAAAAGACCCAGAAGAAGACCACATGGGAGATGGGCGAATGAAATTCGAAAGTATGCGGGAGTAACATGGAGGAGACTGGCACAAGACAGACCGTTGTGGAAGAAACTTGGAGAGACCTTCATCCAACAGTGAATTGATAATGTCTGACAATGATGATGATGATACACTATATTGACAAAAGTCACCTAACACCTAGAAGAGAAACACAACATAGCATTTATTGACATACATTAGTACGGTGTCAGTCCACCTTTGGTCTTAATGCATGCACTGACCCTTCGAGACATGCTTTCGACAAGGTTTTGGAACACAGCGATAGGTATGCACTTCCATTCAGCACATAATGCTGCCGCTTACTGTTGCTTAGTAGTAAGCCTTGGTTCCAAACTTCTTATGCGGCACTCTAATTCATCCCATAGGTGCTTTATAGGATTAAGATCAGGGCTCTGTGCTGGCCAGTCTACACACGATACAGTATTATTGTCAAACCATGCCGTAACAGCCCTTGCTGTATGGCTCGGTGCATTATCCTTCTAGTACCAACAAGGCTCGGTTACAGCCGCCCCGGTGGCACAGTGGTCTAGGCGATGACCTCTGATCATTCGTCCGAAAGGGGTCCGGGTTCGAATCCTGGTGAGGCATGGATGTTGTGTTTGTCTTACGGCACTGGCTCTCTCCCTTCCCTGGAACCAGTAACCCTAAATTAGGGACGGGCGACTGCTTATAGCCCATTGAGTTGCTCACGGTGGTCGTTAAACCTTCAATCAAAAAAAAAAAAAAAAAAAGGTTCGGTTACATAGTATTGTCACAGAGCTGGTAGGCATAATTGTCCATAATATTGAGGTAGACGTGCTGGTTAACAGGTTTGTCCACGATAACCAATGGGCCAAGACCATAGCACGAAACCCCCCCCCCACACGAGTACACTGCCAGCTTCAAACTTGACCATAGGAACAGTACACTGTGGTAAATAGTGTTCTCCCGGCTGCCGCCGTACCCACACATGGCCATCAGACTGATGGATCATGTGTCTGTATTCATCAGTCCATAGGACCTGTTTCCATTGATCTACAGTCCATGATAAATTATCTTTACCCCCATGCTAAACGATGAGTAGCATTCCGAGTGGAAATGAAAGGCTTATGAGCAGCCGCACGACCACGGTAACCCATGGAATGAAGTTTTCTTTGAATGTTACGTGTACATACTGAGGTTCCAGCATTTTTACTTACCTGTACACTGAGGTCTTGTGCAGTACTCCGTCGATTACCTGTGACGACTCTCCTGAGGCTTCTATGTCCTCTATCACTCATTTTCTTTAGTCTGCCGGTACGTTTTGATGCTTCAGGCACCCCATGTGTCTTCCACTTAATCAGCACATCCAAAACAGTTGACTTAGGTATGTTTAAATGCCTCTCGGTTTTTCTTACAGACAACGCACTAATACACTGCTGGACAATTGCTAAGGACGGATCATAAACGGCTATATAGCGCATAAAAAGTAAGTGTGGTTGGATGCCAAGTGAAATAAAATAATGTCAGAATGCCAGAACATTACAAGAAAGACAATTTATTGTGCTCTGAAATCCAGAAGGCTTTGGAACATGTTCATGGGACAAACAGGCCATTTTGTGCAGAATACGTAAACGTGAAAGAAATGCAATTACCGTCCGCAGGCGTTCCGGCGTAAGATGTCAATACGGGATATGTCCACCATGGAGGGCGATGCAAGATTCCACACGTCGTGTCATGCTTTGCACAACATTATCAAGCAGCTGTTGGGGTAATTTATCCCATTCCTCTGTCAGTGCATGGATGAGGGTGTTCTTGTTTATTGGAGGGCATTGGCGACCAGCAAGACTCCTCCCCAAAGCATCCCACACATTTTCAATGGAATTCAGATCTGGAGAACGGTGCTGGCCATACGAGGCGTTGAATATCCTCGCTCTCAAGACACTCCTGGACAGCGACTGTTCGATGACATGTTGCGTTGTCGTCCATGAAAATGAATCTATCACCGACAGCACCACGGAACATGCGGACATGAGGTAGCAGAACATCATTAATGTTTCGTTGGCCGGTCATAGTCCCAGTTGGAAGCACATAGAGGGACGTACGGCCATTGATCATGATGCCAGCCCATACCATGACACTACATGTCGGATATCGGTCCCTTTCCTGTATGTTTGCTGGACAATATGCAGTACCACTATCACGCCAGATCAGTTGTCGTCGACAATCAGACGATAGAATGTATCTACTCTCATCTGAGAAGAGGACAGCAGACCAGTCGTTATCAGTCCAATTGCGATGTTGATGGCACCATTGCAAACGGGCGGTACGGTGACGTCTGGACAATGGGATGCACCACACAACAGGACGGCGGGCATATAGTCCTCCTTCATGCAAACGTCTGGCGACAGTTTTTTGGGAGATCCGCTTGCCAGTAGCAGCCATAAACTGATTTGCTACCTCACTAGCTGTGCTGCGCCGGTGTCTTTTTGTTGATAGCACTATGTACCGATCTTCTGCAGGTGTGGTACTGCGAACACGATCTCCCCCGTGACGTTTGCTACACTCTCCATTTGTTTGAAATGATGTCCAAAGCCTTGAAACAACACTGTGGCTGACGTCGAACTCCCTGGCAACATCTGTTATTTTTCGCCCTTCTTCAATCTTGCCAATAATACGGCCACACGTAAAATCATCCAGGTGATGTCGGGAAGACATACTGAAAATTTCAAGTTCGTCAATTGATTCTTTCCCTTTCAACTTTGCGTTTGAACAACAACGATCAATACGCGTCAAATCCTTCATATCTCTTATCAGCGCTATGACGTCACGAACAAGTTCGGCAATCCAAAATTTGCATACGCACAACACGTCTTACTGTATCCCGCACTTATGCTAATTTCCACATTTTCCTGCCTTCCATTTTATGGTTGCTATCGTTGCTATTGTTATCCGTACTTAGCAATTGTTCGGCAGTGTATAACACCCAACAATCTTTCCTTTCTCAAAGTCAGTTCTCTCCTGCCATGACATTTTCACTGAACCTCACAGTGCGATATGATCACGGTCAGGTGCAGGCTTGTTTTTATACCGTTTGTAGCTGTACTGCGCATCTTAACAATGTTGCGAATTGGTTCATTTGTTTTTGAAGGGGTGTCCGGTGACTTTTGTCAATATAGTGTATATTAAAGTGGTTCAAAAAAATTAAAGTTACAAATTTCTTTCTCTTCAAGGCTGTTATTGTTCCATATGTAAAGAAGATATTCCTTGCCGAATTTTGAATCATTCACACTTTATTTAGATGTCACAACTGCATGCACCTTTATATAAGTATATATAATGATAAAATGAAAAATGCTCATTGAAAAATGTCTGGTTTTTATTTCTTTAATTGAAGCACAATTACTCTTGTCATCCAGTTTCACACTAATTTAAAGTTAACTACATAGTGACAGGGATGTAAGGTCAGGTGATGCGTAACATCACAGCCTCTCCTTGACAAATGTCAACCCCGCCTTCTCGTGGTGCATCCTGTTCCCACTAAAGGGGCTCTGATGACCGCCAATAGCGGTATAACTATACCATCGGGATCAGAGGAAATGCTATCCCACACTCACCAACCCGCTTGGCCAGGGTGGTGAGTTATGGCCAAACACCTCCAAAATGACTGTACAACTTAAATCTTGGCCCTCAGTCTCCGGCAGCTGGAATGTACCTGGCCAAGGCAACGGCCAGTGCGACATGAAGGCAGAGGGTGCTAAGAATCCCCGGAGGACCGGACTAGGCTGCCATTTGATGCTGACCTTGGCTACGTATAATGGACGCTCCCTATCTTCTGATTCAAGGCTTCTTGAATTGGAAGAGGAACTACAAAGGATCAAGTGGGACATCGTCGGGCTAAGTGAGGTAAGGAGAAAAGGAGAAGATCTCATTGAACTGAAAAGTGGACATCTCTTTTATTATCGTGGGACAGATACTGGTAGAACTAGTGGTGTTGGATTTATAATAAACAAGAAACTGAAGGATAAAGTGGTAGAAGTTGAAAGTTCCTCTGACAGAGCTGCACGGCTCGTTGTCCAACTCTCGAGAAGATACCAGGCTCAGATTATTCAAACTTGTGCACCCACCACAACTCATCCTGAAGAAGAAATTGAAGAATTTTATGAGGAAATTTGTCATCTAAATAATAAAGGTAAGCAGCAGTTGAAGATAATTATGGGAGATTTCAATGCAAAAATAGGGCACCAGCAACAGAATGAAACTTCAGTAGGTAAATTCGGTCACGGCAACAGAAACCAGCGTGGAAATACTCTCGTTGAGTTTGCAGAGGCAGAAGGATTTTTCATCTTGAACTCCTTTTTCAAGAAAAAGCCACACAGGAAATGGACATGGAGACATCCAATTGGGACGACAAGTGAAATTGATTTTATTATGTGTAACAAAAAATTCGTCATCGAAGACTGCAGTGTGCTGAACAAGTTCAACACAGGTAGTGACCATAGATTGGTGAGATGTAAGATGCACCTCAACACTAAACTCGAACGTGGCAAGCTCATAAGACAAACAAAATGTATTGACATAACCAACCTTAAAAAACACCATAATACTTTCAAGTTGGAACTGAAGAACAGATTCTCTGCTTTAGAAGGCCTAACATCGGAAGAAGTGGATATTTCGGAAGTTAACAGAAAAGTAATCAAAGCTCTTATGGAAACAGCAACAAAATTAGCTGGGTCTAAGAACAAGTTGCATGTGAACAAATTATCAGGAAAAATCAAAATGTTGATGCAAAAAAGAAGAGAGATGAGGACAACTAAAGAAGATGTGACTTCCAAAGTGGAATATATAGAGCTATGCAAGACAGCACGAAAAAGTATCACTGAAGACGTAAGGAAATTCAACTGCGAGCTAGTGAGGAAAGCAATTGAAAACAACCAAAGCCTAAAGATAGCAAAGGGACATCTCAGTAAAGGAAGAAAACAGATTATGGCTCTGAGAAAAGAAGATGGTTCTATAACAAGAAATAGAGGCGAAATTTTGACAAGAGTGAAAGATTTCTACTCCAAATTATATGAAAGGGATGATACATGTACTCCAGACATCATGAAAGGTACCAGAGTTCTTCCAGTCCTCCCAGCAGAAGTTGCTCATGCAATCAAGAACATGAAGCAGGGGAAAGCTCCAGGAGAAGATTAAATTACTGTAGACATCATACAAGAAGCAAGTGGAGAAATTGAAACAGTACTCGCCCAAATTTTCACTCGATGCCTTAATGAAGGGAAGATTCCTGAGGATTGGAACAATGCTACAATGATCCTGCTACATAAAAAAGGTGACATTGAGGATCTCAGGAACTACAGACCTATCAGCCTCCTATCAGTGGTTTATAAAATCTTCACCAAAGTTATTTTACACCGCTTGAAGGTAACACTGGACATGGCTCAACCGAGAGAACAAGCTGGATTCAGGAGTGGCTACAGCACAATAGATCATATCCACGTACTGAGAGAACTAATTGAAAGAGCGAGGGAATATGAACTTCCATTGTGCATGGCTTTTATCGATTATGAAAAAGCCTTTGATTCGGTGAAACCATCAGCAGTTACAACGGCTCTGAAATCCTGCGGTTTGAAGATGCATACATTAATATTATTAATAACATCTATGAAAATGCAAGTGCAAAGATTTGGCTGTTTGAAAATACAACACACATAAAAATTGGAAAGGGAGTGAGACAAGGTGACACCATATCTCCGAAGCTCTTTAATGCCACTTTGGAAAATGTCTTTCAATCACTGAACTGGGAAAACAAAGGGATAAAGATTGATGGAGATTATCTAACCCACCTTCGTTTTGCTGATGACGTAGTCATTTTTGCATCTACCCCATCAGAGCTGCAGAGTATGATCCAGGAACTTGCTGACAAGAGTAAAGAAGTGGGATTAAAAATGAACTTTCAGAAGACAAAAGTGATGTTCAATGCTTTTACAAGAAATGAAGATTTATCGATTGATGGAGAAAAACTGGAGATAACAGATACGTATGTTTATCTTGGACAGCAGATATCAAGTGAGGGTCACATTGATGAAGAAATTAATCGGCGTACAAAACTTGCCTGGAGAGCTTTTGAAAGAAGCAGCATAATTTTCAAGAGCAATATGCCATTATGTCTTAAAAGAAAAGTGTTTGATCAATGCATCCTTCCAGTGCTTACGTATGGTGCAGAGACGTGGACCTTAACTAAAAGAGACATACAAAGGCTGCAGACAACTCAAAGAAGCATGGAGAGGTGCATACTTGGTGTAACCAGGCGAGATAAGAAGAGGAACTCGTGGATCCGAAAAATGACAAGAGTGGAAGACATCATGATCAGAGTTAAATCCCTGAAATGGCAATGGGCTGGACATACTGCCAGAAGGACAGACCATAGATGGACAGCCAAAATTTTAGATTGGATTCCAAGGGACAGGAAAAGACCCAGAAAAAGACCACTTGGGAGATGGGTGGATGAAATTCGAAAATATGCGGGAGTGACATGGAGGAGACTGGCACAAGACAGACTGTTGTGGAGGAAACTTGGGGAGACCTTCGTCCAGCAGTGGATTGATAATGGTTGACAATGATGATGATGATGACATAGTGACACCGTTTATATACAACCAAAACAGTTATGTTTCATTTCTGTACTAAGGTATCCTTTGAAGGGATAGGACACGCTTCTCGATGAAGATTCACCACACGCAAAAGGTATTGCTTCTGAGTCTCATCTTTTGTTAAAGTCGAATTATATTGCTGCCAGATCAGTGTGATTCCTCTCTCAGCCCAATCATTCACAACCTTCATTTTTCTTGCTTTTTCTTGAAACAGCTTGTAAGTTGGATCCTCTGGCCATTGTGTTGGATCCATTTGCAGGAAACTTTCTGTAGCTATCTTCTTGCCACTGTCCATTAGAACATCAAATATGTTAGACATCTTGTAACTTATGTATCGAGAGTGTTTGTGGTTACAAATGATTTACCTACCAACCGCTTTAGTCCCTTGGGTTTGGCTCATGGATTCAAAATTTCTTTCATCTTTATTTCATCTTTATCATAGTTTCAATATCAAGATCTTCATCAAAAAGTGCAAGACCAATGAGTTCCTCCGCAAAATACCACAGATGTCGTTTGAGGGCCATATCAGCCACTGGTTGGTTTGGAAACGTTAGGGTAGTGAGGAAGGCACGATCACTCCTTGGAGCCCTTACAGCGAGAGGTGCTTCATGCCAGTGCTTAGCATACACGAGCATCACAAATTGACAGATGCTTTGCAGGCTTTTCTGTTCTCGACTTGTGAGTTTCATCTGATCTTGAAGCATGTAGATTTTCAGGAATATATCGCGTTGGCCATCCATCTGGCATTGTGAAAGGCTCCAGCTGCTCTAAAGCTGATAGGTTTATTTGGAACCCCTATAAGGAAGACAAGGCTCAAGTGCAGAAGTTCAGCATATTCATCTCTTACAAAGTCATTCTTCATGAGAGCAGTTTTGTAATATTCAATCATTTCATCATGATGGTCACCAAGGATTCCACTGAAGAGATCATCCGATACTCGTGCAAAATTTATTTGGTTGATGAATGACCATTGAGTCCTCAAGCATTTGAACAATGGAATGTTTGGCCCAGAAGAGTCACCGAAGAGGAATGTATAGACGTCTGTCAATATAATCTCATAGATGTGATGGTGACAAGCCACCCACAGTAAGGGGTGATTAATGGCTTTTTCGATCAATGTGGCAGCCCCAGGTAAGAGTCCAGTGTTTGATGCAGTGATGTCGAAGACTACTCCACACAGCTTACTCTGCAGATCCCATTCTTCATGCGTCTTGAGGCACACATCAGTTTGGGCCTTACCTGTGCCCTGGGGTATCATAGGAACTGCGAGGAGCTTCTCAAGTCCTCCGCTGGAGATCAGGATGGTGATGCGATCCACTTTATATTTTCTGTCTACTATGTTTGGTAGGAGTTTGCCATCCCAACACAAAAGGAAGGGATCCTTCATGGAATTGGAGAGGCTAGCATTATCATCAGTTGTGACTGCCTCTCAAAAGGCCTCCATGATGGCAGTCTCTTTTAGGTTCTGACCGAGAGCCTTGGCCATTGCTGTGATGATGAACATGGCTTTCTGGTCGCCGATGTTGACTCTGTCAAGAGACATCACTACTTCCTGTGTGAGTAGCTTCTTTTTTACTTTGGAAACTGCAAATGTAGACGATGGTTCTGATTGTCCTTTTGGAGACTTTGATGGCTCCAAAAGGACAATCAAATTCATCTTCATAATCATCTTCTGATGTAGACTTACAGGAATTGGAGGGGTTGCCTGCACTTGTTGTGGCGATCATTGTACAATGCTTCTGATTTCAGCATGTGCTTTTCTTTCATTCTTCCTGAGCAATAAGATTATTATCCATAGACCCAAAACTGGCACTCGATAGATCCTTTCTCTGCAGCTGTAGAAAAACTTTGTCCTCTTCACAAGTCATAGTCTCCAGGGTATTTTTGGCAGCGATGTCGAAGAGTTCTATCAGATCCCCTTTAAAGATGTCTTCGTTCATTCGACAGTTTTCTTTCTGAATTGTCCTAGCTTTCTTCAGTTTCAAATATTCATTGAAGAGTTTATTCAGCTTTCTCTGTGCATTGTCAACTCGCCGAGTGAGGAATTGCACCTTGTTCCAGTATTTGAGAACGTCAGTGATGGTCTTGTTGACAGGAAACTTTTCTTCCATATGGTGAAACAAGAACTTGGAGAGGACTTCATCTTTTGAAGGTAGCAGTGAGCAACACAATTCCCCAGTTGGCTTCCCAATAAGCCATGCGTTTGCGGAGCTCCATGTAGAAACCACCATTACAGAAACAGTTTGAGGTGAATGGTTGAACGGCTCACCCTGTTGTACCTGCGAAAACATTGAAATTAGTATAAGATGTTAAAATTGTTAAGTACATAAATAATAAAACATATTAACTTCTACAAAGCAAATGCAATAATTAATTAATTATATTTGAAACGCTTCTTAGTTACTTTTGTTAAGCTGAGTGATGCAAAAGTAGATATGTGACATGCACGATATTGTGTGTGGAAGTCACATGTGACTGTGACCTTTAAACAATGTCCAATATGGCTGAAATTTTTTCAAAGCATGTTTTTCAGTCATTGTAACTTAATTGCAATCCAGTTAACTGCCATTATCACTATGGCAATTAACTGGATTGTAATTAAGTTACTAATATATATATATAACCAGTTTATTGTGTCTGATGTCACCTTCCGATCTCCAAGAGTTTTTTTCCATCTTTTTTTTTTTATCTAGGCACCATTCTTCCATCAGGCAAATTTGACTAAGTGCTTTTTGTATTCTGTCAGATCATGTTTTCTAGGTCAGCCTCTATTGTTTCATTTGTTTGATTTAAATTCCACGACAATTTTGGGCAGTATTTCATTGGTCATTCTTTTTACATGATCAAACCAATGCAATTGTCTCTTCTCTATGTCTTCTAAAATTGTTTTTTTTTTCCCTTCCACCAATTCTTTAATCGTTTCATTCATTATTTTCTGTCTTCTTGACACTCTACATCATCTTCTTAAAGCATCCATCTGTACGGCTGTTATTTTCTTTCTATTCGCTTCTGTTAATCACCAGGCCTCAGCCTGATATAGTAAGATGCTCTTAACAATACTATTATAAATACCCCATTTCCTTTTTTTGGTTATTTCTTCACTCCACCAGATTTCATTCAGACATTTAACAACTTTTCTTTCTTGTGCAATTCTCTTTCTTAATTCCATTGCATCTCTACCTTCTTGTGTAAGTTTAACACCTAAATAATTATAATGATCACATCTTTCAATTTCTGCATTACCTTCTAGCTGTAGGTTTGTTTCATTACTTCCAATGCATAAATATTTTGTTTTATTTAAATTCATAGTTAATCTCCATTTTTCATATTCTTCATTTATTTTTCTAGTCATATGCTCCAAATCAAATTTACCTTCTACAAGAAGTACCTGATCATCATTGAATTGTTAAGTAAATACCATCGTTCCATTTAAATTAACCCCATTGCTTGACACTTCCTTTTTCATTCTTTCAAAGCCTGTTCCACATAAGTCTTAAATAATGTATGCAACATCCCTGTCTTAGTCCTTTAGTCACTAGGAATCTTTTTGAAGTTTTCTGGCCCATTTTTATTTTTGTTATTGATCTTTGATAAAGTTCTTTGACTGCTTTGATAATCATAGTATTAATATTGGTATCTTCTAATGTTTTCCATAATTTTATAGTAGGTATATTATCATATGCTTTTGCAAGGTCTATGAATAATAAGTGCACTTTTTCTCCAGTTGCTATTCTTTTCTCTATTGCTAGTTTAAGGCAGAATATATTATCCATGCAGGATCTGCCCACTCTAAATCCACATTGTTCTTCTTCTTCATTTAGTTGATATTTCTCCTCAATTATATCTCTAATAATTTGACCATACAATCTACTAAAAGTCGATGTCACTATAATGCAGTAACCACTATGTTCACATCTTTGCCTCTCCCCTTTTGACGATAGATGTTAGGAAGCCAATTTTCCATTCATCTGGGATTTTGTCACCATTCAAACATCTTTCAATCAACTGAGTTAACATTCTAAACAACTTTTCTGTTCCATTTTTTATCAGTTCTGCATGTATTCCACCAGGACCACTTTCTCTATTATGTTTTAATTGCCCGTTTGATTTTATCAATATCAGCAATATATTTTTTTCCCTTCTAGGTTTTTTTCCTTCCTTCTGAAACTCACTTCTGTTTTCATTTAATGGATTGTTATAGGATTTTCCCCACTGATTAACTGTTATACCTTGCAAAATTTTATTACTGTTATAATTTCTTATGTTTCTTAGGCACTTCCATGCTTCTGTGCATCTTCTATATACACGATCGAGTCACATTATTGTGACCACTAGCTAATATCCACAGTAACCACTATGTTCAGCGCAAACAGAAGCTAGACGGGCTGGGAGTGACACTATAAGGTGCTGGAAGGTGTTCACAGGTATGTGGAGTCATGCTGACTGCAGTGCATGTGACAGCTGCTGGAGGATGTGTAGTGGAGGATCCATAGAGCGAACAATACGATCGAGATGGTCCCACAGATGGTCAATTCGGTTTAAGTCTGGGGAATTAGGAGGCCAGGGAAGTACTTTGAAGTCTACATCATGCTCTACCAACCACTCTCAGACATTTCAAGCTGTGTGACACGTCACATTGTCGTTCTGGAAGATCCCATCCGCCCCAGGGAAGACAGTCAGCATGTACTGGTGTACGTGGTCTGCAAGGATGGATTCATAACAAATTCGGTCCATAGTGCCTTCCACAGGTATGTGTGGACCCAGAGAATGCCATAAAAACATTCCCCAGACCATAACGCTGTCCCCATCAGTTTGTGTTCTGCCGGCAGCGGTTGAAGAGTGTTTGTTCTCCGATGTTTCTCGCCTTATACGCCAACGTCCATCCGTTCATTGAAGCAGATCACGTGACTCATCAGAGAAGGCAATCCTATGCCAATCAGCAGAGTTCCAAATCCAATACTGCCGTGCAAATGTAAGCCTGACCATTTGTCTGCATCGGAGCTCCATACGCAGCGGGGTTTGCTGAACTATCATTTTAGACACACTTCTGGTAGTCCCCGAGTTCATTCGACCAGTGAGTTGTTCTACTGTAGTGTATCGATCGGCACACGTACCTTTGAAGCCGACGTTCATCTCTCACATCAAGGTCACGTGGCGCTCCACAGTTTCCACATTGCTTATTCGCAATGGTGCCCTTCCTCCAATCACAATACACTTTAACCACAGCAGCACATGAACAGTTCACAAACTGTGCTGTTTTGGAAATACTGCCACCCTTGGCCTGAAAACCGATAATCATCTCTGTTTACAAATCTGATAAATTGTTCTTTTTATCCATGACAGCAACGAGTGATATGTTTTCATATTGCCTACATCACACCTTATATACCCTCCAAGCCAGCTCACGACACGTGCCTTCTTTCATTGGCTATGCCCTGTTGACGTCAAAAGTAGGAGGTGGTCACAATAATGTGACTCAGCTGCGTATGTTTCAGTTTCACTACACATCTTATCCCAGCCAATTATTTTTCTTTCTAGTACAAATTTCTTCATGTTTCTTCTTAGTATTTTATATTCTAGTTTATCTGTCTCACTCTTAGTATTGGGCCACTTTAGATATGCATCTTTTTTCTGTTGCACCTCTTGTTCAAAATCACCATTCCATCAAAAGTTTCTTTTATGGTTCTTTTCTTTGTCCCAATGCAACTTGATGCAATGCAAATTAATATGTTCATACAATTCCATTACACTGTTGAAATCTTTTTCTGTTAATTTTTCATTTAATCTGATTTGAAATAACCTTCTGGTACTTTCTTCCTTTAAACTTTCTATAGGATAACTATGATCTTTAATATCTTCCATTCCTGTATCTTCACTTTCTTGCTTTATTGCAGTTTCCATGTAAGGAAAGAAAATTTTTGCTTGCACCAAATAGTGATCAGTACCACATTCAGCTCCTCTTTGCAATCTAGTACTTTTAAATGCAACTCTTGTTTCATAACTGTTTAGTCAATAATTGATTTTAGTTGTTTAGTATGTTGAATCCATGTATCATCAAACAGAATTCATCGCTCTTTTCACATTTATAAGTTTGATTTCCGGTGGCTGCCGATGAGACATTTTTCCGTGACTCACTTATAAACGTGGAAAGAGCGATGACTTATGTTTGATGTTCCTAATCCACATCAATTGTGTGTATTAAGAATCTATGTATGTTTTTGAATTTCATTATGTTTATACACTCGTGGACAACGAAATTTGTGCACCTAGAAGAAAACATGCTACAACCGCGAAACTTTGCAAACAGCTAGAGTGCGTGCTGATATGTAAATGATCCACGTTTGGTGTGATCGCGCATGACCGCACACCCTGTGGTGGCGCTGCAAGCAGGAACCGGCAGCCTTATAAACTGGCATGTAGTTAATGCCCCATGAAAGTGAAAAGCACCAGCCGATGCAAGGAAGAGTACAGAGTGGCAAGAATGCTGGGTAGATACCAGGGACATCGATTTATGCAACTTACAGACTTTGAGAGAGGCCTGGTCATTGGGCTGAAAACCGCAGGGTGGTCAGCTTGCCGTATAGCCTGCCATGTGGATTATTCTGACCGTACTGTCTGACTGTGTTCGGAGCAGTGGACACGTGACGACACTGCCACACGGCGGGGCGAGGTGGCTCCGAACGGACCAGAAGAACCACCGGTAGAGAGGATTGACGAATCCTGCGCCAGGCACGAACGGATCCCACGGAGACCTGGTCCACTATACCAGCAAATATAGCAGCTCCTGCGTGCTCATGAACCATTTCCCAATGCCTCGCGGAAGCTAATCTGCATTCCCAGCGCCCCTTACGTGTGCTGCCATTAACACCGGAACATCGCCAGCTCCGTGTGCAGTGGTGCCAGGCCAGACCGACGTGGAACGCCACAGACTGGCGATGTGTGGTGTTTAGAGATGAGTGCCACTTCGTTTTGGGGACAGATGATCATCGTGTCCGGGTGTGGAGGTCCCCAGGTCAATGGCACAATCCTAACCTCGCTATCATGAGCCAGAGCTCCCCCACTGGAGGCATTATGGTCTGGGGAGCCATAACCTATGATAGCCGATCAGCTCTAGTAGTGGTACGTGGATCATTGATGGGCCAGTGGTATGTGGATGAGATCCTACGGCCCCATGTGCATCCATTGCTTGCCGGGATTCTAGGTGTGCTATACCAGCAGGATAATGCCTGCCCACACATGGGTCGGGTTGCCAAGGACTGCCTACGTCATGTCCAGACACTCCATGGCCTGCTCGCTTCCTGGTCATGTCCCCTATTGAGCATGTGTGGGACCAGTTGAAACGCCAGTTGCCGCCGTGCTGCACTATCCGGGATTTGGAGCACACTGTCCAACATATGTAGGCCAGTGTGCCGCAGGACAACATCAGGTATCTGTTCGCCTCCATGCCAGACTGTATTGCAGCATGTATCACCTCATGAGGCGGTGCGACGCTCTATTGAAGATGACCGGACTGCATGTCTCCGATCCCTCTGTAATTTCTTCTGCAGCTCTGTTTTTGCCATCAGGTGTATCCTTCATCTGTATCATTATGTCTGTAAAAATTCAGTTCAATTCGACGCATCCTTCTTGGTGCACAAATTTCATTGTCCGTGAGAGTAAAAACCATTTGTAATTTTCAAATCATTGTTTGTACAAAATTCCATAGGCTTTTGCCCATTTTGATTTATTACATTCTCACCAAATTGTCCTATAATCTTATCCTTGATCTTAGATCTAGTTCGTCCATTAAAATCTCCCAGTAAAATTGTCCCCAACATCCTCAATTCTTGAATTCTTTTTTTTAGTTTCTGTTAAAGCTATAAGACAAGTTTCCATTCTTTTAATATCTTTAATTGTCTCTTGCCATTTTGATCTAATTCCTTGTACATTCCAAGTTGCCAAGAGCATAGTTCGTTTCCGTAGCCATAGTTGTTTCCTGTACAATCCGGTTTTATTCTCTTGGAGTTTTCTGGTGCGGAAATTATTTTTTACAAGAAATAGGGTGCAGGCCTATTGTCTCAACCCCCAACCTGGAGGATCAGGGTTTCTTTAGTCTGGTACCTACCCTTTGACCTGTTCAGCTTGGGA
This sequence comes from Macrothele yani, assembly GCA_039090855.1. Classification (NCBI taxonomy): domain Eukaryota; kingdom Metazoa; phylum Arthropoda; class Arachnida; order Araneae; family Macrothelidae; genus Macrothele; species Macrothele yani. The sequence goes on from CM077025.1 coordinate 31,841,645, forward strand.
GGCCCTACCAGAAAGAAGCTATTGCTGACATATCTCTCTGGGTCACTGGTGCACACAAGACCCTCCACCATGCCAAGGTAGAAACACCATTGGATGGGATGTTCTGTTAAACAGCTCCTTAAAATTAAGCTGATGTAAATTTTGTTGTTAGAATCATTTTACGTTAGCTAATTTTTATCAGATATATATACAGCTCTGTTTTGGACGTGGATGGCTTAGTGGTTAGCGAGTCAGTCTATCGATGCAAGGTCCTCAGGTTCGAACCTGGGCTGATCTTTCAGAGATGGTGTGATTTACTAACAATCGCTGAAAATCTGCCGTGCATCGGAGAAGCACGTTAAGTGACGTCCCCCAGGCTGGACCCACTGGTTAAATGGGTATCCTTTCCTATGCCCCCCCCTGAAATTCTCTCACCCCTCTGTGTGCAACATTGTACTTGTATGGTGGCGCCATCTACTGTACTCTAATCTCACTACAAACTGTTCTGTCAAAGTCGCTAGACTTGCTCTTATTCCTTTCGTTTCTGTGTCCTGCCCAAAAGGCGATCTCGCTGTAGGTGGCTGGGACCTAAACTCTACTCACTGTGGATGGAAGTCCTACAAGAAAATGACAAATACTGTGTGTGTGATCTCAAAACTAAGTACAGATTTTAGATTACAAACCTATTCTTAACAACATACCTATAAAAGAAATGTTCTTTCTATGAAAATCAACTCTATTTTTCTCAATTTATTGCATGGGGCAAGTGCGTCTCAGACAACTTAAAAACTATTATGTTTTAAGGGTGTTGCTTGGCATGAGCTTCCTGTTTAGAAAAATGATGCTAAAGTTAGATGTTATTTGAGAACATGACGATGATGGGCAAAACACGTAACAATATTAAAAAATAAAGGTAACTTGATCACGCTAGTTACAGTAAATGAAAACTTTTACAGAAAGTTCGTAAGTTGGAAGCTTTCGACCTTATCTTAGGTCTTCATCACTGAAGACCTAAGATAAGGTCGAAAGCTTCCAACTTACGAACTTTTTGTAAAAGTTATCATTTACCGTAATTAGCGTGGTCAAGTTACCTTTATTTGTTATTTGAGAATTTGTGTAAACCCCAAAATAGTGTCTAATCAATAGTTTTTCAAAGCATGAGAGTAGGGACGCTTAAGCATATAATATCTGTACTGTGACTTGCAAGTTTTAACTGGAAAAAATACTACAGTTGGTAATTTCATAAATTCATTTATTGTTCAGCATTTAGAAATGATGTGTTTAATGATATGGTTGAAATATACCAAACATGTTTGGGAATTGGTGTTCCTATTTTGTGATAAGTAATTGATGCTACATTCAGGTACTTCAACCATTTCTTCAAAACAGTTTTTATGTGTTTTTTTTATTTTGAGTTTCCATGTACCTTCTATGGACATACATGAACATGTTGATAGTGTATTGGAATATATAGTGACTTGAATGCTGAAAAGAAAAAAGTCAGTATTGAGGGTCTATAGTTGATTATCATTTTACATTGTTTAAACTAACATTCATTATTGCCTTGGTTAAAGCTATCATTATTTCTCTTCAGGTGATGGTGGTCCAACAGAAGAAAGACATCATATATGTGATCAAGAGCAGTTTGCCACATACAGAGGAAATGAACATTGGTCTCCTGTTCTTGGTGATAAGGATCACAAGTCTGACAGTGATTATTTAATAGATTTTGTTGAGAAGGGAATACCTATGGAAAGGGTAATTTGATTTTGTTTTTTATTTGAAGATCATTTTTATAAATTTTCAAGTATTTTTACAGAATTCTGTTATGGGGAAATATGTTTATGATTAAGGTCTTATAAATTATGTGGCAATATTTTCAAAATTGTGGCATTGATGCAGCAACTGATTCAAATTATGCAGACAATATGTGGACCAGGAAAAGTACTGTACTAGTATACATGCATACTGAAAAAAAAAAATCCACTTTGAATGGAATATTCATTTGACAAACTCTTTATTTGCCTCTTTGCTATGGTTACAAAAACAAATATACTGCACTGGGGTGCAAAAATTAAGGACGAAGAGGAGAAATTAGCATAACAGTGGAACGAGCAGGCAGAATGAACCGAAAGACCGCTCAGGAGATAGACTAGGGTCCGGTACGGTAGGGCATACAGCATGATGTAAGGGGGAAGGGGGGGAGTGTCGCAAGGGTATAAAGCACACGGGTGGTGTACGCTCAGCAATTCGGGGAAAGCTATTGCATGGTGTACATCGGTTTGAACGACGTCGAGCTGCTGCCACCATGTGATATGGCCAACAGGCAATCCAGTAGACGACATCTGGATGACGTCACCCGAGGTCGCGTCATGGGGAAGTTGGAAGAAGGTTGAAGTGTGACTAGTGTGGCCGAGGAGTTCGGGATCGCTCACAGCATCGTTTCACGAGCTTGGAGAGCATTTCAAGTGACAGGAACAGCTGTCCGAGAGTTTAGCAGTGGTCGTCCACGAGCAACCACGGCGGCGGACGACCTGTATATTGTCCTACAGGCGAGAAGAGACAGACGGCAGACAGCGGGAAAAATCGCAAGGCACATGCAACAGACAACTGGACGTCCGTTATCTCGTTTTACTCTGGCCAGGATGCTGCATCAAGGTGGTCTGTTTGCACGACGACCAGTACGATGTGTGCCATTAACGCCTGCTCATCGGAGATGGCGGTTTCTGTGGTGCCAGGATCACAAGAACTGGACACATCAGCAATAGGGTCGAGTTCTCTTTACGGATGAGAGCCAATTTAGTCTGACGAGCGATTCTGGACGTATAAACATCTGGAGAGAGCAGGGAACACGCAATCACACCTCCAACATCATCGAAAAGGACCGGTTTGGAGGTAGCGAAGTTCTCGTTTGGGGCAGTATCATGCTTGGTAGCCGTACTGACCTCCACATCTTCCAAGGAGGTTCAGTCACTGGTGTCCGCTATTGTACTGAGGTTCTCCTGCCTCACGTGCGTCTGTTTAGAGCTGCTGTGGGTCATGAGTTCCTCTTCATGGACAACAATGCTACACCACATCGTACAGTGGCTGTCACAGAGTTGTTGGAGAGTGAAGATATTCAACGCATGGATTGGCCCACAAGGTCCCCGGACCTAAACCCAATCGAACACGTGTGGGACCTTCTCGGGAGACGCTTGGTAGCACGTCACCATCCGCCAGCAACGATTCCGCAGGTGCGATTGGCGCTACAAGAGGAATGGGCCGTAATGCCTCAACAGCTCCTTGACAACCTCGTCTTCAGCATGGACAGACGTAAATCCTGCAACACAGTCAGGGGTGATCACATCCCCTACTAAAGACTGGATTTTTCTTGGCAGCCGCCTGTCACATGGACGTTTCTGTCTTCTGTCCAGTTGTGCTCGAAGCTACCTTTTCAATAAAGTGCCTTTGTATCCTTTGGATTCCTTGTTTGGACGGTTTTGCTAACTTGTCCCATATTCTTACATCTTGGGGATCTTATGGTATGATTTGAGTCGATGTGGAGCAGTTCTGCACGACTTTACATTCGAAAAACTGTCTCGTCCTTAATTTTTGCACGCCAGTGTATTTTGGTAATAGAATATATTTCCATAATCATAGTAATCATTACCACAGCAATGATTACAGTTTGTTAAAATAAAGAGATGTTAGTCCAGCAGCCGAAAATTCCTATAAACTCTGTCTTTGTTTTGTAAATATTTGGGCATAATTTGACACCACTCTTTCACAGTCAACAGAATTAAGTAATATCTAGAGTACTTGCTGAGCTTTTTGTGTTAGTCCTGGAAATCTTTCTGAAACTGTATCTGAATTCCAGAATTTGATTACATCAGGAACTGTACATTCCTTTGCATGGTCCTTGTATGCAGCAAACTCAAGTCTTACTGATGGGTCATCAATTCCTGGAATACTTCTGAACTCTACTTCATCATGAATATTTAGGTTGGCCATTTGATTTGGGTCTAACACTAGAGCAGCCTTCGTAAAGTTCAAACCAGGTTGGCAAAACTTGGTTCTTTGCATTTTGGAGATGGCCACTTCTGGGCAGCAGTAAGTGTCCAACTTTGCTATGATTTTGTGAAACACTTCTTGCAGAAACGAATTGTGTATAGCCTTTTGAAAATAGGTTGCTTCTGATTTTAGCAGTAATTTAGATCGCAGATAGAGTACTTTGTTGTATGCATTGTAGATAGACACTCCACGTGTTTCAAAGAAGAGCAGCGGGTCCATCAGGATCTGGGTGTGTTCTTGCATGAACTGAAAGTCTTTGTAGATGTATTTACTTTCCATCAGGGAACTGCACACATTAAGACTGGCAGTGTCAGGAGTAAGTTCCATCTCACTGTCGAAGAAATCTATATAAAAATCGCAGTACGTAGCATGGTACTGCACTGTTTCAACCAAGGAATTCCAATGGGTTTTTAGGGGTATTGGGCATAGTTTCATACTTGCCAACTTTTACGGATTATCTGTAAAAGTTACGGATTTCTGCTTAGTGTTACTGATTTATGGATAGAAGCATTTCTTTACGGATTTTTTAATATTTCGATTGCTCATTCGAAATATTTCATTCCCCTGCAACCACCACTTATATTTTCTCTGCCAGACCTTATGAGCCCTGTGTTATACGATGACGTCATCTTTGACCCACTGTCTTCGTGCGGAGTCATCAAGTATAACGATGGCTCCGCTTTGTGACGTCATGCGGTAGCTCTCTCTCCACGGGAGTGCTCAGATGACATGCCGACCAGAGTTCTCCAAAATGCGTAATTATGCGTCTAGTACGTATCTAAATTTTACCAATGCATAAAAATACGCATCGGGAATTTTTCTTGACATGTAAAAATACGCATTTTTCATTTCTCTCGGCACGTAAAACTATGCATCGAAGAATTTTACCAATTTGTAAAAATACGCATCAGGATGGTATTTTGTCCTTCAGAGATGGAAGTAAACGAAATAAAGATTTTTTTCCGTAATTGTAATTTCTTTTTCCTGTGATGTTGCCTCTATCCAGTATTGTTGTTATATATCATTTTATTCCATAAATATTTGTATTTCAGTTTGAAAATGGAGGAGAAATTTCCGAAAACAGAAATTCCACATCGAAAAGATTTCGCTGTAATCTTTAGGCATGAGAGTGCGACGGCTTCGAAGAATTTCTCCTTTTCCGTCATAATTTGGGTTTTCCTTGAGATCGATGCATAACTGAACAGAAATTTTGGGGCAATTAGTAGTGGTGGAGGATGTTGTCAGCCTGAAACTTTCTAAACTTTCGAAGGAGGAATTTCCTTTTTTAAAACTTTTGAAAATGGAAGTTAGACGCAGTGAAGATTTCTCCCATAATCATAATTTTATTTTTCACATGATGTTTCCTGTGCGTAGTATTGTTGTTAAATATCATTTTATTTAATAAATATTTGTATTTCTACTTGAAAATGGAGGGAAAATGTCAGAAAACGGAAATTTAACGTAGCAAAGATTTTTCCCGTAACTGTAATTTTTTTCCCCCAACGATGATCAGAACATGTATTCTGCATTCTTTAATATCCCCCCCCCAAAGTTGTGCATTTCAGTTTGATAAATGGGGAGGGGGGGGGAACGAAAGTGACGTAGCTGAAAAATTTGTAAAAATTGATGCATGGTGTTCAAAAGTATTTATATTTTCAAAGTTACACTATTAATCTTTTATTTAAAATAGTGAAAGCTGCCATGCATTCATGATGGATAAAATTGTCATACAAGGGCATAAAAAAAAAAAAAAAAAAAAAAAGAAGACAATAAAGAAATGGGAAGGGAAACAAAGATATCAGCAAATAAAAATTTTAGTTTAGTATTGAAACACCACAGGTTTGCAAGGCTAACATTGAACAAAATTAGTATTTTACTCTATAGTTTTTTAAATTATTATTTTAAACACAGATAATATTAGTTTAGTTAATTGTGGCATATGCAGAGTTTTTACTGCTTATTTATTAATATAATTATGTTTTGTTTTGTGGTAAATGGCCTTCACACAAAAGTTTTACTGATGCACATTTTCGAAAGTTGGCAAGTATGTAGTTTATTTTGTTTGTTTTCTTCTGTTAAAAACTGTAGATAATGCTGCTTTCTCACAGGACAATGTTTGAACAGCTTCTTAAAGCATCCAGTAAACTTATCCACTTCAGTAAAATGCACATGCCGTTGATCAGAGGCTGGGTTTGCACTACGAGCATTGCGAGTCATGTGCACCGAATTAGACAGTAGAGTGCATAGCTCGGCTGTTTAATTTGTAAGCTCGAGTCATGTTGGTTGCATTGTTGGTTAAGATTGCTAACACTTTGTTGAAATCAATCTCTATATTTTCAAAGAACTGCTTGATGGCCTGAGATTGGACAGTTTCAAGGTGAATGCTGTTCAGTAGGTAAGGACACATCATTGCTAAATCTGTAAATTGTGGAACAGGGAGAATATGTAGAACATATTGGTCTTTGTCATCTCTGCCTTCATCAAAGCCAATGCAGAGCAAGTCTGGTGACTTAGAATTTCTTTTCTTTTTTTCCTTTTTTGCCTCCAAAACTTTGGGTAGATTGTTCTGGCATAGAGTATTAGCACAAGGTGGGGCACCTGCATCTGTGATGTTCATAGTAAGGAATTCTCTCACTTTAGTATTATCTAGTCTTTCTATGGGAATACTAGCACTTGCAAATGTGTCAAAAATTTCAAATTGCAGGAAATTGTACATTTTGCCACATTGTGTTTGTCTTCTGAACATTGATGATATAGTTGCTTGATGTCTTTTCTGCTTGTCAGACTCCTGTTGCTCGACTTTTCTTTCCTTTATGATGAGCACTTTCCACATGTTGATTGATTACAGACTTTCTTGTGTAATCGATGGAAACATTGCTTGTGGTACAGAACATTATGCCATTGGAAACAAGTACATACACTGGCGGAAAGTGAAAAAGAACACCAAGAAGGAGACATCTGATACCAACGAAATTTATACAGCATAATAACGGAATACAGAGGATAACGTGATCAAAACATTATGGCAAAATACAGCTGTATTTGCTGGTAAACTGAAAAATAACATTTCCATGTAACATGGTTAGTACGAGGTTGAACCGCCATGAACTGCGTCACACTGGGCAATTCTGGCATGGAGTCTGTCGTACAGATGTTGGATGTAAGTTTGGGGTATTGAGTTCCAAGCATCCTCAACCTGGACGCGTAAATCGGGGATGGTCGTGGCTGGCCGTGGAGACCGGATAAGTCGTTGTCCCATAAAATCCCACACTTACTCAATGGGGGACAAATCTGGTGAACGTGCAGGCCATGGAAGTTGTCTCACACCCTGAAGTGCATGTTGCGTTGCACGTGCCGTGTGTGGGTGTGCGTTATCTTACTGGAAAACACCACGATGGACCGACCTTACAAATGGCATAACAACGGGCTGAATGATGTTGATGTAGGAGGTGCTGTTTAATGTACCTGGTACAAACACTAGTTGTGTACGGGAGTGATAGCTGATCGCTCCCCACACCAGAAGACCAGGTGTAGGCCCTGTGTGTCACTGGCGGATGCAAGAAGGGTGGAGAAGCTCCCCTGTGTGTCTGCGAACATGCATACGGCCATCGGAGGCTCCCAAGCAGAATTTGCTTTCATCGCTGGACACGACATATCGCCATTGCGTTCTCCAGTGCAGACGTTGGCGACTCCACTGCAGCCGTTCCTGACGGTGGGCTGGAGTCAGAGGCACACATGCACGTAGTCCTGCATCCAGTAGACGGTTGCGGATTATTCGCACAGTCACCTCAGGTGCAACGGCAGCTCGGATTTGCGTCGTAGTGGATGTTCTGCTTGACAACGCTGCTCTTCTTATGCGTCGATCGGTCCGCTCTTCAGTCCGTTTGTGACTTCCGGTTCCACGTCTTCTCGTGTGGGAATGTTCCTCGGACCATCTACGCCGCCATCGTACCACCACCAACACTTCCCGTCCAATTCGCTCCGCAATACGACGATACGACCACCCGGCCTAGCGGAGTCCAACTAGACGACCTCGCTCAAAGTCCGATAACTGCTGAAATCGTACGCGTCTTCCATGTCCAGGCATTGCAGCTTCTTCAGGGTCTTCACACGTGTCCGTACACCGACGACTGGTTGCATTTATTTCGCTGTACTCCTTAAATACCACCGACGATAATTTGCATATTATGCCGTGCTGTGGCGTAAGCGCTCACCGGTTGGTCCCGAAATTAACATCACACCTAGGTAAACTCGACCCCATTAACATATGTAAATTTCATGATCGTCTGCCAATTCCTTCTTGGTGTTCTTTTTTCACTTTCCGCTAGTGTATATATTCCTTGTACCTAACATGGGCAGAAATATTTGTGGCATTCTTGGGTTTTGATACAGACATTTTGTCAGTGTTTATTTACAAGTATGGAAACCAATATATAGTTCCATTGAAAAATATGTTGTTCGTATGATTTCCCACAAATGACAGTGTACGGTGATGTGGTGAAGCACTGGTGATGAAATTGAGTTAGACTAAAAATTTTAACTCTTCAACCACATTTCTTGAAGGGGAATTTGCAAGGATTGTTAAATGAAAAAGAAAGAACAAACAAACAACAACAACAACAAAAATGCTGTTTCTTTAGTGACCACAAAAGTTGGTCATTACAACTAGAATGACAAAATCTACTTAGATGTCACAATGCACTAGTGTGCGGTCAAAAAATTAGATAAGTTTAACAGAAAATTATGGAAAACATAGTGATAATGACAATAAACTGGATTGTAATTAAAAGTTATGGGGATTATTAGGAAATCATAAACAATAGCTTGTCTAGTAAATAGTAATGCTGTACTAGTGATCCGATTTATTGGCGTAGGAAATAAACACATAAGCGTTTCCAAGCTTTCGCACATCAACCAGATGGCTTTTTCAAGGAAGTTAGACAGAAAAAGCCATCTGGTTGATGTGCGAAAGCTTGGAAACGCTAATGTGTTTATTTCCTACGCCAATAAATCGGATCACTAGTACAGCGTTACTATTTACTACTTAATTAGTGTACTGTTCCTCATTATAAATAGCTTGTTTAATTTTGCACTGTACTCCACGCTGTCTTTATTTAGGGCTGACTCAGGAGTAGGTATTTGCCACACATGCAGCAATGTCCAACTTTTTAAGTTGTTAATTGTGGCTCCATGCAGCAATGTCCAACTGTTTTAGTTGTTAATTGTGGCTCCACTCCATCTTCTAATTTCTACACTTTCTCACTTCCTCTTTGTGAAATGCTATTTATGAAACATAATTTTATGGGAGCCTTAATTAATTGTATTTCCAGTGTTTTGCTGGTAACAGTTTTTATGAAACTTCACTAAAAATTAAATGCAAAATAAAATAAAATGTAAAATAAATAATAAAATAAAAATAAAGTTATAAAGCTCCAATAAAAATGCTCTCAGCACAACATGACTTGATGGACATGTTTAGAATACTAGATATATAGTTAACTGTGACTCCCATAGGATAGTATCTTATTAACAACACATTATGAAAAGGAAGTCAAAAGAAAGTTTAGAAATTGAAAGAGGAGCAACCACAATTAATGTTCAAACATATTCTGCTTTACCACATGAGTGGCAACACTCATGTATTCTGCTTTACCACATAAGGCACCACAGCAATAAGGACCACCAGTCCTAAAAACGGGTTAGTGTGCAACCCCAGAATTTTACATTTTGTTGTTTATGATTTGAAAATAATCAACATAAGTTAATTGTACTCTAAGATCTACAGGATGGACTAAAATCCTTTAACGTCTGTAAAACTTGAGGTTCTTCTAATCAAGATGGCATTGTTTAACAAAAACAAATGAAATTTTTCTAAATAGGATGGCATAGTTTTACCAGCATGACTTATTTGTTAAAAGAAAGCCATCCTAAATGAAAAGAACACTTAAAGAAATGAAAAAAATATGGCACTCAGAAAGAAATAGTTTTTTTTTGAAAGCTACACAAAGAACCAAAGGAAGAATTTACACCAACCTTATACTTGCTCCTGTGTGTGCTCCCACTGTGACTAGTGCATAGGTCATCTGAGTGAAATAATCAGAACTTCTACAGTTCCCATGAGCTTGTGACTTGTTGGTGCACATATGCTAATTATATAAAAAACAATAAAATGCTGATCCCCATTGTTCATCTACTGATGTAAACTGAAACACCCCACAAAAGACAACCAATGTATTTAGCCCTAATTGAATCTTGTAGTTGCTTATTAACTTGTTATTCTGCAAATGAGGAAGCATTCACTTGTGCTTTGTAGAATAGCAGCTAGATTTGCAGCTCTCTTTTTATTTTTCATTCTTACCTTGCCTGCTTAAAACAACTGTGTGAAGGCACCAAAGCAATAAGCACCAACACTTAGTTAAGAAAAAGACAAAAAAGCTACTCGAAAGAGTACAAACTGTAAACTAGGTATAAATACATGCTGACATTTTTTAAGAACATATTTTGGTAAATTTTGGGTTGCTCCATTCTGCATTAAGTTTTATCAGTTTTATGAATGAAGAGGAGTGCAAAGTAATAGTCCACCTGGAAGGGGTTCAAGCTTTGTGAGTACTCCCATGGCGGCATATGTAGGGTGTGCTGTTACTTTTTCTGAGTTTTTGTATATGCTAAGAATATTCAGATTATTTAGAGTACATTTTTTTGTATTCTTCTTTAGTCAAAATCCATTCCAATAATGGTTCAACTGTTGAAACTTTTTACATGTTTTAGTTCTTTTGTGTGAAATGCAATTTCTCGATTGAAAATTTCACACAAAAGAACTAAAACATGTGAAAAGTTTCAACAGTTGAACCATTATTTGAATGGATTTTGACTAAAGAAGAATACGTTTCTAAACATGTTTTTTCATCTCGATATGTCGAGAAATACATACATTTTTTTGTGTTTCCTTATTTAAAACGTGGAATTTATTAAGACAAGAATTGTTACAATTAGTGAAAAAATAAAACTGCTGTTTTCAACATTCACCATTTAAGTATGCTGATGTTTTGTATCTTTTTAAAAAAAAATGCAATCAAGAAAGTATAATTTATATTGTTTTCAGCTTCTGGATGATGTTTTGGAACGTCTGGGAATAATTGATGCAGTGTGGGTTTTATCTCGAGATCAGAGAACATATCAGGTAAGTAATGTTTTTTATTATTTTTTTGCATAGTGCAAGATTGTGTATTCATATTTATTTAAAATGCACTTTTAGGCTTGTGATGTTTCAGGTGTGTTTTGAAAGTAGTCATTTTAGAATCAGAGAAAATTGTTTTTTGCAGATCCAAAAATTTTAAAATTGTGCCTAAGTATGTAAGGTTAAGCAATGTAGTGATACTGATTGTAGGCATACATAATATCCTACCACTTACTTTCCCTGATAATTATTTTATACAGACAACCTGAGTTATGAATTTTTTTTATCATCCAAGTTGTGTCTACATGGTGGCAATTTCCAGAACATAAGGTACTTATTTTTCGTAGAACTTACAACATGAAATCTGAGGGTGTTTCATAGTCCAAATATGTAACCCTGTACATAATAAACTTGCTTCCCCTCCAAATATCCATATGATTCATGCTCATTAGAGCAATTCTCAGATTAGTGATAAATATATAACTTGTCCCAAAACAACCGAGAATGTTTTTTATAAAAGATGTGCAATACTGCGCTCTACCTTGTCACGAGTCTTGAAAAAACTTTAGCCATTGTAGTACCGGATGCACTTTTTTATCACCTATGCATTGTCGGTAGAGCACAATTTAATAAGCATTGTTTCATGAACCTGTAACAAGTGTTTTCGCTCTGTGATTTTTCGAAAAATGGATGCGAGAGAGGAACAAAAATGTGCAATTAAATTTTGCTGTTGACTTAAGAAGTCTGTCGGAGAGACTTTCAGTCTTATGGAAGTGGCTTATAAAGATGAATATCTAGGAAAATCAACAATTTACAGATGGCATAAAGAATTAATGGATGGTCATGAGTTGGCAGCTTTAATTGCACTTGGAGGAATACCTTCAAGTGTTACAGAGGTAAACATCAATACAATAGGTTCTATTATATGGGAAGACAAATGTCTGTCAATTAGAGATATTGAAGATATGGTTCACATTTCAAAATCATCAATGATGCACAGAATTTTAACCGAGCATTTGGGCATAAAATGAGTTTGTTCAACTCTATTTTTTTAGTCTAAAGCAGGTTTATAACATAAGACAACCCTTTTTTGCATTACGCACGATGATTGAAAAGTATCTGGCTGTTGGGAAGAAAGTTTTTAATGCCTTCATAGATTTAGAGAAAGCTTATGACCGAGTGAATAGGACATTTTTGTGGAAGGTATTGAATGAATATGGTGTTACTGGGAATCTACTTAATAGTGTAAAAGCCATGTATGCTGGTAGTAGAGCTTGTGTACGAGTGAATGGTGTTTTATCAAAATGGTTTTCCATTGGTGCAGGAGTTAGACAAGGTTGTGTAATGTCACCATGGCTGTTTAATATATTTATGGATGCATGCATGCGTGATGCCAAAATAGATAATAGTGGTTTATGTCTTGGTGATATCCGTGTGTGCAGATTGCTGTATGCTGATGACACTGTCCTGTTGGCAGAGAGCAAAAGTGAGTTGCAGAGTATGTTGACTGGGATGCACGAAGTTTGCATGAAATTCAAACTGAGTATAAATAAGGGAAAAACCAAAGTTATGGTGTTTGAGAGAGGAACGGGTAGCACTGAATGTAATGTAAGTATAAATGGCACTGTGATTGACCAGGTGAGTGAGTTTGTGTACTTAGGAAGCGTGTTCGACAGAGAGAACAAGTTGGATGGTGAAATCAGTAGGCGAGTGAATTCTTCTTTGAAAGTCATAGCTGCTCTGGGAGGTTTTCACAGGAATGATGGGTTCTCTAGAGAGTCCCGCATGGCTGTGTATGAAACTGTAATTGTTCCTACTCTGATGTATAGCAGTGAAACCTGGGTACTGCAGAAGAAACATAAGAGTCGTTTGTGTGCTGGAGAAATGCGTTACTTACGTGGGGTTTGTGGCAAGACACGATATGATTGTGTGAGAAATGAAGATGTATTGCAGTTGTGTGATGTGAAGCAAAATGTTGTTAACAAGGTGCAGACCAATAGGCTTCGGTGGTTTGGCCATGTTGAAAGAATGAGTGATGAAATGCTTACTAAGAAAATCTTTTCAGCCCAAGTGGCAGGAAGGAAAGGCAGAGGAAGGCCAAGGAAGACATGGGTGGATCAGATTCAGGAGTGTCTGCATGAGAAAAAGATTATGAGTATGAAGTATAAAAGATCTTTTGTATGGCGTGTAATGGATATCAGTGAAGCACGAGTTGTATGTCAAGATCGCTGTAAATGGAGAAGTTTGATACGACAACAATAAGTAAAAATATCTGGAAGTTTGTATTTCTTTTTGGAGCTAACCTCTGAATCTCAGAGAACAGCTTAGTGATATGTATGTATGTATGACAACCCTTAAGGTTTGTCTCATGAATCACATATACTCAATATTATTTCTCTTCATAATCAATTTTAGCTCATTCTGCATCGAAGTTAATCACTGATGAACACATTTATTATTTGCAATACACAGAAAATGTTTGCATATTTTTAGAATGTTTTTGATTAGACATTACAGAGAATAAATGAAGTTCAAAGAACTGAAACTGGCAACAGCCTGTTAGATGAACACGAAAGAACCATCTGCTGCAGTTAAATATTGTTTGCTAAGAAAATGGCACATGTAAACAAGCTGTGGATAGAAGCCTATGTTTTTACTCTTTACAGAGAGAAATATTCATATTCTGAAATAAAAAAATGCTGTGAAAATCATTGAATTGGCATTTTAAAATGTAAAATAAGAAATGTTATTAATAATAGAGGGAAAAATAATCAAGCGTTGCCTTTAACAGGAAAAAGAACACCAAATGTATAACCAAAGAAGGTACATACTCTTACGACTATTTCAAAAGTAGATGTCCGACTTGGCATCCCTGTCATTTATACCAAAAACACGGATTGTCACCTTCAAAATTTGTGTGGCACTCCATATCATACTGACTGTAGCTAGTGGGGAGAGAAGTTTATCCAAACTTAAGTTTATAAAGACATACTTGCAGTCAACTATGTCACAGAGCCGTTTGAGTGGAGTGGCAATGGTTTCAGTTGAACAACAATTGGCTAAAAATTTTGTCTACACAGAAGCAGCCAAAAAAGTTCTTTGCATTTGAACTATCTTTACATTATTTTCTTCTTTTCCTATTTAAACAAAATTATCAATTATTTTGGCATAATTTATTGATTAGGAAATTCTGTGATGTAATGTAAATGTAGTTTTTTTCATTATATCATAAATTTTATTGGTACGTTTAAGTTAAAAGTTCAATAAATTCATTTATTAACCAGCTGGCTGATAAATTTCTATTTTATTCCAACTCGTGTCTTTTCTCATTTAGAATACTTAGTACTCAACAGCAAGCAGGCTTTAAGCAGCTAAAGGAATAAATATGGAAATAAAAAAGTTTAATTGGCCTCCTTATTAATTCGAGAGTAACTTTATTTACAATATCGTTTTGGGCTGTGACACTGTTTTTCACCAATATTTAAACTTTGTGTGCTTAGTGTAATAATTATAAAATTTCTGGAAAATGTAAACTTTATTTATGAAGGAAAATATTTAAGACATTTTGTATTGAAATGTAAAGTAGAGAGGGAAGGAAAAAGGATGAAACCCGTAACTGATTATGAGCTAAGAAATATTTGCTATAAGGAAGAACAAGAACAACGAATTCGTGACAATGTTGCGGCAATTAGAGAGGGGAAGAGGTGACAAAGGGAAAGTCGCACAGGGCGGAACTTTGGCTAGCGCCGGCCCTGACAGCACCTTTTCCCCGTTGATATCCTGTTTTGCACTGGATGTTGATGGTTGGCCTGGGTCGACCCAGGATAGCTTGCGTACGGGGTTGTCGCAGTAGACCCGTTTTTCATCCCCGGTGACAACCTTCCGCAAGAAATTCTTCCCTTGAAACCTCTTCAGCAACGACATGCAGATACGCAATCGTTGATTAATATTACGCTTCGTTAAAGTATGTGGAACCCACTTACCAATCTTGTGGATCTTTCCCTTTGCCCGTAGACGCTTTACCACCATCGACTCAGTCACTTTCAAATGTTTTGCCTGTCGTGTGGTCGATCGTGTGGCATCCTCTTCAACAGCGATTCCAGCTCCTCGTCTGCGAGTTCCTGTGGTCTACTTGCACGTGGCTTGTCTTCCAAGCTCAGATCACCTTTCTTAAACCTGACAAACCATTCTCAACACGTCCGCTCACCCATAACCATTTCGCCATATGCCTGATGTACTGAACCGTATGCTTCACTCGCACTTTTCCCTAAATTAAGCATGAGTAACAAACAGTGCCGCAAGTGAACTTTATCGACTACCATGCTTGGCTTCATGTTCAAACTTACAGCACGGGTTACCGGCCGGTTAGACCTCTACAGCGCTTGCTAGTGGGGGCAGCGGAAACTTTTGCATACCCCTAATATGGACTATGGAAAGCAGTGGAAGCGGAGTGGAATGAAGTACCACTACCAATTTTAAGGAATGCCCTGTTATCTTGGAAATCTAGATGTAGGCTCATAGTCCAGAGAAATGGTTATCAGGTAAAATGTTTAAGAAAGAAATAATTTGATTTTAAACATTAATTATATTGCTGGAAAATTGTTCTAACAATGTGTGGACATCCTCTGTATGAATTAATGAAAAGATATTATGTCTTGAACACAAACATCATGAAACTCAAACATGTGTGAATAAAAATCATAGTATCCATTATACAATATTTGAAGTCATATTTTATATTGAGGTTTCCATAGCATGATATTATCTAAGTATATGTTCAAGTGCCTATTGTGAAAAGCATTATATACTCAACACTGTAAATATGCTTTGTCTCAGTCAAATTACTGTTACATGGAGAAACAAATTAATATGACTTGTTTGTTGGTAATGGTAACAGATGATAAATTTCAGTAGGGTATTTTTAATTATTTTATTGTCTAATGTAGTAAAACTATATTAGTTATTCAATTTATTGGTGTAAAAATAGAAATAATTGTTTCCAAGATTTTGCACATCAACCAGATGGCTCTTTGAAGGAAGGTAGACTGAAATGAAAAAGCCATCTGACTGATGTGCAAAGCTTAGAAATGATTATTTCTATTTTTATGCCAATAAATTGGATTACTGATATAGTTTTACTATTTCATTCGTAGTTGGTGTACAGTTCTATACCATTAATTATTTTATTGTCAATAACATTTAAAAAGTATTGTATATGCTCACATATCAATTGAAATTTGTTTTGAATAAATTCGTTTTTTTAAGGTGAATCTTTTGGCTTATATGCAACACATATGAGATTCTTTGCGGATTCGCGGAATTTCGTTTTTTTTTTGTAATAATTTGGGTTATTCTCGAGATCGATGCAAAACTAAAGATAAATGTTGAAGGATTAGTTGGGGTGGGGGAGTCATTTTTTGGTCTGGGGATGGCATTTCATTTTTTGAAACTTTCGAAAACGGAAGTTAAATGGAGTAAAAATTTCCCCCGTAATCGTGATTTCTTTTGCTCGCGATGTTTCTTTGGCGTAGTGGTATTGTTAAATATAATTTTATTCCATAAATACTTGCATTTCAGCTTGAAAATGGAAGAAAAATTCCGAAAACGGAAGTTGGCGCGAAAATTTCACTGTGATCTTCAGTGGATTCGAAGCATTCCGCCTTTTCCATCGTCATTTCGATGGTTCTCGAGATCCATGCGGAACTGAACAGAAATTTGGGAGGGATTGGTGGTGGTATTGAATGGTGGTAACATTGTTTTCCATCGATGGGCGGAATTCCAACTTTCAAAACTTTCGGAAACAGAAGTTAGACGAAGTGAAGGTTTCTCCCGTAATCATAATCCTTTTTTTCTTGCGATGCTTTTCCTACCCAGTAGTGTTGTTAAATGTAATTTTATTTCACAAATATTTGTTTTGCAGCTTCAAAATGGTGGAAAGCTTTCTTAAATCGGACAGAGCGTAGATTTTGCTGATATTCATAATTTTTTTCTCTGTGATGTTACATTTATTCTGTGTAGCTGTTAAATGTAAAATATGTATATATATTTATGAATACAGTGATGTTAATATTTACGTAATACATTTCAGTGAATAATTTTGTCTTGCTCACGCCGCGTTCTATTCACGTTGTTTTGCAGTATGTTCTTATTTTTCACCCGTGTGGTTCAAAAGTTAAGCTTTTTTCTCCTTCATCAGTCTCATGTATGATGCAAATGAGTTAAAAACATAAACATATAATGTAACATATTTGCACCCAGCATACAATTTCAAGGAATGGTCCAGCTTCTTCAGTCCTGTGGGAATAATGGTCATTAATATGATAAGTGTCAAACCTAATCCAGGTTCAATGTGAGTACACAGAATTCCTTGTTCCCAAAAAGGAAGTAATCCCCTCCTTACTTCCCCATGTGGATCTTTTAGTGTGTCATCCCAACTTTGTTATTGGACATAGTGAGGTCACTTAAGTTGCCGCTCGCCCACTTTCTTAAAATCAAAATTTAAATAGACCATCGTTTTACACCCAAGTAAGGCATTTTGCACCTCAAACCAGAAAACACCGTGAGCGCTTAAATTGGGGGTGGGGGGGTAACTTAAGCGTAAGTTGGCCCCCTACCCCATGATGCAAATTTTAAAAGGGAATGGACTATCATATTGCCCTTGTTTTGCAGCGTTTTGCACCTCAGACCCGAAAACACCGCAAGCGTTTAAATTGGGGGAGGGGGAAGGGGCTAACTTAATCTTAAGTTGGCCCCCTCACTCCGTCAAATTCAAAACCGGAATGGACTATCGTATTGCCCTTGTTTTGCACCCAAGTATGGCGTTTGGCACCTCAGACCCGAAAACACTGTGAGTGTTTTAATTTGGGGAGCTAACTTAAGTTAGCCCCCCACCCTGGCAAATTTGAAAATGGAATGGGCTATTGTATTGTCCTTGTTTTGCCCCCAAGTATGGCATTTTGTGCCTCAGACCCGAAAACACCATGAGAGAATATTCTATTGTATTGCCCTCATTTTGTACCCAAGTATGATGTTTTGCACCACAAATCCAGAATCACTACGTACGATAATTTTGAATGATGGGGGGAGGGGGGATGACAATCTTAAGCTTAAGTTGACTCTCCAGCCTGATAAATTGATTCAGATGGTTCAAATGCCAATAAAAAAGGTTTCATGTAAAATTTACTAAAAATATTTTTATTGTTATTAGTTTTGTGAGAAGATTTGTGAATCAATATTCATAATTAGGTAGGGTTTATTTTCACATAAATGAAAATACGGAAAAAGTTCAAATGACACTACTTTATTTAAAGACGGTTGTAATAATTTACATGGGACTGTTGCAATAATATATCCCACAATATGTGTTGTCAACTGTAACATTTTGTGAGGGATTACTTCTTACAGCTTAAACTACCATCGGTTCATCATTTCCATTAAATTTATGGTAGACTATTGTTTTGTAAATGATACTATAAAACAAAAAAAGGATTCCAGAGTAATTAATGTTACAGCTGTAAGCTCTGCGGATGCATGGAAGTACAAGTGGTGTGAGTGCTTGTCTATTACAAACTACATTGGCTATAAAAGTTGACTAACATGTGGGATGTGTTTTAATGTTTTACTACTAGAAAAATTGCTTGCAAAAGAAAATATTTACCAGCAGATATTCTTTTCAACTGTTGGCTGGAAAGTTTTAATCGAAGGGGTCCCAGACATAGGACGTGCGCAGGGCCTCCGCTGATCTTAATCGGGCCCTGTGTATGAGATGTTTACAGTTCACATAACTGAGAGTTGGTTGATTCAACCATTCTTCTGATATGAGAATGTCCAGTTTCTCCCTTTGCAGCTATTTATAGAGGGAAAATAACATTTAACAATAATTCAGGACAGCTGAGACATCGCGAAAAAAAATTACGATTACGAAAAAATCTTCGCTCTGTCCGACTTCCATTTTCGGAAATTTTCCCTCCATTTTTAAGCTGAAACACAATCAGCTATCAAACAAAATTATATTTTACAATAAAAAATGAGCAGAGGAAGTATTGTGAAGGAAAAAAAATTACGATTACAGATTAAATCTGCAAAACTTCCGTTTTCGAAAGTTTTGAAAAACGAAATTCCGTCCCCAGCCGGAAAACGTTCCCTCAACCGCCATCACGCATGCACGCACACACACACCACCCCCAAAAAATTATCTTCAGTTTTGATGACAACAAAGTCAGAGTTACTCTTCGAATCCGCGAAGGAAACTTGTGCCTCAAGTTTACCAGGAAATGTTTGCTCCATCGAACTTCCGTTGTTGGAAACTATTGTCTACACTTTCAAGCTGAAATGCAAACATTTATGCAATAAATTGATATTTAATAACGATACTGGACAGAGGAAACTTTGCGAGAAAAATAAATTACAATCGCAGGAAAAAATTTCACTCCATTTAGCTTTCGTTTTTGGAAGTTCTGAAAAACGGAATACCGCTCCCCAGGCGGAAAATGAGCCCCCCCTACTAATCCTCAAAAAATAAAACATTATCTTCAGTTTTCATCGCTCTCCAGTATAATCGAAATGTGGAATTCCGGGAATCCGAAGAACAATCTCATGCCTGATTCATAACAGTCTGCGATATGCAAAATGAACTGCTCATATGGGTACACAAAGAAGCCGTTTCATGGGATCCATAAACTGATTATGTTCCTGATGTATTCGATTGCAATTTTCGGAACTCTGAACGGTTCGTTTCTAAATAATGTATTTTTTACAAAGGATACGTTTTTAATGCGCGAATTTTGCGAGCGATCCAAAAACGAACCGTAAGGCGGGACCCCCGTTTAACAGCTTTGTTTTGGCGGGGAGACCCCCCGTTTAACAGCTTTGTATTGGCGGGAATTTCGCCATCCAACCCTGAAATGGCAATTAAACGAACTTCAAAACACGTCGCTTTTCACTTCCTCCACGGCGAGGATTAACTGCACCACGCGGCACTGATACTCTAGCATCTCAATACCAACGCGGCTGAATCGTTACCTCCGACCAACGCGCATTCCCATTGGTTGAGCTGCTCGTAAGTCCCACTCTGCCCTGAAGGTTCTTCTGAATGATTGCCGAAAGCCGATCCCTAGCTGACTAGCTCGGCAATGGGAACCAAATCATGATATTTTCATAAACTGTGACATAAAAGTTAACATATAATTCTTGATAAAAAAATTGTCATTTTTATGACAAAATCCCGGTGTAATCACCAATTATAAAAGGAAATTGCAGATAGAAAAACAATGTGTAAAAATACGCATTTCTAAATTTTAAAGCGTATTCAGTATTTTTAAGGCGTGAAATACGCAATCTCTGGTGGATGGGATATCAACAGATTGGGTATCGTTGCATGTGTAGGGATGCGTGGAGATCTCAGTACTTTCTCTGATCAGTGTGCCATTGTAGCTAGTATATGGCACAATTATCTTCATCTTATCCCATAATGGGACTGTGTTTCTTTGCGCTACTTATTTAGACAAGGCTGTTAAGATCTTCTCCAATCTGATGTCTCTCATGTGCTCCTTAGCTCTTAATGCAATTGACCTTTTCGGCATTCGGATGTAAATTTTTGATGAACCGTTCAGGTACATCTGAGGTATCTTGTATACTCCTGTTTCCGATTTTTTGTCTGGGTTTCTGCTCATGTTCGCCACTGCTTTGTGTATGCTGTTCGGTGATCTGATGCCGATGTGAAGACCATGGCGTCTCATTAGGCTTCTGAAGGAGTAAGAGAATTTTGGGATATATGGTACAGATCTGGTGTAACGCAAATTGTCTCCTTTCACCTTGGGAGTTGTACGATCTCTTGATTGGACTTTTTGTAGGACTCTTCTTAAATCACGCTCAGGTAAACCTGCTGCAATGCCTTTATTGATGTTATCCGATATCTCTTTGTTCCTTGCTTCTATGTTGGAACAGATGTTGAAAGCTCTTTCAAAATATGTCCTAAATGCTGCCATTTTATATGAACTTGGAGACACAAATTTAGGTGCGATAAAGTTGGGTACTGTTATTGGTTTGTAGTATACCACCATGTCAAGTTGACCGTTCTGGTTTTTATGCAACATAACATCTAGGAATGGTAGTCTTCCTTCAGTTTCCCTTTCTAAGGTAAATTTAAGTGTTGAATGCAAGGTATTGACTTGTCTTCAGAATTCTTCAGGGTTCGTGTCGGAATGCTGCCATATCAAAAATATGTCATCGACATACCCAAACCATATACGTGGCTTCTTGATGGTGCAGGAGAAATTTCTCTCTTTTACTGCTTCATAATACTGCTTCTGCTAATATGCCTAACAGCGGAGAACCCTCTGGTCTGTTTGTATATAGTTCCTTGGTATTGGAAGAAATTGTTGTTTAAAGTCAGGTTCAGGCCTCTTCTTATATCTTGCACCGCTTCTGGGTGAAATTCATCATCCTTGGATAGCTGACTCTCAAGACTGTCACAGGCTTCCTCTACCGGTATGGACAGGTATAAGGGCTCTATGTCGAGGCTCGCTGATATATCGTGTTCGTTCAAAACTATGCTTCTAATCCTATTTATGAAGTCTTGTGTTGAACTAAGGGCATGCTGAGAGGGTGGAAGGTATTTCTTGAGGAAAACTATATTCTTTCTCTTATATTCTTTCTTAACATAATATGTGGGGGCTCTGATTTTGGAGACAATTCTGTCCTGGTTTGTGGTGTTTGAGCCGACCAAACAGTGGTGGTATTGATGGTCCCGGAGGGGTGACGGCTGCTTTCTTGATGATTTCTGGCAAGCTAGCTCACTTTTTCATCCCTTGTACTTTGGATACCAGGGTATTTGTCGGGTCGGTAACAACTTTGATTAATGCCGACTCAGTGATAAACATCTTCAGCTCGTCATTATAATCTTTTCTATTCATGATGGCAATCTGGTTCGATTTATCAGTGAATTTTATATTGCAAGATCTTCTCTATTTTGGAAATTCCTTATTCTGACTGACCACACTCAGGTATCGGGTTTTACGCCTGTGGCTAAACTTCTCTGCAGTTTCTTGGCTGCTATTTATAAATGCCTCACTGCATCCTGTTCGGAAGTGGGAAGTCTCTCTATGGCTGATTCCAGGTGCAGGATGATTTCCTTTATGTTGAGTTTTGCTCTGGGGCAAAACTTTGGACCTTGTGTTAAGATATTTGTTTCCTCTGCAGTGAGTTTTTTTTCGGATACATTTACAACAGGAACCTTGTTCTCCGTAAGGCATTGTTGCTGTCTGTTAGATAAATCACATAGTTTTCTGCGGTGCTTCTCTCTCATGATCCATTCGTATCTTTCCATTAACATGTGTGTTCTCATCATCCATTCATCAACAATGATGGCCTCCATGCTACAATATAGGTCACTGTGCCAACGAAACACTTTAGCTTGGAGAGACATAACCTCCATTCTTTTTCTTCACACCAAAGATACTAATGTGTCACGTTAGAAATCCTCAAGCCTGCGAAAGTTCGGGAGATACAGTTTTTTTCCTTGTATTTCATCTTTAAGTATACCTTCACACCAATAAACGGAGTTTTATATAGATTTGTTTATAGCCACGATATCTTTTGAATCTCATAAGCCAACCAAATTCCTGCTCTTGTCCTTTACCAGGCTAGTTTCGACTAATATAATCATAGTCATCTTCAGTGGTCATACTGACATGTTGTGTCTTCTGCAGTTAGGTAGCCACTAATTCACCCAGAGTCAAGTCATCATATGAAATATTCCTCTTGTACCTAAAGATAAATAATGTGAGAAATAGTTGTTTCAGTGAACATGTTGATTGCTATGTCACTATGTGCAATTGTACTTACCACATATTTGTGTTTGAAAATTGTTTTCTTTGAACTACATAATACTCTGCTAGTGAGTCATCATACTTTGAAGGGTTTTAAAGATAATTTTAGAAATTTGCATAATTTTATTTCCACAAATACTGTATGTTTTTTGAACTCTTAAAATTTAAGGTTGGTTGATATGTATGCTCTAATTTTTTCCCCAATTTTTAGCTGTTAAATTTGGGGTTGACTTGTATGTGAACAGGTTTATACAGTAGATTCACGTTTTTACGAACCTCTTTTTCGCGAACTATTAATATTTACGAACCTCTTTTTCGCGAACTATTCATATTTACGAACCTCTTTTTCACAAACTATTCATATTTACGAACCTCTTTTTCGCGAACTATTCATATTTACGAACAAATCCATCGGTCCGAAAATTCTTCCATACAGCGTAATGTAATTTTCAGCTCCATTTAACGAACAACAAACATTCATTCTCTCTTTTATACAAACTAAAATTTCCTCAATTCACCAAATTCTTCCATACATCGTAATGTAATTTTCAGTTCCATTTAACGAACAACACAAATGTACATTCTCCATTCTCACTTTTATACGAACTAAAATTCCTCACCATTTTTCGTTGACAGCAAACACCAAAGCTGTGAACAACAGGAAGTGAGTCATCAAAGCCAACACGTGTGCACAGTGTGATGGGCGGAGGCGGGTTCTCGTTTGCTGCAGGGAATAAACCAATCAGGAGCTGTTTGAAGGCTGCATTTCTTCGTCCTTTGCTTTACTTCATTCATGAGTCCGTCGTTTCATTTCCGTCTGCATGTGTGAGGGAGATTTTTTTGCTTGCGATGTCGAGTAAAAAGAAACTAATTTGTTTATCAGTAGACATTAAGAAACAGATTTTGAAGGATGTCGATGCGCAAGTGCTAAGCAAAACAAAGATTGCAGAGAAGTTCGGCATACCAAAGAACTCTCTCTCTACGATCGTCAATGCTAGAGAAAAGATTGTTTCTGTTCTCGATGGCGGCAGAGTTGCACCTTCCCGAAAGTACTTCCGTAAAGCTAAGTATCCAGAACTGGAGGAGGCTTTAGTTGTTTGGCTCAGGAAAACGAGAGGCAAGAATATACCTATTGATGGCAATCTACTCAAGGAACAAGCAGAATTTTTTGCTGCGAGGATGGAATTGAAAGATTTTAAGGCATCTGATGGTTGGCTGCAGAAGTTTAAGTTGCGGCATGGCTTGACCTTCAGAAAAAGTTTGTGGAGAAAGTGCAGCAGTCGACACGGTATATACTAACGAGTGGAAAGAAGGAAGGCTCAAAGCTCTACTTTCTGAATTTCTATTGGAAGATGTTTTTAATGCCGACGAGAGTGGTTTGTTTTTTAAAGTGCTGCCAGACAAAACATTGGTTTTCAAGGGTGACTTATGCAGTGGTGGCACGAAAGCTAAACAGCTGATTACGGTCTTGATGGGAGCCAACATGTCCGGCTCAGAAAAGCTGCCGCTTCTGTTCATAGGAAAGTCAAAGAAGCCCAGATGCTTTAAGAACGTGAAAAAACTCCCTGGTGAGTACCATACAAACAAGAAAGCGTGAATGACGTCATTTATGAAAAATGGTTGAGAGAGTTGGACCAGTACTTTTCTGCAAAGAAAAGCAAAATTCTCCTAGTCGTGGATAATTGTACAGCTCATGTTCCAGTTCATGGACTGCAGGCGATCCAGGTGGAGTTTCTTCCACCTAAAGTCACTTTAGTTTTACAGCCCATGGATCAAGGTGTAATCCAGTGATTTAAGAGAAACTATCGGCGAATGCTTTTGAAACGGGTGATTCTTGACTTGGAACATGGAAAGAGCTATGAAATTGATTTGCTGGGAGCGATGCATCAGTCAGTTCGTGCATGGAATGAGGTCTCCCAGGCAACGATTGCCAACCGTTTTTGTCGTGCGGGCTTCAGTAAAGATAAAGCAACGTCTGCAGAGAAAAACATCGTGGATAGTGATCCCAGTGGTGATGAAATTTTGCTGCACGAACTTTGCAACAGGAACCTACACGTGCCTGAAGATATGACATTTCAGGATTTCTTGTGCATGGACGAGAACGTTTTGTGCACAGAGGAGATATCTGATGACAAGATAATTGAACAAGTTGCGGGGCCAAATGCAGAAGATCTTTCCGACGGTGAAGAGGGATGCAAGGCTATCCCTCGACCCATGCTTAAAGAAGCGACAGAATGTCTGTCAGGACTGCGTCGTTTTTTTAAGCAGATTGCAATGCTGACATGCTTGCTAGCATTGACGCTATGAAAGCACATGTTTACCAAAGTGTTGTTCTGAAGCAAACCAAAATTAATGATTTTTTCGTGTCATCTAGTAATTAAAGGTCAGTACAGATTGAATTTTTTTATTTTTAAAATTCTGTTCGCTTACGAACTTTTTCGGTGGTCCGTATGGGTTCGTAAAAACGCGAGTCTACTGTATATGATAAATAATGTTTTTCTTCCTAAGTGCAAATTTTTATTGGGATTGTGACCCTTGATTTCAATAAATTTTTAAAAAGTAAAGTTCTCTATGAGACAGTACCAGAAAGGAAGTAAAATTTTATGGTTATTTCTTGTGCAACAGTTTTTTTTTGTATTTTTTTATTTGTAATGTTCAGCAGCTTGCCAAATAAATAGCATTATTGACAAGAATTTCACAGTTAGCTAAATTTTTTTATATTTTACCTTTAGCAAAATGAGGCTTATGATGTATGAGTGCATATTTATGAAAAATTTGATGTATAACTGAATTATTCCATAATTGTATTATATATTTTTGCTTAATATTGCAATTTCAAGGTTAGCTTCCCATGTGATTCTGGTACAAAATGTGACACAGTTCTTCAGTACCTGACATCAAGGGGTATTGGACTACATAGAGGTTCGACTATTGGGTAAGGCCATTATCTCTGAAAACACATGAAATATGGCAATTCTCTGAATTGCCATTTTCTGTATTTTTGTTCTTATCGGGTGTAATGAACTCCACGTTGTTACACTGTTGAAAAACATGCCATCTGGAAAAGGGTGAATTAATTGGAATTTATTAAAATGTGTGTATGTGTTTTGTACCACAATAATTTATGCCACTATTTTGTGAAATGGCTGAAAATGTTTTGTGGAAGTTTTTTTTTTTTATATATATGAAAATGGGAGATAAAAAACTTCCCACTATTTTAGGAAACTTCTACTTTTGCGTAATTAATGGGATACCACTTTATTTTAGGATAAGCTATATGAGTCATTTGTGTGTGTATGTGTGAATTTGGCATCTTTTGATTATGGCCAGAGTTGCATAAAAATAAAGTGTATCTTCGTACACAACCATTGAAACAGAAAACTTGCTGCAAACCCGCGAATCATGATAACAATGGAACGAGATAATTTAAAGAAAAATTAATATAACAGTAAATAATTATTAGAACATTACAGATTCCAGAGAGGACAAAAGTACATTACTACTGAATCCGCAAAAATGTGTGTAAAATGGACCTTCAGGCCAAAACTTTAAAATTTTGGACTATGAACCTCATAAAAACAAGAGACTAATTAAAGAAAGTTTTTATATCTAGAAAAGCAGTTCCATTAATGAACCTTCAAAAATTATATATAGCATTTTCAACAACTTAATTCAAAAATAGTACTTATAAAATACACAAGGAAAAGATTTTATTTTAATAACTGGCAACTGCAAGAGTAACCTGGCAATAAAATTTAAAAAATCGTTCTGTGTAAATGAAACTTTTGTTACAGTTCCTATATATTGAGAACAGGCCTTGATAAAATCAAGAGGCCAGAAACGTCTGCAAAAACAAAAGAACTCTCTATGAGAAGATGTGAAAAATAGTTGAACATTCTCATGTTAACTTAAAATTAAATATATTAATCTTACTAAAGCCTTGAGTAAGTGTTTTAATTGCTGTAATAACATTTTTATTTTTTTAATCTACAAGCAAAAACTATCTGCAAAATTTGCTAATAATTTGCAAACTATCTGCATACGCGTGTACGTCTATATTCTGCGACTCTGATTATGGCCAACCACTTTTTTCCCCAATGATCAAAGGTGTTGGAACTTTAATTTCTGTTCCTCCTAGCATGTTATTGTCTTTTTAGTGTGGAAATACTAAAAATAAAATCATTTACTGTTGGTGAGGGAAGGGTTAAAGGAGTCTATATATTTACAATGTGGCCCTTTGCTGTATAGTTAATATTGGAGATCTTGACAAGGCAGAAGGAAATATACTTCATATAATGAGCCCATACTTTAGTGAGATCTTAGATTTAATGAGCAAAACAGGAACTTCTCTTTGGTATAACATTAACTGAAAGCTAATCTGATCGATATTAATGAACAAAATTTAACGAAGTCTCTTACCTAATGAGGGAGAGGAAAGCTAAAATGATTATTTTTAACAGGCAAAGTAGCAAAATTCAATGAAATTCCATATTTAACAAGGCTGCTTCCCTCTGTCCTGGAATGGAGAAATAAAAATGGTGGCATATAGGCCAAAATTGCAACAGTACAGGGTAATCCTTGTGTGCTAGTGGAAGAATGTTGATAGGAAAGCAGTGGAGAGGGAGTACATCAAATGCTCAACAAGCGGTTGTGCAAGAGTCTCTTCCAGCCATCCACTGCAAGGGGCTTTACCTTGGGTGTATTGCATCAGCAGAGTTGAAAACAGGCCACCTACTACTAGGCAAAAAGAGGATGAGTGGGGCTCAAACACGTTGAAATGAATTTCTGAGGTACAGTTGTAGAGGAAGATAGGAGAGTAATGGAATGGGGATGTCACTGTAGAGGAAACAGGAAGTAATAATTCCTGAAATTGTACCCATTGCCCCCTTTCACCCTACAGGTGAGCATTTCATTGGAAGAATTGATGCCGCTTTTGCTTCATGCATGTTGTGTAGTTAAACAGTGGTCAATCTCATGTGGCTGTCAAGTTCAATATATTTGAAAGATTTAATTGATTAACTATAGTACTAATGTTGTTAATTAATTAAATCTTTTAAGTATATGCAATTGTTATGGATAGATATTAAGGCCATTAGGAAAGTCGTGCATCACTCCAGCACAAGTATTCGCTTCAGAGTCGTGAAACTGAGACATAGGAATCTGAAAGTCCTCAGATTTTCGTTAGTCAAAGCATCCCTGCTTCCTCATAGCGCTTTGACCCAATTCCCATCTGGAGGGATGTAGGTCGGAGGTCACCAGTACCACAGATAAATCAATGAAGGAAGAAATATTCTCCATAATACATGGAAAATTTACAGGATATTCAAGCAAAGCAAACTGAATTTGCTTGTACTACTTATTGGCCATCCTTGTAACACTTCTCAGAAAACTTGAAAATTTCAATCGTCCTGGAGTGGGAATCGAACCCCACATCTCCCGATTCCCAATTACTTGGAACTTCAATGTCCTTGGTGGTGTAATGGTTAGCATACTCAAATGGTAATCAGGAGATGCAGGGTTCGATTCCCGCTCCAGGACGATTGAAATTTTCAAGTTTTCTGAGAAGTGTTACATGGATGACCAGTAAGTAGTACAAGCAAATTCAGTTTGCTTTGCTTGAATATTCTGTGAATTTTCCATGTATTATGGAGAATATTTCTTCCTTCATTGATTGATACAATATGTTTGTAATTTGTGCTTCTCTTATTTGCCTAATACATTTCTAAAGTAAAATGTTTGAAAACTAGAATTAACCCTTTTTGCTTGACTATTGAGTGACACTCGACTGTCGGGTGACAACCGACATTAAGAAATCACCGAATAGCTCACGTGTCAAGTGTCACCTGCCACGCCAATGACCCCTCTGTAGCTCATATGTCGGGGCTGGCAAGGCATTTCTTTTGCATCAAGCTTCCCAAAAGCTGAACTTTCACAGCTAATTTGTGGCTTCTACTGCAGAAAAAAATGTAAGTGCAGGACGTGTATGTGTGAGACGCTATTCAAGTGGAAAGGGTTAATTAAATTTTTTGCTCAAATCAAATTTTATGGTGGGGTGTGACAACAAACAATGACATTATCAATTTGTTTGGTTGTGAGCCTCCAAAAATCCCAACAAATTTAAATTCTGAATTTGAGAAAATAAATATTCCATGGGAAAGCTATCTTTTCATGTGTTAATGTTAACATAGCAATACTTTGAAAAGCTGTAGTTGGGTTTAAGGATTGCAGCAAACAATAGTTTTTTAAGATTGTTCCTTCCATTTGATTCATATAGTTGCCAAAAAAAAAAAAAAAGAGTCAACAGGATTTAAAATGAATGAATAAATGATAAGCAGTGTCTAGTTTTGAAAATGAGGATAAAAATTAAATCACAAATGCAAAAATCTAATATATAAAGAAACAATTTCAGAAAATAAAAGTCTGCAACATTAGTGATCCAACAGTGACTTTTAGATGAATTCTAGGCATTATGCTTCTGAATAGCAACCACTTTTCTGTGGTTCCTTAGTATTTCCATTTTTATGATTGTTTAAATGTTTAAGAAAAAATTATATTTGCATGCACAAGTAATTTAGTATTTTTTAGCTTTTTACAACAGAAAGCCTTTTCTGCATGGGATATTTGTGTACTAATGCAGGAAGGTGTGGTCTACAACATAAAATGTGAATGTGGTCTTAGCTTTGTGAGAGATATGGGCAGGTAGCCTAAAACGACATTGGCAGAATATAAAGCTGCAATTAAAAACATTACGAACAAAACAGGTTTGGATGAATATATACAAAACACAGTACATAAAGTGATTTGGGACTCTGCAGAAGTACTGACACACCAACAGCACTTTTGTTCAACATTGATTGATCTGAAAGGTTCAAATTTGTCTCATGAGTGGCAACACCTTAGGAGCCCTGAAGCAGGATGAGTAAACAACAAGTACCTAAGTAAACACCATAGTAATATGAATAGTTATAGTAAAATATATGTTTATACCTTTAAAAAAATTCTGTGACATCATTCAAATACTTTTCTGTTGGTTCCTGATGATGATTACTGATAGACAGGTCAAAATGTTGGCAGTCCTGCTGCTCAACCAAAATAATGATGTGTTAACCATTCCACATCACAGCCTTCAAGATAATCTTTCTCATAGTAAAAAAAAATCACACAGAATTTTGTCCAAAAGTGAGTACAAGTACTTTAAATGCAGTCCTTACTAAAAAAAATATAGCATTTTCTTTTGCAGAGGTATGGTACAAGTAAAAAATTACAGAGAAAGACTCTGAAAAAAGAGGCAATGAGACAGTCACTTTTATGTTAAACAGTCAGCTTGAAACAGCTAGAGTAGAGTAGTAGGCAGACACTTGCATGACTACCACACATTTCCATTTCTTTAAAACTTTCAATTTTTTTATGTTTAATGAAACGTTATTGTCTTGAAAACTCCGGCTTCACATGCTTCTTGTGATGTGGAAAAAAATGGAAAATGGTTTCTGTAAGTGCATTTAAAACATATTTTATGAAGTTTGTGGATAGAATGATCACATATTTCATTAAAATGATAAAATGGCTGTAGCTATAAAAGAAACCTGTATTAATTTGTCAACAAATTTGACTGTATACCCTGATAGATAGGCAAAATGTATCTATATAGATATACACTGTGGACTGATTTCTTTTTTTTTCTTTCACCCCTTCTGTTTGAAGCTACAGCTTTTAGCTGTTCTCAGAACTATTTCAGTTGCCTATGTAAAATTATTTTTGTTTGTTGAATTTTGACATTTGAATAACTACATATCTATAGATTAAGAAATACAGCCTTGAAATTTAATTACTTTCTATATAGGGTAATCCCATGTGGAATATTTTATCAAGAAAGTAGGCCTGACGATGATGAAATTGGTGATCCATCTTTGAACAATCTGGATGCACAGAGGTTAGTTTTGTTAATCTTATCTTTCATTGTCAACTGTAATCATCTGGTTGCTCTCTGACATTTTTCACATGCTAACACATTTGTTTCCACGTCTGACCAAGGTTGGATAATGTCTTATAAGAACACATATGGACAAACTCAATTTAAGGTAGAAATTTGCAAAATCTCAGTTTTGTAGTTTTTTTTTTTTCGTGTGTGTGTATAGTGTTTACAAATATATAATGCTGTCTAGCAAGATAATTTAAATACTACTGGCATTAAAAGCAGCTGGTAGTGAATGTGCTAATATTTCTTAAACTATTGGCGTTGTTTGATTTCAGTTCATCAATTACTCATGTGATTAATTTGCAGCTTCAAGTATTAGTTATTAATATCTGTTCAGAAGCCTTCCCAAGATACCAAAAATATAATATTTTTGCCAATGTGATTCAGTGTATAGGAAGTACCAACAGTTTGATACTTAGTAGAAAAATAAAATTTACGAGCACATTTTTTTTAATTTGCTTTTGTGAAGTCTGAAAATACTGTTGTGGTGGATTTGTAAAAATCAAGATGTGTGTGAAGTATGTCTGAGGCATGTCTCATACTACATGATAATGCATGGTCACTCTTTTGATATACCCTGCTTGATGGCTTGAACATCTATTTAAATTTAGTTTTTAAAAATGTTGCTAAGCATCTTTGCAGATATTCTGTGTTTTTACTTACTGGCCTGGATGGTAAATGGTGACATGTCCATTCCCGAAATGAGGTGGAAATTTTTCGCCTCTGACTATTTAAAATTTGGAACTTTCTGAGATGGCTCTCTCCTATTCTGTCAGTTGTTATAGCTTTACTTAACCATATTTTTAAAAGGTTTACTATTGTATGAAATTTATATATAGAACAATTTCAAACTAATGCACTGAAATGATGTTCTGGCAAATATCCTTAGTTTCTCTGAATAAAATACTCTTAGTAAATTTATGGCAGGGTGTGACCTATATCCTTTATTATTATTATTAGTTAGAGTAGTAGGATGATATAATAATCTTTTTACCTAAATTACTCCATGTAAATATATATATATTTTTTTGATTGGAGGTTTAGCAAACACCGTGAGGAACTCAATGAGCTATAAGCAGTCGCCCGTCCCTAATTTAGGGCCCCTGGTTCCAGGGAAGGGAGAGAGCCAGTGCTGTAAGACAAACACAACATTCATGCCTCACCGAAATTCGAATCTGCACCCCTTTCGGACGAATGATCAGAAGCCATCGCTTAAACCACTGCACCACTGGGGCAGCAACTGGCATATATATATCCTCCAAGTTAATCCACGTAAATATTATACAAATAAATTTAATAAAATAATGGTAATATTTTAATGATAATAGTAGGGCTGAAGAAAGCCATGGTGAATGCCAGAAAAGGAGAGAGGCAGCTTAAAAAAATTGGCAGACAAATTGGTATCACACCCCATGGCAGCAAGTTCCTGGTCAATCTGCGACAGATAACATGGTGCCACAAAATATTCTGTAGGTGGTTACTAGGCGAAATAACTACTAGATGTGGAAAACAATAAAAATTTGCGCAGTTAAAAATTTAAAAAAGAGAAAAAAGAACTGACCACTATCTATTACTTCTACCTAAAAATAATGTCTAACCTAGGTACTACAGCAGTTGCAATGATAACTAGGATCCAGAATACTCTGGCCCTGTGTATCTAGAATTTTGCCACCATTTTCAAGCTGAAACACAAATATTTATAAAATAAAATTGTATTTAACAACAATAAATGACAGATGCATCCCTGGAAGAAAAATTACAATTACAGGAAAAATCTTCGCTCTGTTCTACTTTTTGTTTTCAGAAAATTTTTCTCCATTTGCAATTTCATTATATTTATTGAATAAATCATGATTATATTTATGGAATTAAATGATGATTAAACAATAATACAGTGCAGGAAAAACCTGTTGGAGGAATTAAGGGAGAAATCTTTGCCTCCTGTCGAAAGCTTTACCTCTATTTTATGATTACGGGAAGAATTTTCGCGCCATCCAACTTTTGTTCTTGAAAACTTCTCCATTTCCAATCTTAACAAGAAAGATGACACCGAATTTTCAGGTGTAATAAGCATGTCTTTTGAATCCGTTCTGACGCAAATTAAATTTATCAAAGCTATTCAAAGTCAATGGAACCGGTATGGAAAACAATAGATCTGACCAAAGAAAGAAGATTTTCAGTTGGGTTTTTAATCCCTCAGATATTGCTGTAAACGCGATCGTGAGGTCACGAACTCTTAGAAACAGAGATATCGACAAAAATAAGATGTCACTTTACGTCCCCTGGTGGGAAAACCATGCATTATTTTGGGAAGAAAGTATTCTCAAAAGGTTTTTCCATATGAGCAATATCGGTCCAAGAAAAAAAAATTTTAGTCGAGTTTTCAGGAGCCCAGATTTTGCTACAAATACATCAGAAGCAGAAATTAACACTTATGCCACTAGTGGCCAAACCATACTTTACCAAACATTAGAAATTATGTGAAAAATATTTTCCATCAGGTCTTGTATGCGATACAGAAATAATTTTTCAAATCAAAGTTTTAGAAGCAGATATAACGCAGAAAACACAATTTACCTTTGTGCTCCCTAGCAGAAAGTCTGTGATTTACATGAAAATTTTGAATTTATAGAAAAAACATTTCGCATAGGAAACAGTATCCAACAAAGAAGGAATTTTTCAAATCAGACTCCTAGAAATAGATATATTGACAAAAATAAGATATACATCTATGCCCCCTGGCGTAGAAACCATGTATTATTTTATGAAGAAAATGTTTCTAAAAGGTTGGTCGACCTATTATCGCTCAACAAACAACTTTTTTTGCAATCAAGATTTTTTAAGCTCATATTTTGTTGCAAATACACCAGAAGCAGAAATTAAGACTTACGCCACCTGGTGGCCAAACCATTTTTTACAAAATTAGAAATTATGTGCAAACGATTTCCCATCAGGAGCTGTATCCGGTGCAGAAAGAATTTTTTAAATCGGAGATTTAGAAGCAGAGATATAGGGAGAAACGCAATTTACTTTTACGCCCCCGAGCGGAAAGTCCATGAATTACTTGAAAATTTTGAAATTATATGAAAAACATGTCACACTGAAAACACTATCCAACAAAGAAGGAATTTTTCAAATCGGACTCCTAGAAGTAGAGATATTGACAAAAATAAGATATACATCTATGTCCCCTGGTGGAGAAACTGTGGAATATTTTAAGAAGAAAATATTCCGAAAAAGTTTATCGATGTGAGTGGCATCAGTCCACGGAAGAATTTTTTCAATCTATATTTTAGAAGCTCAGATTTTATGGCAAATACATCAGAAGCAAAAATTAACACTTACGCCCCTGGTGACGAAAGTATTCTTTACCAAAAATTTAAAAATATATGCAAAAGATTTTCCATCAGGAGGTGTATCCGCTGAAGAAAAAAATTTCAAATCAGAGTTTTAGAAGAAGAGTTATCAGGAAAAATGTAATTTACTTTTATGCCCCTAGCGGAAAATCTATGCGTAATTTGAAAAAGTAACTATAACTAAAATACTCTTCAACATAAATGGAATCGAAAGATAAAAGAATTTTTTTAATCTGATGTTTAGAAGCAAATATATGGAATAAAACGTATTTTTGAATTCGACATCATCTGCATTTACGCGCTCTAGCGATGAAATTGTACATCGAAAAAAAAAAAAAAAAAAACGAAATAAAGGATCATCATTTGCATATTTCAAGCTTCCCAATGCAAAAAGAATTTTTCAAATTGGACTAATAGTGGCAGAGATATCGTGGGTACTGATGGACGGATGGACAAACCGGTAACATAAGCACAATCTTTTTTTACAAAGACATGCTAAAAAGAAACATTTACCTAATAAAGTGATATTTAATGACCATACAGCCCAGAGGAAACATCACGAGAAAAAGAATTTAAGATTACAGGGCTCCGGTGAACTTCCATTTTCGGAAACTGTTGCCTCCATTTTCAAAACTGAAACACAAGTATTTATGCAATAAAATGGTATTTAACAACAATACTGGACAATCCTCTCTTGGAACATCGAGGGAACATTGTGAGGAAAAAAAATCATGGTTACGGGAGAAATCTTCACTCTGTCTAACTTCTGTTTTCATAAATTTTGAAAGACAAAACTTGCATCCATGACTGGGAGTCTGCAGAAGGATTTAATAGTGTTCTGGGGATGTTGTTTTTGTCCTCAGGACAAAATAAATGTGTGACATATGTTGCCTGTCGCTGCGATTCTGCTAAGGGGGTATCACACGAGGAGCTCTTTCAAGGTTCGCACGGTCCTTAAAAGTCCTTAAGAATTCCTTATTTTTGATTTCCATTTCTCAGGCCCTTAAAAGTCCCTAAAAAGCCCTTATTTTTTAAAACAAATGCTTATCCCCCTCCTCCCCATCTTGTTTTTGCACTGCAGTAATGGGCATCACAACCCTGCCCCCATTTTTGTTTGTGTGTCTGTAAATATGCTAAGCCATTCACCCCAGGGGAGCTTTCTTCTAGCTCACTGAAGGGAGATAATCCCCTGGAATGTTCTTAGAAATGATCTCCCTTCAACCCCCCTCCCCACTTTTCCCATTGTAGCCTGTATGTATGACTTCCCTTGCGTGACCTTACCTGAGGGATCAATATCTGTGTTGTGTTCTGTTCAGGGGTCAGAGGGTCAAAGCAAAGGTCCAAAGTGTGTGTGTGTGTGTGTGTGGGGGGGGCTGTTAGACTTCTTCACAATTT
The DNA here is from genome assembly GCA_039090855.1 of Macrothele yani. NCBI lineage: Eukaryota > Metazoa > Arthropoda > Arachnida > Araneae > Macrothelidae > Macrothele > Macrothele yani. The sequence continues at coordinate 31,877,405 of CM077025.1, forward strand.
ATGGTGTCAGTTGTCTCATGTGGTCTGATCTGTCTAGTGTCTACTGCTGTACTCAACTCACCTTGCTTCATTGTCGCTGTGTCTCCTGCTTGTCCTTTTATTTATTTATTTAATTTTTTTTTGGTGTGTATGTAATTTAGTTCTTTGTAGGCAAAGTAGTTTATACTTGGCAAAATGCATGGTAGGTGAATGGCCACTAGCACTGTTTAATCCCCTACATATGTATGTATACACACACACACCTGGTTATATTCCAATGACGCAAAATATCAATTGGAGTGTAGGTCCTTAGAAAGTCCTTTTTTTTTTTTTTTTTTTTTACTGAAAAGGGTATGAACCCTGTTCCTCACTGAGAGAATGAGTGTGTCACTATATAACATCATCTCTGGTAAATAAACAGTAACATGGGCAAAAAGCACTTGGTCATTGGGAAGATAACTACTAGATGCAAAAAACAAAAATTTGCATAGGTAGAAATTAAAGAGAGAGAGGGAGGGGGGGGAGACTGACCACCTCATATTTCTTCTACATAAAAAAAAAGCCTAACCTAGTTAAACATTGCAACCCAATTGCAGTGATAACAGATCGTGAACACTCTTTCCTCTGTACCCAGAATTTCCCCTCCATTTTCAAGCTGAAACAAAAAGATTTATGGAATAAAATGTTATTTAACAAAAAATATAGGACATAAAAAACATCACTAAAAATATGGTTACGAAGAAATCTTCGCTCTGTTCTATTTCCATATTTGGAAACCTTTTCCCATTATCAATCTTAAATACAAAATATTTCTGTCATTAAATGCTTTCAAATGATCACAGGATCTCCCACGATCATTTCAAACGATCACAGGAGAAATTTTTGCTCTGTCCAACTTTTTGTTTTTGGAAAATTTTCCTCCATTTTCAAGCTAAAATGCAAACATTTATAGAATAAAATTATATTTAACAACTATATGGGGCAGGGGGAATATATCAAAAGAGAGAAAATGAATTTAAGATTATAGGGCTCTCCATCTAACTTCCATTTTTGGAAATCGTTGCCTCCATTTTCAAAATGAAACACAAACATTTATGCACTGAAATGATATTTAACAACACTGGAAAGAGGGAACATTGCGAGAAAAAAAATGTTATTACAGGGGAATCTTCACTTCTTACAACTTCCGCTTTCAGAAAGTTTTGAAAGACCAAAAACTTACATCCATGATTGGGAGTTTTCAAAACAGGATCTGATAGGGTTCTGGGGATATGGTTTTTGTCTGCAGGACCACAATAAAACCTGCAACGTATGGCGCTAAGGTGGTCCGAAAAAACCGAAAGTGCGCAGACCGGTTTGGTGTAGTGCGGAAAAGTTGTGACCCCTCATCCCTAAACACTGTGCAAAATTTTTTTACTGAGAGTTAATATCTTCTGTTCCGGCAACGGGCTTGAAATTTCGAAAATTAAGTTTAAAACAACTATGAGCAACCGAATGTCTAAAAAACCGAAAGCTGGCAGACTGGTTTGGTGTAGTGTGGAAAAGTTGTGACCCCTTACCCCAAAATGCTGTGCAAATGTTTTTTACTGTGAGTTAATATCTTCTGTTCTGGCAATGGGTTGATGTTTTGTGTGTTTCTAATCCAACTCGTTAGATGGCGCGCTCCTATTGAACTGCAGGCGCGCCCGTGGACACTGCGTCACATCATTCATCATTCTTTTGACAGTCACGGAGGGAACATGGAACAACAATCGTTCGTTACGTTATCTTCCTGAGTGAGTATCGTGCTTATTCTCTTGACAGTTGTGGAGTGAACACCGAACAACATTTGCTTGTTACGCTTTCTTCTTGAGTGAGTATCCTGCTTATTTTCATTTATTGCATTCAGATAATAGGCTTAAATGGTGGTCTCTAAATTTAAACTGCGGCAAACTTTCGAGTGCCGCATTTTTGGAAGTCCAAAGGAATTTGGTCATTTCTTGCCAACATATGATGATGTAATGAGGTGCTGCTCATATGAGAGGCTGATAGTTGGTATGAAGACAGGTGGCAATAAGGAGCCCTCCTTTTTTATCATTGCTGAAAGAGTGGCATTGAAGGTTGAAGAATTATATAAGGCTGCATCAATTCCAACTCTCTCTCACAGATGTATTCTTGACATGATTCACGCATATCACAAAAAATATATGTCAATCAAAGATGTTCTGAAAAGGGTTGCGATGAGTGCAACAAATAAAGCTAGGGTTGAGAAGTTTACGGAAGATGCTGCCTTGCTATTTGATATATCTGTTTGCAAGTTCAGTGATTTTGAGTGTTGTATTTGTCCCAAAGAGAGCAAGGTCCCAGTCAAAAAACAAATGTTTCTAACTGATCAGAGAACTATCCGACGCATGGCCATAGGCTCTGTCGATGTTCGGGAATCCAAAATTCTACAAAAAAGGGGAGAGAGAAAGGCACGTGATGTTCATCGTTTAACTCAAAATGATCCTGATGATATTTCTTCATCATCACAATCATCAGGACTTGTCAGGGATCCTTCTTTGAGTACATTAGTCTCAGATGATATTAAGATGGTGGACAGTGATGATGACATTGATGAATGTGTTAATTCCTATCACCCCTCTAGTAAAACCTTAACCTCAAGTTCCTTGCAAATTTGAGTGAAACTGACTAACACTGCTCTAACGAGTCAAAGATTTGGAGTATCAAACAGAGCAACAGCTGCTATTGCCTCTAGTGTTTTGCAAGATTTTTGCATGATATCTGAATCAGACACTTCTCTTGTTACAAATAAAAACAAAATTTCTAGGGAAAAACTTAGAATTGGAAAAGAATTAAAAGCCAGATCTGTGAGCTACGAGTATAATGCACCTTCTCTAGTAGCTCTTTACTTTGATGGCTGTCATGAAAAGATATTGTCACAGGAGAAATATGGAAATAAATACTGTCGCAGAGCCATTGTTGAGAACCACTACTTCTTAGTAAAGAAACCTGGTTCACAGTATGTCGGTCATGTGACTCCAAAGTCTGGTACAGCACTGGATATTAGTGGCTCCATTTACGACTGTGTGGAATCGAAGGTTCCCTGTGGTTTCAGTAATCTCCTTTTACTTGGATGTGATGAGACTGTAGTTAATACCTGTGTTAACAATGGGGCCATTCATCGCCTTGAATTGAAACTTGGGAGACCGCTACAATGAACTATTTGCCTTCTCCATTTCACCAAACTTCCCCTGAGGCAACTTTTCAAAAATATAGATGGTCCAACAAGCGGACCTAATTCATTGTCAGGCATTATTGGGAAATAATTGCCGGGTTGCGAAAACCTGCCTATTATTCAATTCCATGCTCTGAATTGTGATCTTCCTGCAGTCGATTGCGCCATCTTAAGCACAGATAAAAAATATTTGCACATTTCTCTCGCAATGAAGTCAGGCATTTGTCTCCCTGACCTTCCCAAGCGTGATCCAGGTACCCTTAATATGTTCTGCTGGTTGACAATGACAAACAGGATTTTAAGGCTCTATGCATCTAGTCAAAGACCATCGACTGGCTTGTTGACATAGTGAAGTTCATACTAACAGTTTATGCTCCTTCGTGGTTCTGAATTAAAATTGAGCATTCTATAAAGGACGAAACGAAGCACCTATTTAAATTCATTAGGTCATCTAGATACTTGACGAAGTACCTGAAAGTAATCGATTCAGTGATAAGTCACAACGCTTACTTTGCCTCTCCAAAAACATTTTCTTGAGCATGTTAACAGATGAGAGAGCACATGTGCAGGAGCTTGGAATTCGTAGGCTCCTCAAGGCGAGAGATGCTGTTGATGCAAATGTTGGTGTTTGAACACCACATTTGAGAACTGCCGTCCATTCGCATACACATCATGAGCTAGGATACCCCAGAGGTTCTCGATAGGGTTCAGATCTGGACTGGGTGCTGGCCAATCCATTACGGTCACATGATGAGTGTTAAGCCAGCTTTTCGTTGATGCAGACTGATGGATAGAGGCATTGTCTTGCTGGAACAGATAATCAACACCCGTTAGAGTTTCAGCAAATGGTAGAAGGTGGCTGCTGAGTATGTCCTGATATGTTTCAGAGTTTTGCCTGCCTTGCAGAAAAGCGATATCCGTTGTCCCATTGAATGCAAATGCTCCCCAGACCATCACAGATCCCCATCCTTTCTGTCTGCTGAAGAAGGTGCGTGGCTCACGTCGTAAATCATGCCAATAGCAGTTCCAACCGTCAGGGCCGTCTAGGTTGAGCTTTTTCTCATCGGAGAAAATAGTTGTGATCCACTCGTCCGTCCAGTGAATGTGGCTGCTTGCTCATAACAATCTAGCTTCCTTGTGGTACAGCATGAGGTGTGGCAGACGGCACATTTTACGGAGCACAACGTTGCGACTTTCCTTTATTCGTCGATGAACTATGTCCTTTGAGACAGTGGCACCAACAGTCCGAGAAACTTAACGTAGTGATAACCTTTGGGGTGAAACTAAACGCATGATGGTACGATCATCTCATTTGGTTGTTATTCGAGGCCTTCCAGGCCATTTTCTGGCACTTAACGCACCACGTTTCGATAAAGTCTTATAAATGACTGCCCTACACCTCCCCATGGCTTTACAAATTTTCGCTACAGGCAATCCATTTGCTCTCAGTCTCCAAATCTTCTGCACCTCCTCACCAGAAAGGTGACTGTTGCGTGGCATTTCGGCAAATGAATGTCTGATGGCAGGTCCACTGTCTTTTGTAGGCTGGACAAAATTACAGCCTATGCGCGTGCATACAACATGCTAATTTTTTACATCTCATTTGCATATGGCTCCTTTACATAGTTGTCTTTATATTTATGAGACACCTAAAATTACTCTATTTCACTTTGTGGTGTTTTTTTCACACAATCCGGTCATCTCGATGGATCGAAACGTTTGTTGTAGCGTTATGTCTAATTAGGTACCACTTCAGCTTCCTACCTATATTCGCATTGCGTTCACGGCACAAAGTCAACTGTCTCTATATTTTTGCGACGCACCTTATGTATTCCTGTGTTTGCAAGACATGTTAACATTCTTTCGGACAATTTAGCGAGTGTTGTGCAAAGCTATGACATCATTAAACTCAAACTCAGTTTATTGACCCATATAGACTGATAGCTTGTCTACACAATCCAGTGCTTCACTGTGGCTCACCCTTTCTGCTTCACCTTCATCTTTATTTCCTTTTCCCCCACACTTCTATTGGCTCCCCTTGAGTCACTGCACCCAGAATCTCTTGGTCTGATAAAATCCTATAGGCTTCATTGTTCTTGTCCTTCTCTAGCCATTCTTCACAAAGACACATAAGCAATTCAACCCTGAAGCCACAAAAGTGATAAGAGAAAAAATGAATAACATAAAAAAACATTTCTTCAATTGATGATTGAAATCAAATGTCGAATTTCCTCAGCCATGTTGGTTAATGGAGAGATCTAGATGAAAAAGCGTCGGATAAATTGAGGTTTTACTGTACTTCGGCATTTTACTATTTCTAACTTCTTTTTTTTTTTTTTTCTCTTTTTTTTCTCTCAGAACCATTTAATGGGGGTTTTAACTGTTGTAACTTTTTACATGTTATATTTCCTTTGAGTGAAAAGCAATTTCTCAGTTGGAAGTTATTAATATTCACTGTGAATATATATCCTGGTAATCGAATGTGATTCAAGGAAAAATCTTTCACGTACCTCTCAGTTGTAGGTGGTCGATGTTCAAATCTTTGCATGGTTGTTCTCATCAGGTTCTTGAGTGTAGGCTTTTTTAGAGGTTAGTCTGTACATTTTGTTGACTAGGATATACTTTTTTTGTTGAACTACGGGAGGCACATGAAGACGAAGGAGATGTGAAAATTACGTTAGAAAACTTGAAAAAATGGGAAAATGAATCACTCGAAAAAATATTCGCATGAGAAAATGCAGTCACAAAAAAAAAAAAAAAAAAATAGAAGCTACGTCAGACTTCCTGGATGTATTGTCCGATGCATTTCGGCAGATCTGTCTGCCATCTTCTGAGACCTCTGGTCGCCCGTTCTCTCTGTATTCTACGTTGAATATGCCACGCGCTCAGTCTGGGAATCTTTGTGTGTTATACATCATCGAATGTGTTGCGTTACCACTCCTGTGATTTGAAGACTCAGGAATTTTTTTTTTTTTTTTACACTTTATGTCTGCGTGTTTGCATTATTTCTGTTCTGTTTGCCTTTCCATTTTTTGTTTTCTTCTTCTATCAGTATCTTCCATGGAACTGGCATTTTTACTCCACTACTAATGTTGCAGTTTTTTTGTTTTTTTTTAATTAATTACTGTTGTTTCGGCAAAACGGATGGTCTTTTCGGTTGGTTGTTTGCAGACAATTTCAATATTTTCAAATTCTGGCATTGTGTTATGTTTTATGCAATATTGTACAAGTGCTGTTTTTTCCTCCTTTGTTTTCCCAGTTCTTCATAGTTGTGTCAATCTTGTTTGTAATTTGTTTCTTGTGCTTCCTATGTATTTCACTCTATTGTGGTTGTTGGTTGGCTTAATTGGAATGCTATATACTCCTGCATTGTTCAATAGTTTTGTTTTTTCTCTGTTATTGATTATTATATTTTTGTAGTCTTTTACTGAAATTCCAATGTCTAGATGTTGTTTTTTGCATTCCTTTTTGATTACATTTGTAACCTGTTTTATGTATTGAAATTTACCACAATGTTTTATATTTTGCTTGGTTTTATTTTTAGGATGTTTATACATGTAAATTACTTTTTTGACATCTGAGGTGGTATATCCAAATGCTTTGGCTGTGGTTATTCCATTGAAGTTCTTTTTCCTTGAAAAAGTTATTGCTAGAATGTGTGAAGGCTCTATGCACTAAACTTCTGATTGCCGATATTTTATATGTCTTTGGATGGTATGAGTTTGCAGGTATAAGTATTGGGACGTAGGTGGGTTTTCTTTACATATGGTATTTGCAGGATGTTTGAGTTTTTATTATTGTAATATCTAAGAAATTAATCGTATTTTCATTTTCTGATTCCATTGTAAAGTTGATACTTGGATATTTTTCACAGAGATCTTTTTTCAGCTTATCTAATTCTAAAGAACTGGCATTCCAAAAGAGTAGTGTGTTGTCGACGTATCTTCCGTAGAAAAGCACTTTGTCTTTATATTTGTTAAGGACTACTTCTATTTTCTGTAATACGACCTCTGCAAATAAAGAAGATATTGGGGAACCCATTGTTGCTCTGAACTTCTGTCTGTATATTGTACTGTTAAATTGAAAGAAGTTGTGATATATATATATATATGTTAATAGGTCTATTATTTCTTTTACTTCCAATTTTTGGAAAGTATTATTGTTGTAAAGTCTTTCTGCTATGATGTCAATAGCTGTCAAGACAGGAATACTCGGAAACATTGAAACAACATCCAAGCTGGTCATGATTGGTGGGTTGGAGTCAAATTGATTGTCTTTATTTTATTTATTAAGTCAAATGAACTATGTAAGGTGTAATTATTTTTCATACATATTGGTGCAAGTATTTTATATAAATACTTTTCTAGGTGGATTAGTGGAGCATTAATTTTGGAAACTATGATGCGTACTGGTTCTTCTGGTTTGTGGATTTTTAGCTTTCCAAAAATCTTTGGGATACCGGGTTGAATTGGTGGATAAACTGGAAGTCAGTCTTGGAGCTAAACAACTGTGTTTTTTTAATTGTGACAATTTTGTCAAAAGTTTATTTATTGAATCTCTTTGGACTTCTTCTATATTTAGTTCTTGCATTGCTGATATCATTGTTTCATTATAAGCTGTATTATCTAGGATATGTACTTGTTTGGTCTTATCTGCTTCAACAATTTTTAAGTTGGGGTTGTTTCTTAAAGCCAACAGTTCATTTTTTTCATATTTATATATATTATCACCAGAATCCTTTGAAGGCGAAGCATTATATTTTTTAATTGAATCCATTAGTTTAAATATGATGGAGTTTTGCTTCAAGGTCTCGAAATTTGACACAATTTGTTCTAATTGTGGGATGTATTTCTTTGTAGTTTCTAAAATTGCTGGAGGAGCAAATTTAATGCCTCTATTTAGTGCCCTTTGTTGGATTGGTGTTAATTCTTCAGATGAGTTGTTTATATATTCTGGTTGGGACACATGGAAATTTCCTTGTTTTGATTCTTTTTTTCTTTTTTCTTCTAATAATTTCTCTAATTTGGAAAATAATCTTTGTGAATCCCTCATCCCTTGCTTTTTAAGTCTTTGGAAAAGATTACAAATAATTTTGTTTTCCTTTGTCGTTGTTATCGTATCTTCAATGTTGTCTTGAAGTCTGAAGTACCAAGCATAGCATTTGGCATGTAATCCATATATAGTACTTCTTTTATTCTTAATTTCTGCTCTTAATCTCTTTAAATTGCAGTTTGTTATAATCCTTTGATCATGTTTGCTTAGAGATCTATTTGTTATTCTCAAATATTTTGGAATAACGCTCATATCTCTGCAATTCACTAAAAATTCGAGTTGATTTTCTTCTTCTTGTAATTTTGTTCTCAATCTACTAAATAAATTCTACTTCTGTTGTTCATTCATTTTTCTATTTGTTGTAAGATTCCCAAAAAATGAGCCATTTGTTAGCCTGCAAACAGATTTGTATCCGTTTCATACTGTAATACGCACGTATTTCTCAATGTATCGAGATTTAAAAACATCTTTTTCATACGTTATTCGTTTTCAGTTAGAACCATTTAATGGTGGTTTTAACTGTTGTAACTTTACGTGTTATATTTCCTTTGAGTGAAAAGCAATTTCTCAGTTGGAAGTTATTAATATTCACTGCAAATATATATCTTGGTAATCGAATGTGATTCAAGGAAAAATCTTTCACGTACCTCTCGATTGTATGTGGTCGATGTTCAAATCTTTGCATGGTTGTTCTCATCAGGTTCTTGAGTGTAGGCTTTTTAGAGGTTAGTCTGCACATTTTCTTGACTAGGATATACTTTTTTAGTTGAACTAATGAAGGCACATGAAGACAAAGGAGATGTGAAAATTACGTTGGAAAATTTGAAAAATGGAAAGATGAATCGCTCAAAAAAATATTGGGAAAATGCAATCACTAAAAAAAAAAAATGCTTTGTCACACTTCCTTATTGTCCGCTGCATTTCAGCAAATCTGTCTGCCATTTTCTGGGACCTCTGGTCGTCCGTTCTCTCTGCAGTCTACGTTACTGAGATATATATTTGCAGTGAATATTAATAACTTCCAACTGAGAAATTGCTTTTCACTCAAAAGAAATATAACATGTAAAAGTTACAACAGTTAAAACCACCATTAAATGGTTCCAACTGAAAAAGAATAACATATAAAAAACATGTTTTTAAATCTCGATACATCAAGAAATACGTGCATATTACGGATTATCCACGCAGGGATAATCAGGAGCTCAGTGTACAACAATGATCTAATCAAGAAATGAAGTTGATCAGAAAAATCATCAACCACCAGGTACTTTTTGAAGAACTGCATAGCTAGTAGTTCAAAATCAGGCCTGTACATCACTAGGCTTAGGTAAAAAATAAACAGATTCCTCCTTAGTCTTCAGCAACAAAAAGGTAACATTCCACTTCAAGAAGACGTGGTTTATATTATAGAGTGCTCTTGCAAAATTTCATACAAAACAGAAACAGAAAGGTAATTGAAAACACAAGTGGTAGAACACAAGGCAGCAATTAAAAATATGACTAATGAAACTGGATCAGACAGATATGTTAAAAATAATGCATATCCTATAAATCTGATCTATTTCAAATAATTTTATGTCAACAGCTTCTTCTGTTTTTAAACAGAAAAGATAGCAGAATTGGAAATGGGAAAGAGAGAAAAGTTATAATAAATAACCACAGAGGATGATTATTTTTGGTTATTATGGTTGGCCTCATTTACTTCAGCAGAGATCCAATTTACAGTTTATGGTGTATCTTTAAAATTCAATTGTAAGTGAAATAGTTCACCTCTGTGAAATTCTGTTTTAAATAATTAAAAAGAAATTGTTAGATTTAAGCTCTAGAGGTAGCCATACATTCTGTTATCACCAAGATTTTTTCTGTAGCATTTCAGATTTTTAATGGGTCATTCATGGGGGATGAAATAAATACTGGAATGCTGATTGTTAAATCTGGCTAAAAAGTTTGTTTCTTCTAATTTTTGCATCAGATATCTGAGACACCAAGAATTTTGGATGTTTCAAGGCTGGAAAAGGACTCATTAGTTCTTTTTCTTTTATAATATCTGGTTTACAAAATATTGACAAATCCTTAGAGGATGCATAGTATTATATATGTAATGATTCTGCTGTATTGTGTAAAAGACTAAAATGTCCTTTATGTTTTGCAGCGATTATGGTGGATCTAAAGCTGATGTTAAGAAAGATGTCACCGGGTTGAAAGCCTTACAGAGGGATTTTCTAAAGTCTGTAACTTCGAGACTGACTGTTGCTCAAGTGAGTATCACTTAATGAAAAATGCATTTCAGTCATTTTTCTGAGTGGAATAAACTATGATTATTATGATTCATACAGATTAACTGTGTCCTATGTACACTGGTGGAAAGTGAAAAAGAACACCAAGAAGGAATTGGCGGACGATCATGAAATTTACATATGTTAATGGGGTCGAGTTTACGTAGGTGTGATGTTAATTTCGGGACCAACCAGTGAGTGCTTATGCCACAGCACGGCATAATATGCAAATTATCGTCGGTGGTATTTAAGGAGTACGATGAAGTGAATGTAATCAGTCGTTGGCGTACGGACACGTGCGAAGACCCTGAAGAAGCTGCAATGCCTGGACATGGAAGACGTGACCGATTTCAGCAGTTATTGGACTTTGAGCGAGGTCATCTAGTCGGACTCCGCGAGGCCGGGTGGTCCTATCGTCGTATTGCGGAGCGAATTGGACGGGAAGTATCGGTGGTGGTACGATGGTGGCGTAGATGGTCCGAGGAACATTCCCACACGAGTAGACGTGGAACCGGGAGTCACAGACGGACTGATGAGCGGACCGATCGACTCATAAGAAGAGCGGTGTTGTCAAGCAGAACATCCACTGCGACGCAAATCCGAGCTGCTGTTGCACCTGAGGTGACTGTGCGAACAATCCGCAGCCGTCTACTGGATGCAGGACTACGTGCACGTGTGCCTCTGACTCCAGCCCACCATCAAGAACGGCTGCAGTGGTGTCGCCAACGTCTGCACTGGAGAACGCAATGGCGATCTGTCGTGTTCAGCGATGAAAGCAGATTCTGCTTGGGAGCCTCCGATGGCCGTATGCGTGTTCGCAGATGCACAGGGGAGTGTCTCCACCCTTCTTGCATCTGCCAGTGACACATAAGGCCTACACTTGGCCTCCTGGTGTGGGGAGCGATCACTCCCGTACACAGCTAGTGTTTGTACCGGGTATGTTAAACAGCACCTCCTACATCAACAACATCATTCAGCCCATTGTTGTGCCATTTGTAAGGTCGGTCCATCGTGGTGTTTTCCAGCAAGATAAAGCACGCCCGCACACGGCACGTGCAACGCAACATGCACTTCAGTGTGAGACAACTTCCATGGCCTGCACGTTCATCAGATTTGTCCCCCATTGAGCACGTGTGGGATTTTATGGGACAACGACTTATCCGGTCTCCACGGCCAGCCACGGCCATCCCCGATTTATGCGTCCAGGTTGAGGATGCTTGGAACTCAATACCCCAAACTTACATCCAACATCTCTACGACAGACTCCATGCCAGAATTGCGCAGTGTGACGCAGTTCATGGCGGCTCAACCTCATACTAACCATGTTACATGGAAATGTTATTTTTCAGTTTACCAGCAAATACAGCTGTATTTTGCCATAATGTTTTGATCACGTTATCCTCTGTATTCCGTTATTATGCAGTATAAATTTCGTTGGTATCAGACGTCTCCTTCTTGGTGTTCTTTTTTCACTTTCCGCCAGCGTATGTAGCAAGTGTTTAAGGAATTTTTAACGTGACGCCACATATTTCGTAATTATATAAAAGCATGTAAATCCACACTAAAATTACAAATAACTTCCATTATGGACTTACCTTTGAAAGCTCACAGAACTGAACAAAACATATGTCAGTACCAAATCATTTATCCGGGAAGCTCTGAATCGGAGCATTGTGAGTTTTTCGGGTTTTAGGTCAATTGTCTAGCATGTGCCAGTCTCATAGTAAGTAACATGAATCATGTGACACGGCAAGTGCTTGGCTCAAGCTAAATCAAAATCTATTTTCAAGATGATGGGAAGGAAAAATAGTATGTACTTCACATAAATCAAATTTATTTTAACATATTCTTAGTTATTGTATGTTTCAGTTGATGTTTTTCTAACTTCACAAAATTGCTGTAATTTTTGGTCTAATTTGATGGCAAATGAAAAAATTAGTTTTATGTCTATTATTGAAAAAATAATTATTGAAATGGATGTTTCTTTTCCCCTTTGTCCTAAAAACTTTGTAGGCAACAGCATATCTATTGTACTCTTGACAATAAAACTGATCTCAACCAGGGTTCATTGCTAAAAAACTGCTGTAAATGAATAACCACACAATAAAGTAAATAAAATTATGTAGTTTATTGTAGAGCAAAACTGTTTTTACTATGCTGTTCTTTCACTGGTTCATATGCAGGGAATCTGAGAACCATTAAAAAAAATTGTCAACTTATTGCGTTGTTTTAGCTCAGTGTGCTTTTTCCGAGATAGTCTGGTTGCACCAAGTCTATCTCGGAAAAAGCACACTGAGCTAAAACAACAGGGAAATCTTAGAGATCACCTGGGACTTGGATCCCTACCAGCGATACTGTGGGATTTTTACCCACTAAACTCTCACCTTCGGCCCACAAAGAACCACTGAAGTAAAGATAATTACTAATTTTGGCCAGTTTCTCACAGCCAAATTTAGAACTAGCTGACCAAAACCTGAAGTACTGGTAAATTATTGTGTATTTTGGGCTTTGGCCACGTGAGCTGGCCAAAGCTAGAAGTGACAGATCATTTCGCGAAGTGGCTAAACTTTGGCCATCACATATACATTATAGACCTATCAGCCTCCTATCAGTGGTTTATAAAATCTTCTTTAAAGTTCTTTCACACCGCTTGGTGACATTGGACATCGCTCAACCAAGAGAACAAGCTGGATTCAGGAGTGGCTACAGAACTATAGATCATATCCACGTACTGAGAGAACTAATTGAAAGAGCGAGGGAATATGAACTTCCGTTGTGAATGGCTTTTATCGATTATGAAAAGGCCTTTGACTCAGTGAAACCATCAGCAGTTACAATGGCTTTGAAATCCTGTGGTATTGAAGATGCATACATTAATGTTATTAATAACATCTATGAAAATGCAAGTGCAAAGATTCGGCTGTTTGAGAATACAGCACACATAAAAGTTGGAAAGGGAGTGAGACAAGGTGACACCATATCTCCCAAGCTCTTTAGTGCCACATTGAAAAATGTCTTTTACACCTTCATTAAGGCTTAAAAAAGCCCTTGGATGTGTACACAAATCAGAAAGAAACACAGAGAAAAGCTGTCAACAGATTGTGACTGTTGCCAAAGCACTCCCTTTGGATATTCGTGAAGATTGCTTCCTAGATGAGTGGAAATGTCTTCAGGTGAAAAGTGACGAATCAAATACCAATGAAGTCGGAAGGTATTGGAATCACTTTTTTCTCTTAGAACATCTGATGGATTACCCAAGTATTCCATTGGTCCCAAGCTAGTGAAATCAGCATTATGCATCTCGCATGGAAATGCTGACATTGAGAGAAGATTTTCATCCTCAAAGTTTATTCTTGATGATTGTTGACAGATGTCTGTAAGAACACTTAATTCAATTCTTATTATAAAAGATGGAATGGGACTATATAAAAATAACCCTTCCTTTGTACCAATTAAAGGAACAACGGTATCAGAAAGAAAAAGAAGAGCGTATGAAGGTAGAAGAAAAACGAAAGACAGAGGAAGAACAAAGACAACAAAAGAAAAAAGTTCAAAGAAAGGAATTCAACACATGGAATATACACTTAAAGAGAAGAAGAACCTTGAAACCACTAGAGAATCAGTAGATGTTTTGTTAAAAGACGCCACAGAAAAAGTTTTGGAGAAAGGAGATCTTGTGCAAATTTAAGTGGCTCAAGGTATATTAGAGGGGTTTTGGTCACTGAAAAACTTGGAGAACAAAGAATTTAAAGGAGTTCAACAGCTACAAACTGTGGTTGAAAAAAGAAAAAGCACAATGATTACCAACTTTTTTCACAAAAAGCCTAAAAAACAGTAGTTTTTTTGTTGCATTTTAATTTTTTGTAATATGCAGTTTTGTAATTTTAATAATTAGGCTACATTTAATTATAATCGTAGTACTTTAAAATGAAGACTTTTCACTATTGTGATTTATTAATAATTTGATAGATCTTTAAGGTAAGTTTATTTGTGCTATTTTTATCTATAAATCTCATGTAATGTTGATAAATAAAGAAAATTTGGCCATACCCCATCCATGTTCAGAATGAAATGAACAATTTACTTATAACTGAAAAAGTTCTGCAGTTTACTTGCCAGAATTAATAAATTGACATTTCATTTTGGACTTAACCAGCCTCTGGTAGGGGTTTTTACTTTAAAAAAAAATATGTTTTTTTCAAGTCAAAGCTATTGTGATCGTAGTCTCTTTTTGTCTCTTTTTTTCAAATTATAGTCTCTAAAATCTCTATTTTTAGCTTCCAAACCCTCTCCTATCCCTGTACACACACAACATTCTGAAAATATATGGTACACATAGTTTTTCAATCAAATCCATTAAAATCCGAAACTTCACTGTCCAAATTAAAAAGTTTTAAAAGCTCATCATCTAAAACTTTGGGGTCGTCCACATCACTTTTGCTGTTTTCTGGCATTTCACCGCAGTTTTTAGAAACAATGTTTGCTTCAGTGAAGCTCGAAATAATCGTCAAAGTTTTGATGGTTTTTCAGGATTCAGATACCCATATTGCGATTTCCTCGACATATGGTAGCTTTTATCATTCTGCTACCATTCGTGAATGAATGCATTCCTTCACGCATCCATTCCTCCCAACGCTTTCTCATTTCACTTTTAAAAGCTTTGTTTATAACCAAGTCAAGAGGCTGCAAAATCTTAGTCAGCCCTCCGAGAATCACTACTAGTGTAGCTGAAACTTTTTTACACTCCAATTTCAATGATTCCGTCAAATGGGTACGCATGGAATCAGCATTCCACGTGGCTAGAAAAATGCACCTTTTCTCTTGTGCCACACTTCATTCAGCCAGTCCAGAAATATCTCTTCACACATATTCACCCCTTCTCATTTGCACGGATTAACACATATCGGATAATTTTCTTTAGGAATAGTTTTTCTCTTAAAAATCAAAAGAGGTTTCAATTTGTATCCATTGGCTGTGCAGGCTAACATGCACATAAAAGATGTCTTCTCATTTCCCATGGTTACCACTGATTGCTATATACCCTTTATTATCCACGGTTCTATTTAGGAGGCAATCAAAGGTTAGGGGTACTTCATCCATGTTAATGATGCTACCTTCCGTAAATTTCTGCTCTTTAATAACTTTGTGCACATAATCCAGAAAAGAAGCTTGTTTCTCTTTCCAGTCTGTCGGTAGTGCCTGCCCTATGGTATTCTTCATTCGAACGGAGAGTTTCTTACTCCTCATAAATCTGTAGCACCAGTTAGGGCCACCTTTGAAGTTCTTGAAACCCAACTGCTCAGCAATTAATTTCGCTTGTAGACGAATTCGAACTGTAGAGACTGGCAGACCTTTGTCCCTCTGTTCCTTTATCCACTTTTCTAAATTCGTCTTTAACACTGGCCAAACTACAGCTCCTCTCCTTTGTGCTCTTTTCAGTCTTGGCATTTTCTCCAAAAGTTTTTTTCTGATCTCTACCTGCAAACGCAGTGCTCATCAATGTCATGCTCTCTGGTTACTCTCTCTGCCCTTTCGCGTACCATTAGCTTAAAACTAGAAGTATAACTTCTGCATTTTGTCATTTTACTTTCCATGATAACGTAGAACTACGTGTACTCGAGAAAATGCGATTTGGCGAACTGAATGCAACAAATGCACGTCACTGACAAAATTTGCACATGCTGTCCTTGAGTCGTTGACCAATGACAGTCGATCTTGGATGGTAGTCGACTATCTCGTTTCAATAGGGGAGAGAGAGCAAAGCTGGTGATGTCATGAGTTCAAAGAGAGTTAGTTGCTAGGAGCATGAAACAAGGGCGATCCTTGCTAACAAGATCGATTCCCTGCTAAGTTTTACCCCGTCACAGATTTTTTCCGAGTTTTATCAGATGCCACCTCTCTCTTACCTGTCCTACCTCAATCGTATAACCTATTATTGTCATGTCTTGTTTTAAGATGGGGGTGGGTGGAATTTTTTGCACGTGCCTGTAGCATCGTTATTCTATTCCCTCTCTATTGAGATATCTTCCTGCAGGAAAAAGAATGGAACAGGCCAAAACATTTTTGTTACATAATTTTGCTCCGCCAAAAAAAAAAAAAAAAAAGAAAAAAAAAAAGAAGCCGTATATGCATGCTGTATAAGCCGCATGGGCTGAAAATTTAATTTTGAACTCATATAAATGCTGCGACTTATCTTCCTGAAATTACAGTATTTAATATTTTAAACTTCTTTTATATGTACTTTACTTTTATACGTTTTTTAAGGCCACTACTTAGAAAAACTTATAACCAAGGTTCCACTGTTTATGTTTTGTACACATGACAAGGACATTTTAATGCAGATGTCAGTGCACCAGCACATGCATATTCCAGGTTACATACTGTTTTCAATTGTCTTGTTCATAACTTTATCGACTCCACAGAGAAAGTACAGCATGGTAAATATTTTAGCCTCTTGCAAGCCCCCATTTTGGAATCTCAACTTGAAACCTGCCACAGTATTTCAGAAAGGCAATAATCAAAAACAGGCTACCAGTCTTGAAGTGCGTAACACTATTTTCCGATGAGTCATGGCTGCCATAGGCATACAGACATTTTTGTTCATTGTTATAGATTCCCAACACATGTTTTTCACTAGGCTTTTTTCAACAGGAAAAAAAAAACATTTTTCTTATTATCTGTTGAGGAAAAATATATATATTCATAATTCAAGTACTTTTAACAGCAAGAGAAGCGGAAGCCTTAAGTATATGTAAAAGACCCAATTGCACTTGTATATTTAGACTACTTAAGAAATAAATGGTAGTTAAATAGATGTTATGGGAAGGTGGATGTCAAATTAATCATGTAAGTAGACATGCCTCAGAAAACTTGAAAATCAGATCCTCAGTTGCTTGGAGGTTTTTTGTTGTGGTAGTGTAATTCACTAAGAACTTGTATAAAAGCTGCTGAAATGAATATCTCCATTCCACAGAAGCATTAAAAGTTGTCCTGACTGATTTGAAGTGAATACTTGAATGGAAATCGGGAGATGCGGGTTCGATTCCTGTTCCAGGGCAATGTGATTTTCAAGTTTTCTAAGGCATGTCTACTTGTATACTAAAGAAATAGTCTTTTTTTTTTCTAAAATTTCTCAAAAAATATTAAATCACCTTTGAAATTGTATGTAAATGTGCAATTAAGATTCAATAGTTCTGTTTGAAATTCTCATTAGTGAGAAAGAACTTCTAGTGTTGACTGTTGTTTGTAAAACACTTTACATGTTTTCATTCCCATCATCGTATTTCTTGAGGAGACATGAAGTTTAGTTTTCTTTCTTAGAATGGAATTATTTTTTCTTTAGGAATGAATTGGGTTTGTTAATCAAAATGAGAAAAGGCTTACCTCTTATGTCTGATAAAACTTTTTAGGCTTTTTTTTTCTTTTTTTCTTAATTAGGGTTTTTGTGTCTGATAAAACTTTAGATTCAGTAGCAAAATTCTATGAGATCATATTGCTGGACCTTAAAAAATTGTAAGCTGGATTTTAAACCATTGGCAACCAGACAATATGGACATCATTGTGGAAGATGTAAACAAGGGTGTATCAATATGTTTGTGGCCTAATATAGAAAGATTGGTGCTGTATGAAAAGGCACTGTACGTTTATTCATCATAATCTCCCTTTAATTGTACAGAGTACATTACTCCTCCAGCTGCTTCAGACCCCTCTGAAAAAATCCCTGTCTTGGTCTGCACACTATGCATTCACAGAGCACTCAGCATTCTCAAATTATTCCTTAGATTTTTTTCAGTCTCAAAATTTCATTCCTTCAGACATTTTTTAGTTGTGGGAATAGATAATAATCAGAGGGGACTAAATCTGATGAGGCAGCAATTTGAAGTGCAGATCTTGAAGGATATTTATTGTTTTGTGGACCTTTGTACTGGAGTATTGTTTTGTGGCCTTTGTACTGGAGTATATTTGGTTCTTTAAGTATCAGAAGAATAAGTTTTCACATGAGTGGGTTACAACCATTCTTCAATGACAGTAACTATATCAGGCTACAAGCTTTTTGATTCCCCTTTGTAAATTCTTTAACAGCTGTTTTCTTTTTCTTCTTAAAAATGCACTTTGAAAATGAAACTTATTAAATCTGTATTTTAAAAGAAAATCAATGCATCAGCGGAAAGGATATTTCACATAATAGAATGAATGCAGCAATGAAGAAAATTTCACACATGATTTATTACATAATTATGTAATAAATCATAGCATGAAAATTTCATTATTGTAAAGTCAATGCATCTCATGAACTGTTTTCAGTAAAATTAAAAACAGCTATTAAATCTTTGCTGAATAATAATAAGACATAAAAAAATGAACATCTCTTTTAAAAATTGGTTGAAAGCAAAAAACTGCAACACATTTAAAAAAAAAAAGACTTATTTTTAAGTTTTCAACAATATCATATAACAATATAACCAACAAAATTTAATCCTTCCTTTCTTTTTAGATATCTGTGAAAGAAGGCATTACATTTTCAGTAGAATTACGAAATATGCAATTCATGAGGCAACCTTAAGGGTTGTCTTATGTTATAAACATGCTTTTGATTAAATATACATAATATCTAAGGTATTGTTTACCTGATGTTATCAAAGTATTTTGCACGTTGTTGCTCTGTGAGGCATGTGCTCCCGGCCCGAGAGGTCTTTTATGTTACGGGTTTTTTGTTAGTTATAAAATTTTTTTAGAAATAAAACAATTAGGTTATATATTTTCAGTTCGACATTCATTCATTCATTAGCACAATCAAACATTTTAAATTTACTATTATTTAAAAGATTTTAGTAGAAAGAGTTATACTCATCGGGTCAGGAGACGTTTCGCAAGGGGTTCATCGTCACGTTACAGCGAGCGCTTTCGGTAATGTCGTACTACCATCGTCGGGCCTCTACTTCCACACGAGGGTTCCTCGCATGTGTGTAGTCCTGGAGTTGCATGTCGGGAATCGAAGGGAAGGTTTGCGG
Organism: Macrothele yani; assembly: GCA_039090855.1. Taxonomy (NCBI): domain Eukaryota; kingdom Metazoa; phylum Arthropoda; class Arachnida; order Araneae; family Macrothelidae; genus Macrothele; species Macrothele yani. The sequence goes on from CM077025.1 coordinate 31,896,940, forward strand.
CCATGTATGTGTTAGGTGATTTGTTTCTCATGTGTCGCAATCTATTGGACGAGTTGGTAGGCATCAGTCGTAAGTATAATTCATTTTTGTTTAGATATTTTTTGGACTATTATTATTTGTTTGTAGAAACAGGTGTATTATTTTTAGTGCTTTATTTAATGGTGTGATTTTTTGTAAGGTTATTTTTTTTGTCTTTTTTTTATGGATTTTTCTTTTTTTATAAGTGATTTCCAGGCTGTGTCTAGTGTGGTGGGGTCTTGTAAGTTGCAATTAACAAATCACCTAACACATACATGGCCGCAAACCTTCCTTCGATTTCCGACGTGCTACTCCAGGACTACACACACATGCGAGGAACCTTCTTGTGGAAGTAGAGGCCCGACGATGGTAGTATTACATTACCGAAAGCGCTCGCCATAACGTGGCGATGAACCCCTTGTGAGACGTCTTCTGACCCGATGAGTATAACTCTTTCTACTAAAATCTTTTAATTAATAGTAAATTAAAAACTTTTGATTGTGCGAATGAATGAATGTGGAACTGAAAATATATAACCTAATTGTTTTATTTCTAAAATTTTTTATAACTAACTAAAAACCCGTAACATAAAATACCTCTCTGGCTGGGAGCACATGCGTCACAGAGCAACAACGTGCGAAATACTTTGACAATATCAGGTAAACAATACCTTAGATATTATGTATATTTTCAGTAGAGATGAAAAAAATGTAATTGAAGATTATAAATCATAAATATAACCAGGGGTCACCACCCTACTAGCAGGATTGTTTAGAAGTGCTGACTTCTTGTTAAACATTCAAGTTGGTCCAGTTTTGAGTTCTGGATGAAGCATGAGTGATGTGTCTATCTGATGGTGCTGGCTCTGTCCCTTCCCTGGAATCCGTGGTCCTAAATGAGAAAGAGGCAATCTTAAAGCTTTAGATGTTCATAAGCATCAGCACTGAAAAAAAAAAAAAAAAAAGAAAAACAAATCCATTTTCCATGTAGTTAAATCACTACAAGGCTTGATATAGGAATCTGATATCTATTAAATAATCAGAAAGTATGCTTTTATAGAAAAAGGGGAAAGAGGGGATTTTTTTTTTAACAAAATATAGGCATGTAGCAGTTTTTGTTGTTTTGTACTATAATGTGCAACATTTATCTAAAATGCATGACACTTTTGGAGTTATGTTTGTTTGGTTTGGTGTCTGTGACGGAAATATGATTTTCATAATATTGACTTTATTTTGTCAATGAACTTTCACGAATGTGAAACTATTAAAATTTGTATCCTTAGGTAGTGGAAGGAGTTCGCAGTAATGCTTTGTTGACTTTTGACTTTGTTACACTTCTGCTTTTTGCTAGGTATGTAGTAACATCTCTTTTTTTATCTTCTTTTTTTGAATTCATGCTCACAGATATAAAAACATAAGAAAATTTTGATTGTGCAGTCACTTCTGCTATGCCATGATTATTTGCTGTGAAGTTTTTCAATATAATGCATACCTTGTGGTTATTCATGTGTTCATTATTCTTATGATACATGATCTGTTGCTTGTTGAACTTGCCTGGACCCATTCCTCAATTCAAGAAACCCAGAATAGAAGCTAATTATTCCTTTTTAGATTAGGCATAATTCTGAAATAAATCACACTTTGTGCTTGCTTGTGAAAGAAACTCAGCAAGTGATGAATATAATTTTTAGTACAAAAGCACTGTATTTTGACTGTTTTCCATGTTGCCATCCCTTCAAAACACTTGAAAATTTCATCTCCCTGGAGCAGGAATGGAGCCTGCATATCTCAATTTCCATTTGAGCATTTTAACTCTACACAACCCAGGACAATAGATCTCCATGCAACTGAAAACAAGCTGAACAACTTCAAATTTATGTTAGTCAAAGCAAACTGATGCTTCCTCATACCTTTGATGATCTTCTCTAATCAAGGAATGGATATAAATCACAAATCTCCAGTGCTTTAGATACATCATAAAAATTGCAGTAATTATTGAGGAACAAATCTTGATAGAGAAATGACATTTGATATATTAAGTGCATGGTAGACATGTGGACATTATTTACTGCGCAGAAGGGCAGTAATTTCACCATTTCATGGTCTGTTTGCCAAATTTCTGTGCTTCCGAGCCTCATCTGTTAATTGACACAGCGTTCACATCACTGTACTTGCATTTCGTCACATATAAGTAGCAATTTTGTGGTAGGAAAATCCAGCTTCTCTCATTCTAACAATTCTGCCTCCCTCAAAGTCTCTCAGGTATTCATAATGCAACTTTTTTTGGCGACGGAGCGTAGTGAGACACAAGAAATATCCTTTTGACTCAGTGTCTGCTCTTCACTGATTGCAACATCTTGTTTGAGCTAGCTCTTTATACCCAAGACCGAACAGTTCAAAGGGTACTGCTCTGAAACCGTATGCACATTTTCCCTGACATTTTAATCTTTTACATGTTCCAACCTGTTGTACATATCCTGTAAGTTTCAAGCTAATATCAGCCGTCTTTGCAATTTTTACAAACATTAGCGCACTTTACCACAGATAAATCAATGAAGGAAGAAATATTCCTCATAATACATGGGAAATTGACAGAATATTCAAAGCAAACAGAATATAAATTCTGAATTTGCTTGTACCACTTACTGGGCATCCATGCAACACCTCTCAGAAAACTTGAAAATTTATCGCCCTGGAGCAGAAATCGAACCCACATCTCCCGATTTCCATTCAAGTATTCACTTCAAATCAGCTATAACATTTTTAATGTCTCTGTGAAATGGAGATATTCATTTCAGCAGCTTTTAAACAAGTTCTTAGTGAATGGAATATTACATTTTGTATGCTTTTGGAATGGTTTCTTAATAATGTGATATTGCCATTCAGGGTTCTTTGATTACAACTGAATGTAAGGCACAATATATATCATCATCATCATCATTGTCAACCATTATCAATCCACTGCTGGACGAAGGTCTCCCAAGTCTCCTCCACAACGGTCTGTCTTGTGCCAGTCTCCTCCATGTCACCCCTGCATACTTTCGAATTTCATCCACCCATCTCCCATGTGGTCTTCTTCTGGGTCTTTTCCTGTCCCTTGGAATCCAATCTAAAATTTCGGCTGTCCATCGATGATCTGTCCTTCTGGCAGTATGTCCAACCCATTGCCATTTCAGGGATTTAACTCTGATCATGATGTCTTCCACTCTTGTCATTTTTCGGATCCACGAGTTCCTCTTCTTATCTCTCCTGGTTACACCAAGTATGCACCTCTCCATGCTGCTTTGAGTTGTCTGCAGCCTTTGTATGTCTCTTTTAGTTAAGGTCCACGTCTCTGCACCATACGTAAACACTGGAAGGATGCATTGATCAAACACTTTTCTTTTAAGACATAATGGCATATTGCTCGTGAAAATTATGCTGTTTCTTCCAAAAGCTCTCCAGGCAAGTTTTGTACGCCGATTAATTTCTTCATCAATGTGACCCTCACTTGATATCTGCTGTCCAAGATAAACGTACGTATCTGTTATCTCCAGTTTTTCTCCATCAATCGATAAATCTTCATTTCTTGTAAAAGCATTGAACATCACTTTTGTCTTCTGAAAGTTCATTTTTAATCCCACTTCTTTACTCTTGTCAGCAAGTTCCTGGATCATACTCTGCAGCTCTGATGGGCTAGTTGCAAAAATAACTAAGTCATCAGCAAAACGAAGGTGGGTTAGATAATCTCCATTAATCTTTATCCCCTTGTTTTCCCAGCTCAGTGACTGAAAAACACCCTCCAATGTGGCATTAAAGAGCTTCGGAGATATGGTGTCACCTTGTCTCACTCCTTTTCCAATTTTTATGTGTGTTGTATTTTCAAACAGCCGAATCTTTGCACTTGCATTTTCATAGATGTTATTAATAATATTAATGTATGCATCTTCAATACCGCTGGTTTTCAGAGCCATTGTAACTGCTGATGGTTTCACCGAATCAAAGGCTTTTTCATAATCGATAAAAGCCATGCACAATGGAAGTTCATATTCCCTCGCTCTTTCAATTAGTTCTCTCAGCACATGGATATGATCTATTGTGCTGTAGCCACTCCTGAATCCAGCTTGTTCTCTCGGTTGAGCCATGTCCAGTGTTACCTTCAAGCGGTGTGAAAGAACTTTAGTGAAGATTTTATAAACTACTGATAGGAGGCGGATAGGTCTGTAGTTTCCGAGATCCTCAATGTCACCTTTTTTATGTAGCAGGATCATTATAGCGGTGTTCCAATCCTCAGGAATCTTTCCTTCATTAAGGCATCGAGTGAAAATTTGGGCGAGTACTGTTTCGATTTCTCCACTTGCTTCTTGTATGATGTCTACAGTAATTCCATCTTCTCTTGGAGCTTTTCCCCGCTTCATGTTCTTGATTGCATGTGCAACTTCTGCTGGAAGGACTGGAGAAACTCTGGTACTGGTATCTTTCATGATGTCTGGAGTGCATGTATCATCCCTTTCATATAATTTGGAGTAGAAATCTTTCACTCTTGTCAAAATTTCGCCTCTATTTCTTGTTACAGAACCATCTTCTTTTCTCAGTGCCATAATCTGTTTTCTTCCCTTACTGAGATGTCCCTTTGCTATCTTTAGGCTTTGGTTGTTTTCAATTGCTTTCCTCACTAGTTCACAGTTGAATTTTCTTACGTCTTCAGTGATACTTTTTCGTACTGTCTTGCATAGCTCTATATATTCCACTTTGGAAGTCACATCTTCTTTAGTTGTCCTCATCTCTCTTCTTTTTTGCATCAACATTTTCGTTTTTCCTGATAATTTATTTACATGCAACTTGTTCTTAGACCCAGCTAATTTTGTTGCTGTTTCCATAAGAGCTTTGGTTACTTTTCTGTTAACTTCAGAGATGTCCACTTCTTCCGATGTTAGGCCTTCTAAAGCAGAGAACCTGTTCTTCAGTTCCAACTTGAAGGTATTATGGTGTTTTTTAAGGTTGGTTATGTCAATAGATTTTGTTTGTCTTATGAGCTTGCCACGTTCAAGTTTAGTGTTGAGGTGCATCTTACATCTCACCAATCTATGGTCACTACCTGTGTTGAACTTGTTTAGCACACTGCAGTCTTCTATGATGAATTTTTTGTTACACATAATAAAATCAATTTCACTTGTCGTCCCATTTGGATGTCTCCATGTCCATTTCCTGTGTGGCTTTTTCTTGAAAAAGGAGTTCAAGATGAAAAACCCTTCTGCCTCTGCAAACTCAACGAGAGTATTTCCACGCTGGTTTCTGTTGCCGTGACCGAATTTACCTACTGAAGTTTCATTCTGTTGCCGTTGCCCTATTTTTGCATTGAAATCTCCCATAATTATTTTCAAGTGCTGCTTACCTTTATTATTTAGATGACAAATTTCCTCATAAAATTCTTCAATTTCTTCTTCAGGATGACTTGTGGTGGGTGCATAAGTTTGAATAATCTGAGCCTGGTATCTTCTCGATAGTTGCATAACGAGTCGTGCAGCTCTGTCAGAGGAACTTTCAACTTCTACCACTTTATCCTTCAGTTTCTTGTTTATTATAAATCCAACACCACTAGTTCTGCCAGTATCTGTCCCACGATAGTAGAAGAGATGTCCACTTTTCAGTTCGATGAGATCTTCTCCTTTTCTCCTTACCTCACTTAGCCCCACGATGTCCCACTTGATCCTTTGTAGTTCCTCTTCCAATTCAAGAAGCCTTGAATCAGAAGATAGGGAGCGTCCATTGTACGTTGCCAAGGTCAGCATCAGATGGCAGCCTAGTCCGGTCCTCCGGGGATTCTTAGCACCCTCTGCCTTCATGTCGCACTGGCCGCTGCCTTGGCCAGGTACATTCCAGCTGCCGGAGACTGAGGGCCAAGATTTAAGTTGTGGAGTCATTTTGGAGGGGTTTGGCCATAACTCACCACGCTGGCCAAGCGGGTTGGTGAGTGTGGGATAGAATTTCCTCTAATCCCGATGGTATAGTTATACCGCTATTGGCGGTCGTCAGAGCCCCTTTAGTGGGAACAGGATGCACCACGAGAAGGCGGGGTTGACATTTGTCAAGGAGAGGCTGTGATGTTACGCATCACCTGACCTTACATCCCACAATATATATACTGTATATTATATATACAGGGTGTCCGAAAAGTCTTTCCCTGATTACAAACGTCATTCATATCCGCTGTACGTGCGTTACAGATGTGAAACTGGAGCCAAAATGTTGGAAAACTAACCAAATTTTTTTGTTGCAGGTTTCCGCAACGTGGCTGTAGTGTAGCAGTGTCAGTGTCCAGGAAACCGGAAATGTTCACAAATCAAGAAAAAGCTCAGTGTGTCCTCTGGTATCACGACACCCGGTCACCAATAACAGTGCAGAGGAACTTTCAAACAACGTATGAAAAGAAGCCGCCCGATATCAAGAGCATTAAGTCGTGGTACGACAAGTTGAAGACCAGAGGATCTGTTGCTGACTTATCGAGAACTGGCCGACCATCAACCTCAGCTGAAAGGGTGGAAGCAGTGAGACAGTCTTTTGTGCGAAGTTCCGAGAAATCAGTGCGTAGGGCCTCACGTGAATTACAGATGCCAAAAAGTTCTGTTCATGATAAAAAGTTCTGTTCGTGATTTGTGAACATTTCCAGTTTCTTGGACACTGACACTGCTACACTACAGCCACGTTGCGGAAACCTGCAACAAAAAAATTTGGTTAGTTTTCCAACATTTTGGCACCAGTTTCACTTCTGTAATGTACATACAGCGGATATGAATGGTGTTTGTAATCAGGGAAAGACTTTTCGGACACCCTGTATATTTCTTTTTTCTTATTGAGAAATTTCAATAGATAAGTCAGTGTGGCATATAAGTTAAGGCTCAAACTTCTGAATAAAAGTTTTGACCAAAAATATAGTATTCTTCAGTAAGTCTTGGGGGCTTTACTAAATTGCTCATCAAGCTATTTTTAATATGTCAGTTAAAATTAAAAATATAAATGAAATTTTTTAAAAAGATTTTGCTGGTGATTCAAAAAGCATATAAAGTAGAATTACTGAATACATTTTGAATTATATTTGCAGTTGTATAAAACAAGGATTTTAAAGTGTGTTCTTTTCTTATTACTTTACCCAGAAGAAAATATTCTAAAACTTTATAATTTACTTTCTGAGTTACTTTAAAATCTCCTGACACTTCAGATCTCTTAATTGTTTAGTAGGGTCTACCATAAAGCTCTAAACTCACAATAGAACTCAACCAAAAACAAGAACTTCCTTCTGGAGTAGATTTTGTGTGTGTGTGTGTGTGTGTGTGGATGTAGAACTTTGATAACGCAGATGCTTACAGATAACTAAGGGACATGAATTTTCTGTAGCATTTAAAGTAACTCAGAAAGTAAGTTGTGAAGTTTTAGAACATTTTCACCTGAATACTACAATATTTTTTAAGCTACAAGTTTGTCATTTAAATTATTTTTTGTTGAGCTTGGTAAGTTTTAGACAAGTCATATATTACTTGAACTAATTTGCAAAAGTTTTCATAGGTTTCCATTGTGATGTTTCCAGCTGGACGTCACAGTCATTATTTGATCTGATCAGATGTCACAAGCATTATCATATCTGTCATAACATTTAAAATTTATCAAATAACAAATGTATGCTGGTAACTTTCTGTATGGATTGTGCAAATTCCGCCATTTATAAATGGCTTTCTGAAGAATATCAAAGGTGAAGCACCTGAACTGATCTTCATTCATTGTTAGTAATACAAAGTAAAAAACACCTAAAAAATGTAGAAAAACAACAGCCAAAAAACAAAAAAAGCTATCTAACCCTTCCATCTCATACATCAGTAGCACCAAAAACATTTTGAAACAAAGATTGAATCAACACATAAAAAATTGGAACCAAAAAGGTGAAAAAACAGCCATGATTCAATATTGTATTGAAAATAAAAATTTCCAAAATTTGAAAAAATTAAAAATTGATTTCAACCCATAAATCTGAAAAAAAAAATTAAAAATAAGAAAAGATTTTCTGAATCTGTATGTATTGAAAAACTAAAAAAATAAAGTTTGCAATATTCAAGACCCAACAACTCTTACTGAAGTTTGGAAAATGATAATTAAAAAAGAGAAAAACTTTTCAAAATAAAAAATGAAAAGAAAATTCTTTACCAAAAAAGAATAATAAAAAATAAATAATAGAAAAATATGTATAAAAACAAAACAAAAATAAATGAAATAGAAAATAGAAGACAAATATGAATAATAATCCAATAAATTTAAGGTTAAGTAATTTTCTGATCGTTAACGTGCCCAATAGAAGGTGCTCAAAAAGTGAATCTCTGTTTTTGTGAACTGTCAACAGCGCATGTGCGACTGTGCATCGATATCGCCACTAAACTTGGAGGTGAGGACAAACACTCGCCATTAGCAATTTCTTAGTATGTGTGCAAACACATGCCAACGTTGAAAACAATGCCACGTGACGCATCAAAAACCTGGTTCTGTGTATTGTTAGAAGCCTTATATTCACAATGAAACTTCTGTACCTATTCTACCAGTCCTTGTGTTTTATAATTAGTATAGCATATAAATGCGTAATTTAAAAAAAAATTAAGTGTTAAATTGTTTGGCAACTGAATAACAAGAGAACAATGTACGTATAACCCGACCAAATGGTTTTAAGGTAAGGTAAAAGTTTTCAATAACATTCTTTTCCTTATATAAGCATATAAATTATTTAGTTAGAGTATGATAACTTGTTAAATAACAATTCCTCTAAGGAATAATTATAAAATAATAAAAAATCCAAGGTATGCGACCTTATTGTGAGTTGACAACAATGTGCTGCATATAATAGGCTACCTACAAAGAAAGTAGGGTAAGTGTATGTTTATTACATAATCTTCTGCTTACAAAAATTATTAAATTCATTCATTGTTTAGCACCTTATTTGAATACATTCCACATAAGAGTTAAAAACTTCAGAATTATTGAACAAGAACTTTAGAAAATATCTCTTTTTCCATCATTCATCAATTATGAAATAATCTGTTAAGATTGATTGCTTGAAAATGAGTTCATACTGCAACAGATATAAGATGCCTATCAGATTTTTAAGTACTAAAGTTTTAAATAAAATAGTGAAAAATTTGATTATGATATCAGACATTTTTTGGGAAATAGTAGCTAACTGTGGCTCAAGTGCAACAAAAATATGTTAATGCAGATAATTTTTGGACAGAGTTTGCTTTCTTGGCACTTGGTATTAATTGTTGTACTTAAAAATCAAAAGCATACACAGCTTAATCAATAGTACGAGAAATGAATAAACGAATTTTGCGTGGAAATATTTTAAGGCAAAGAAAAAAAAAAAAAGGAAAATACTTAAGAAAAAAGACACAATTTGGTTACCTTTCTGATGATGCATATTTGTTTCTAAACTGTAAAGCATTATTTTACAAATTATAGAAAACATTTTTAATGGAACTCAGTGCAAGATTTTAAGATATGTTTATTTCTATGTTTGGTTGATGCTTTAAAATAGAAATGAGCTCACTATAAATTTTCCGTCAGGTTTTTCATTCAGTTTAATAGAGTACTTGGTGGAATAGTGAGATTGAAGAGGCAGTAAAGAGAAAGAAGGAAGCCTATTTGGGGATGTTGCAAGGTAGAGTCTCCATGGATGAATATCGCTGTAAGAAGCGTGAAGCTGCTAAGCTGGTTCGCCACAGTAAGGCAAAAGATAGGAAAGAGAAGGTGAAAAGGCATGAACTGGCTTTATGGAAAGATAGGAAATCCTTCTGGAAGTGCATGAGACTTGTGAAAAATAGGGAAAACAAAGTTGTAAGTTGTGTGAAGAATGAGATCGAGGAAATAATATGGGAGCCTAATGAGTTAAGTGAAAGATGGGGTGAATACTTCTGTGAGTTATTAGATCAGGAAAGCAAAGATGATTCTGAGACAGATGCAGATGATGTCACAATGAGGGATGGAAGCACAGGAGGGATCTCAAGAGAAGAAGTGTGTAAAGCTCTAAAATCTGTTCTGAATGGTAAGGCTCTGGGAGTTGATGGCATAACTGCCGAGATGTTGAAATATAATGGTCACTCTGTAATTGACTGGTTAACTGAAATTTGCCAGTTGTGCTGGGAGTTAGGAATGGTCCCTTGGGGTTGGAAGGATGCTATTATTGTTCCCTTGTATAAGGAAAAAGGTGATCAGACTGAATGCAAGAACTATCGCGGTATTAGCCTACTGAGTGTGCCAGGGAAAGTGTTTGGTAAGGTTGTCATTGAAAAGTACGGGGTCTTACATCAGAGAAAGTGTGGGATGTTCAGAGTGGTTTTAGGCCTGGTAAAGGCTGCACTAACCAGATTTTTGCATTATGCATGATGATTGAAATGTATCTGGCTGTTGGTAAGAAAGTTTTTGCTGCCTTCATAGATTTAGAGAAAGCTTACGACCGAGTGAATAGGACACTTTTGTGGAAGGTATGGAATGAATATGGTGTTACTGGGGATCTACTTAATAGTGCAAAAGCCATGTATGCTGGTAGTAGAGCTTGTGCACAAGTGAATGGTGTTTCATCAAAACGATTTTCTATTGGTGTAGGAGTTAGACAAGGTTGTGTAATGTCACCATGGCTGTTTAATATATTTATGGATGCATGCATGCGTGATACCAAAATACATAATAGTGGTTTATGTCTTGGTGATATCCATGTGTGAAGATTGCTGTATGCTGATGACACTGTCCTGTTGGCAGAGAGCAAAAGTAATTTGCAGAGTATGTTGTCTCGGATGCACGAAGTTTGCATGAAATTTCAAACTGAGTATAAATAAGGGAAAAACAAAAGTTATGGTGTTTGAGAGAGGAATGGGTAGCACTGAATGTAATGTAAGTATAAATGGCACTGTGATTGACTAGGTGAGTGAGTTTGTATATTTAGGAAGCATGTTTGACAGAGAGAACAAATGGGATGGTGAAATTAGTAGGCGAGTGAATACTTCATTGAAAGTCATAGCTGCTCTGGGAGGTTTTCACAGGGATGATGGGTTCTCTAGAGAGTCCCACATGGCTGTGTATGAAACTGTAATTGTTCCTACTCTGATGTATGGCAGTGAAACCTGGGTACTGCAGAAGAAACATAGGAGTCGTTTGTGTGCTGGAGAAATGCGTTACTTACGTGGGGTTTGTGGCAAGACATGGTCTGATTGTGTGAGTAATGAAGATGTGTTGCAGTTGTGTGATGTGAAGCAAAATGTTGTTAGCAAGGTGGAGACCAATATGCTTCGGTGGTTTGGCCATGTTGAAAGAATGAGTGATGAGATGCTTACTAAGAAAATGTTTTTAGCCCAAGTGGCAGGAAGGAAAGGCAGAGGTAGGCCAAGGAAGACATGGGTGGATCAGATTTAGGAATGTCTGCATGATAAAAAGATTATGAGTACAAAGTGTAAAAGATCTTGTGTACGGCATGTAATGGATATCAGTGAAGCTCGAGTTGTATCTCAAGATCGCTGTAAATGGAGAAGTTTGATGCGACAACAGTAAGTAAAAATATCTGGTAGTTTGTATTTCTTTTTGGAGCTAACCTCTGAATCTCAGACAACAGCTTAGTGATATGTATGTATGTAATGTTTAAAAGTGTTATCCACCAACATTCAAGGAGCCACAATATTAAAGAAAAGAACTTTAACTTTCATATTACAAGTACATTACTTTCAGCAGTCAGATTTTGGCACTGTTCTCCATGCGTCATCACCTCAGAAAACTTGAAAATTACATCACTTTGGAGCGGGAAATGAACCAGTGTCTCCTGATTTCCATTCGAGCGTACTACTGTTACACCACTCAGGACTCAAATGAAAATCAGGAAATACAGATTCATTTCCTGCTCCAGGGAGTTGTAATTTTCAAGTTTTCTGGGGAGGTGTTATGTAAAGAACAGTGAACTTATAAGAGCAATACAGTACCAAATTCTGCTGAAAATAATGCACTTGTGAATTTCCCACGTGTTTGTGAAGAACATTTTTGCTTTAATTTTCAGGATAACTTATCTTGTGATGAAATGTGCCTCACTGTTAGTGTTAAGGAGGCAGTTTAGCTTCTGCACGAAAGTTACATGCATGAGGCAGTATTCTGAGAGGTGTGTAAATTGTTTTCAACCCTTCTTGTTCTACCATTGGTGAGTGTGTCAGTAGAAAGCAGTTTCTGCTGTTTTAAAAGACAGAAATATTTTAAGGACCACTGCTTATTATTACCGTGTTTATAAGGAACATTATGGTATGAAGACAAAGTGCCTTTACATTTTTGTATGAACTGCTTTTTTTTTTTTGTGTGTGTATGTTATAATTGTCTTATATGCTGCTGCCTTAAAAGGTAAAACAACTGATTTGTTATATAATGAAAACTAGTATTTTTTGTGTGTGGATGTGTTTTCATTTTGCAATGTTTCATATGCTTCTGATGTCAGAAGCTGCTACTGAAGTGGAGTAGTCATAAAATGCTTCTAAAAGCAATTTTGGCATTTTTTTAATGATGCGATTTGTGTTACTTTGCTATATTGTTTATGTATCAGCACAAAAAGTAACATATCTTTTTCTCAGTATAATAGCAGCCATTGGTTTGATGGAAAACAATTCTATTGTATTAGTAGCAAGTATGCTGATTTCTCCTCTAATGGTAGGTTAAATGCTACTATCTGTGTTTTTCTCTCTTTCGTTGCTTCAGTAATAACTTGTGAGATGTATGCGTTATGATTTGTCACAATCATTTTCTCATAAATCACAATTTCCTATAAGAATGTCAGAAACATTCTTAATAGGTTTTTAAGTAAAAATGTGTTAAATCAAAACTAACAAATAATTTCATAAGAATATGAGCAGAACGCACCTTCTTCTTGCTCTATTCATTTTCCCACATTTATAGCATGTTACTTCCTCCGTCTGTCCATTCGTTTTTATGTTAGCAGGGAGGGACAGGCGTTCATACATTTATTAGTAAATATATACTTGGTATATATATTTACTAATAATATATGCACATTGGAGGGTGTTTTTCAGTCGCTGAGCTGGGAAAACAAGGGGATAAAGATTAATGGAGATTATCTAACCCACCTTCGTTTTGCTGATGACGTCGTCATTTTTGCAACTACCCCATCAGAGCTGCAGAGTATGATCCAGGAACTTGCTGACAAGAGTAAAGAAGTGGGATTAAAAATGAACTTTCAGAAGACAAAAGTGATATTCAATGCTTTTACAAGAAATGAAGATTTATCGATTGATGGAGAAAAGCTGGAGATAACAGACACGTACGTTTATCTTGGACAGCAGATATCAAGTGAGGGTCACATTGATGAAGAAATTAATCGGCGTACAAAACTTGCCTGGAGAGCTTTTGGAAGAAACAGCATAATTTTCAAGAGCAATATGCCATTATGTCTTAAAAGAAAAGTGTTTGATCAATGCATCCTTCCAGTGCTTACGTATGGTGCAGAGACGTGGACCTTAACTAAAAGAGACATACAAAGGCTGCAGACAACTCAAAGAAGCATGGAGAGGTGCATGCTTGGTGTAACCAGGAGAGATAAGAAGAGGAACTCGTGGATCCGAAAAATGACAAGAGTGGAAGACATCATGATCCGAGTTAAATCCCTGAAATGGCAATGGGCTGGACATACTGCCAGAAGGACAGATCATCGATGGACAGCCGAAATTTTAGATTGGATTCCAAGGGACAGGAAAAGACCCAGAAGAAGACCACATGGGAGATGGGTGGATGAAATTCGAAAGTATGCAGGGGTGACATGGAGGAGACTGGCACAAGACAGACCGTTGTGGAGGAAACTTGGGGAGACCTTCATCCAGCAGTGGATTGATAATGGTTGACAATGATGATGATGTTGATGATATACTTGGTCAATTTTTTGATTATGATATTTATTATGTTAATCCAAATTATCAAGTATATATTTACTAATTAATGTATGAAAGCCTGTCTCTCCCCGATAACAAAAACGGACGGACAGTCAGAGGAAGTAACATGTTTTAATTGTGGGAAAATGAATAGATCAAGAAGAAGATAAATTATGCTCCTATTCTTACAAGATTATTTGCTTAATTCACTTTCTCAAGGTATATTTTGCATGTTAAAGATATAACGTAGCTGCTCATTTTAAGTTCGTTGCATTTTATTAATGTTCTTTTAACTGTGTCAAAACTTCCCCATACTGGATGAAAATTGATACATATTGTTTAAGCGCATGTTAAGGTGCTAACCTGTCAAAACAAAATGGAAATGCTCATTTAAAAAAATTCAACATGTCTGTGCTGCAAAGTACATTGAGTAAAAAGAAAAATCTAGTACAGAACTGTTATTGTGAAATGTTTGCATCTAAATATAAATGTTACAAGCAGTGTGCATAATCAAGGCATTTTATATGGTTTCTAGGCATCCTATGTAATGACTAAGTGGCTTTGGACAAAATACAAGATAAATTAATTTTGCCTTTGCATTTTATACATTGCTTTGGAAATGCATTCAAAACCTAGGCATTACAAACAATGCTGATAATTTTTTTGGTGGAGTATTAGTCAAAACCAATTCACTTCATTAAATGTGGTTACTTTTTAACAAATATTGGGTTGGCTAAAAAGTCACTGCGTTTTTTACACATAGATGGCATAACATGTCTTGAAATGTAACGAACGTCATTTGAAACCGCAAGTTTATTTTGTAACGTGGCAGCTGACAGTTCAAGCTTGTTTGAGGAACAGAAAGTTCATGGTTTCATTTAACAGTGTTTGTTTGGCGTTGATTTCAAAATGGACAATCAAAAGGAACATTTTCGTCATGTTTTGCTGTATTACTTCTGAAAAGGAAAAAATGCTGTGAAAGCTCATAAAAAAATTATGTAATGTGTTTATGGTGAAGATGCCTTAAAACTGCGGCAGTGTCAGAATTGATTTGCAAAATTTTGATCTGAAGATTTTGACGTCAAAGATGCACCACACTCAGGAAGGCCAATCATAGCTGATGACGACAAAATAAAGGCATTGATCGAATCCAATCGGCATTTAACGACACAAGAAATTTCTGAGAATCTGAACATATCAAAATCGAGCGTTGAAAACCATTTAAAGCAACTGGGATACGTTAGTAAGCTCGATATGTGGGTATCACATGAGTTCAAAGAAATTCATCTCACTAAGCGTGTTGACATCCGTGATTCACTCTTGAAACGTGAAGAAAACGATCCATTTTTGAAATGTATGATAACAAGCGATGAAAAATGGCTCATTTACAACAACGTCAAATGAAAAAGATTTGTGGAGCAAGCGTGATGAACCTGCTCAAAGCATTTCAAAAGCAGATATGCACCAAAGGAAGGTTATGAAGTCAGTCTGGTGGGATTTCAAAAGTATTGTGTATTTTGTGTTGTTTCCAAGGAACCAAGTCATTAATTTGGATGTGTACTGTTGTCAGCTGGATAAATTAAGTGATGCAGTCAAACAGAAGCGTCCAGAATTGGTGAATCTCAAAGGTGTTTTGCTTCACCATGATAACACAAGACGCTGCCTCGGTGGCGCAGTGGTCTAAGGCGTTGGCCTCTGATCATTCGTCCGTAAGAGGTCCGGGTTCGAATCCCGGTCAGGCATGGATGTTGTGTTTGTCTTACGGCACTGACTCTCTCCCTTCCCTGGAACCAGTGACCCTAAATTAGGGACGGCCGACTGCTTATAGCCCATTGAGTTGCTCACGGTGGTCGTTAAACCTCCAATCAAAAAAAAAAACACAAGACCACATGCAAATTTTTCCACTCGTCAAAAATTGTTTTAGCTTGGATGGGATGTCTTACCACATCCACTATATTCACCAGACTTGGCACCATCAGACTGCCATTTGTTTCATTCATTGCAAAATGCCTTGAATGGTAAACTCTTCACTGCTGATGAGGCTATCAAATTGTTCTTGGAACTGTTTTTGCTGAAAAAAACCAAAAACGTTTTTGAGTGTAGAATCATGAACTTGTCTGCGAGATGGCAGAAGATCATCAAACAAAATGGACGATATGTTGTTGACTAAAATTTTCGTTTCCCATTCAAAATTCGCCTTTCATTTACACAGGAAAACCACGCAATTACTTTTTGGCCAACCCAATAAATAAAATCCTTTAAAATAGCATATTGAAGTTTTAGATGTTTAAAAATTATGAGTCTGACAAAAAAAAAAAAAAAAAAAAAAGAAACAAGAAAAATATTAAAAACTGCTCTTGATAAGTGCATTTAATTTGTTACAGCAAGCTGAGCTAAAATGGCACCTGGAATTACATAGTACCTTTTTTCTTACATAAAAACATTTCATTTTGTGGCACTTGTTCATGCACTTCAAAAATTCTTGGCCAGTACCTGCTCATGACCTTAGTAAGATTTCCTTGCTGACAGGAATGTCTTCCAAAGCAATTAAGTTTTTCCTGCATAATGAAAACTGTAATCTCACATATTGCCTAAAACTTGTTATAGAAAATGCTTTGGCAGTGTATGAAGTGCTATCTTTTTAACACTTTGCCTGGTAGTTTTAAGATTGTATAGAAAGCCTAAGCCTGTAGAATACCAGATTACACACACATTGCTGGTAATATGTATATTTTAATAATGCTTTTAAATTCTGCTACTTCTATTATTTCGATACTACATAATGTAATATTCATGTGCCACTTTCCTATCTGAATTTCACTGAATTTCAAAGCAGTTTATTTCAACTTATTGCAAGAATAAGAGGAGCATGCAGTATGTAGCAAAAGAAGACATAATTTGTAGATGTGATACAAATCCATAATTTAAAAAATGAAAACTGTTAGTAACTCATAAGAACTTTTAAATTAAGTCCAATCAGTTATTATAACATGCTAGCATTCTGATAATATCTTAGTCTTCAGTTTAGTTGAGAAATAATACTCTAAATACTCTGGGGGATGTAGAAAAGAAGTGGGAATGTTTTAAGAACCATGTTGTCACTGCTGCTGTAGAGGTCTGTGGCACAACAATGGTAGGTAACAATAGAGGTGATGCTTGGTGGAATAGTGAGATTGAAGAGGCAGTAAAGAGAAAGAAGGAAATCTATTTGGGGATGTTGCAAGGCAGAGTTTCTGTGGATGAATATCACTGTAAGAAGCGTGAAGTTGCTAAGTTTGTTTGCCAGAGTAAGGCAAAAGATAGGAAGGAGAAGATGGAAAGGCATGAATTGCCTTTTTGGAAAGATAGAAAGTCCTTCTGGAAGTACATGAGACTCAGGAAAAATAGGGGAAACAAAGTTGTAAGTTGTGTGAAGAATATGGTTGGGGAAATGATATGGGAGCCCAATGAGTTAAGTGAAAGATGGGGCGAATACTTCTGTGAGTTATTAGATCAGGAAAGCAAAGATGATTCTGAGACAGATGCAGATGATGTCACAATGAGGGATGGAAGCACAGGAGGGATCTCAAGAGAAGAGGTGTGTAAAGCTCTAAAATCTCTTCAGAATGGTAAGGCTCCGGAAGTTGATGGCATAACTGCCGAGATGTTTAAATATGGTGGTGACTGTAATTGACTGGTTAACTGAAATTTTCCAGTTGTGCTGGGAGTTAGGAATGGTTCCTCGGGATTGAAAGGATGCTATCATTGTTCCCTTGTATAAGGGAAAAGGAGATCAGACTGACTGCAAGAACTACCACGGTATTAGCCTACTGAGTGTGCCAGGGAAAGTGTTTAGTAAGGTTGTTATTGAAAAAGTATGGGATCTTACATAAGAGAAAGTGTGGGATGTTCACGGTGGTTTTATGCCTAGTAAAGGCTGCACTAACCAAATTTTTGCATTACACATGATGATTGAAAAGTATCTGGCTGTTGGTAAGAAAGTTTTTGCTGCCTTCATAGATTAAGAGAAAGCTTACGACCGAGTAAATAGGACACTTTTGGGGAAGGTATTGAATGAATATGGTGTAACTGGGAATCAACTTAACAGTGTGAAAGCCATGTATGCTGGCAGTAGAGCTTGTGTACAAATGAATGGTGTTCTATCAAAATGGTTTTCTATTGGTGCAGGAGTCAGACAAGGTTGTGTAATGTCACCATGGCTGTTTAAAACATTTATGGATGCATGCATGCGTGATGCCAAAATAGATAATACTGGTTTATGTCTTGGTGATATCCGTGTGTGCAAATTGCTGTATGCTGATGGCACTGTCCTGTTGGCAGAGAGCAAAAGTGAGTTGGAGAGTATGTTGTCCCGTATGTACGAAGTTTGCATGAAATTCAAATTGAGTATAAATAAGGGAAAATCCAAAGTTAGGGGTTTTGAGAGAGAAACTGGTAGCACTGAATGCAATATAAGTCTAAATGACACAGTAATTGACCAGGTGAGCGAGTTTGCGTATTTAGGAAGCATGTTTGACAGAATGAACAAATTGGATGGTGAAATTAGTAGGCGAGTGAATTCTTCATTGAAAGTTATGGTGGCTCTGGGAGGTTTTCACAGGAATTATGGGTTCTCAAAAGAGTCCCACATGGCTGTGTATGAAAGTGTAATACTGTAGTTCCTACTCTGATGTATGGCAGTAAAACCTGGGTACTACAGAAGAAACACAGAAGTCATTTGTGTGCTGGAGAAATGTGTTGCTTAGGGGGTTTCTGTCAAGACACGTTCTGATTGTGTGAGCAATGAAGATGTGTTGCAGTTGTGTGATGTGAAGCAAAATGTTGTTAGCAAGGTAGAGACTAATAGGCTTCAGTGGTTTGGCCATGTTGAAAGAATTAGTGATGAGATGCTTACTAAGAAAATCTTTTTAGCCCAAGTAGCAAGAAGGAAAGGCAAAGGAAGGCCAAGGACGTCATGGGATGATCAGATTCAGGAGTGTCTGCATGAGAAAAAGATTATGAGTATGAAGTATAGAAGATCTTGTGTACAATGTGTGATGGATGTGAGTGAAGCCCAAGTTGTATGTCAAGATCGCTGTTAATGGAGAAGTTTGATACAGCAACAGTAAGTAAAAATTATCTGGTAGTTTATATTTCTTGTTAGAGCTAACCTCTGTATCTCAGAGAACAGCTTAGGGATTATGTATGTATGTATGTATGATACTCTCCCCTGAAAATGCCAACTTTTTTGACATTTATCAAGGCAGCACAAGAGCAGTGCTAAATTGAACCTTGATTCCATCCTATGCATTAGTATTTCATGACTTGAGAGTGAGAACAGCTCCAAAAACTGTTCTCACTCTCCAAAACTGTTCTCATCTAACTGGAGAGTGAGAACAGCTCCAAAAACATGTTTAGTACATAGAGCACATCGACCTTAAACAAAGTGGAGGTTAGTTCTGAAAGATGTTTGCATGGCGAACGAAAAGCCTAAACCATATATTAAAGTAACTTGTACAGAAAACTAGCGGATAATGCTTACCTTGGCATTCCTTTCTAGCGACGGGGACATTTCACGCACGTGTTTTCCGGTCCCCGTCGCTAGAAAGGAATGCCAAGGTAAGCATTATCCGCTAGTTTTCTGTACAAGTTATTTTGAAATATCGCACGTAAAAGAGAATAGTACAACAATTAGAGCTATATAATAGTCAGAATTAGAACTACTAAGTGGAATCATATAGTAAAGGTTGCTGACGGGAGACCTGACCACGGGAAGTTCAGTTTTAGCATTTGTTTTTTATCTATTCATTTTTAGTAGTACATATGAAAAGTGAATTTTATAACAATATGCCTGTAAAATATAAGTGTTAGATACCTTATGTAAAAAAATCAACTAATACTGTATATGAGAAAATTAATGGTAACTTTATAAATAAAAATGCTATACAGGTGTGTTGCTAGTAAAGGTATATTGAACATGACGTTGGCAGTAGTGTATTTAAAGAAATTGTGAATGAGTACAAAATGTGTAAATGAGTTTATAAACACTTAGGTTTTAATTAAAATTGTGAATTTTTTTCTGAAGCAATATTTTATTTGTAAACATTAGTAATATAATAAAAACTATTATATTAGGGTTTTATTATATTATTATTTTGCTGTATTTAAGCGTATTTTTTATGCTGTCATTTATAACTTAATTTCGATGGCTACATACATATTTAGTGGTATGCATTACTCTTCAAAGGATATTTAGTTGTGTGTGATACTCATTAAAGTGTCAAAATGCATGAAGCCCTGAATAAATTTACAGGAATTCACATAAAAAATCTTATGAAATATATTTTTTAAAGATATGTTGACCTTTGTGTTTGGTGATGATGTGCCTGCCATGTTATAGATGCCAAAAATGTCTTGAGGGGTTGTGGCAGGTGGATTTGTGATTTCATTACCCCAATACTGCTTTTCCTATAGGATCTTTTAAGTTCACTGACAGTGATGTTTCACAATCCTCACAGTTGATAAGTGGCTACTGTGCATGGCATTTTACAGCAAATTTAAACACAAAGCCATTAATAACGACTATTACTTACTGCTTTAAAAGAGTGAAAAACCAAAAAAATTGGGAGCATCATTCTGTTGTTCATTTGAGGTGACTCATTTTAGTATCCCTTGTGTGATCCTATACTATTCTCAAAAACCTTCTAACATGATGATTAATTTTGACTACATCTGTCAACTCATTTTTGGACTGTCTTTCTCTTAAAGACAGGACTGAAAAAGTTATGCCAACTAACCCCAATTCTTAGGGAGGAAAACTAAAAAGTATGAATGCAGGCAGAGCCACAATCAATTATTGTGATGAAAAGACATTGAATCAGAACATGGAACCTAGGGCTACTACAGAAATGAAATTGAAGGCAAGCTGGATTGTGGACCAGCAATCCAAAAGTAAGTTCCATCTCTTTTGAAACCTGTAAATATTGTGGTAAAAAAGTACGTTCGAATCTATCAAAAACGAAACAAAAAAACCCTTCAATATTAAGTAAAGCACAAGACTAGCACCATGTCTTAGCAATTAAAGGAAAAAGATAAAAAGCTCCTTGAAATGATTTAAGGTTGTCTTTCTTATTTTTTTTTAAGGAATTCAAAAACACATTGAGAAATAATTCACTTTAAATAACAGAATCAGGCATTACAAACAGTGACATGCAACGTGACTATATGCAATGTCTTCATTGACTGATGTTGAACATCTTCTATCCAGATTTTCAATCTTGTCCCATAGCAAAAGGGTTAGATGGGGTAAAGAGCTACCTGTATAAAAGTTGGCTAGGCTTTGCTAAACATAGAAGTGAACTCCCAGGCTATGAGTTTGTGTTTTACTCCTGCATGACATGTTCTGTGTAAGCTATCTTACAGTAGTTGTGTGCCATGCATTATTAGAATACATTAGCAAATTAAAATGAGTGATACTTTTTGTGTTGAGTGTGAAGATTTTTCAGTGAATTAAAATGAGTGGAACTGCTTCTCAAACTTGATTGATATGGAGATAAATTTAAAATTATGCACAGTGTTAAGACATCAATCAACAGTTATGAAACTTACAACTGAACACAAGGAAAAGGACTGATAATATACTTGGTGGTTTAATGTAAGAAATTATGAAAATTATTTATGGTTAATTGGACTTAGGGTTTCAAACAAACTGTACTCACAGTCCATATTCTTATTTAATCACAGAATTCTGGGACTTTTCCAAGATTTCAAAAAAATTTTTTTTTAGGACATGCGATCCAAATACTCCTACTCAAAATATAGTGAAATCACAAGTCTGTGTATCATGTAACCTACAACAAACAACTCCTACAGGCTTTAGCAAACTTAATACAAATTTTGAGACTGATGCTTGCTGCACCTAATAAAACTTACAATCACAGATAAAAACTGAAAATGCCAAAGCTGTCATTTAAAATGTAATCAGGTTTAATTTCTACAAAAATGTTATGTATACCAGCCTACAATGATTTTGAAACAAATTTGTTTCTTCTTTGGCTTTAATTCAATTATTGAAGCAAGTTATAGAACAAAAAATACAAAACTCAAAAATATATAGATATGAAATCTTTAGTTAGACCATAAATGTGCCGTTACTGTTCAAATGCTTTTACGTACCACAATCAGTATGTAAATTAATATTGTTTATCTATAATAATGAAATGAAGTGTGTGTGTGTGTGTGTCCTTCTCGATACAAAAAAACCCTACTCAACCTAGAAACCCGAAATTTTGCACGAAGGCTACTACATACCGACGATGTGCACCTCAGACTTAGATTTTCAAATTTTTGAGTTTTAGGTATTTCAAAAAATAAAAAATGTGGTACCCAATTTCCTGTGTATCATTCCGCTTTGTTTACAAACAACCTGATCACACGCAACATGAAGAAAAGTAGTTCACGATAAATTTTGCACATTTCTTTTTTAGAATTTTGTTATAATAGATGCCTTAATGACTATTTTTTTTACTAAATGCATTTTACAAAGGAAATATATAAAATAAAAGTACTACATTTTTGAATTTTTTTTTATCCAGAGCTAGCATATTCTTTAAGTGAAGCTATTTCAAACTTTTGTTCTGGAAGTCAAGTGGCTAAGACTGGCTCCTCATTTTTTACTCTTTCCAACCGTAGGTTGAAGAAGCGTATATGCTCCAGCTTTTTCCATCCGTCTGCCTGTCCGTCGGCACGATAACTCGCATAAAAACGATTCGATTTCGATGAAATTTTAGTATGTGGTAGGGGACTACCTGGGGACAAACCCTATTGAAAATGGACGAAATGGGGTCAAAGGTCACGGCATAGGAGCGGGATTCATTCCATTGCCCTTATGCATCATAACTTGCGTAAATACGGTTCGATGTTGATGAAATTTTAGTATATTGTAGGGGACCACCTGGGAATGAACCCTATTGAAAATGGGTGAAGTGGGGTCAAAGGTCAGGACATAGGAGCGTGATGCATTCCATTGCCCTCATGCGTCATAACGTGCATAAAAATGGTTTGATTTCGATGAAATTTTAGTATGTGGTAGGGAACCACCTGGGGATGGACCCTATTGAAAATGGACGAAATGGGGTCAAAGGTCAGGGCATAGGATCGGGATCAATTCCATCGCCTTTATCCCATGCTATTAAAGGAGCAATTCTTGTATGTATGTAAATTTTATTTTGAAAACGGCTCTAAGGATTTTGATGAAAGTCGTTAACCTACCATTTTCTGGTACTAAAAATTGATTTAGCTTGATCTCAACTTTAGGAAAATTCGTATAGTGCGTTGAATAACCACCCTGAATCACCACATTTTTAGTGTCATGGCGTTGTCCCATTAATGTTGCCCATGCTTAGAAATCTTATGACGTCACAATCTCGAGTTTGAGATGTTGGCGGGCGGTCACGCCATCTGTCTCATTACGTCACGCGTTGTGTGCGGATCCTATTAAAGTTTTATGACGTCACACTCTTTCGAGCAGATAGTTGCGATTCCCATCTGCCTCATTACGTCACGCGTTGTGTGCGTATGCCCGTCCGCACGATAACTCTCGTAAAAATCGTTCGATTTTGATGAACTTTTAGTATGTGGAAGGGGAACACCTGGGAAGGAACCCTATTGAAAGTGAATGAAATAGGGTCAAATGTCAGGACATAGGAGCGGTATCCATTCCACTGCTCTTATGCGTCATAACTAACGTGAAAGAGGTTCGATTTCGATTAAATTTTAGTATGTGGTAGGGGACCACCTGAGGACAAACCCTATTGAAAACGGGCGAAATGGGGTCACAAGTCAGGACATAGGAGCGCAATCGCTTTCATCGCCATTATGCGTCATAACTTACGTAAAAAGTCTTTGATTTGGATGAAATGTTAGTATGTTGTAGGGGCCTGCCTGGAGACGAATACTATTGAAAATGGGCGAAATGGGGTCAAAGGTTAGGACACAGGAGCGGGATCTATTCCATAGCCCTTATGCATCATAACTTATGTAAAAATGCTTCCATTGCGACAAAACTTTATCATGTTATTTCGGAGGTATACTGAACCGGTTCTGTTGAGTATCATCAAAATGGGATCAAAGGTCAGGGCACAGGATCGAGATTTATTCCACAGCCATTATCCTCATAACTTGATTGATAACTTGAGTAATGATTTCTGGTATGTTGGAAAGCGTATTATAATCAATGCATTGCATGATTTTACTAACTTGTTTGATAGTATTTATTCAGATTTTACAAATTCTGCCAATGTGGAATTGTCCTCAACGGTTCAAAATGGCCCCAGCTGTCTCTCCCCACAACTTGCCCGATCTTTCATTACGACATTCATCCCCACTCCATACAAACTCCTGAACTGAGGAAAGTTTTCCCAAGGGAATTCCTTTTCCAATTATACCCCTTCCCCTGCGCAATTAAGCCACATATTTTTTTAAAAACCAAAGGGCTGTAAATTATTATTTTTTTAAATCTGCATATTATCCACATTGGCGTACAATCTGCGGAATCTGCAGATTATACTTCTAAAATTACGATAAATCAGGACATACAACTGCTGTTCATAAGTTACAACACAAGAAAAATCTTGAATTGCAAAACATTGTGTAGGAACAACAAAAACTGGGAATAGATAAGATTCCAGAACCTGTAAGAGAATTTTAGAACATTTCCATTACTTTTCCAGGACAACATGGGATTCATGGATTTTTCCAGGACAAGAACAAACTTTGCATATACTGTTGACCATGTTTTCCTCTGAAACTGAAACTGGCCCTTGGAATAAAACCAAGTACCTAAAATATCATTGCTACTAATAACTTTTTACTGATAGAAAAAATATTTTCCCATAATTTTTACTGATAGAAAAAATATTTTCCCAAAGATGCTCAGCAATCACATCTAGAAGAGAACATTTGCACAGTATGTTGATCCATGTAATTATAGATGAAGAGAGGAATATTCTCCAAGCCCAATGAGGTAAAGAGAGGGAAATGGCTTTGTCATGTGACACTAGGATACTGCCTAAAAATGGGAGGGAGAATAGATAGGCCAAGTAAAAGATGCATGGTTGATGTGAGTGAGAACATGGCTTACCATGAACTAATTGAAATTTTGGCCTTGGACTGGAAGGAATGGAGAAAAGACCTGGCTGAAATGTAACTCAAGGAAACCAACTTTTGAATGGAAATCCTGCTGAAGAAGAAGAAGAAAAATATTTTCCATCAAGTAATAAAAGTACACAAATAAAATATTATTTCCGTTACTTAGTAACTCAAAAACTAAGTTGTAGTTTTAAAAGTATTAGTACTTGCTGACATAGAGGGAGTGAGGTTACAATGGAGATAGCTCAGATCTCAAACCTAGGATATGCCACTGGTAAGGTGTTATGTACAACATAAAACATAGCTATGAACTTTCTCACATTGGAGAGACAGATCATCACCTGAAAATTTGTAGTGGAACACAAAGCAAAACCATGTCTAATGAAAACCAGATTAGATTGACATGTAAGACAAACTGGTCACAAAATGATCTGGTATTCCCTTAAATTTACTTGGCATCAACAAGACTTCATAAATAAAAAGAAAGTTAAAAGTGGCACTCAACTATCCATTTCATATGATTGTATTTTTACCAGAGTGCGGTATCAAGTGGTTAACTGTAACCGGCAGCAAATTTTAGTGCTAATAGCCAGATGAAGAAGACAACTCGTCTTCAAAAATTAACAAATAAAAGGACTGTACCCTTGTCTAAAGCCTATTGAAACACTGAAACTGACTGTAAATGTCAGTTTTTACTAATACCTTTGATTAATTCATTTCTCACAAAGTCGAATCTCTTGTGTATATGCCAGTTTTGAATTTGTGAGTTAGGAGATGAAACAGCTTCCACCATATGCCATCATATAAAAAAAAATGTATTAGCACACATAACCATGAAAACAGGAAACTTGCTGCAAAGCACAAACCATAATACACAGCAGAGTAAAAAAATTAAAAAAAATTAATAAAGCTGTATATAATTATTAGAACTAAGAGATTCTAATCATGAAAAAATATGCATGCTATAGTTGAATGTACAGCAGTGAAATAGTTGGATT
Source organism: Macrothele yani (assembly GCA_039090855.1). Classification (NCBI taxonomy): domain Eukaryota; kingdom Metazoa; phylum Arthropoda; class Arachnida; order Araneae; family Macrothelidae; genus Macrothele; species Macrothele yani. Next base: position 31,923,001 of record CM077025.1, read on the forward strand.
CATATTTTACCTTCTAGTACAGTGAGGCAGTTAGATGAAAATCTCACTTTAAATGAATGATTTAATCTCACGTAAAATGCATGTTTTTCCATTCTCAGCAGAGCTTAAAAAATACCATGCCCAAGATGCGTGGGGCATGTAAATTATTGGCATGGGCAGGTAAGTAAAAAAAATCTAGTTGCCCGGTCCGAGTTACTAAATACTACAAGAAAAATGACAGTTGTTGCATGTCATGTTTCATTTCACTGGTAATCAACAGAAGTTCTATTATTTCTATGGAGTGCCAAGAACAGAAGAATATAACTTCTTAATTATATCATACTCTAGTTCCAAGAATTGGAACCATATGTAGTTTTGCTCCAAATATTGTTTATAGTCAGCAATGTGATGCATGCCTCTGATAGAAATAGCTTCCGGTGTTTAGAGACAAAGGGAAAATCTTTGGAACATGACAGAATTCCTAAATTTCTCAAATACCAATATCAGTATTGTCATTTTAAAACTAGAGATACACACTTTTGTGCATTGAACATTTTGAATAAAGATCCTTAAAATGGGAATGCAAAACATGTAAAACAAGTTCATATTTTTTAACTTAAAAAAACTGAGTTCTGATTTGTTATCTTAAATGATAAATTTTCCTGGTTGTCCAGTTTTACTACTTGGTCAGGTAAATAATTTCTGCACACGCTCATTTGGGCATGCAATTTTTCAGATATTTTTCAAGCCCTGCTCAGTCACTTTTTTGCTATATCAAGAAACAAAAAAAAAAAAACAAAAAAAAAAAAAAAAAAACAGGCATTTTCCCTTTTATTTCAAAAGAAATTGAAGTTCAAAATCGAACTCTCTGCCATTATCTTTTGTTACCCATGAACTTGTTCTCTCTCAAAAGTACCATTTTTTGAACTTAATTTTGCTTTAAACAAAACTAAAAATGTTTGTTCTATTTCTTAATGTTTCAAGAAGGGATGAAGAAGTGAAAAACCATGCGTTAAGCAAAATTAAATGAAAAAAATTGGTAATGGCATTGCTCACTCTGCCTTGAAAGCAATTTTGCAGGTCACAGGAAAAGCACCAATTCCTTTACAGACAGATTAAGTACCAATTTTGAATTTCATTTTGCTTAAATAAAGGGGGAAAGGCACAAATGCTTGCTGAGTTGATAATTTTTGAAGAGACTTACAAATAGAAAAATATGCATTTTATAGAAAAAAATTCCTAAAAAATACAGTCACTTTATTTCACTATTACTGTAAAAATAAAAAATAAGGAACATACATGATCAGAAAAATATTAAAAATGAAGAATATAATCAGGAAATGTAATAATTTAGCATAACTTTGCAAGAGAAATTCGAAATGCAGAAAACAATAGAACATTCTAAGTCTTGCTGGAACTCTGACCTATGACTTTTTCCTCATTTTGCAACCTTTCCATGACTTCTGTGATTTAATAGACACCCTAAAAATTTAAAGCAAAAAAAAAAAAAAAAAAAAAATGTTTAAAATAAAATGAGATTATAAATAATACATTTTTCAAACTTTTTTTCTAAATTTACAAACAAAGAAACCGTCAGCAGAATCTGCTAATAAATTGGAAACTATTCATGTTATTGCAGGCACACATCAAAATAATGGAAACTATTACTGTTTGTGGAGAACTTTTAATTAATAAGCTGTGGGTCCACCTTGGGCTTTCAGAACAGAAGCAATGTGACTTGGAATACACTTAACACAAGTCATGCATGTAGGATAATGCAATTTAGGACCATTCTGTTCTTGTAAAATATGTTCCAACAGTGACAGTGATGTTGGAGGTGGAAAGTGTGATCTGAACTTTTGCTCCAGTTATTCCTATAAATATTCAATAATATTGAAGTGTGGAAATTAAGTTGGCCAGGGTGCTGCTATACCTCATCCTCATGCTTTGCAAACTATAACTTGACACATTTTGCGCAATGCACAAGTGCATTATCTGCTCAAAACCAGAGACTGTCATTAGGGAACAATGCCTGCAACATTGGTTGGAGAAGAATGTATTTGCCGCCCCAGTGGCGCAGTGGTCTAAGTGATGGCTTCTGATCATTCGTCAGAAAGGGGTCCTTGTTTGAATCTCAGTGGTCTAAGTGGTGGCCTCTGATCATTCGTCCAAAAGGGGTCCTTGTTCAAATCCCAGTGGTCTAAGCGATGGCCTCTGATCATTCGTCTGAAAGGGGTCCTTGATCGAATCCCGGTGAGGCATGAATGTTGTGTTTGTCTTACGGCACAGGCTCCCTCTTGTCCCTTGAACCATTGACCCTAAATTAGGGATGGGCAACTGCTTATAGCCCATTGAGTTGCTCACAGTAGTCGTTAAACCTCCAATCCAAAAAAAAAAAAAAAAAGAAAGAAAAGAAGAATGGTTTTTTATGTTGCAGATGTGACATGACTCTGCAGAATAGCCAATGGCCATAAGGAATGCCATGATATGGCACCCCACAGCATCACGGATCCACCTCAATGCTTCGCAGTTAGAACCATATGGCTGGGATGGTACTTTTCTGCATGTACTCTCTACCATTGGTGGAAAACAATGTAAAGCATGATTCATCAGATGACACATTGCCAGTCAATGTGAAGCATGATTCATCAGACCAGATGACACATTGCCAGTCTTTGGTATCCCAGTTTTTATGTACTTTGCACTACCTATTACGTTTTATTGCATTCCTATTTGTAATCCTGCCTAACTGTTATGATGGAAACGAAATCATTCTGGCTGGTGTTCAACTCTGCTGCTGTTTGCTGTGCCATGATCTTGTTCTTCCGTTATACAATCCATGCTACATATCTGGCATCGTCATATGGTGTCCACATGCATATCCTTTTTGGCAGGTATTCATAATCTTCAATATAGTTCCTCGTAAATATAGTGTTACTAAATTAATAGTCAAAATACTGTTTCGCTAAAATTATACTTTACTATAAGCTGTCATAGCCCTATGGACTTCAATGCTATCCATACATTCATACATACATATCACTGGGCTGTTCTCTGAGATTCAGAGGTTAGCTCCACAAAGAAATACAAACTACCAGATAATTTTTACTTACTGTTGCCGTATCAAACTTCTCCATTTACAGCGATCTTGAAATACAACTTGGGCTTCACTCACATCCATCAAACACCTTACACAAGACCTTTTGTGCTTTTTATCATGCAGACATTCCTCAATCTGGTCCTCCCATGACTTCCTTGGACTTCCTCTACCTCTCTTTCCTGCCACTTGGGCTGAAAACATTCTCTTAGTCAGCATCTCATCACTCATTCTTTCAGCATGGCCAAACCACCAAAGCATATTAGTGGCCACCTTGCTAACAACATTTTGCTTCATGTTACACAACTGCAACACATCTTCATTCCTCACACAATCAGAACGGGCCTTGCCACAAACCCCTTTTAAGTAACACATTTCTCCAGCACACAAACGACTCCTATGTTTCTTCTGTAGTACCCATGTTTCACTGCCATACATCAGAGTAGGAACAATTACACTTTCATACGCAGCCATGTGGGACTCTCTTGAGAACCCATCATTCCTGTGAAAACCTCCTAAAGCAGCCATGACCTTTAATGAAGAATTCACTCGCCTACTAATTTCACCATCCAATTTGTTCTCTCTGTCAAACATGCTTCCTAAATACACAAACTCATTCACCTGGACAATCACTGTGCCATTTAGACTATTATTACATTTAGTCAGTGGCGGCTCGTGGCAACTGAAACAGGTGGGGCCAGTAGCCGAAGTCAAACAATGAAATAAAAAAAACTGTCATTAATAGTCCAACAATTCAGACCCCCCCCCCAACCCCAAGATTCCCTTACTCTGCCTCTGTTTACCCCCTTGACTCAATAATGCCCAAATCAGGCAGGGATGTGTCAACTATTGTATTGCACACGAAAAAAAAAAAAAAATCCTAGAATAGAATGCATAACTATTAACAGAAAAATGTTAAAACTCCTTAAATAAAATTTTTACCTTAAAACATATGAGCATTAATTTATGTTAGTTGTGCTTTGTGTTTCCTCAGATTTCTCAACTGAGGAATAATTGCAGGATTCACTGGATAAAAAAAGTAATGAAAAAATAATAACTCCAAATATATGCAGGGAGAGAATGTTTCATGAATTTCGTCCCATATAGAATGAGTACCATACTACCATTTGCATTATTTGAAAGGTTTAACCTTTTTTTTTAAAGAACTTGTGAAACCTTAAAACATATATCTACTCATGTGCAAATTATACTTACAAGTTTTCTCATTTATTTATTTATTTTTAACATAGAGTTAAAACTGAAATTAGTTCTGCAACGCGCTTTGTAAACTTCATACTCTTGGAAACTCAAATTCTTGGGCTGATAAGCACCGAGTCTTTTTAAGTGAAGCTTTTCGACTCAAATTCTTGGACTGATGAGCACTGTGTTTTTTTAAGTGAAGCTCAAACTAAAAATTATTGGGGTGATAAGCACTGAGTTTTTTTAAGTGAAGCTTTTCTTCCAGATTTAAAGCAAAGAACGGAGATTTTTAACAAAATATCCACTCCATTCATTGTACTCGACAAGCAAAAAAAAAAAAAAAAGTCACGAAACAAAGGAACAACACATCCCCGAGCGAGACACACACAGAAAAAACAACTAACTGAACTTTGATACGACATTTGAAACCCTCCCGCCACCCTTGAGCTTGATCGGGGTAAGCTTCTCTGTCAACCCACGGCGTTAAGGAAATGTATACTCTCCCGGCCAATCAAATTAGCGCGGGGACAGATAGATCTGGCCCCACAGTTTCTTTTTGCACACGCAGTTAAGACAGTGTTGTATGTAGGTCATCATACTTAATAAGACGGGGAGGAAATCGTCTCCTCTTCGTTTGCATTGTGATGTTACTGGGGCCTGTTGGAGCTGGCCCCAATAACCTCACACTCTGAACGTGATCTCTTTCCTCAGGGAATAGTTTTTCGTTTTTGAAGGAAACTTTTCCCTTAGGTAATGGTTTTTGAAGGGAAAGGTTTATCACCATGTAGTTAGGAGAGAGAATAAGAATCGGGGAAAAAAAATTATTTCTAGAAATAGAAATTTTTAGGTGGGGCCCGGCCCCTCTGGCCCCTAATGACGAACCACCCCTGCATTCAGTACTACCCGTTCCTGTCTCAAAAACCATAACTTTGGTTTTTCCCTTATTTATACTCAATTTGAATTTTATGCAAACTTCGTACATCTGGAACAACATACTCTGCAACTCACTTTTGCTCTCTGCCAACAGGACAGTGTCATCAGCATACAGCAATCTGCACACATGGATAGCACCAAGGCATAAACCAGTATTATCTATTTTGGCATCACGCATGCATGCATCCATAAATATTTTAAACAGCCATAGTGACATTATACAACCATGTCTGACTCCTGCACCAATAGAAAAACATTTTAATGGAACACCATTCATTTCTACATAAGCTCTACTGCCAGCATACATGGCTTTTACACTGTGTAGTAGATTCCCAGTTGCACCATATTCATTCAATACCTTCCACAAAAGTGTCCTATTTACTCTGTTGTAAGCTTTCTCTAAATCTATGAAAGCAGCAAAAACTTTCCTACCAACAGCCAGACACCTTTCAATCATCATGAATGATGCAGAAATTTGGTTAATGCAGCCTTTACCAGGCATAAAACCACTCTGAACATCCCACACTTTCTCTGATGTAAGACCCCATACTTTTTCAATAACGACCTTACCAAACACTTTTCCTGGCACACTCAGTAGGCTAATACCACAATAGTTTTCTGATAACCTTTTCCCTTATACAAGGGAACAATTATAATGCTATCCATGCTGTCATTTAATTCATGTGCAAAATTGTACTTTAACAATTATGAAAGGCAACTTACCTTTATAGGGCTTCCTTCCTTTACATTTCATGCTCGTACTTTCTGAAGCCATGTGTTGCATCTTGTGGGCCGGGGGTCTGGTTCGTCTTCCTATGTGCACGTGTACGCATGTCTGTATCGGTCAATGATATTGGCACTTTACTTGCTGGTCAAATGTTCACATTGATACCACCACTGTCATGCTCTTGAGAGAACATTTATTCAAGAACACTTTCTTAAAAATAACCATGAAAAAACAAAAACAAAACTAACAATGAACACTCCATACATTCTTTGAAACCATAAAAATGCTCTTATGACAACCACTCTCAAATCTTGTGACCTCTCATATCTTTATTAACCCTAACAAACACTCAACTACACAACTTTGAAACTCTGAAAGAACACATAATCTCACTATCAGTGCAAAACACATACAAACTGTTAAATTTTTTCTGTTCCACAATAAATACTTCTATTTACATACGTACAATGCAACATACCCTCAATTTCACGACATTACTGGCACCAATGCACCTCTGCTCAACGTCCTCATATCTTAAATACAATGCATGCAAGATCTTTCAAAAAACACACACTCTCCCCCGCTCGACATGCCTGTCACACTCAGTTCCTAGCGCTTTCAGCACCACACCTTGGCCATTCTCAGGAAACTCCCGTGACCCTATCTCCTCTGCAACCCCAGAGCAAGTGAGTGATCTTGTCGGCTTGTCATCCCATCTCAATTCCTCTGCGATTTCCCTATGGTGTATTTTATACTTTACTGTTTAACTATTAATTTAGGAACATTATATTTACAACTAGCAACATATATAATGTACAACACTTGTATTAATGTATAATAGTTCCTCATGTTTCACCTACTATTTCTGCCGTTCTAGTTACTGAAGCTCTTGCAAGATTCACACAAATGATCATGCCTTTTTTGAGGTCACTGAGATCTGACATTGTTGACAATTGCCCCACAAAAGCTGTTTCACCTGCAATTGTGGCAGTGCTATGTGACAGCTGACATCCCTTTATGTACCCCACATTGTGGCAATGTTGTCCCTGTGATTTGCACATTATGTGTACTCTAGTCACAGTCTCTTTTTCCATTATTTTGATAAACCCTTGTACATCTACATCCTACAACAGTCTAGCTCTTTAGTCAGCAGAGCCTTGCCAACACATATGTACATAGCTCTTCACCCAGTAGCCATTCAAACACAATGATGAGTCCTGCTGTCAGGGCTTTGATGTCAGCTAGTGAATACATCACATACATAAGTCAAGCTGGAGTGTGCTGAGCAGGGGTGTATTTAGAGGGAGGGCCAAGAGGGCCTTGGCCCATTTCAAAAGTATTTCATTACTTTGTTAAAATGTGACTTACATTAGAAAAAATGCTTTAATTTAATATAGATCCACCAACTTACCATAGAAAATAGTGCTTTAATTTTTTTTCTATTTTTCATTAACTTTTATTTTGTCTTGATGGATTTCAAAATCTTCCATTTTTGGTTGGCCGCCCCCGAAAAAAAATAAAATCTATATATGCCCCTGGTGCTGAGGGCCGTTGATTGTAAGACTTGATTCTCTTTATAAATTTGCACATGTTTCTTAACATTTTTTTTTTTTTAGTTATTTGAAATGCCTGGGCTTTGCATCTAGCCTAGATAGCCTAGAATCTATGCCACTGTTTGCAAATAAATTGTTATGGAAATGAGTTTTTTTCTTACCCCCAGCAATGCTTACTTACATTGTCTTTAATCTGAATTAGGAGTCTTCGAATAGGTTGTTTAATTTGTATGAGTCTTAAAGATGCTTGAAAATGTATCTTCACTTCCTTACTAAAGATGGTAGTCATTAAGCATTATGTGCTGTTGGTAAGTGCAGTTTGATCAATCTCTGATGGAAATTAGCAAAGGTTGCTTCTAGGACTTGCCCAGATGTAAGATTTGTGCAGAATTTCCAAGTTTGCTGAAAAAGTCTGATCATAGAGATGTAAGATTTATGCAGAATTTCCAAGTTTGCTGAAAAATTCTGATCATAGAATGCACTTAAACTAGAGTCCTTAGTAGTTCTTCTGATTCCATACATTCATGTAAGTGAATTCTGTTTAATATATATGCATTTTGTATGTTATAAACATATGTGTGTGCTACAGTTTTTCTACATAAATTTCTACATAAAAAATCTTGTTTCAGGGCCCAATTTTAGCTGGCACATTTGGAGCAGTTGTTCAAGACCGCTCCTTGTGGATTTCTGGAGTCAGGACAGAACTTGTTGGCTTATTATTTTGTGTTATTCTTGGTATGTGTTTCAATGGCTTTCACTCATCATTTAATCATGTTATCTGTAATAACAAAATATATTTTGTGTGTGTGTGACAGCTGTAACTTGTCACAAAATTGTAATGGTCATTTCAAAATTTGATGTATTGTTTTTCATTGTTGTCATAGTTGCAGAGGCCCATATCAAGTCAAAGTTCCAAGGTGGGGTTGGGGTGAGGAAGCTGCTAAAGATGAAAATACTTACCCTATTAAGCAAAAATATTTGCCAAATGTTAACATTCAATTTCTATCAGAACCAGGAAGTAGTGAGACAGCTGAAAACTTGTATGCGACCTTGGATATGTATGCACTACCATTGGTACCAGCATGGAAATGTTCTCTTACATGTATCATGAAAAACAAAACAGTTTCCCTTATTTGGATGTTGTTATTCCATTGGTGCTCAGAATTTTTCTTGGCAGTGAATGTACATCACTTTCCTGATGTATGCAATGCTTTATTATGGTCTTGAGTTGGGTAAATTATTTTACCTACGGTTCATGAGGGGTTGAATATACAGGGCATTTGTCAAACTCATCTTCATTACATTGTTTCTGAAAGAGGAAATTCATGGCTGCAAAGTTGTAACAGAAGAAACAAAAAGTTCAAGGAAAGAAACATTTTAGTACATAATGAAAAAATCATTGTAGTTTATAATAGTGATATTATGAACTAATAACAGAGTTTTTCTGTAGTCATGTATTCCAAAGGCATTATTGCTGTTCTGCTAACAAAATATATACACATAAAGTGCGTAAAAAATGAATATTTTTTTGTAGTTAGGTTATTCATGTGGTGGTACTCACATCACAATCATTTGCAGCAGCAAAAATAAGGATTTACATATTGCTTTTCAAATGCTATACCTGTCCAGCACTGGGTACACTTCAACTTGTTAGTAACATGGGGATGTATAGGAGTATCCTGTTCGTTTGAAGATCGGTTAGACTCTTAATTTACATCTTAGTGAAATAAAAAGTATAGTTTTGTGTTAAACTATAGCTATTGATCTACAAAATTTTACCTTCACTTGACTATTCTTTGCCAGCAGAGCATGTTTTATTCACTTTGACCCTCACTAATCACAATCTCTTTTCACCTTTTTTATTAAGCTGAGTGGCAGTAGTCATGTTAGGGATGTTTTCTTTTTAAACCAAGGCCACTTTTTTTTTTTCATAATCCACAGGTACTTAGCCTTGTTGCAGTTTCTATTGTCTTGAGGTGAGTGGTATTTTAGCTAATTATCTTCACTTTCATCATGTCTGCAGTAAAACCAAGAGTCTGGAATGCACTGTGAAATATGTTGATCTGCCTTAGAGATGTTGTTGAGTACTTTCTGTATGGAAACAGCATTCTGCAGGTGTTTCTTGTGTTACTGTAATTAACACAGCAATTAGACATATTTGAATTGCCTGTATTTACTGTTTCTCGTGTGACATTAATCACATCAGAAAACTTGAAAATTACATCACCCTGGAACGGGAATGTAATTCTCAAGTTTTCTGATGTGATTAATGTTATGTGAGGAACAGTAAATACAGGCAATTCAGAGATGTCTGATTGCTGTGTTAATTATAGTGACATGTTTTCCACATGTTATGAAAAGAATATTTCTTCCACACAATATAGTTTCTTGTGTTACCTACCTCCAGTGCAATAAATTTTGTTTCATCAACTTTGAATTTTTTTCAACTTCTTTTATTTTCATCAGAACTCCACTTGTTTTTTATTCCAACAAAACTCCCCATGCTTATATTCCAACAAAACTGCCCGTGTTTATATTCCAAACAACCTTACAAAAGTCACACTTTTGAACAAATTGCGTAAGAGCTGCTGAATATTTTTAAAGCATGATTGAAATAAGTTTTTTATGTCCTGTGTTTTTTCAAACAATGGAAGGGTGAAATCAGTGAGCAGGATGACAAAAAATAAAGTAAAATGACAGGAAACATCTGTGTTTTGATGATTCAGTGGGAACCTTTTGTTGCAAAATTACTGTCTTTATCGTGATTTGATGAAAATGTGAGTGACAGCTTAAATACTGGTGGGGTGGGGTGGGGGGTTAACCAATCCCATGGGCATGTAAAACTAAAAGAAGCCACTGGTCCCAAAAGAGATAAACCCAGCAGCATAGGGTGTCCACACTGCCCATTGCTCATTTGGAGCACAAATCTGGAACCCAACTTAAACAGTTATGCAGAAAATCAAACCTCTAACCATTCTGCCATAAGGAATGAATCTGGTCCATTAGGGAAGATTGGTGAAAGTTATATGTGAAAGAATGTGGGGCTGTTAAATGTTTAATTACTGTAATTTCCATCATATAATCCATGGATTATCTGCTAAAATAGTTATAAATTTGGGCTCTGCAGATAATTGTTTGACTAAGGTGTCGTAATACTTTTTCTAAATAGTGTGTATTTACTATTTAAAAAGTATCACGTAACAAAAATGGTGAAACTATATCCAGAAACGCATCTGTGGAAACGTGGAGGAAATTTTTTCCTCCCACTAAATGTAGAGAAGATTTTTCTTTTCACCTACAAGCAGTGTAATAAAGTATCATTGTGTGCCAATGCTTTATTATACCGCTTGCAAGGAGAAAAGAAATTATTATCTTCTCCTTTTGCATTTTGTCAGAAATATGTTATGATATACACTATATTGACAAAAGTCACCTGACACCCCTTCAAAAGCAAATGAACGGATCCTTTGCATTGTTAAGATGTGCAGTACAGCTGCAAATGGTAAAAAACAAGCCTGCAGCTGACCACGATTATATCGCACTGTGAGGTTGAGTGAAAATATCGTGGCGGGAGAGAACTGACTTTGAGAAAGGAAAGATTTTTGGGTCTTATATTAGTGGGTTGTCCATAAGAGAAACCGAGAGGCATTTAAACATACCCAAGTCAATTGTTTTGGATGTACTGAATAAGTGGAAGACACAAGGCATGCCTGAAGAGCAAAACGTGCCCGCAGATGAAAGAAAATCGGTGATAGAGGACGTCGAAGCCTCAGGAAAGTCGTTACAGCTAATCGACGGAGTACTGCACAAGACCTCAGTGTACAGGCGAGTAAAAATGCTGGAACCTCAGTATGTACACCTACCATTCGCAGAGAACTTCATTCCATGGGTTACCGTGATCGTGTGGCTGCTCATAAGCCTTTCATCTCCACTCGGAATGCTACTCGCCATTTAGTATGGTGTAAAGAACATTTATCGTGGACCGTAGATCAACAGAAACGGGTTCTATGGACTGATGAATCCAGATACACGATCCATCAGTCTGATGACCGTGTGTGGGTATGGCGGCAGCCATGGAAATGCTATTTACTACAGTTTACTGTTCCTATGGTCAAGTTTGGAGCTGGCAGTGTACTCGTGTGGGGGTATTTTTCGTGGTATGATCCCGGCCCATTGGTTATCGTGGACAAACCTGTTAACCAGCACGTCTACCTCGATATTCTGGACAATTATGCCCAACCAACTCTTTGGCAATACTATGGAACCGAGCCTTGTTGGTACCAGCAGGATATTGCACAGAGCCGTAAAGCAAGGACTGTAACGGTGTGGTTTGACAATAATTCTGTTGTAAATGAATTTATGGCACCTCTATTCATAGTGATTGTGGAATAACTTTTTTACGGGTCTTATAGAGGTTATTTTTCATGAAAGTTGGTGGTCAAATTTTTGAACTAAAGCCTAGTTCGTCATCAGGACTACGTCACTGGAGTAGTTGCTGCCACTCAGTTGGAAGAGTCCAACCGCAATTATCGTTAATTGTGGTACTTCTTCTTCTTGCTATTTCGACCCCTTCTTTTAGTTTCCTCTTTACTAAGTTTGACTGGTGGGCAATTATTTTCACTGAGTTCCAATTTATGGAGTGTCCACTTGCTTGTATATGTCTGTCTAGCCCTGTTTTGTTACTAATGTTCCTAATAGCTGCTTGGTGTTCTTTCATTCGGACCTTAATACTTCTCCCTTTTTCTCCTATATAGCTGAGAAGGAGTAATTTATTGCATCGACTGTAACTGCGGACTCAGCTATATAGGAGAAACAGGGAGAAGTATTAAGGTCCGAATGAAAGAACACCAAGCAGCTATTAGGAACATTAATAACAAAACAGGGCTAGACAGACATATACAAGCAAGTGGACACTCCATAAATTGGAACTCAGTGAAAATAATCGCCCACCAGTCAAACTTAGTAAAGAGGAAACTAGAAGAAGGGATCGAAATAGCAAGAAGAAGAAGTACCACAATTAACAATAATTTTGGTTGGACTTTTCCAACTGAGTGGCAGCAACTACTCCAGTGATGTAGTCCTGATGACGAACTAGGCTTTAGTTCGAAAATTTGACAACCAACTTTCATGAAAAATAACCTCTATAAGACCCGTAAAAAAGTTATTCTACAATAATTCTGTATCGTGTGTAGACTATCCAGCACAGAGCCCTGATCTTAATCCCATAGAGCACCTATGGGATGAATAAAAGTGCCACATAAGAAGTTTGGAACCAAGGCCTACTACTAAGCAACAGTTAGTGGCAGCATTATGTACTGAATGGAAGCGCATACCTATTGTTGTGTTCCAAAACCTTGTCGATAGCATGTCTCGAAGGGTCAGTGCTTACATTAAGGCCAAAGGTGGACCGACATAATACCAGTGTATATCAATAAATGCTGTGTTGTGTTTTTCTTCTAAGTGTCTGGTGACTTTTGCCAATATAGTGTACATTGCACTTTATTCTTCTTAAAATCTGTTGTGAAATGCAGCCTTTTTTGTTCATAGGCAAGAATTTTTTTCCCCAGGGTTTAATGACAATCATGAGTAACTCTAAGAGATATAGCACATAGTTCACCCCTAATTCAGGGCCACAGGAGGAAGCCAGTGCCATAAGACAAGCAGAACCATCCATGTCTCATCTGGGACTTTTGGACATCTCTGACTACTGTTCTGAAGCTAGTGCCTCAAACCACCTGACTACCAGAACATTATTGTAGACAAAAGTGCATGTGTATGTACAGAAAACTCTAAAAGCCAGGTGTTGGATAAGCCACCCAGTGGCACAGTGGTCTAAGCACTGGCTTCTGACCATTCGTCCAAGAGGCCTGGATGAGGCATGGGTGATGTGTTTGTCTTACAGCACTGAATCACTCCCCTCCCTGAAGTCTGTGTTCCTAAATTAGGGTTGAGTGACAGATTACAGCCATGTTGGTCATTAACTCCCCTCTACCCAAAAGAATGATGATGGATAACTTAACATCTAATGTTTACAAAAGATTCACCTTTTTATCAAAATTTTAACCCTCAGAAATCTCTGTATCAATGTGTTACAATGCATATGTCCGATTGTCACAGCGAAGCTGAGTGAAGATTCTCCCCTCTCTTGAGGTCAAGGTTAAATCTAGAAAATTGATGCCATGGTTTTTTTCTAGTTCCAGGGTGTACTGCAAAGAATTTTCTAGCGAGTTAAATTCTGTCAGAATCTGAGAGGGTAGAGATTGGTCCATATTATCTACAATAAACTGGACATCATCTATGTGTCTTACATAGAGAGCAAATATTGAGGGTTGTACAAGGATTTTTGCTTCTAGTTTACTTACATGATAATTTGCTAGCAGAGGTGCTAGTGGAGAACCCATTGCAAGTCCCATGGCATCAATTTCCCAGATTTAACCTTGACCTCAAGATAGGGGAGAATCTTCACTCAGCTTTTTAGAAAACCCACTAACACAGGGAAGATGTTAGACTTCTGCTCATTTCATCCTGACTATATTAAGTCGAATACGGCGAGACAATTTTTGTGAAAAATTGAAGTCCTTGTCTCTTCAGATGCTCAAAAAGATCTTCACAGAGAAGATTTAAATGGAATATTGGCGGAAAACATTTATCCCTCCCCATATATTAAGAAATTATTTAGACAAGTGCCAAAACAGAAGCAGGAAATAAACAACTTCAAATTCACCAGCAAAATTACGTACCACAAGGGACTTTTCAAAAAAATTGAAAAGGATCGGAGCAAAATATAATATCAGGCTTGCTCCAGATCTAAATAACAAATTAAAGAAATTCCTGCCAGCTTTAAAGCAGAATGAAATGGACATCCAATTGCAAGAAGGAATAATATATTGCATCGACTGTAACTGTGGGCTCAGCTATATAGGAGAAACGGGGAGAAGTATTGAAGTCCGAATGAAAGAACACCAAGCAGCTATTAGGAGCATTAGTAACAAAACAAGGCTAGACAGACATATACAAGCAAGTGGACACTCCATAAATAGGAACTCAGTAAGAATAATCGCCCACCAGTCAAACTTAGTGAAAAGGAAACTAGAAGAAGGGATCAAAATAGCGAGAAGAAGAAGTACCACAATTAACGATAATTGCGGTTGGACACTTCCGACTGAGTAGCAGCAACTATTCCAGTGACGTAGTCCTGAAGATGAACTAGGCTTTTGTTCAAAAATTTGACCACCAACTTTTTTTTAATAATAAGTTAATTCCACAGGAAATTTGTAAGTTTTCGGATATTATCTGACTTACCATCCATGTCATATTTAGACCAAAAATGGATTCATATCTTCGAAATTTTTATTGTATGGTGTAATCCTGTATTCCATTCATGAATTTTTACCTATAACTAATCCTGAAAATGTAGCTAGAAAATTACCACAATAAAATTAAGTGAAAACACATAGAGTTACATGTAGTAATAAAATTCATTAAGCGGAAGCTTTCAACCATTCTATGGTCTTGATCACCCATGATCAACTGAATCAGAGGACTGGTTGCCAGATACAATATGAATTGGAAGTGCAGGAACTGTTGCCAGATTTTAGTAGGGAGATCCATAGAAATGGGATTTAGTGGTTGATATCTGAATTGCAATTTTTTCAAAATTTCAATACTTTCTGAAAAATGTAGTGATTCTTCATTTATAAAAGAAGCAAGCTTTTTTGTTTCTTTTCAAAGGTTATCTTTATAAGTGTCTTTAAGGGTCAGTGCTGATAATGCAGTTTTTGGAAGACCGTCTGACACATCCTGTTTGTGTTCACATTGTCTTGTATTGATGCTTCTGTACATACTTCCAGTATATACTGAGAGTCCAAAGAAGGTTGAAATAGGAATGGCATAAACTCCAGGGGTGGAACAGGATCTCTGTCTTTTAGGAGACACTTTATTGTCAGAGGATTAGGTCTGATAGCGAGAGTGTAGCGCATGGTTCTGAAGAGTTTACAAATCTTATGACACTTTATTGCCAGAGGATTAGGTCTGACAGTGTAGCCCATAGTTCCGAAGAGTTTACAAATCTTATGGGAAAAGGATTCATGATAAGGGATCCTTTTCTTATAAGGTTTTACGACCATGTAGATAAAACACAGCTATTTTTTGTGGAAAATAGTGTACTAGCTACTTTTTCAAAAAGTGATTACAACTGTAGCTAGATACTTTTAAAAAAGTGGCTTTCAAATCACTGATAATATGCTTGTATGCCTGCAATGTACTTAAGAAAATTCTTTGATTTCTGGGATTATTAAACTTCCTTTAGTCAAGTGTACTAGATCAGTTTTGGCTGCTGAATGTACAACATACTTAACTTATATGACATTACCAGCCTGCATATGTGACCTTATTTGATTTTGTTTCGTGTTTTGGAATCTTGAAGATTTTATTTTATCGGCTCATCTTAAAATTCATTTATGCGATTTTACTAAGGCAAATAATAATTTTTTAAATGTATGTTTTTAACATTTCATTTTTTTTTTGTCTGTCAGGTTTTTTCATTGGATTAATATACACAAATCTCAGCTGGCATCCTAGTTCATGGCCAACTAGTGAAATGTCTTCAAGGTATGTCAAATTTAATGAGCACATTAACAATTTTGCTTTTCAGGGCTTTCATGATTTTTATGCTTTGTTTTTTCTGTCTTTGAACAGGCTAGGTATGTTGAATTACCCATTTTTATCATCTAGCTTCAATTTTTTAAAACCTTTCTTTTAGTGTGAACATACCTACATTTCCTATTTTTGTTTTAATAACAAAGTGATGAACTATTTAAGATGGATATGACATGAGTTGGATATAATTATCAAATCAGAATTTTAGCATGAAATAAAAAATTATATTGCATTCCGACTTTTTTTATCCCTTAATTTATTTGTGTGTAACAGGTAGTAAAAATGCAAAAATAAATTTAGAAAAAAATCTTTAAAAAATTGATAATGGCATTTAAAATATATAAAAGTTTAAAAAAGTCTTTAATTAGTTTATTCTAAAAATGAAAAAAAACAAAAACAACAAAAACAAAACAAAACAAAGAACAACAACTTAAACCATATTTTCAACCCCTTTGGTCCTTGTTAGCCATCAGAATGTGGAGAGTATTTTTACCCATTAGCTATCCTCAAAGCACTTCAGTCCAAAAGGCTGATGTTCTGTACTGCCATCTCTCAATTCATTTCCTCCAGATTTTCTGATCATGGTTGAATTTAGTGTTACAAGAAAGTCTTACTGGATACTTTTTTTATTCTGAAGAAGGGATCCTTATTGTAGGTTTGACAAAATTTCTGTGGTTTCATGGAGAAATCATTTCCATCCTGACTATCTAGAAATTTGCTTCATTCCAAACAGGCATAAACCCATTATTAATTACTGATTTCACCAACTTTGCAGGGTTTTTTTTATAGCTGCTTTGTATTGCATTTATGTTCCATTCAAAGGACAGACTAAGATCTTTTGGTTATTTCTGTATATTTTTTGATGTACAACTATTTGTGTGGTGGCATAAAAAATTCCATTTAGGCTCTCAGATTTTATTGAATTTTTATTATTTCTTAATAGTTGAGCAGCTGTATGATTCCAATTTTAATATTTTTTAAATCTTATTCTGAATGCAACAGGATAACATTATTGAAGACTTTTTTAAAACTATAGTAAATGAGTTGAACACAGTTTAAATTAAAAAAAAAAATAAAAAAATCAAGAACATTATTTAAAATATACCAGTTTTTGGGCTAACAGTTGTGACTTTTATAGTAAAGGAAAATTCATAGTATATCTCCCCCTGTGTTGCTTACACTATGAGACCACTTTTCTGTTTTTTTTTGTCACTGTGACCGTCTTTGTTCCTGGAAACTGGTGGAGGTGTTTTTTTTTCTGGTGAATACCTTTCAGGAATACCCACTGTGTCTCTTACACGTATGTGACCCCCTTTTCTGTTTTTTTTTTTTTTTTTTTTTTTTCACTTTGACCATCTTTGTTTCTGGATACTGGTGGGGTTTTTTTTTGGGGTTTTTTTTCAGTTGAATACCTTTCAGACTTTGTTTTTTAGAATATTTTTTGGAAAAAGAAGTATTACTCATACTATCATTATAATGGTGTTTCTGTTAGCATGCAGGTACCATGTCTCTGGTCTCATTAGTTGCATTTGACAAACTTTTTTTGTTTTGTTTGGAAGCTTGAACTATGATGAAGATCTATACATTTTGGAATTTTTCTATGCATAATCTTATTATTAGGGGGAGGGGGCATAAGTGTAGATGTGTTATTGACCTGAATATATATTTTGTCCCATGTCATACTCCTAATAATCTGATAGACAGAATTATTTTACCTGTCAGATACCATCATCAGGAAGACTATTTTATGCATTATTTCTGCTTTAAGTGATGCACAGCTTTCCCAATGTTGGATGCATATAGAAATTCTGTTTTTTCTCCCAATTTCAGCTTCTGAAAGTCTGTTTGCAGTGGTGTCTCCACTTCTAAAAACTTCATTGAAAAAAAATGTATTTTGGTCAGGTACTACTTACAACAAAAAACGATTTTTGCAAACATTGTGGTCACAGTAGTCCGAACTAACTAATGTATGGAGCATGGTGCTCTTTGACCAATTGAGGCCCTTGTATTGATAAACTCACACCAACCTACCTACCTTATCTACCCTATGTACTTATGTATGCTATTCTACCCTGCCTACCTACCCTACCTTACCAACCAACCAACCAACAAACCTAACCCAACACAACCCTAAGTCAAGTTTGGACAGACACATACAAAATACGGACTGGAAATAGAGAGAAGAAGAGGTACAACATTGAATGATTTGAAAGGCTGGAATTTGTCTGGCAACACCTACTGTGTAGTCCTGAGGAAGGGTAGGGGTGCCACCTGAAAATTTGACTAATTAGTAATATCGTTTTATTCTTTAAAAAACCCCATATTTTTGTGAAATCTGTAGTTTATGAAATTTACATTTAAAATTTGGAATTGATAAGAACCATCACAAACCTAAAACAGTTGTTTCCAGCAAAACATAGTTTCAATGCCATCAGTAGTAATATTATTTTTTATAACAAAATATTAGAAAGTAGCTTAAGAGATATGGTGAAATAGTGGAAAGTTCAAACTGTGGTTCAGATATGTTTTTCATGATGTTGTTTGGTGGAACCTTTGCATTGATGCCTAACATCTAATTGTTTGGGGCATATATGGGATGTGGGTTTAGTGCTGTTCCAACCCTCACAATGAATTTGTTTCCTAAATAGCAACTTTTCTTTTTTGTACTTGCAGCTGTTATACCAGTGCAGCTCTTAGTCTAAACGTTATGACGTGAAATAAATGAATTTTATTTTAACATTTAATGCCTGTGGATTTATAGGTTCCTTTTATTTCAAAATGGAATAAATTAATTATACTAGTATGATATTATTCTTTATTTTATTTAGATTTGAAATGTTCTTTATAATTTCAGTGAATGCTACTATGTCAATTGTAGTGAAGGATCATAATGTGTTGTGTAAAATCAATAATTCAATGTACAGGGTGTCCATATAAAGTCTTTCCCACATTAAAAAAATCAATGTAAAAAATCTATGTAAGTTAAAATAAAGTGGTTGGCAACATAATATAGCAGCTTTCATAAAGTTTTTTTTTTTTTTTTCTGTTCTTTAGGTGAGCTCTACTGCTGAATAAGGGGAGCATTTAATTGATAATGGCTTCCATGCAAGAAAAAGCGGCATGGGTTCCATGAGGCCAAATTGGTGGTTACTGTCCAGTGTCATTTCAGAAAAGAGCACAAACGATCACCATCGGACCAAAAAAGCATAAAAGCTTGGTATAAAAAGTTTAAAGCGACGGGTAGTGTTGGTGATCTCCCCTGAGCAGGCAGACCATTGGTTACACAAGAGACAGCTGCAGCTGTTCAGGAGACATTTCTCCGAAGCCCCAGGAAATCCATTCATCATGATTCACTGCAAACTGGGATTCCCTGTGCCATGGTTCACAAAATTTTACACAAACGTCTTCACTTGTATGCTTATAAGGTACAGATCGTTCAAGCTCTTCAGCCTGAAGATTGGCCTCGCTGTGCTACATTTGCGACGGAGATGTTGCAGCACATAGCTCATGATAGTGATTATTATCTGCACCGTTTCTGTTTCTCAGATGAAGCCACATTCCACATCTATGGTACAGTAAATAGGCACAATGTGTGAATCTGGGAATCAGAAAATCCCCATTATGTCATCGAACAACAGAGGGCTAGTCCGAAAGTGAACACATGGTGCTGGCTGATGCATGGCAGAATCATCGGACACTTCTTTTTTATAGAGCCCATGGTAACATGTACCTGGACATGCTGGAACTTTTTGTAACACCTCAAATGCATGCACTCCCACCTTCAGTTATTTTCCAACAAGATGGTGCCCCACCACATTGTTTAATAATGGTTCGTAAGTTCCTGAATGCCACATTTCCAGACAGATGGATTGGCCGCGACAGTCCCATGACATGGGCACCTCGATCGTCCGACATAACCCCTCTAGACTTTTTTGCTGTGGGGTTATGTGAAAGACCAAGTTTACTCTAGCAGTGTTCCAGATGTCAAGCTGTTGAAGAGCAGAATAACAGATGTCACTGGTTCTGTCTCTGCTAAGATGTTAAACGAAACATGATGTGAAATCGAATATTACTTAGATGTCCTATGGGCTACAAATGGTGCCCATGTAGAAGTGTACTGACACTGGGAAAAAAAAATTGCACGCACCGTCATTGTTGTGCAATCCCTTTCTTGTACCTGTAATACATTTTTTTATGTTAATTTTTGTAATGTGGGGAAGACTTTAGGGACACCCTGTATGTTTCATATACAGACTTGCAAAAAAAAAAAAAAAAAAAAAAAAAAGAAAATGAAGTTCTATTTAGTGCTAAGTAGGCCCACTTTTGTTGTGAATAACAACAAGTATGGGATGTGGCATAGATTCAGTTTGGTGCTTTTGTTCGTTTCACTACAAAGAGAGCCATTCTTGGAGTGAAATAGCATGCAACTCTGTCAGTGTTGATGGAAGAGGACTTTGACTGTGAACAGCTCTTTCCAGTATGTCCCACACATTTTCAATGGGATTGGAATCAACAACGGACTGTGTAGTTCTGGTGCGATTATGGAAGTCCTCTTCATGCTCATCAAATCATTCTTGCTTGACTCTGGTATGTTGTGCTGTTGTATTGTCATTCATAAAGATGCCATCACATGCAGGTAAAAAGTGCAACATTGCAGGCTGCAATTGCTCTGCTCCAACACTCGGGTATTCCATGGATGCTATTTTATCTACTACCAGTAGACTTAGTCGATACCAATAGAACATCCCCATAGTAAGGTGTCACCTCCAGATTCTTGGATTATGTTCACAAGGTATGTTTGGTCCATCATTTCTCGGGGTTCTCTTCTCACTCTCTGCTGACCATCACTACAAAACAGTGTATGGCGTGATTCATCTGACCACATCACTTTCTTCCTTTGCTGTACTGTTTGTTCATGGAGTTCGTGAATGGATTTTCTGTTTTTGTTGAAACAGGTGGCTTTCAAGTGGGCAGATGACTTCCAAGACCCATCATTTTTAACTTGCTGCCCATGGTTTGAGTTGAAATGGGCTGTTCCTGGCCTTGGTTGAATTTAGCAGTCTGTTGATGCACACTGGAACTGGGTTCTTCTGTCAAGTCCCCATCACAGCACAATGATCACTCTGTTTAAGTCCAGTATTCCAGCTCCGTTTATGCCTTTTGGATATGAATGATCCATTTCTTCTCCAGTTATTAAGCTCCATTGAAATAGTTGCTTTTGAGAAACCAGTAATTCATTTTGTTTTGTTAATTGTGGCTTTAGTAAACCTGTATCTACAATTACACATTTATCTAATTCTAACAGATCTTGGATTCCCCCATGTTTACATGAGTTACTGTAGTGGAATAATCTGCATGCTCTTTATAAGGGACGAAGCAAAATGTAATTAGCTCATGCAACTGTTAACATTTGCATACCCAGGTACACCGATGAGTCATTACAGTATGACCACCTACCTAATAAGCTGTAGGACCCCCTTTAGCCAGTAAAATAGTAGCCATTTGACAAGGCATCGATTCAGTGAGGTGGCAGTATGTATCCTGGGGTATCTGGTACCATAATGTCAACAGCAGGTCCTCCAGTTCTTGTACATTTTGGGGGGTGTGTGTGTGGGGGGGTGCTGATTTAGCGCGAACCCGCTTAACCAAGTCGAACCACAAATGTTCAATTGGGTTCATGTCAGGAGAATTTGGAGGCCAGGGCTTTAACAGAAAGTCACCAGTGTGTTCCTCGAACCATTCCTTGATGATTCTGGTAGTGTGGCATGGAGCATTATTCTGTTGGTAATGGCCATCACCAGAACACAGTTGCCATGAATGGGTGAACTTGGTCTGCAATGATGTTCAGATACCTGACTGCTGTCAGGCATTGTGCTATTGGGATAATGGGGCCCAAGAAAACATTGCCCACAGCTAAACACTGCTGCCGCCGGCCTGTTTCTGCCCAACAGCGCAACCAGGTGCTATAGCATCTGTTGGTAATTGACGTATCCACGTTCGGCTGTCTACTTGATGCACCAGGAATCTTGATTAATCAGATCAGGTCACTTTCTTCCAATCATCCGCGATCCAATCACGATGATCTTGAGTCCATTTCACGTGTTGTTGGCGATGACGTGCAGTGAGCATGGGGACACGGCTGGGCCTTCAGCTATGCAGGCCCATGCGCAGAAGACTGCGACAAACTGTGTGCTGTCTGACTGCTGTAGCTGCGGGTGATTTGTCGCACTGTGGCCCTGCGGTCGCTGTGAACAGTGCGCGGCAGTCTCAACTCCCCTCTGGCATCAATGAGCTGCGGACGACACATGGCTGGATAACGGTTTGCCGTTTGGCCATCTGTGCACCACTTTTGATATGTACTCACTACAGCACACGTGAGCACACACAAGCTGCTCCGTTTCTGAGATCGTAGTTCCAAGGTGCCATCTCGTCACAATTTGTCCTTTATCAAACTTTGATAAATCGGCCATTTTCCCCATTCTGACTCTGAACACTCTACGAACCGAAAGCCTGTCTTCGGGTTGTATATATACTGCTCTGTGAACTTCACCTGCACCACTGTTTGGTCTCCGGGCATGCTCATTTCTCTAGGCTGGGGGTAGTCATAATGTAATGGCTCATTGGTGTATATTGGCTATATGTAATTCACATGAAATAATACCAGAATTATTCTGTAGCTCTGGGCTCTTTCTATCTATCCACAAAAGTTTTGAGCCCCTTGATGACCGTCAGGGGCACGACATCAATACTCAACTGATCTGAACTGTCCCAGAAGGCTTCCGAACTGTGCCTATTTCTAGTTTCCCAGATTCCTACTAAAACCTGCCTGTTGCCATTCTCATAATCACAAATAATTAAAGGTGTAAATGTTTTTCTTATACTTTGTCCCCATTAGGGATTAGTCTATCTGTTGAAGATGTGCAGGGTTTTCACAGCCCCTGGAACCCCAGAAAAGTCCTGGAATTTGATTTTCCTTTTTTCCAGTCCTGGAAAGTCCTTAATTTTTCATATTTTTGTGGAAGTTCCTGGATTAGTACTGGAATTTTTTTTTCTTGCAATGAAAAAAAGAATTGTTCAAAATATTTGGATTCATTGTGTCACTTTGTTCTTGCTCCCTGTGGTGTCTGCTCATAATGGCATCACTTCTTTCTCTGGAGCGTGGAGACATAATGTCATCTCTTTCATATCATGTCACGCTGCAATGCAAGATGTTTGAGTGTCATATTTCCAGTCACTTTGATTTGTGGCATTGCAGTTGGAGTCACAACAGTATGTGGAAACCTTCCCACGAGTCTAAGATGGCTGTTTTCTTCTAGCACACACTTTCCTTGCTGAAAGAGATTGATACCTGGTTTCCCTGCTGCCAATATGTGTGGGAATTTATCAATCTGCAATAGAGAATCCTCAGTACCATTGCAAAATTGTTTTGTATTACTATTCATTGTGCTAGGTTCCAGATTGTTTCATGCATGCTTTATACAAAGCAATTTTTATGCAGGTAAATTTTACCACTTCATTGAAGATGCAACACACATTCAAGAACACTTTAACAGCAGAACCCACAGGAATAAAGAATTCTACATGCATAAAATTTGAAACCAAATTGCAAAATATAAAGCAAAACTACAATTCTAGCAAATATTTAAGCTTCTGGATTTTTTTTTATTTATTTATTTATTTTTTTTTTTTTTTTTGAACTCCTGGAAAAGTCCTGGAATTTATTTTTTGTAAATATGTATGAACTCTGACATAGGCATAGCATGACCAAAAATTGGGGGCGGGGGGCACAAATAAGTGTAAACTATTTTTTGAGGGGAGGGGAATTCTAGGAAATAGTTTCTCCGAAAATGCTTCTGTTCAATTGCCATTAGTGATTAGTTAGGTTTTTTACGTGCCTAATATATCCAAAACTACAAGGTGTTGCGAGGATTGCGTTGATTCATCCTTAGGATGAAAAATATGCCTTTCAAAGCACTTCATGCAGTTAACTGATGATGGAAACCATCATCAAATGACAGCATGCTATTGTGCATGGAATAACTACTGGAAAGCAGTCATAACAATGCTCGCTATTGCGTAGCATTGTTCCCTTGGCTGTATGTCATTCTTTACAACATTTAAAAGAAGAACAACTAGTTATTACTTTATCAACTTCTTAAGTTGGGGTGACCCCCCCCCCCACTACGCATATGGCTCTGGATGCAGCTGATATATTTTGTTAGTTGATTTGTAGTTTCCTTTTCAGAATGTAAACACTTTTCTGGAAAAGAAAGCTATTCAAGAGAAAGTATTTGCCATTTGCCTTCTGAAAAAAGAAGCTCTAAATCAACCAACAAAATCTATCAGCTACATCTTCAACAGATGGACCAATCCCTAATAGAGACAAAATCTCAGAAACACATTTCGCACCTTTAATTATTTGTGAGAATGGCAACAGACAGGTTTTAGTAGGAATCTGTAAACTAAAAATAGACACAGTTGTCAAGCCTTCTGGGACAGTTAAGATTAGTTCAGTATTGTGCCCTGATGGTCATCTAGGAGCTCAAAACATATATGGATATTAACTTTTTTACGGGTCTTATAGAGGTTATTATTCAAAAAGTTGGTGGTCAAATTTTTGAACTAAATCCTAGTTCGTCATCAGGACTATGTCACTGGAGTAGTTGCTGCCACTCAGTTGGAAGAGTCCAACCGCAATTATCGTTAATTGTGGTACTTCATCTTCTTGCTATTTCGACCCCTTCTTTTAGTTTCCTCTTTGCTAAGTTTGACTGGTGGGCGATTATTCTTACTGATTGTGAGCCCCAATTTATGGAGTGTCCACTTGCTTGTATATGTCTGTCTAGCCCTGTTTTGTTACTAATGTTCCTAATAGCTGCTTGGTGTTCTTTCATTCAGACTTTAACACTCCTCCCTGTTTCTCCTATATAGCTGAGTCCACAGTTACAGTCGATGCAATAGATTACTCCTTCTTGCAATTGGATGTCCACTTCTTTCTGCTTGGGCACTCCATAAATTGGGACTCAGTAAGAATAATCGCCCACCAGTCCAACTTAGTAAAGAGGAAACTAGAAGAAGGGATCGAAATAGCAAGAAGAAGAAGTACCACATTTAACGATAATTGCAGTTGGACTCTTCCAACTGAGTGGCAGCAACTACTCCAGTGACATAGTCCTAATGACGAACTAGGATTGAGTTCGAAAATTTGACCACCAACTTTCATGAAAAATAACCTCTATAAGACCCGTAAAAAAAGTTAATTC
This sequence comes from Macrothele yani, assembly GCA_039090855.1. NCBI lineage: Eukaryota > Metazoa > Arthropoda > Arachnida > Araneae > Macrothelidae > Macrothele > Macrothele yani. Next base: position 31,948,411 of record CM077025.1, read on the forward strand.
CACAGTACAATATGAATAGAGGTGCCATAAATTCATTTACAACTAGAATATATGGATAGATAGAAACAGCACAGACCTGTGGAATAATTCTGGTATTATTTCTTGTGAATTACATATTGTATCAAAAGAAATATTTGGGTAAGCCAACTTTTTAGTTTTACATATATTGGCATTTATTGTGGGTGAATATCTTATCATAAAGGTTTTTACTTTTTTATGTATTAATTTCAATTTCTTTTGTTTTTTTCATATAGAGATTTCTTTTTCTTTGTTCTGTTCTGTTTTTTTCATTAAAAGACTGAATAATGGAATTTTATGTGCTCTTAGGGGTCAGCTGAATAACTTATTAGTTGGTGCATTCATTGCCCTCCCTTCAGGTGGTGGAGTTGCCTTATCTGTCCTTGGTGGTAATATAGGTTCGCTAGTCGGTGTTGCTATCTCTGCTTCATTACTGCCTCCAGCTGTTAATGCAGTAAGTGAATATTCGTTATATTTATATTTTTCATTAATGGGGGCTTTTTACTGTACTCAAATTTTGTCAGCATTTAACAATCTTTCTTGAAAGTTTTGAATAACGGGAAAATCCATTATGGTGGAAATCTTTTTTGATTCTTACAAACTCATTTATTGTGCACATGTACACAAAATTCAGGATATGCCGTAACTTTGTCATACCAAAATCCAAAATTCCTTATGTTTCATGAAAATCAAAAATTTATAGCAGTAATTTCTTGAACAAGTGCAAATGAGTAGATCTGATCTCGTGTGCTGAAGTTAAAAAATTCTTGGGGGTGAGCATGAATCAAAGTATTTAATATTTTGGAACTCACCTTTCCATTTTTTAAGGAGAGATAAAGAAACTGTTCTGTGCTTTTATAGGAAATTTGGGAAGTGCGCTGCCTCCAATAGTTTTCTTGGAGTGTTAAGTTCCAAGCATCCCCATTCCATGGTTCCTTCACCCATGGATGATGTGTTAAAAAGTTGAAAATAGAGGTGAATGTTGTAGTGTGAATTTGTAGTTCTAAGTACAGGAAAAATGGCTGAGAGAGGTAATCGAATTTAATTGTTTTGTTGGAGTTCAAAAGGTTATATGTGCCAGATAGCAGAATCACACTAAAGTTGGAAAAACATAATTAATTGATGAACCAAAATCAGCTGCCTATTAAAAAAAAATCGTAACTTAAGATTTAAAGGAGCAATTCTCATAAAAAACAATTGATATCATATAGGCACAAACCTTAATTTATTCTACATGTCATAATTTTACAAATGTTTTATGTGATCACCACATGTTATGCAAAAAACGTCCCACCTATAAAGAAATTCATCCGATTTCCCGAAAAGCATATCTTCATTCACAGTAGCAGCAGTTGCTAAAATCTTTTCTTTGATTTCTTTAATGGTAGTTGGCCAAGGAGGTAGATACACTTTATCCTTTAATGCAGCTCTATAAGAGGCAAAAATCAGGTGGCTTCAAATCTGGAGATTTTTGGAGTCCACCAAATTAGTCCTCAACCCATAGATGCCCTGGGAAACTTCAAGTCCAGGTAATCCACCACTTCTGAAAGGAAGTGAGGTGATGTTCCATCTTGATGGAAAATCATACCTGGGACATACAAATCAGCATTTTCCAGCTGAGGCACAACAAACTGCTGCAGAATGTCCAGGTAAATCATATCAGAGACCATTTTTTCCTCAAAGTAAAATTGTCTGTAAATCTTTCTTGCAGCATAAAACACATTCACTTGAGACTGTCACGTTCATGTTGCATGGCACATGGTGGTTGAGCTTTCCATTGTGGCACACGTTATGCTTTTTTACCATCCTGCTGATGTGAAATGTAGCCTCATAGCTGAAGACAATTTATGTGAGAAAGGTGTCTTTTGATTTAATCCATTCACTCATGTTGCTACAGAATTCATGCCAGCACTTCTTGACACTTTTAGCTCAGTCCTTTACACAAGATACACCACACAGTTGTTCTTGGCACCTGAAGTTCCATGCTTGCTCGCCCAGTCAACTTACAATAACTTCTTAGGTTTGCTTCTTTCACATGTACTATTGTAGCTTCAGAAAGACCTGACGGACCTTGACCTGATTCATAGTGCACTATGAATCCTCTTGATATGAAGCATGAATACCATTTGGTGATGGAAGAACTTATAGGAGGTTTCTTTTGATATTTTCATTTAAAAAGCCACTGTACGGTTGTTGCTGAATGACTTTCAATATACCACAGAACACAGGCTGCATGCTTGCTGCCAGTGAAGTCTTTCATTTTGGATTTCTGACTGTGCTAGCTCCATCTGTTTCAGATTGCAAAAACCAAACTGGGTTGTCAAAAAAATATAGGTTTTCACCAAGCCAATATCATTTGTTTCTTGTTAATTGAGCACTGCATTCATCCCAAAGTTATGATTTGTGGGCCATAAAGTGCAGATCTTGAAGGAGATCCATTGTTGCTAATTCTGGTCTACTCTGTATTTTCACCAAAAAGGAGGTTGGTCTGATAATAACATAGACTATTTGGATATCAACCTCTGGTGGGCTGTGAAGAAAACAAGCAGTGAGAACAAAATAGTTTATTATATTACGCTGGTCCAACCTGCCTAACTCTTTGTTCCAGACCAACTAGCTCAACCCCGCAGGGAGGACTATCTAAGCTGAGTTGACATGTACATTTAAGTTTACTGACAGTGCAAGAAGTCTGACGAAGTTTTTTGGTGATTGCAATTCCTCATGCGAATATTTTTATGAGCGATTCATTTTTCCGTTTTTCAAGTTTTCCAACGTAATTTTCACATCTCCTTTGTCTTCATGTGCCTCCCGTAGTTCAACTAAAAAGTATATCCTACTCAAGAAATGGGCAGACTTCTTGAAGTTAGTCAAAAAAAAGCCTACACCCAAGAACCTGATGAGAACAACAGTGCGATGATTTGAACATCGACCACCTATAACCGAGAGGTACATGAAAGATTTTTCCTTGAATCACATACATACATACATATCACTAAGCTGTTCTCTGAGATTCAGAGGTTAGCTCCAAAAAGAAATACAAACTTCCAGATATTTTTACTTATTGTTGTCGTATCAAACTTCGCCATTTACAGCGATCTTGACATACAACTCGTGCTTCACTGACATCCATTACACGCCGTACGCAAGATCTTCTATACTTCACACTCATAATTTTTTTCTCATGCAGACACTCCTGAATCTGATCCACCCATGTCTTCCTTGGCCTTCCTCTGCCTTTCCTTCCTGCTACTTGGGTTGAAAATATTTTCTTAGTAAGCATTTCATCACTCATTCTTTCAACATGGCCAAACCACCGAAGCATATTGGTCTCCACCTTGCTAACAACATTTTGCTTTACATCACACAACTGCAATACATCTTCATTCCTCACACAATCAGATCGTGTCTTGCCACAAACCCCACGTAATACATTTCTCCAGCACACAAACGACTCCTATGCTTCTTCTGCAGTACCCAGGTTGCACTGCCATACATCAGAGTAGGAACAATTACAGTTTCATACACAGCCATGCGGGACTCAAGAGAACTCATCATTCCTGTGAAAACCTCCCAGAGCAGCTATGACTTTCAAAGAAGAATTTCCTTGAATCACATTACCACGATATATATTCACAGCGAATATTAATAACTTCCAACCGAGAAATCACTTTCCACTCAAAGGAAATATAACATGTAAAAAGTTACAGCAGTTAAAACCACCATTAAATGGTTCTACCTGAAAAAATAACGTAAAAAATTTAACAAACGCAAATTTTGAATTCGGCTGTTTAATTCCAACAATAACTTTAAATCAGAGAACAACATTTACCTCTAAAGGTCTCTATACAGCATGGAGCATTGCGCAGAACAGAAGAATTCAAAATAATAATATTTCCACCAAACTGAATTGGCCAAAACACTATAGAAATGATTAGTCACGTCATCACATTCAGCTGGTAGTTAGTCACATGAAGCTGTATTCCAGTCATCAGCAGGAACAAGTGAGAACAACAGTTCAGCCAGTAGTCATGCTCAGCCTGTACACCTCTCTTCGGCATGCACGATGTCAGCAGGAACAAGTGAGAACAACAGTTCCATAAGTAGTCGTGGTCGGCCTGTACGCCACTCCCTGGCACACACGATGTCAGCAGGAACAAGTGAGAATGACAGTTTAGTTTACTACATCACATTCCATAAAAATAATCGCCCATCAATCACATGTTGCAAATAGGAAACTTGAAGAAGAAGTGGAAATAGCGAGAAGTACCACGCTTAACGATAATTGCTGTTGGGCACTTCTGACCGATAAGCAACAACTACTCCAATGACAATCCTGATGATGAACCAGGTTATAGTTCGAAAATTTGACCACCAAATGTATTAAAATTAACCTCTATAAAACCCGTAATTAAACATTTTTTCACTGTGATTAATATTTGGAGGTGCCCTGATGTCATTAATTAATAAGATAGGATTTATCTTATGAAATTATATGTTGAATAATAAATAATATAATTAGTTACGGCTAGTTTTTTGCCCTGTTATAGGAACTAGATGCACTGGCATTTCCATACATTTCCTGTGAATTTTTGTTTAAATTGGATCACTAGTAAGTAGCAGTTTTGTAAAGAAATGCAAGATTTGTTTGATAGAAGTGAAATGACGAATAATAAATAATATAATTATTTTGCTAGTTTCTTTGCCCCGTTAACAGAACTACTTGATGTGTTGGTAATTGGAAGGCTGTTCCCTCCTTTTTTTGGAGGAAGACAGAATTTTTTATTCCTAATGAAACAGAATTTCAAATGAGATCCAGTGCCTCTGGATTGTTTACTAGGGCTAGCTAGCATTTTGTGAAATTATTTTTCCCTCAATGGATAGAGTGAAAACAGTTTAACTACATATCTCAGAAGTGGCATTAACAAAAAATTTCAGATTTCTAGATAGTTCTTGGTAAAAAGGGATGACAATGCTTAATTAAAAAAAAAAAAGGAAACAAATTCTAATGTTTATATTTCCAATCATGAACGTAATTTGAAAAGGAAGAAAAATGAGGGAGCGAATATGATGTGTTTCCCTTACGCTCATTTGTGCATGCCCCCACAGTTCCGAAAAAGAGTAGGTTCCCATGATAAAATACTGGGAGATGATCTTAGACAGAGGTGGTTGGAGTTGAATGAAAACTTCAAGCAAAGCAACTTTTGAGTTGACTAGGTCAGAACAAACCATTGTGGGAAAGGGCACCTGACTGAAGCATTAGACTCTTAATGTTACTATCCCCTAGTCCCCAGGTTAGAAGAAGTATTTGGCAAGAAAAAGTATAAATTAGTGAATCCCATATGTAATCTTTTCAAGTTGCAGATGCTAGGCCTACATAACTCCTCTGAGAGTTTAAAATTAATTCTAGAGTTCTGCAGTATTTCACATCAAACCCTGTCTTTAGGACAGTTTTTCTTCTAGACAGGTACAGTCTTACTGTTAAGGATGTTCTAATAGAAACTACATATACAGGTTTCCCAAATTTGAACTGCACTGTTGTTTATATATGACTTTAAAGGTAATTTGGGTATTTCATTGTAATGAAGTGATTAGGCAAAATTTATTAAGATTATTTTAACCAACCTGGAAATTGCATGCTTGTTAATTGTAAGAAAATAAATCATTGTTTTTTTTTTTTAATTTTTTTTGTAGCATAGCTTGCAGGTCGGATTTAATATCTGCAGTGTGCTAATGATATGTAGAAACATGACATAGTCATGATGATATAGTTTTGGAAATGAATTATATATATAAGAAAAATTAAATTCTCTCTCCTCTTTATTATTTAAGAATAAAATATGTTTCATGTTTCAGGGTCTTTTATGGGGAATGGCAGCAATTTTATCAAGCTATGCTGAAGACAGTTTGCCTGATAATTTGGTAATATATGCTTTCAATATTTATATTGAAAGAAACATTCCTTTTTAGAAAAGTTGCTGAAATATTTTGATGTACAGTGAATAATTTTGTGTTTGATTTTGCTTACTCTTACCTTATTTTAGAGGGTGCGCCACTCAAATATTTAAATTGACCAAATTTTGTACAATCTGGAGTTTTTCACACCATAAACCTATATGACCATACAAGATATGATGTGGTCTTGTCGTTATACTTCTACGTGACACAAAATGTTGGCAAACATTCATGCGACAGTCATAAACACTGCCATTTCCACAAAACTAATGGATTGAATTGCTTATTTTTGATTTGCTAGATGCACTCTGCTGTGGAAATCTTTAGGTAAAACCAGAAATGCATTGTTCATAGGGCTTTGCTGCAAAATAAACTTCTAACAAATAAGGTGGTAATGATTGATGACATAGCTATATCTAGCCTTAATAAACTATGAGTTCAAATTTTTGGACTTGACATTATTAGTAAAAGAAGGAGACTCTGAAACTTGATTATACTAGTACATTCAAAAAGTTCTGGAAATTTTTATATATTTAAAAAAGAATGAGTATAGATAATGCCTGTTTATGCGGTGTTTCCTTCGAAGTAGTTACTCTGTGCAACTATGCACTTTCCCCAGCGCTCATACAAAGATTTAAATGCAGATTGCAAGCCTTCTTTTGCCACATCCTCCAGTGCCTCCATTGCAGCTCGTTGCACTTCTTCGGAACTTGAGAAGCGTCGCCCCTTAAGCAAATTCTTCTTCCGGGGAAAAAGGGAAAAGTCACATGGGGCGAGATCAGGGGAATAAGCTGGTTGTGGAAGAACAGGAATGTGATGTTTGGACAGGTAATTGGATACCAGGAGGGATCTGTGAGCCGGCGCATTACTGTGATGGAGCACCCACGAGTTGGTCTTCCAAAGATTGGGTCACTTGCGTCTCACTGATTCTCAGAGACCTTTTAGGACATTGACATACTCTTCTTTAGTGATTGTACAACCATGTTGAAGGAATTCCTTGTGTACGAACCCCTTGCAATCAAAGAAAACTGTTAACAAGACCTTTCCTTTGGAGCGGTCAGCCTTGAACTTTTTTGGTTGTGGTGACGACGGTGATTTCCACGCTTTTGACTGTTGGTTGGATTGGGAGTCGTACAGAAAGCACCAAGTCTCATCGTCAGTGATCAATCGATTCATGAGATTGGGATCTGAATCCATTGCATTGATGTTATCCCCGCAAACTTGCATGCGCTCATCCATTTTTTCTTGTGTCAGGTTTTTGAGAACAATTTGTTGGCACACGTGATGCGTGTCCAGTTTCTCTGTTAAAATGGCATGGCAACTTCCAACTGAGATGCTGGCAACTTCTGCAATTGCTGCAACAGTTTTTCGACGGTCATTTATCACAATTTCATTGACAATGGCGATTTGTTCATCCAGTGTGGATCTTGAAGGTCATCCTGACCTCTCATCATCCTCGATACTCTGTCACCCATTTTTGAATCATCGATGCCACTCATAAACTCTAGTTCGACTCATTGCACTCTCACCGTATGCTGACTTAATCATTTGAAAAGTATCGGCGAAAGATTTTTCGAGCAGAACACAAAATTTTACACTTGAATGCTGTTCAAAATTCGACATCATTTTCCTCGTGATGGAGAGCCTTGAATGCCTGTAATCACGAACTTTGCACATACGCTGTGGGTGTTAGATCTGGATCAAACTGGTTCTGGCTGGTCAGTCACATAATGCTCTTCGCTTGCTCAACGGAAAATGACGTAATTCACTGACATATGGCAAATATTCAAAAAGTTCCGGAACTTTTTGAACGTAGTAATATAAAACAACCTACCAAGAATAATAAAATGTTACATGATTAGTCAAATCAACCAAATTACTTCAAAACAAATGTACCCACTCATTTTTTGAAAAAAAAAATGCTCCAAATTCTTCAGGAAATTAAAAAAAAAAATTACCGTGTGTTTGAATCAAAGAAAGTTTTTGAAGAAAATAATTTACCTTCCTTACAAGTCAATAAAATCCTTAGTAAAAAAAAAAAAAAAAAACAGGAAAGAAAAAAAACAGAAATCAAAAACTATAAGTTTCAAAAATTACTTACAATAAAGGACTATTTGAAAAACTTCATAGTATTAATGAGAGGTTTCTTCTCAGACTGGCTCCAGGATTATACAAGAAAGATGACACCGAATTTTCGGGCGTAATAAGCACGTCTTTTGAATCCTTTCTGACGCAAATTAAATTTATCAAAGCTATTCAAAGTCAATGGAACCTGTACAGAAAACAATAGTATCTGACGGAAGAAAGAAATTTTTCAATCGGGTTTTTAATCCCTCAGATATTGTTGTAAACAGAATCGTGAGTTTACGCCCTCTGGTTGCAGACTTGTGCATTAAGAAAAACATGAATTTATATGAGAAACATTTCGCACCAGAAAGATTCTCTAACACCGAAAGAATTTTTCAAATCGGACTCTTAGAAACAGAGATATCAACAAAAATAAGATGTGACTTTACGTCCTCTGGTAGGAAAACCGTGCATTATTTAAGGAAGAAAGTATTCTCAAAAGGTTTTTCCATATGAGCGGTATCGGTCCAAGAAAAAAAAAAAATTTAGTCGAGTTTTCAGGATCCCAGATTTTTCTACAAATACATCAGAATCAGAAATTAACTCTTATGCCCCTGGTGGCCAAACCATTCCTTATAAAATATTAGAAATTATGTGAAAAATATTTTCCATCTGGTATTGTATGCGATACAGGAAGAAGTTTTCAAATCAGAGTTTTAGTAGCAGAAATAATGCAGAAAACACAATTTACCTATGTGTCCCCTAGCCGAAAGTCTATGATTTACTTGAAAATTTTGAACTTATAGGAAAAACATTTCGCATCGGAAAAACTATCCAACAAAGAAGGAATTTTTCAAATCGGACTCCTAGAGGTAGAGATATTGACAAAAATAAGACATATATCTACGCGCCCTGGTGTAGAAACCATGCATTATTTTAAGAAGAAAATGGTTCTAAAAGGTTTGTTGACATGAGTACTATCGGTCTGCAAACGACGTTTTTTTTCAATCGAGAATTTAGAAGCTCATATTTTGCTGCAAATACACAGAAGCGGAAATTAAGATTTACGCGCCCTGGTGGCCAAACCATTTTTTTTTTTTAAATTAGAAATTATGTGCAAACGATTTCTCATCAGAAGCTGTATCCGGTGCAGAAAGAATTTTTTAAATCAGAGATTTAGAAACAGAGATATAGGGGGAAACACAATTTACCTCTACGCCCCCTAGCAGAAAGTCTATGAATTACTTGAAAATTTTGAAATTATATGAAAAACATGCACACTGAAAACACTATCCAACAAAGAAGGAATTTTTCAAATTGGACTCCTAGAAGTAGAGATATTGACAAAAATAAGATATACATCTACACCCCCTGGCGGAGAAACTATGGAATATTTTAAGAAGAAAATATGCCAAAAAGGTTTATTGATGTGAGTGGCATCAGTCCACGAAATAATTTTTTCAATCGATATTTTAGAAGCTCAGATTTTACGGCAAATACATCAGAAGCAAAAATTAACACTTACGCCCCCTGGTGGCCAAAGTATTCTTTACCAAAAATTTGAAATTATATGCAAAAAGTTTTTCATCAGGAGGTGTATCCGCTGAAGAAAAAAATTTCAAATCGGGAGTTTTAGAAGAAGAGTTATCGGGAAAAATGTAATTTACTTTTACGCCCTTAGCAGAAAATCAATGCATAATTTGAAAAAGTAACTATATCTAAAATACTCTTCGACATAAATGGAATCGAAAGATAGAAGAATTTTTTCAATCAGATGTTTAGAAGCAAATATGTGGAATAAAACGTATTTTTGAATTTAACATCATCTGCATTTAAGCCTTTTAGCGGCAAAATTGTACATCGTAAAAAAAAAAACGAAATAAAGGATCATCATTCACATATTTCAAGCTTCCCGACGCAAAAAGAATTTTTCAAATCGGACTAATAGTTGCAGAGATATCGTGGGTACAGACGGACAGTTAGACTGATGGACAAACCAGTAACATAAGCACAATCTTTTTTTACAAAAGACGTGCTAAAATTGAAGCTAGTATTGGGTTGCTGGAATAGTCATGATGTATTTTGGCACCCGATGGCGGTTGGGCGTTTTCGAAGTACTAGAGACATGCGCAGATCTGTTATCGCTATGGCATTCAACAGGTGCCAGTTCTAGCTGCAGTCTAAAAGGAATAGTGAGCGATTTGGTTGATTTGTGGAGATTTGACATCAAGTTGAAGATGGAAGAGCAAACTGTGCATTTTTGCCATATTTTACTGTTTTACTTCTGTAAAGGGAAGAACGCGCGTCAACCTTGTGAAAAGTTGCGTAAAGTGTACAGTGATAATGCTCTACAAGAACGTCAGTGCCAGCTGTGGTTCGCAAAATTCTGTGCTGGTGATTTTGACCTCAACGATGCTCCTCGGTCCGGGAAGCTCACTGAGGTTGATGACGACCAAATCAAGGCATTGATCGAGTTAAATCCACGTTACACGACACAAGAGATTGCAGACACATTACACATCCATCATTCAAGCGTTCACGACCGCCTGAAGAAGCTGGGATACGTAAGCAAGCTCGATGTGTGGGTTCCTCATGAACTCAAAGAAGCTCAATTGACGGCGCGTATAAACATCTGCGATATGCTCATTAAACGTGAGGAAAACGATCCTTTTTTGAAGCGACTGATAACTGGTGACAAAAAGTGGATTGTGTACAACAATGTGCTGCACAAACGGTCTTGGTCCCAACATGCTGCTTCGCCTCAAATGACATCCAAAGCAGACATTCATGAGCGGAAGGTTCTGGTCTCAGTGTGGTGGGATTTTAAAGGTGTCGTGTTTTTTGAGCTCCTACCACGGAACCAAACAATCAATTCAAATGTGTACTGTCGGCAATTGGACAGTTTGAACGAATCCATCATCCAGAAACGTCCAGAGCTCGTTCATGATAAAGGTGTTGTGTTCCATCATGACAACGCAAGACCACACACAAGTTTGATCACCTGCCAAAAATGATTGGAGCTTGGGTGGGATGTGTTGCCACACCCAGCATACTTGCCTGACCTTACGCCGTCAGACTCCACTTGTTTTGCTCTTTTCAACAGTCCTTGCGTGGTATAACGTTCAATTCAGAAGAGGCTGTAAATCAGCACCTTGTACAGTTTTTTGCCACGAAAGACAGGTCCTTCTATGAACGAGGCATTCTGCAGCTCACTGAAAGATGGCAAAAGGTTATCGAACAAAACGGGCATTATATCATTGATTGATCTTTGTTCTTTCTATCAATAAATGACCTTTGCAAAACATGGCTAAAATACGTCATGACTTTTCCGACAGCCTAATATTTATCATCTATAATTAAAGCAAAAAGAAGAAAATATTGTGCTGCATGAAGATTTAGTCTACAACATAAAACGTAGTGTGGTCTCAGCTATGTGGGAGAGATTGGAGACAGCTTAAAACGAGATTGGCACAACATAAAGCTGCAGTTAAAAATATGGCAAACAAAACAGGTTTGAACAGACATGTACAAAACACAGGACATAAAATTATTTGGAGCTATGCAGAAGTTTTGGAACTCCAACAGCACTTTTTCATAAGAAAATTAGCTTCTGGAAGTAGAGAGAAGAGGCACAGCATTAAATTATTTGAAAGGTCAGAATATATCTCATAAATGGCAATATCTACTGTAGTCCTGAGGAAGGGTATGGTACTAACCGAAAATTTTTTGTATAAGTAATATCCTTTTATTCTTTAGTAAAAAACCCATAAATGAAGTCTTTGCACATACGAGTCCCACTCTCTGTCTACTTGGTAATGTAACATATGACAGTTTCCAAACTTTCAGAAAATTGCATCTTAGTTTTTTTTTTTTTATTCAAGGTTTAACAACCACCATGAGCATTGAGCAACTCAGTGGGCTATAAGCAGTCACCCATACCTAATTTAGAGTCACTGGTTCCAGGGAAGGGAGAGAGCCAGTGCCGTAAGACAAACACAACATCAGGCCTCATCAGGATTCGAACCCGTACCCTTCTCAGACGACCGGTCGAAAGCCAGTGCTAAGACCACTATGCCATTGGGATGGCTCCAAGTTTCAGTTACACTTTCTGTTTCAATATGATGTCAAATGGACCTATACTCAGGCCATGTGCAATATATGACCTTGAGGAGTTCTGTCTTGGAGCTATCACAATGACTTATTCCATACATATTTAGAAATGCTTGACAGTTTTTTCGAAGTTAGGGTTTGTAAACTCTTTGCCCACCTGTGTATAGGAAATGAAAGAAGAAACTTCACTACAAGAAATATATCTTCTTGACTTTCAATAATATTGTAGCATACCAAGCTAGGCGGCAATCCACCCGCTCGTCACCAGGTTTGTAGCGGCCACTTGGTATTTCACTTCTGCTACCAGTTTTGTAGTGTACAGTCATAACGGCAAGAATAAATTTGAATACACTATCACAAGGTGTTATTCTGATCATGAAGACTGTATGTTAGGGCAGACACTTAAACCACACAGATTTAACAACATTAAAAAATAGATTGGCTGCCAGGATACTTTCGGCAGAGCACAAAACAATTTAATAAATGGATAAATGACACACATATTCTCGATTATTACTTTGCATTATAAATGTGAGCTATTAGGTACTTGATTGGTCCTTTTGACCAACATTTAATTCCGTTAATCAACTTTTATGTTTGATTGTAAGTTCCAATATGGTAGTTTGCATTATAAATGGTAGCTATTAGGTACTTGATTGGTCCTTTTGACCAACATTTAATTCCGTTAATCAACTTTTATGTCTGATTGCAAGTTTTACTATGGTAATTAGTTGTTCAGATCAATTTAACATGCAGTACTTCAGTTTGTTTCGTGGAAATAATTTCTCATATATGCTCTACTGGAAATGCATAACAAAAAGTTTACTTACAATTTCTTGCCTCAGGAGTTAATCCAAAATCCACTGTATACTCACACATGCACATTAAGATGAAATAATACTTTTCTGTGCTGCAATCACACCGATGGGCTTCTAAGCCAGAGAACTTGAAATAATACTTTTCTCTGCTGCAATCACACCGATTGTTTCTAAGCCGGAGAACTTCTACACTCACACACACATACATTGCCTTCATCAGGAAAACATTGCTGCCACAGTGTGGAGATGATGAATGGGGGTTAAGTAGCCAGCTGTCAGCCCCTTCAGTTTGCTCTTCTTTTGGGTGATGGTCAATGACCGACTCTGCTGGACATCTCTCTCAGTCCCTGTGATACGGACATTTTCATACATGTGCTGTCTACCTCTGGGCAACACTTCTTCTAAGATTCCTACTTTGCGTAGATCTCAAGCGTACCTTCAAGCGGTCGGTCTTTCTTTACCGGCAGTATATCTCACTGCCGTTGCTTTTTCCGCTATCCAAATACATGGGAATCACTGTTTTATTGCAGAGATATGTTGCTCATCTTTTCATAGGTCTTCATCAGCAGATCCCCAATCAGCAACTGACGTTTTTCCTTTTCACTTCTCTGATCTCCGTCATGTGCCACATTTATGCATCTGGACAACCCAAAGAGCCTTGGTACTTGACATTCCATTTAAAAAGAGAACAAATTTATGGTTATTTGATAACTTTTAAATTAAATCCTCGTTAGTAGTTTGTAATGCTTCAATTTGTACCATACTAGCTCTCAAACCAAGTTGTTTAGTCTAGCAGCCAGGTACAGCACGGAATTACGGCGATTTATCAGCCAAACGCATTAGCAGATCTGACCATCTGACAACACAAAGAGCACAAGATGTCTCTTTATTTCTCCCTTTTTCTTTGAATGAAACTTTGCATTTTAGACCTAGACAAAAACTGCCCCATAATTAATAAAATATAAATAATAATTAATTAGATCCGCCCAGGCTTATTAATTCCAGAATGAATGGGGGTAGATCGTGACAATATTGATAGTCCTTTATACCATACCATGGGTGTCTTGACACATCAAAGGCAATCTTTTTTGATCGATTTATTAATAAATTAGATATTCTAAGCATACAGAAGATATGTTTTTGTTACTTGTTTTCACCCATACTCTTCTGCACTCCTTCCTGCTTCCTTTAGCCTCTTTTTCAAGATGGAACATTTACATACATTTTCCACAGAAAGGCTGATAGGCACTCAAACACTACCAACATTATGATCTTTGGGGAACATCTATACAGCTGACCAGAACTAAAAGTGTGGCATCCCGCCCACATCTCCTGGTGGTGAAAAGCAGAAGCTTCCCAGTAAGTACAGAGACACTAAAAGGGAGAGCTACCAAACTAACTGGCTAACTTGTCTCAGGTATCTTCATGCCAAACCACACATGTGGACATGATGATGTCTAGAGCTGAATGGCACTGCGATATGCTCATTAAACGTGAGGAAAAGATCTTTTTTTGAAGCGACTGATAACTGATGACGAAAAGTGGATTGTGTACAACAATGTGCTGTGCAGTATTGTAAATGATCTCATTGGGGAACTTCATGAAACTCCATTATAATTTGCATGCCCTCTACTTGTGGGTGGAATTTATGGATAATGATTTTTGCTTTTCCATGGGGATTCGTTGCTCGTGGATATGAATAATACAATAACAAATAAACCTACAGAAAAGGCCTTCACAAAATTGCCAAATTATAATAAGGAGATTACTGTAGAGTGCATAAATGTAGTTGATAAATGCAAAAGTGGTAGAATTAATCACAGAATCTATAAAATTCGTCTTAAATGTAGTAAGCACCAATGTAACTGAGATCCATATATCAACTTAGAATATGCTCTTTTGAGCATGTTTCTCATGATCTATGTATTGTGATGTGAAGAATGGTCAGGTATGAGCTGGTATAGTTTTAGTCTTTGACAATACAATGGTTAGCTTGATTTGATGTGGAACTGTACAAAAATGCATTGTATGGGCTGTTTTCAAACTGGGTAGCATGGACTTAAAGGCGGGTCAGTCAGTGGACCAGTAAGATGCTCTAGTTATGAAGATTAAATTCCTTTGATGCAGACTTAGATACGAACCAGACAGAGGGAGAAAGGTTACTCTTTTTTTTTTTTTTTTTATAGTAAAGATGAAAAATCACACCACAGAAATTGAAGATATAATGGGTAAATGTGGAGAAAACTGTTTCGAAAATGTGGATGGAAAAAGATTCTTCTTGACTACAGACTTCAATCCTTCTCGCTTAGACTTCCATAAATTTTAAATCCAAATGCTCCAAAAATTAAATAAAAACTGCCTGTAAAATTTGGTTATGTACAGGTACTAACCTAGTCAGGCTGGCAGCTTTGTATTATCAAAATCCAGAACATCAGCTTGTGCCTAATGTTTCCTTATTCCTAAACAAATGCGGTGGAACTCTGGTTTTATGTTTTTCTAGGGGTTGACCTTAAAAAACATATAAATGTAAAAAACATATAAATGTAAAAAACATATAAACAAAATTGTAAAATGTTAAATACTATGGTAAAATTTATGCTTTAAGGAGTATAATATATTCCTAAATAATGATCACTGAAATTCGAATTAGTGGCAAAAGAAAAAAACAAAAAAACATTACAAATTATAACATTTTATAATTTTGTTATTTTGTTTTAGTTGTCAGCCATTTCTTTTTAATTTCTAAGTTTTGTCTTCCAATTGTTTTCCTTAGCAGCATCTATTACTTATCATCTTCCAATGTTGTTCAGGTTCTTGAATGTCCATTTGAACTGCTTCAATACCATTTAAAATCTTGGTCTGATAATTAAGCCTTAAATTTTTATGTTTTAACACCTCTAGATTAAATTTCATTCTTCTCTTTGGTTTTTTCTATCTTCTTCCATTTTAAATGATAAGTCATCATAAGGAGGTTAGGATCGGAATCAGCATCAGCTCCAGGGTAGGCTATCGACTTTTTCACCTGATTTCTATAACGTCTCTTAACCAAAATGTAATCAATTTGGTACCTATTCCTATCCCCCAGGCTTTACCATGTGTATCTTCTCCGTCTATGTACTTGATTCCACGTATTTGGAATTACTAATTTTTCTTGTTCACAGAAGTTGCTCAACCTTTGACTTCTCTTATTTCTCAGAGCCAATCTGTATCTTCCTAGGATAGACCCTCCCCCACCACAGTGTTCCAGTCTCCCATTATGATTACATTTTCAATTGTTTTTGTCAAACTTAGTAGTTTTTCCAAACATTCATACATATTTTCCACTTCCTGGTCATCATTCCCTGTAGTCGGCATGTAGAGTTGGACTATCACTGTATCAACAGTTCTTGTAAAAAGCCTGATCATAATCGCTCTGTGGCTCAATACCCTAACATCCTTTAAGGCACCCACAGACTGCTTATCCAACACCAGAGCCAGTCATCCTTGGCCATACTCACTTCCAGAATGAATCACGTGATAGTTGTCACTCTGAAATTTTCCTTCCATCTAGTCTCAGAGAGTCCAAGAATATTAATCCTGTGCTTCTCCATTTCTCTCTTAATACTTTCTGGTTTACCCACTCTCATCATTGTCCGAACATTCCATGTTGCGATATTTGTGTAGGGATTTCGCATGCTGTCGACCTGAGAACCCCTGCCTCTTCTCCTGGAACTGTCCATGAACCAGAACCCCTGCCTGACTCAGGAACTGTCCCAGGATTCTCCTGAAGTAGAACCCATGCCCGACTCCAGGAACTGTCCCGGGATCGGAGTTGCCGGAAACACTCATTTGTTGAGACTTTTCCATTACTGATTACTTGGGAGTATAATGTGGTAGTTTCCTCTTGCTTTCCACATCGCAGTGATGTAACCTTCTGGTCAACTGGGCCTAGCTTACATCTCACTAGACAGGAACCAATCGAACATGTCTTTAGTTTCCAGCACATTCTGTAAGTGCTGCTTCCCACTTATGGGATTTGATTTCAGAGTTATTCATCTCCTAGAATTGCAAAAATCATAAAGCCTCTGAAAATCAAACTTCTCTTTTAACAACTGTATCTGTATATAAAAATCCTGATTCTAGATTATGTGAAGTTCTCGCAACTGTGTATCTGAGAGCAGTGCTCCAATATGCAACACATGAACTAACAGCTTTTTCCTTTTTTTTTTTTTTTTTTTTTTCCCCTGCTGATTTTGGGTGGATTCGTTTGAAACCAGAATGCTGGATATTTACAGTTTGCCTGGGATTCTATTCTGCTATGCCAAAAAATGGTGGAGTCACCAAGTTACGTCCCAGAGATTTATCAGTTTTGAAGTAGTGCGTATGTATCTGCGTCATGAAATGCAAAACCAGTTTTTCGTCCAAACTGAAAGTGAACAATTTACACTTCTCTGATGGGATCAGGTTTAACTTTGACTGCACCAAGAGAAAACAGAGCAAGGTTGTTTCGATACTTTCAGAGTTGTAATCTACCGGATTATGTATAAAAGAATCAAATACGACCTGTGTGTTTTTGATCATCTGATAGTCAAGTTTCATTTTATAATTGCAAAAAAGCATATGAATGAATTACATATAACCAAACTAAAAAAAAAAAAATAGAAACTACAGTAAAATGTTAGAACTGATGCAGAATTGCATACAAAAGTGAAAAATGGATAAGTGAGAAATGTATAACTGAGGTTCCACTATTATTCAAAATCTGCCATGAGAGTCATATTTCTATTAGCATGCATTTTTTTAGTCCCATATCTGCTTGCTACCTTTAGGTTCAGTTATGGCAGTTCTTTTTTGTAATTCACCATATTTCTTTCTTATTATTTTGACATTGGCAGAACTCAGCCACATTGTGTGATACTTTGTGATATATTTTTGAACCATAGTGAGAAGAATTGGCAGGGAAACACATGACACACAAAACATTAGAAAAATTCTTGATATTGTCATATCACGCATAAGTTACGTTGAAAATTATAAGCGGGACATTTCGGTAGCGACTTCTACCTTCATCAGCCATGGAATGAGACACGTGGTAAAAGCATCAGTTGTTGCTAGATTTCAAAATCGCTTTCCAAATGATAGGGATGTTAAAAGGTGCATCTGAGAACAACAAAGAAAAAAATTATTTGACGCACCTTTTAACATCCCTATCATTTGGAAAGCGATTTTGGGCCGCCCCGGTGGCGCAGTGGTCTAAGGCGATGGCCTCTGATCATTCGTCCGAAAGGGGTCTGGGTTCGAATCCCGGTGCGGCATGGATGTTGTGTTTGTCTTACGGCACTGGCTCTCTCCCTTCCCTGGAACCAGTGACCCTAAATTAGGGACGGGCGACTGCTTATAGCCCATTGAGTTGCTCACGGTGGTC
The DNA here is from genome assembly GCA_039090855.1 of Macrothele yani. Taxonomy (NCBI): domain Eukaryota; kingdom Metazoa; phylum Arthropoda; class Arachnida; order Araneae; family Macrothelidae; genus Macrothele; species Macrothele yani. The sequence continues at coordinate 31,966,780 of CM077025.1, forward strand.
GTTAAACCTCCAATCAAAAAAAAAAAAAAAAAAAGCGATTTTGAAATCTGGCAACAACTGATGCTTTTACCTCGTGTCTCATTCCATGGCTGATGAAGGTAGAAGTCGCTACTGAAACGTCCCGCTTATAATTTTCAACGTAACTTATGCGTGATATGACAATATCAAAATTCTTCTAATATATTTTTGAAGTCATTGAAACACCTATTGGGTAGCAAAGAGTAGATTCTATAGTTGCTATTCAATTACCCTGTGTGTGTGTGTGTGTGGTGCACATTAAAGAAGCTAGGAACTTGGTAGTGACAGGTATGGTTATGAGTTTGTGCTTTTCATTTGTGCTGTTGTGATGTTTAGTATTTCCCACTTTTTATTGTTTGTGCCTGCATTTAAATCCATAGTTTATTCTGTGACATGTATTTATTATATTTTTCCAGCAACTAGATGATAATGCCACTCTACCAGTGCATGCCACATCCACCTATAGTTTTGTTTACTTTGATAGTATGCCAAAAGAATGTGCTGTTCTTGGGGTAGTCAGCCTTTTGCTTACAGTAGTAAACATAATTTGCATTTTTATAGCAGCCGTTTTTGTTCTGAAGGTAAGACAAATAAATAAAATAGTTTGAAAAATTCTTTTTTTCTTTGTTGATCTTAGATACTAAGATACTGTATATTTTTATCCAGTTTATTACAGTACTAAAAGAGTAGCTTCAGTTTGGGAGTTTGTTCACGTTTTAACTTTTTCTCGCATTTCACATTAATTTTGCATTGCATGAGGTATACTGAAAATATGCTAGTATTTAAAAGGGATATTCTATAGCCCATCTGAAAAAAATGTTTTTATAAATACAGTTCCAAAATCACTTTTCCGATACCCAAAAAAGGCACAGATGTTTTTTGGATTTTAGAATTTTTTAGATTTCAGAATAAAGGTAGCTCCCCCAGTGGGGTATAGTGCAGCACCTCACAATCAAACATTAATGCTGCAGTAAAAACATATGAGTACTCACACTAAGTGGGATAAATAAAGACTACAAATACCACTACAGTTTATTTATAGAGTAATATATTGATAAATGAAATAATGGGATAATTATGGACCATAAATACTCAAGGACATTTCATTTCCAAGAAAAACATTCGGTAAAACTTGAATATACACAGCTTTAAATGAACCATAATCAAACGCATTAATATATCTGCAAAGAAACGTACGAATATTCACACTAAGTGGGATATGTAAAGACTATAAATAGTACAAGGTATTACAGTTCATTTACATGCTGGTAAATGACTTAGTGGAATAAATGTAGAATTTAAATAATCTAGGACATAGAGGGTACAGGTTCAAACTAAGCTAAATACATATGTGCAGTTGAGCAGTACATCTGGAAAACAAAGCTAAATACTATACAGCTACCTGCAACATACATGGAATTAAGGTGTATGACACCAGTACAAATGCTGAGACACAACTGACGCCTGTCACTTTGGCTGTCAGTGCTGAATCACCCCGACTCACACGTCACACATTGAGTGACGTGTGAGTCGGGAGGCATCGGGTCAGCTGTTTAAGCATCAAACAAGCCTTGCTATGCAAAGATGACTGATGCTCCACACCATGCAAAAACTTCAGTTTTTGGAACTTTTCTAATTTCGGAATTTTGGATATGGGATTGTAGACCTGTATAAGACTAAAACCCTCCTGTAAAGTAGCTGGAAATTTTTGTGAGGAAGACAACCTGAAAATAAAAAAGGTTAAAAGCGTTTTAAAATAATGGTAAAAAGACATGAATTAAAAACCATGGAAAGTAATGAGATCTTGCAGAGCCCATAACAAACCAACCATAATAATTTTTTTAAAAATACTAGCAAAGCAAATGACTCCTCATGGTATGTTCTAGAAACATAAAAGCATAGGTAGCAACAACAACTTCATTCTGTTTATGCTAATAAATAAAGGAAGAGCTAATGCACTTTTAACTCAAAAGTGAATCAGTGCTTTTTAGGCTAAATGGAGTTTCACTCAGTAATCATACATGAGATTCTTCCGCGGATCCGCGGAATTCCGCTTTTTCTTCATCCTTTGGGTTATTCTCGAGATCGATGCAAAACTGAAGAGAAATTTTGGAGGACTAGTTGGGGGAGGGGGTCGTTTTTTGTTCAGGGGATTGTATTTCGTTTTTAAAAACTTTCGAAAACGGAAGTTGAACGGAGTGAAATTTTTACCCGTAATCATGATTTCTTTTTCTCACAATGTTTCTTCTGTGCAGTATTATTGTTAAATATAATTTTATTCCGTAAATATCTGCATTTCAGCTTGAAAATGGAAGAAAATTTTCTGAAAACATAAGTTAGACGCGAAAATTTCCCTGTAATCTTCAGGCATGAGATTCTTCAGTGGATTTGAAAAATTCCGCCTTTTCATCATTTTGATGTTTCTCGATATCACTGCAGAACTGAACAGAAATTCGAGAGGGGGTGGGGGGGGGGTCGTTTTCCGCCGAAGGACGGAATTCCAACTTTTAAAACTTTCGGAAACGGAAATTAGACGAAAAGGTTTCTCCCGTAATCGTAATCCTTTTTTTTCTCGCGATTTTTCTTCTACCTAGTAGTGTTGTTAAAGATCATTTTATTTTGTAAATATTTATATTGCAGCTTTTAAATGGAGAACTTTCCTAAAACGGAAGTCGGACAGAACGAAAATTTCGCCCATAATCATAATTTTTTTTTATCGACGATGTTCCATTTATCCTGTGTGTTGTTGTGTAATGTTAAAAAAATTATATTTTGAATACAGTGATGTGCTCCAGTTTAATATTTACATAAATAAATTTCAGTGAACAGTTCCATCTTGCTCAGGCTGCATTATATTTGCTTTTTCGCAGCACGTTCGTATCTTTCTCCCAGTTAAAAAGTTCAGCTTTTTTTTTTTCTTCATCAGTCTCATGTATGAGTAATATAAGTCGCCTAAATGAAAGTGAGACTTATGTAATAGCGTCATTGTATAATTACACAGAGCCATGCATTTGCTCTGGTAGATAGTGTGTCATGTCGGGAAGCACGCTGTTATCAGCGGCACGTGTCAGTGTTCTGTTTGCACATGTGGAAGCAAGTTGACTGGGTAGGGTCGTGACATGGATTTGTCCAAACAGGCCCAGTGGGGTTATGCAATTTTTGAAGGCAGAAGGTGTTAGTGGAGCCGAAAGTTATTGTCGTACGAAGGATGTGCATGGGAATGAGTGTCAGTCATGGTGTACAGTGTTCTGCTGGTGTAGTGAATTTTGCAAAGGATGTGTGAGCACAGAGGACATGCCGAGACCTGGGCAAGCACACGTGGCCATCACCATGGAATTGATTGCTGCTGTGGACAACCTTGTTAAAAAGAATTGCCGAATCACCACCAGCGAGCTTGCAGCAACATTGTCCGTGAGTAAGGGAACTGTTAATACCATTCTCCATCACCGATTGGCATACAGCAAGGCTTGCACACAATGGGTCCCCAAACATATCCAGGAGGAGCAGAAGACTCGGCAAATGGGTGCTTGCCTGGAGCATCTGCATCATTACCATGCAGTGGGGGGACAGTTCCTTTCCAAGATTGTGGCCGCAGATGAAACTTGGTGCCACTCGATCCGGACACAAAACGGATGAGTATAGAATAGTGGCATCCCAATTCTCCACACCCAAAAAAACCTCGGTCCTCCTTAAGAGCTGGAAAAAGTGATGCTCACGGTTTTATTTGATGAGAATGGCCCATTGCTGTTGGATTGGCTGGACGTAGGCTGGAGCATGGGATTTTTTAAAACTTAAATTCAAATAAGGTGCATAATTTTAGTGTGAGACTGGGCAGGGCAAAGGTACCCCATGCAAAAATCTCCTAGAATGAACTTTGATACTGTACTATGTTCTTTGATTATGAGTTTGTTAAAAAAAATAGTAACAAACTTATATTCAAGCTTCTGCAAAATAGTGGTGGACCGTTTGTGAAAGATTCGTTCATAACGAATGACTCTTCACCATGAGTGGTTCCAGCTACCACACTATGATGCTCAGTGAAGTTGCAGCAAGTTTAACTTTATTCTGACTGCATGAGTTCAGAGACATCCCAATAAGAACAGTAATGTCAATAATTAATAAATTTCAGCAGGTGTCCTTCTCCTTCAAGAGCAATCAGCTAGGAAATAATGGTGAAACTTAACAATGGGTGTGATACGTGAATGCCATTAATTCAGATGTTGTGTCTGAATTGTTCACCATGAGCCAGCTCATGGCAGATCATCCATCATGAATAGTGAATAGCTTGTGCTCTTTTAGGTGGTTTGTCAAAACAAGTTGTGACTGATATTTAGTCTACCATTACTGTGGCATGCACTGAAGTGGCATCAAGTTAAATTGATTCTACTCCTGTGGGTTCAGAAACAAATTCCTAATAAGAAAAGTGATGTCAAGAATTAATAAGTGTCAACTGTTATGTGACTGAGCAGTCAGCTAAGAAATAAAGGTGAAACTTAAGAATGGGAATGATACATGAATGGCATTCTTTTAAATCATGTGCCCAAATGCAAAATATTCATAATGAATTGTGATGAGCTTGCGCTCTTTGGGGCAGTTTGCCATACAGAGCTGTGTCCTTGAAAGCACTTTGGTCATAACATGGGATGCCTGCAACGTCACTGGTTCATGGATGCCTGCAATGTCACTGGTTCATACTATACTATACTATACATACATACATACATACATATCACTAAGCTGTTCTCTGAGATTCAGAGGTTAGCTCCACAAAGAAAACAAACAGATAAATTTCTAACTGATTATTTACTTACTGTGGCTGTATCAAACTTCTCCATTTACACCGACCTTGACACACAACTCGGGCTTCACTAACATCCATCACACGACATACATTCACAAACTCTTCATACTCATAATCTTTTTCTCATGCAGACACTCCTGAATCTGATCTTCCCATGACTTCCTTGGCCTTCCTCTGTCTTTCCTGCCTGCCACTTGGGCTAAAAAGATTTTCTTAGTAAGCATCTCATCACTCATTCTTTCAACATGGCCAAACCACTGAAGCATATTAGTCAGAGTCTCCACCTTGCTAACAACATTTTGCTTCACATTACACAACTGCAACACATCTTCATTCCTCACATGATCAGAACATGCCTTGCAGGGATCATAGCATTCTTATATAAAATTTCATATCACTAAGCTTTTCTCTGAGATTCAGAGGTTAGCTCCACAAAGAAAACAAACAGATAAATTTCTAACTGATTATTTACTTACGCCGTATCAAAACTTTTCCATTTACAGTGATCTTGACATACAACTCGGGCTTCACTGACATCCATCATACGATTTATACAAGACCTTCTCTACTTCATACTCATAATCTTTTTCTCATGCAGGTACTCCTGAATCTGATTGATACGTATCTAGTTCATGCTATGCCAACTTGATAAGCCAACTCATGCAGCCATAAAGGAAAAGTCGTGTAGAAAATAGTGCGAGGTGTCTTTCTCCTTCAAGACTGAATCACACCTCACATATTACAAAAACCATCATACAGACTGCAGGATTTGAGTTGTTTCTCTCAGCACTCACCATATTTTTCAGATCTTTCCCCTAGTGACTTTCATTTGTTCCCCAAGCTGAAGGAAAATATCTGTGGGAAATGGTATGGCTCTGACTTTGAGGTTGTCTCAACTGTGAATGGAAGACGAAGATAATGATGTTTTCCCCCTGGGGTGGCACTAATGCATCAGTAGGAGAAGTGCATTGCAGTGGCCAAGGACTATGTCAAAAAATAGAAAAGAATCGTAATCTGTACTTGTTAGAATATGAATTATATTAATGACCCCCATATCTTTGATCATTCAGTTCTTGACTTCATGGCTCCTTAACTGATTTATATTGGGTGCTGATCTGCTCACTACATAAGAAAATCTCTAATTTTCAATTCATGTAAATCTTCACTATTTTTCAATTATCTAAAGTCAACTGTGTGTATTCGTAGAATCTATCTATGTTGTGACTATTTGTCATGTTCACAGGTGGAAAACTTTGTATGAGGTGTGTCCGAAAAGTATCCAGCCATTTTGAATATCTCTAGAACTGGCTGTACTACCTTGATGCAACTTGGCAGCCAGCCATAGGGGACCTTACTGTGCATGTGTGGACACTCACTATACTGTGGGGGCTACTCAGCAGTGAGACGCCATTGAGTGTCCTTGTATATTTTGTGACCATAGTATTCACAATGACTGAATGAGTAGATCAACGAACCTGCATCAAGTTTTGCTTCATACTCGGACATTCGTCTGCAGAAACTATTTGAATGATTAAGAAGGCTTTTAGGGATGATACAATGAGTATACAAAATTGTAGCACCATACAAAATTTGAGTACCCATACAAAATTGAAAATTGCAGTACCCATACAAAATTGTAGTACCGACACTTCATAGATGGCCGGGAATCCATTGACAGCGATCCACGTTCTGGAAGGCCTGCAACAAGCAGAACACCCGAAAATGTTGAACATGTGTGGGCTGCAATCAACGAAAATCGGTGATTGACAGTGTGAGAATTAGAAGACCTGGGGATTCTATGGACTATTGTTTCAGGGATTTTGATGGAAGATCTTGGCATGAAACATGTGTCTGCAAAATTTGTTCTGCAGCTTCTGCCACAAGAGCAGAAGGAATTTCATGCTGAAGTTGCACAGGACTTGCTTGAAACCACTAACAATAAAGTAACTGAGATTTCCTCAAAACACTGTCGTTTTTTCAACGTGTGAAGAAAAGAAAGAAAAACGTACCTGAAACAGATGTTTTAATATATATAATAAGTACCCCCGGTAGTTACAACCTTCACCCATCGATCGACAAGGTTTTGAATCTCAGACTTGTAGAATTCCATGGGTTTCGATTCAAAAAAGACAGAAAGGGTTCGCCGTACCTCCTCCACATTTCAGAGTGTAGTCCCAGCAAGATGGTTTTGCAGGCTACGAAAGAGGTGGTAGTCGGATGGGGCAATGTCAGGGGAATACGCCTGATGCCGAAGTTTTCCCCATCCGAAATCCTGCAACGTGGCACTAGTCATTTTCACTGTGTGTGGTTTTGCGTTGCCCTTCTGCAGCAGCACACCTTTACGTACGATTCACAAGTGTTGGGCATTTATCCTGCAAAGCAGTGCATAGACGCTGCAGCTGCTGACAGTAGACTTCCCCTGTAATGGTTTTGTTGGGTGGCAGCAGCTCGTAATGGATTATGCCTTGCATATCCCACCACACAGACATCAAAACCTTTTGTAGGAAATGTCCTGGTTTCGCCACTGCTTCAGGCACATTCCCTTTGGGAAGCCACTGCCGTTTACGCTTAATGTTGTGATAAACAATCCATTTTTCATCATCTGTGACAATTCTGTGCAAAAACGGCTCCCTTTTTTCATGGGAGAGCAAAAAGTGCAAATGTCCACACACTGTTGCAGCTGTTGTGGAGTGAGATCATGGGGTACCCACTTATCCAGTTTTGACACATAACCGAGGACCTGCAGATGCCGGTGAACAGTGGAATGGGTTGAGTGAATAAGTGTGGCCAATTCCTTGACTGTTGCCTGCAGATTTCCCTCAACAGACCGTCCGGGTCGCTGCATATCCTTGAGGCTGGTGTTCCCCCTTTGAAATTTTTGGAGCCAGCATTGACATTTCCTGACCTCCAGGGTACCTGGCCATATATGGCATTAATGTTTCATGTTGCTACCATCACTGAATGTCAATGGTGGAACTCATACAGCATAATGTGCCTAATGTGGTCTTCTGACACTGCCATTTCCTAGGCGGTTTAAGTACACAACGACTGCACCTAGAACTCCCGTTTGTGGTCTCAAGTGACTTCAAGGTCCGCTCGCGTGAACTCTCTTATACTCACCGTGGTCGACTTCATAGTCTGGGCACCAGAGGACTCACTGCTGTTGGACTTGCACAAAACGACATTACTTCTGGGATGACCTGATATATCGTACAATGACGGCATTCTAACAGTTAGTGTTATTGGCACGAATTTCTTCAACAACTTAAGCATCAAGTTCTCCAGCCCAGAGAGATCTGGGCTGGAGAACTCTCCCAAACCCTACCATCACACCCGAACCCTACCATCAGCTCATAACAACTGGTAGCGTGGCACATCGGACTACGCCACATGTTGCCATCCTTCCAGGGTTCAATTACCATGTTCATGAGCCCAGGTGAGATGCTGTGTCTGATGTCGTGGTGTTAACAAAGGCGTTAACAAGGTGGGGTCTTCTGTTCCCATACCCCATGGATGCTAAATTATACTGCAGTGACCTGATGGATATGTCTCTGGTATCTCCTGTATTGAATGTGGATATTATTTGAGCCAGTGTCTCTCGTCTGTTAGCATGGACAATCCTGGGCAGACACCACTGGTCATGGTCATTCAGCATCTATGGTCGGCCACTGCTCTGTCCACAATGAGTGGTAACGCCTTCCATGAGGTATTTATTCTTGGTGCACACATGACACCATGGATTGAGGAATTTTGAATGTTTGCACAACTTCGGAAATTGAATGTCCCATCCATCTGGCTCCCACTACCATGCCTCATTCAATCTCCGATAATTCACGTCGGCTTGCCATAATCTTGCTGACGATTGTTCATCCTGACTCACGAGATTACACCTTGCAACTGATAAAAATCGTGGCATGCATTGAAGCCTTTATATGACAGCAGCATCAGTTAAAAATTTGCATACTGCTATCCCATGATTTTTGGCACTTCAGTGTACATTATGTCTTTTAACCTTTCACCTATTGCCACTAGTCTGTTTTCATTTAAACTTCATGATTTTCCATTTCTACTAATTTATTTAAACTTTTCTTTGTTAGCCAACAGTTTGCCCGTTCTGTTGTCTCTGTCAAAAAGGTTTCACTGTGTCTTATCTTTTTCAAATATGGTGTGCTGCATCTTTTATTCTAAATCATGCAGACATTTTCTTGTCAAAGAAATATCATTGTTATCTTGTTTTACTTTGTTGTTTACCATTTTTTATGCACATTCAGTATTACAGCTAAGTTCCCCTTTATAAGTTTGCATGGAAAAATATTTCCAAGTATTCCATCATGTGCAATCAGGAAACTAATTTCCCCTGAAGAAATAATTCTTCATAAGTATGTGGTATTATTGGCATATTTTCACTGTATTCCATGTAAACACTTTCTTCAGAAAACTTGAAAATTTTCATCATCCTGGATCGGGAATCAAACCCACACCTCCCGATTTCCGGTCAAGCATGCTAGTCATTACACTACCCAGGACAAGAAAATGACTAGCATGCTCGACCGGAAATCGGGAGGTGCAGGTTCGATTCCCGCTCCAGGAAGATGAAAAATTTCAAGTTTTGAAGGAAGTGTTTGCATGAAATACAGTGAATATATGCAATAATAGCATTCCAAGTATTCCATATTTAAATTCATTATTTTTTATAATTAACAGCATGTAAAAAAAAGTTTGTTTTTAGTTCTCATCCAAATGTCTATGAGTTCACAGAGGAATAATCTATTTTTGATAACTATTTTTTTAACATGTATTTATAGCAACAGAAAAAAAAAACTTCAGTTTTAGAGACTGTTAGTATTTATTTACCAATGATAATGATCAGTGCTGTAACTGTTGCTCAAACAACTGATAACGTTATTTTTATCAGTTGTTTGTACAACAGTTGAGAAAAATATGTCTCCCTTGGAATAGAAAAGTGTACATTACTGAATACAATTGCATTGAAAGTATGGAATTTTTATCAGCAATCAACTGCATGTTTTTTTCTTCTGAGAAACAAAAGGTTCTGTATTAATATTTTATAAATGTGCTAAATATTGTACCAATATGTTTTTCATAAAAATATTGTACATATTTGTTTTTCCAATATGTTTTTCATAACATGTTATTGCATTTTCATCAGATAAAAGAAGTTGCTCCACATACCAATGTGCCTAAAACTAGAAGATTTTGGAAGCAAGATATCAAGGTAGGTATCTTTTCTTTTCTGTATTCTGCATTTCCTCTATGATTGTTATTGCGTGCTTAAATAAATTTAAAGGAATGATTCACTCATTCGAAGATTGCAAAATAAGTTTCCTTATTGGCCTTCAACGTTTGCACTCTTTTTATGGTAGTTGGAAGCCCACTCAAAGTTATGTATAATGTTTTTTAAGGCAAATGTATTTCAGCCATTGCTATGGCCTTCATCAGTGCGACTAGTCAGCCTTGAAGTGTGAAGGGCTTAGTTGCACTGATGAAGGCCATAGCAATGGCTGAAATATTTGCATTAAAAAACATTTACATAATTTAAAGCGTGCTTCAAACTACCATAAAACCCTACTTGTTTTTGGTTATGTGCATTGCCTACCACCAGTGGCAGATTTACCACTAGGCCAACTAGGTCGCAGCCTAGGGGCAGCAGGCTCTAGAGGACCACAGGTGTAGAATCCAGAAAAATGGAGAGAATAGAACAGAAAAGTGTTTTTTCTGGATAAGCATGAACCTCTTTGTCTGTTTACAACTCTTTTTATAACCTTTAATTTAATAACAAGTTAAATCAAAATAAATTTTATTTAAATAATACTTATTTAACAATGAAATTATACTACCAATTATTATATTATTAACTTAAAGATAAGCTTATTAGAAAATCTTATAGGAGCAAATTCAAATATGGGTGGCCAGGTGTGGGGGGGGGGCATATAGAAAATTTGGCGTAGCGCCTCAAAAGCCTTAAATCCGGCACTGCCTACTGCCTACCTCTCATTTATTTTGCACTCTTTTTGAAAGAAAGGAAGTTTAGCTGTGAGAATTGTTTAATTTATGTTTTATCCCCCCCTCCCTCAGTAGGTTTGCTGTGTTGGAATATGAGTTACAAACCACGTACAGTGAACAATTGATAACTCAAAAAAAGTTAGATTCCCTGCAAGTGTCTTGTGAGAATGATGAAATTATGGTCACAATAAGTCGAAAAACTCCTGGTTATCTTCTTGATTACTCAGAATAAAATATTCTTGTGGTGAAACTCATTAATAACAATAGGAAATAGAGGTAAACATTCCACATTGACTGCTTTAACCTTGAAAAGGGAAGAGAAACTAATTCTGTCACCTGTAAACTGGAACAGACTGCAACTCCACTCCTTTCCACGCATCTTCAATTTCCACCTGTAAGAGGTCAAAAGGTCATCTTTAGCTGTACTTTGATAAGAATTTCTGACACACCACTTATCATTCGACTAATTGATAAGTAATGTTCAGTTGCAAATTTGTTAAATTTTTGTTTCACGCTCTTGTTTTGAACAAATTCAAGAATTGTTTCGTTAAAGCTTTCTTTTTCTAAGACAAGTTAAAAGTCTTACACTACGACTCTCAACTATATGGTAAAGTGATCAATCTGGTTTTTGAGATATTGGTATGCCAGTGTTTCCTATCATATTGTACAAGATCATTAAGTGATGTTGATTTACCTGTGATACTTATGTTTTGAGAAAAGTGTCAAAGACTTACAAATTACCGTATTTTCCGAGAATAACGCTGCACCAAGAATAACACCACAGTTCTATTTATCTGCTTGGTATGCTATCGGTAATAACACCACACCCAGTTTAAAGCCACAAGTAAACTTACCACAAAGGAATTTTTATTTGACCACTTTGACCCCTCAGAAATCCTGCCAATAAGGTAACAGAGTACATTCTATAACTTTCATTGAAGATGAGTGACGTAATGAATGAAGAAAGGTATTAGGGAAGCTGTTTATTTTTAATACACTTTGAATCACCTGGGCAACTCATGTCTAACAAAATTGGAAATGAATTTATGGCACCTCTATTCATATTGTATTGTGGAATAACTTTTTTACGGGTCTTATAGAGGTTATTTTTCAACCTCTATAAGACCCGTAAAAAGTTATTCCACAATAAAATTGGAAATGAAAGTGCTGTAGGCTCATGAAAAGTAATGCCCTAAATGTCAGTCATCTCCAATGCTTCATTGCTGTACTTTTGTAACTCTACCTCCTAATGGGTAAAATACCTTGACACTCCATTTACGGGAGAGGGAGGGGATGTGAAATTCCATAAGTGTTTCACTGTGGCACATTTGTTAACAATCTCGGGTGGTGGAAGACAAATGTTTAGTCTGTAGTTGACACCTTCAGTGGTTTGTGTTTAGAAACAGGGAGACACCATTCAAATTTCATGTGTGTGGAAGTGTGCAATAGTAGAAACATTTACAGTTTTGTGGATTTTCCCTGTTGTATGTTCACTGATTGTACTGCGCACAATGCCATAAAAAAATCAGCATCTTAATCTCCCTAGCTCAAGACAAGAAAAGAAAAAAACTGACTAAAAGGAAGGAAAAGGGTGCTAAAGCATAATTTATTAATCCTGAATAGATTTTCAAACAGTAAACCGAAAACCACTTACATGCAAAATGAAATACCAGATTGGATCCTTACTGTCCTCCAACTACCTTTTCACATATAATTAGGCAGGTTTTGATGCTTCATTTGAATGACCGCAAGGCTCCAATGCAGACAGTCAATGAAGAGTTGGCACTCCAAATTCTTTATCTCAGTGTCAATGATAAACGATTCACGAAATGCTGCTTTGATATTGTGAACAATGGTTGAAATTTAGCATGTTACTGAAAATGGTTATAAGCAGCCCCTAGTTAAATGTTGCATTTCAAAGCCACATGCTTGTAAAAATCGAGTATAGCATCATAGCTTTATAATCAGAAAATAAGAAAATATGGTAGCATTAATGTTCCATGGGCCACCCTGGTGGCGCAGTGCTTTAAGCGATGGGTTATGACCATTCATCCAGGAGGGGTTTGGGTTTGAATCCCGGTGAGGCATGGATGTTGTGTTTTGTCTTACAGCTCTGGCTCTCTCACTTCCCTGGAACCAGTGGCCCTAAATTAGGGATCAATAAAAAAAAAAAAAAAAGTGTTCCCTGGATTAAATGCTATTTTGCCTTTCCATGGAGTGTTATAACGTCTTCTCCATATTGCATATGGCCATATGATGCAAACTATTTGGTTGAATTTTTGTGTCTTTAACTAACTATCTTAACTTTTTTTAGTCAGTCTCATGTTGGACCATAACTTGTTAATTCGTCCTCCTCTTCACCTATCATCTTCCCAAATTCTCTTTTCTACTTCCGATATCCTACCATCTCTTCTATGCTCTGGCTGTATTGTATTATCTCCAGAAAGTTCAGAAATATACTAACTCAGCGTTTCAGGTTTGATATCTCAATGTTTTTTTTTTTTTTTTTGTAGTGTCGTTGAATGTATTCTGATGCAATGTATTACTATACTAATATTTGTTCATTTTAGATTGCCAGGGACTACAATAAAACACTACGGCATGGTGAGGCTCAGAATGTGGGAAAGAAGCTTCTGGAAGAATGGGCAGTAAGTTGCATTTTTAATCTGTTTACTGATCTTTATTATTTTTTATTAAATCCATCTATTATGTACTTTTTCATTTTTCACATAAAAATATTTTTCTTTGTGATAAATGTGGTGTGTCATTTAATTTAAATTTCTGTATATCAGCTATATACAAGAAAGAATGAGTCAGCAAAGAGGCTTACACCCTGCCAGCTTCATTTGGTTTATGCCAATTTCATATGAATGTACTTTGAAAAAGGGTAGCTTTGATAAAATAGTGGGTGGCCAAAATGTGAATGATTGGAAATTGAACACTTAAGATATAGTACATATATTTTGAACAGATATCATGCAGGTTATCTGAAGTGTTTAGTTTCTCAGGTTTCCCACACTACATTGAAAACAAGGAAAGCCTGGTATTCTCAGGGAATTTGAAAATGGGTCCAAAAATCAGGGAAAACTCAGGGAAAATTGCTCTGTTTTGTAAAAATCGAGGGATACTTTATTTTTCCAAAAAAAAAAAAAAAAAAAAAACTTTCTTTTTTTAGATTTCAAACTTTTCTTTTCAATTACTGCCTGCCTAGAATTTGATAGATCTTACTTTTTAGATCATACTTTCATTTTTTTCTTTATTCCCTGAAAAAAGGTGCAAAATTGAATTTTAAATATTACCTGTTATTAAGTGTTTGTTCAGTTTCTGCAGACAGTTATTCTAACATAAAACAATTAGGCACAGTGGTTTGACACACTCCTGCTCAGAGAAACACATCAACCAATGAAACAAGAGATAAAAATCCTTTGTCTGTTGGTTCTATTGTGGCATGTTTCTCTGAACAGGAGCCATTTCGTAATTAAGCTTAGCTACATTGTGTTATGGAACACTGAAACTAATCAACTGACAGATTTTTTCTTACATGTCGCCTGTTTCTATGGGAATGTGTTAACAAAAATTCTATGTGGGTAGTATTCACAAAAGTTCATGGAATTATGGTACGAAAAACAATGTGGACGATTAGTTGTTGTTTATGAAAAGCAGGTAATTTTATAAAGACAAAATGCTTAAAGAATTTACAAATGTGTGTTTTGGTGAGAAAATGCATGAATGGAATGAAATAATAATACATTACTACCTGATTGGGGTCACCACTTTGGAAAGACTTTCAAAACCACCTGGAGAACCTGGAAAAGTCAGGGAATTGTTAAATTTTACCTACAATCCATTAAGGCTTTAATCATATTAATAAACTGCTGTATTTCTTCAGGAGCTCAGATAAATTGATCAGAAGTTAAATCCTGCAGGTTTGGTGCAAAAGTTTTTGTCTGTCACATGTTTTATAGGGATCAAATGCCATTCTGACTGAAAGAAAGCATTGAAAGAGAGAGAGAGAGAGAGAGAGAGAGAGAGAGAGAGAGAGAGAGAGAGAGAGAGAGAGAGAGAGAGAGAGACAGTGTCTTTCATTAGATATGCTTTGTAATTTTAATCATACAGTATGTTTGTATACTGTATGTACTCGTGTATAGGTCGACCCCCGATTTTTATCTGAATATTTGCAGTTTTTGTATATCCCGTGTATAAGTTGACCCACCGATTTTTATGTGAATATCTGCAGTTTTTGTATACCTACCTATCTTGTGTATAAATAAAAAACATTTTTTTTTCAGAGAATGCGGAAATGTTAACCTACTATTTATTGTTGTAGTTAGCTCTCGCAATGTTGCTTGCGGCAGTTTCCCGCAAAATGTGGGTGGAATTGAGGTACAATTCCGGGAAGATGATAGGGCTCACCACCCTGGTTAGAGAGTTTTCAGGGGAAGGTTACACACTTTAACAATATATGAACCAACTTTTGTACCCCCCCCCCCCTTTCTCCCACTTTTTGCGAACAAATTTTCTGCAGTTACTTCATTCATGGAGAGTAAAGCATTTGCTCCCGCAGCAAACAAATCGTGATGCATTTACCAAACGTCATAAGGCACATCGTTATTTAAAAAGAAAAAAAAAACTTCCTGAAACATATTTGGAAAGCGTAAATAGGTCTTGATGTCAACCTGATAGTTTTTTTTGATCCCATAAAGAAAACCATAAATGTGTAACTTTTGAAGTTCTCAATGAATTTCTTCAAAATTTAAAATGAATCTTTATTTTGATGTATTCTGGACACTGTAAAATTTGCATGCAACTATTTAAAAAAATTGAAGAAAATGTGGTTCTATAAAATTTTCTCCCACTACCCTGTGCAGCATAACAGCTGTCGATCAACTGCTGAGCTGGACAAGTGTGTGATTGACAGAGAGGTATTTATCTACTCCCGAGTTTCATCCCCTTCTCCACCGTGTTTGTGACCAACAATTGGCTTTAGTGACAAAACCAAACATCGCCCCATTCAGTAAAGATGCAATCCTTTTTGCTCGCTCTTAGTCTTCAGAAAAGGTTACTTGTTTGCTTGATTTTCGGAGCTGGGGCACACTCAATTTAATAACAAACATAAGTAGGTTGTTAAACTAATGCACTTTTTTACTATCAGTGGCAATGTTATTCTGAGCGATCAGCCAAGTTTAAACAGTTTCGTTTTCGGGATGCATTGATCAAGTTACCGCTGTTCTGTAGATTGTCACGCCTCTCTTCACCGTCGCTAAGCAGGGGCAGCGGTCTCCTTTTGCAATAGTCTGTTCTTTTCCCTCTTCATCCCCCCATCAAAAATTGAGCACGGTGCAACTTAAACTATTGGCTATGCGTTCACCTCTTTCTTTTGGGCGATTTACCAGCGAGGCAGTCTAGGCCATATCGACAAATCTAAAACTGACTTTGCGAAATGAGTTTTTTTATTAGTGAATTAAAAAATCTTGTACATATAAAATCAAGAAAATTCTTAGCAATAATTTTCTTCTGTACCAGTAACACCCGGAAAATGACTAAATATACAACTGCAAATGAACTGATGGTGCACAAGGCCAATTTCCATAAGACATCAAAATTTTGGTTTTCAACCTATCAGAAATATTTTCCGTGCATAGTTCGACCCCCTAATTTCGATCTAAATATTTCATTAAAAAAAGTCGAACTATACACGAGTATATACGGTAGATCATGTAATAGCTGTTGATCTAGTATTTAAGTATTAAGATTTGTAAGAATTTATACATTAAATCAGAACAGTGACAAAGTTTCAGAGCAGACATTTTTAAAGTTTCGTTCTCTGTTTTCTTACCTGTTAATTTAATGCATTCTTAATTGGGTTAATTTCCAATCATATGCTTAGTTTCAAACTATCCCTCTTGTGACATTTTAAATTTCATGGAGTCAAATAATTTTTTGCGTCATGCAGATGTGCTCTTTCGTGCGCCTGATTTTATTTTGATCAGTATCCATTGGTTATGAAGTACAAAAGGTCTTGTATGAGACATGTGATGGATGTCAGTGAAGCTTGAGTTGTGTGCCAAGATCACTGTAAATGGAGATGTTTGATACATCAACAGTAAGTAAAATCTAGTTCCATCAGTTAAACATTTTATCTTGTGTATGGTCTTTCTTTGAGGAGCTAACCTCAGAGAACAGCTTAATGATATATAGGTATGCAGAGCTTTTTTCAGCCGGTATGCATACCGGCAAACTTTTTCAAAGAAGGCACTGAAAATTCTGTAAATATAGCTAGCTCTAAGCAGCAGCCTAAAACAATGCATAGAAAACCGTCTTTTGTCAAACAATGACACACAAATACGCGAATGGACGGAAGTCTTGGATCCTAAATGTAGGCCACACATCATCAAGGAAAATGTAACATTCGGTGCGATGGAAGTAGTGAACTTATGTAAGTGACTTGGTCTTCCAGAAAGACAGATCCTAAGAAGTTACTGTGACTACTTAGTCAATAAGAAATTATCACCTGGCCTGTTGCCGCTTATAAATGTAATTAACAGCATACCAATTTCTACCAGTGAGTGTTTCTCACAAAAGAATTTGATTGTAACACCGTCAAAGGTTTCAATACACCTGAAGCAGTGATGTAGAAGGGCCTTAGAGTGGCTTAATGGCACTAAGGCACTTTTCATGGTTACACGGTAAGAGAAGCAGGGCAAAGAAAATTTTTTGGATGTCCTTGTAGGCAAAAATAGCAAATGCTATGTTTTATGGGCAATCACATTCATATATTAATCGAATGTTCGTATTGCAGGACGGGCTTAAACAGTCTGTTCACGCATTAGGACGTTTCATGAATTGCAAGAGTTCTATTGTGAAGATAATGCTAACTACATTGTCAAGACCACAGTTTTCAAAATGACGTTTTAGGGGAGCTGGCTTTTCTGCATGATAAAACTTCACTGATAGGAGGGAAATCAACAAGTAAAATCAAATACGCATGTAGACTGACAAGTGTTTCATGTGTGCAGTGAGAATTTCTGCTAAAGTTGCCGTGAGCTTCAATAGAAGTAATCCCCTGCACCCATCCTTTGGTTCCTTACGGGTAACACAAAAGGAAGCTCTGGTTGATGAGTGGTCAGAGGCGCTGTATTCTGGCCATTTGCTGGAACAGATCTCAGACCTGAAGACAGAAAGCTTGGGGCACTGGCCTGAATGCAAATGAACGAGAGGACAGAATGCCAGGGCGCTGGCCGAATGCTATGCCCGGGGTGCTGGCCTTCTACCCTCCCCGGAGCTAGCAGCCTGAAACCAGGGGCAGGTAACTGCCTATGGCCCTAAATGCTCATGGTGCTTGTTGTACCCTGA
Source organism: Macrothele yani (assembly GCA_039090855.1). Lineage (NCBI taxonomy): Eukaryota > Metazoa > Arthropoda > Arachnida > Araneae > Macrothelidae > Macrothele > Macrothele yani. The sequence goes on from CM077025.1 coordinate 31,984,976, forward strand.
AACAAACAAACAAAAAGAAGCAAAACACAGAAGATATCCATTTTCCACCCAAAAATCATCGGAAAAGCATCCTGTAAGTCACATGTACACACTGTGCTCAATTCGTATTATTCACACTTAATATTAAAAATCATTTAGAATGACTCCCACGTAACTAACATTCTTTCTTTTGTTTTAAATTACTTAAGTTGAGCAGTTTCAACCAAAATTGATAAAAATAATGAATGATAAAAAATGAATTAAACATGATAAATGATAAAAACAAGTGAAACTTCATAAGATTTTGAAAGTCTCAAAGGTCTTCTTTCTGGGTCTTTTGCACCTGATCCATTGATTGCTAAGGCACTTTTTTTATTTAGAACTATATCACTGACCTGAAGACTAAGTTCACTGATGTTCATTAAGCTGGTCAGTCCTCCTCTACATGTGTTTTGACCTTTGCCTTATGTAAATTCCTGGTTTCTGAAAAGTACACATCTAGCAACTGACACTTAGAGCAAGGCACGAACACATGAAAATCATAATATTTGCCCTTTTTAGGTATCAATCACCAGCAAAGTGTATATATTTACGTGCAATTCATTAATGATATACTATAAAAACAACCATTCACTTACCAGAAAGATCTTGGTCATTTTTTTTATCTTGTAACACTTCAAGCATGTCAATTATATTGTTGTTGGCTTTCTGAGGTTGAACTGACTCTTTGCTAATGACTTTCCTTCTTCTGGGGATGAAACATCGTACTATCTTTTTTTTTTTTTTTACTTACTGGACAAGACACGCAAGTTTCTTTCTGCCATATGAAACGTAACCATAGCTTTTCATCACGATAAAAACCTCACACATACACACATTATAACCACTCATTCATACATTCTGTTAAAAACACTATGTACATATTTACACTATCTACATTCCCAGGCAGTTAAACCATTTGTCAATTGTGATTAAAAAAATGCTCAATCCGTTTCAAACTCCGTGTTAACCCTATTGCATGTGCCAACCTCATTCAGCCCGTCATACACAACCCTCTAGCGCTTTCAACAAGCACTGTCTTCATTAGGAGGCAGCTGTGTCTCACCCGCCTACCACAGCTCAAGTGAGCTGATTTATTGAGGCTCGGGTCGCAATCTCTAGCATCTCTGGCGCCATCTGTTGTCATTGTTGCTCTCTTTCCTTTTTTTCTCTCTTAGCTGTTGCTCTATTTTTATTAAAGCCTTCCATTGTTCACTTAAGTTGCTAGGCTCATTAATGTTGCATAATCTTGATCTGTTTTTTTTCGATTAATATTGATTCTGCAATTCGCAACTGCCTTTCATTTTTGCAGCTCTTAATAATTTTAATATCTTCAAACCTTGGATAATGATGATTTTCCAGACAGTATTGGGTTAATGCGGTCTTAGCTTCTTTTTTATTCCACTTATTTGCTGGTTCAATCTGTATTTTAATTTGTTCTTGGTGCTGCCTATATATGACACAGGTGGTTGTTGGTTTACAGGAATTTCATAAACACCTGCTCTATGCAATTGGCTGATTTTTTCATTTTTTATTACTAAATTTTTTATAGTCATATATAATAGTCAGAATAAAGCAATAGAGGATTTGAATTGCAGCATTCTGACAAGAGACCCAACTGAATCGCAAGTAAGATACTTGGCTAGAATAAGAAATCACAGTACCTTGCCTGAAGAAATAAGGAAAGCATACCCATCAATGGGTACTGGAATACCAAAAGTGTTTGCAAAAATAAAAACTCATAAGCCTGATACACCTGTGAGAGTAATAGTATCAAAAAGAAATTCCCCATTAATTAAGCTGGAAAAAATATCTACAAATACTTGGCACCATTGTTCATGAAGACAAGGTTCACTGTGAGGAATACATATGAATTCATTGAGAAAATTAAAGGAATTAAACAAGATTTAAGTGAATATCATATGGCTAGTATGGATGTGCGTGCTCTGTTTCCTAGCACACCTGTACCTCAAGCAATTGACATAATTGTTAAAAAATTATATATGTTACAGACAATGAATGCAATACAGATTGAAGAACTAAGAGAAATTTTATTACACATATATGAAAATAACATTTTTATGTTTAATAACAAAGTATGCAAACACAATTATGGTGGACCTATGGGGTCACCATTGTCAACTTTATTTGCAGAAATTATAATGAGTGACATAGAGATTAAAATGATAAGTAAACTAGAAGATCCACCACTGTTATACTGCAGGTATGTTGATGACATTTTTCTGTTGTCGAGGCTAAAAAATGATGAACTTGAAGACTTGACAAAAAGGTATAGTGATATTTATCCATCAGTTGAATTGACAGTAGAATAAGAATATAACAATACATTGGTATTTTTGATATTATGATAATCAAAACAAATGATAATATGCAATACAGAGTGCATAGAAAATCATCATATATTCCTGTGTTAATACCATTTCAGTCATCACACCCGTTAACACATAAAAGAAATAGTGTTAAAACACTAATTAAAAAAAGTTTAACTCACTCATCAATTAAACAATATAAAAAAGAAGAAATTGAATATATTGAAAAGATTGCACATGATTTTGGTTACCCTAAACAAGTATTAAAGAAATGGATTTATGAAGTAACTCAGGCTAATAATAAAGGCAAGACTGATAAAAAACTATTAAAATATGTTGGTGCAATACCATATGTTGAAAGCGTGTCAGCTGAAATTAATAAAATATGTCGCAGATTTGATTTACAAGTTGGAAATCAGGTACGGACTATAAAAAATTTAGTAATAAAAATGAAAAAATCAGCTAATTGGATAGAGCAGGTGTTTATGAAATTTCTGTAAACCAACAACCACCTGTGTCATATATAGGCAGCACCAAGAACAAATTAAAATACAGATTGAACCAGCATATAAGTAATTGGAATAAAAAATAAGCTAAGACCGCATTAACCCAATATTGTCCGGAAAATCATCATTATCCAAGGTTTGAAGATATTAAAATTATTAAGAGCTGTAAAAACGAAAGGCAGTTGCGAATTGCAGAATCACTATTAATCGAAAAAACAGATCAAGATTATGCAACATTAATGAGCCTAGCAACTTAAGTGAACAATGGAAGGCTTTAATAAAAATAGAGCAACAGCTAAGAGAGAAAAAAAGGAAAAAGAGCAACAATGACAATAGATGGCGCCAGAGACGCAGAGATGCAGAGATTGCGACTGAGACCTGAGCCTCAATAAATCAGCTCACTTGAGCTGTGGTAGGCAGGTGAGACACAGCTGCCTCCTGATGAAGACAGTGCCTGTTGAAAGAGCTAGAGGGTTGTGTATGACGGGCTGAATGAGGTTGGCACATGCAATAGGGTTAACACGGAGTTTGAAATGGATTGAGCATTTTTTTAATCACAGTTGACAAATGGTTTAACTGCCTGGGAATGTAGATAGTGTAAATATGTACATAGTGTTTTTAACAGAATGTATGAATGAGTGGTTATAGTGTGTGTATGTGTGAGTTTTTATCGTGATGACAAGCTATGGTTACGTTTCATATGGCAGAAAGAAACCTGTGTATCTTGTCCAGTAAAAAAAAATAAAAATAGTACGTGTTTCATCCCCGGAAGAAGGAAAGTCATTAGCAAAGAGTCAGTTCAACCTCAGAAAGCCAACAACAATATAATTGACGTGCTTTGAAGTGTTACAAGATAAAAAAAATAACCAAGATCTTTCTGGTAAGTGAATGGTTGTTTTTATAGTATAACACATGAAAATGTCAGTAACAATGCATTGATGGTTTTTCTGGAATCTGCTTTGATATAAAGTACTCATATTTATTATTATTATTTTCTTTATTCAAAATATACGAATCACAGCCTCTGACAAACAAAATAAACAGCAAATTATCATTGACTGGTATTGTTGAACTGATACGAGTTTCCACCGGAGACCTAAGCATCAGTCAAGAATCGGCGTAAAATATATGATATCCCAAGTAAAGCTGTCTTCTGCAGTTCTGTAGGTTGCATATCAGAAAGCTGCAATTTTTCAAAATGATTCATAAATTTTTTTGACATTGTTCCAAGTGCCCCGATGACAATGTGTGTTTAGTCCATAACCGGGTAACTTCTATGGCCAGGTCTATATTTAGTCATTTTTTTCCAATTCTTTTTCATTGACTCTGGCATCTCTAGGGATCGCTATATCAATTAGCCAGACTTTCTGATTTTCTATGACTGTTATGTCTGGTGTATTATGTTCTATGTGTTGATCGGTTTGAATTCTGAAATCCCACAAGATCTTGACTTCATTATTTTCTATGACTGTCTCATCCTTGTGTTCCCATGAGTTTTTCGATGTTGGCAAATTGTGCTTTCTGCACAATGACCAATGAATCAATTGTGCAACCCTGTCATGTCTAAGTTTGTAATCTGTCTGTGCAATTTTACTACATTCACATATTAGATGAGACACAGTTTCATCTTTTTCTTGACAAAGTCTACACTTTGGATTATCACCGACTTTCTGGATTTTAGTCTTCATAACATTTGTTTGCAATGCCTGTTCTTGTGCAGCAAAAATCAGACCTTCTGTTTCTTTCTTGATGAAATCCGATTTCAGCCATGCCCAACTCAAGTTGTTGTCACTTTTCCCATCAATATTCTTTAGAAATTGTCCATGTAGTGGCTTGTTCTTCCAGCCATCTAATCTGCTTTCAAACTGTTTCCTCTTGTATTCAGCCTTGTTTTCTGTTGTTTTTAAGATATTTTCATTATTCACTGCCTGAAGTAGCTTCTGTTGATGTAATCATTCAGGCTTCTTTTTTCTTACTCTACTACCTGTTGTACTTGTAGTAGCCCTCTGCCTCCAATCTTCAGAGGTAAATATAATCTGTCAACATCACGTTTTGGATGGAGTGCATGATGCATGTTCAATAACTTTCGAGTTTTCCGATCCAGTATTTCTAATTCACTTTGGGTCCAATCAATTATTCCAGCTGGGTATCTAATTACTGGAATGGCCCATGTATTTATGGCTTTGATTGTATTTCCACCATTTAGTTTTGATTTCAATATTTTTCTTACTCTCTTGATATACTCACTCTGAGTCAGACATTTGACTTATGTATGTAAGATGTTATCTGATTCAAGAATTCCAAGGTATTTATAATTTTCATTATCTGACAATGATTTCATTATATTACCATTTTCTAGTTCTATTCCATCTATATTCTGGACTTTTCCCCGGCGCATGGATAGTACTGCACATTTTTCCAGTCCAAATTCCATCTGTATATCATCACTAAGAGCAAGGCACGAACACATGAAAATGTCAGTAACAATGCATTGATGGTTTTTCTGGAATCTGCTTTGATATAAAGTACTCATATTTATTATTATAATAATAATAATAATAATAATAATAATAATAATAACAACAATAATAATAATAATAATAATAATAATAATAATAATTATTATTATTATTATTATTATTAAGTAATTGAAATTTAATAATAATAATAATTATTATTGTTGTTATCGTTTACATTGCACTAGTGAAAACAATGGAGCTTTGTAAGGGGATGGGATGAGAGCATACCAGTAAACTTTATTTTAGAAAAAACAAAGCACTGTATGAATGTAGTATCCATTACTAATATGATTTCTTTTTAAGTTTTTAATCGTTTTTATATTAAAATGATTCCAATGTATACATGATTTTTTTTATTATTAATAATTTTTAGCTTTCATTAGCTCTGACACTAGAAGCTGTCCATTCATTAACAGTAGACCATTTCACACTCTGTAAATGTAACTTGGAGGCATTTCATAGCAAGTCTTATCAGGTATTTCCACTCTGGTGGCTGATTGGCTAATTGGTAAAGCTGAGTGCAGATTCAAGTCCCAGATGAAGCATGAGTGGTGTGTTTGTCCTACATTGCTGGATCTGTTCCATTTCTGGTGCCAGTTAGGAACAGGTAACTTCTTATGAACTTATGGGGATCATTAATTGCCCCTAAGGGAAATCAGGCATTCATAACTGCTGAGTAAAAGTTTTGTTGATATGATTCTGATGGATTTTGAAACAGGGTGAGAGAGATGAAAAACACACTGTTTTTGTATATTCAATATTTGTGCTGTAAGATGAAATGCTGGGGGTGCATATTTATTATGCTTTTGAATAATTTATTACTTGTGCATCACAGTATGAATATCTATCATTTCACTTTCCTTGCAGAAAGCAAATGGTATGGATCCAAAGGAAGCTTCCACTTCTCGTCGAAAGCGATTATTGCAACTTCACACACTGAGGTCAATTGTAGAGGTAAACTATTGATTTATGATTGCTTTAGATATTTAAGATTAATTTCTTTTGAGCAATCATACATATAAAATTCCTATAAAATAATTTAAGTTTCATTTGTTTTTAATAATTTAGTTTCAGTTACTGCATTGTTCCAACAAGTGTTTTGAACGCTACCAAGAAGCTGTGTAGCTTTGATTTTATTGATTTGTTTTGAAGAGGTTTGTTTGATTTCTAACAACCTGAAAGCATTTCAAGATGGTGTTTACAAGCCATGGATGATCTCTGTTTGCTGTTTATTAGAAACTAAACTTTTTTTTTTATTTTCGATGAGTCCAAGATTATTCTCAGATTTTTTTCTGTATACAGTATTTTCATATATGGGAACTGCATCTGTGAAAACAGCAAGCAGGAAATATATCCAAAAGTTAGTGTCTGAATATATTTCAGATCCATTTGTGTGTAATATAAATTGAAAAACTGTACTCTGAAATATTTGTTGAACAGATGAAAATAATGGAGCTATGTAGTGAAGCCAATTTTTAGTTAATTGTGATTCTTTCACATGCATTTGTAGGTATCTTAATAAAAATGTATATTTTTCTAAACTATTTCACATTGTGTTGTAATGATAAATTTTCCATATTATAGTACCCCTCATATGCTAATTATTATTTTTAGCCATATTTTAGTATAATTCATTTACATTGCTTATTATTCCAATATAGTTTTTCAGTGTTTGTAGTCTATGATTTGTATTATTAAGCTTTTAGTAGTGAGTGAAGATTAACTATGTAAAGGTTAAATTACCATCATACAGCATAATTCAAAGTCATACAGCCCGGCATTTAAAACTCTGGCTGTATGTGAATGTGTGCTGCCAATAATTAATTCCACCTGTTTGTTGTTGTGATGACTTATAGTTGCTGGTCTTGTCTAGCACTTTTGTTTATAAGTTCATAATAGGAACATCAATTCATTTTTTATATTTATACACACATAGTCAACCCTTGATATACCACCACCATTTGTTCCACTACATTGTGGTGTTATATCATGGATGGTGTTATATCAGATTTGCCTATTATTTTTAAGTAACCCAGACTTTATTAATTTTGATTCCTTAAAAATCATAATTAGCATTAAATTAAAAACATGTCAGTTAGAAAAAAATGAAGTTATATGTTGTGTGCCTAGAGCGTACTGTAGTTTGGAGTGTCTGTTTGGGTCTAGAAAGCTTGTAGTATGCATTAAATGCGGACATTTACTTTGCATAGCAGAAAGACAAAATTAACATTTTAATTATCAGGCAATGAATAAAAAATCATGCTAAGTTACTAAAACTTTATCAAGTGAATATTAATAGTGTTACACAAAACTGTTTTACCTACCTTAGTTTCTTTTAGAAAAATCATCTATTTTCATTTGTGTTTTTGATTTCAATATTTTCTTTGCAATATTCAGAAATTTCAGTCTTCTGCTTTATGGTAACGACTGTTCTTTTCAACATTTTTTTTTTTTCTAAACAAAAACAAAAACTTTTTTTTGTTTCTGAATTGGATGGTTGTAAACAGTTGCAGACTGATTTGCAGAGCAAAGAAGATAAACTAAAGACAGCATGCATCATATGGGGTAAAAGAAGTATTATGTTCCTGAAAAAAGCTGTCAACTCATTTATCATCTTAATTGACAGTTGGTAGAGAGTAAAGAATGCAAGCACCTCTCTTCTGCCAAAGAGGACAAGGCAGGACTGAGAAGAAGACAGCACCCTAACTCACAAAACAGCTGCAAGAGTCAAAGGTAACCAGGCCCATTGCAGGTGCTCTTTACTGATGCTTCTCTGTATGCAAATGGAGGACATGGTTAAGAGGTAGAGGGTTGTGATACATCCATTAAGTCCTAATATGTAAATAGAAATAGATTAACATCCAAAAAACCACGATAAATCCAGGCCATAATAATATCCCAGATAAAGTTCTGTGACTTATTCCTCTCCTTTTAACTTCTGTGCCACTCTATGAAAGTGGGAGCAGTCCTGATGGACGGACCCTCTCATTGTGGCATGTTTTTGGGAGGAGCAGCTGACTTCTGCCCCAGGCATCGTCTGCCATTTTATCCACCAAAAGGTTTGCCACAATGGAATCATGATCCGAAAGAAATGGAGAGGCAATTCACATACATCTGGCAAGTGTGGTATGTTTGTGTTCGAAAAGGCAGGTTGGTGCAGTAATATATATTGGCAGTTGACAGATGCCAAGAGTATGGTGATACATCAAGGAATGTTTTACATAGAGCACATTTCTTCAGAACTGAGGGGTGGCGTTATGCAAGGGTGGCGGTAAATCGAGGGGCGATACATTGAGGTTGACTGTATATATATATATATATATACACTGCATAAGACATTCTGATCTCTACATTTGAGCTATATACACCATCTTCACAGTAGTGAAAAACTTAAAACCGCTTTTGGCACGTTATGTTCTGGATGGCCGAAGAAATTGTCTGCATTCTCAAAACAATATTGTTGTACAATAAAAATAAAAACTGTACTCACAAGTTATTGCTGGTCCTATTTTCTTCTTGAAGTACATGTATTTAGCAGACCTACCAACTGTTACGATTTTATCGTATTTAGTACGTTTTTTTTTTTTTAATAGTCATGTTTTCGCCCATTTTTTCCCTTTTCCGACAGAAGCCTTGTAGCGGAATCGCGGCGACGGGCGACGTAAGTCACAGATTTATTTTGGTCCTGCAGAGAAAAATGACATCCCCAGAACCCTATTAGACCATCTTGCAGACTCCCTAATCATAGATGCAAGTTTTCCGCCTTTCCAAATTTTCGAAAATGAAAGTTAGGCATGGTGAGGATTTCTTCCGTAATCGTAATTTTTTTTCTCGCGAAAGACAATGTACGTCGCAGAATTATTTTGTACTCATCCCCGTAGCAAAATCACGTCGACGGCCGACGTACATCGCAGATTTATTTTGTACTCATTCCCATAGAAGAATCGTGGCGATGTACATCGCAGGCTTATTTTGTACTCATCCCCATAGAAGAATGGTGGTGACGACTGACGTACATCGCAGATTTATTTTGTACTCATCCCCGTAGAAGAATTGCAGTGATGTACATCGCAGGTTTGTTTTGTACTCATCACCGTAGCAGAATCGTGGCGACGTACATCGCAGGCTTATTTTGTACTCATCCCCATAGAAGAATGGTGGTGACGACTGACGTACATCGCAGATTTATTTTGTACTCATCCCTGTAGAAGAATTGCAGTGACGTACATCGCAGATTTATTTTGTACTCATCCCCGTAGAAGAATCGTGGCGACGTACATCGCAGGCTTATTTTGTACTCATCCCCATAGAAGAATGGTGGTGATGACTGACGTACATCGCAGATTTATTTTGTACTCATCCCCGTAGAAGAATTGCAGTGACGTACATCACAGGTTTGTTTTGTACTCATCACCATAGCAGAATCGTGGCGACAGGCGACGTACACCGTAGGTTTATTTTGTACTCATCCCTGTAGCAGAATAGTGGCGACGGCCGAGGTACATTGCAGATGTCCCCGTAGAAGAATCGCGGTGACGTACATCGCAGGTTTATTTTGTACTCATCGCCGTAGCAGAATCACGCCGATGGCCGATGTACATCACAGATTTATTTTGCAGCCACCCCCATAGAAGAATTGTAGCGATGGCCGACGTACACTGCAGATTCATTTTCTACTAATCCTCGTAGCACAATCGTGGCGACAGCCGATGCACATCGCAGATTTATTTTGGTCCTGCAGACAAAAATGACACCCCCAGAACCCGATTAAACCATCTTGCAGACATCCTGAGATGCAAGTTTTCCGCCTCTCAAAATTTCCGAAAACGGAAGTTAGGCGGAGCGAGGACTTCTCCCGTAATCGTGATTTTTTTCTAATAATTAACAACATAAATCTTTGCTGATTAGATTTAATTAGTTTCTCAATAAAATTTTGATGTAGGGAAAAAATCCCTACATTCTCATCATCAAGAATTTAGATAGCTGAAATAGGCTTCAAAAATTATCAGCATGCGTCGTATTACGATTTTTCTGAGTGTTACATTATTTGGTTCTGAGAGGTTGGCAGGTCTGTACTTAGTCAAGAAAAATGTTGTCAGAAGATTCGTTTTGTTGCTCATGACACATAATACATCCACTGGAGAATATGTAAATTTCTTTACAGGTGCACATGTGCTTGACTGCTGACCCACCTGAGGACTTGCATGTCACCAGGTAAGTAAGTAAAATAAAGCAGGTTTACGTGCTGGATAAGAACATCGATAATAAATAGCCGTCGTAGCATGATTCATGATATTGATATCTAAAACCATATGATATTGAAACTTTAATTACAGTTAAAAATAGGTAAGTTAGTAGGAATTTAAAAATGGTACATTGGTTAAAAACATAGTGAGGTACGAAAAATCTAAAAATATCCTGAAATGACGAATCTTCAAACCTGTAGCTAAAAAACAATAAGAACCTCTGGCCCTCCCCCGAACTCTCGTGTTGTGTTCAAGGACAATCGCACTGATGCAACTGACACGTGTTTCAGGCTCATATGCCCATCATCAGAGTTTGGAAACAATTGCTGTAGCTTGTTGCTTGCAGTTACTTGGGGTTTTCTTCAATAAGCCCCACACCTCTTTGTGCTGCAAGTAACAAGCTACAGCAGTTGTTTCTGAACTCTGAAGATGGGCATATGAGCCCGAAACACGTGTCAGTTGCATTTGAGTGCGATTGTCCTTGAACACAGCACAAGAGTCTGGGGGGATGGCCGGAGGTTCTTATTGTTTTTTAGCTACAGGTTTGAAGATTCGTCATTTCAGGATATTTTTAGATTTTTGTGCCTCGCCATATTTTTAAGCAATGTACTATTTTCAAATTCCTACTTACTTACCTGGTGACATACAAGTCCTCAGGTGGGTCGGCAGTCAAGTACATGTGTACCTGTGAAGAAATTTACATATTCTCCAGTGGATGTATAATGTGTCATGAGCAACAGAGCAAATCTTCTGACAACATTTTTCGTGACTAAATACATGTACTCCAAGAAGAAAATAGAACCGGCAATATACAATACAATTATTTATTGCACACATTTAAAACTTACAGTTATATGAAAATGCAATACACCAGGAGGAATCAGAACACATTGGTTGTAAGGCAATTCCCCCTATCAGATGTTAGAAAAAGAATAGAACATATGACATATATGAAAGCAAGTAAGATAGTTATAACAGAAGCACCACTGTTAGCAGCATGCTTGGAACTACAATTTAATGATAGGGTTGAGATTCGTTATGGAGATCAGGGTGATTTACAATGTAATTTTGCAGAGACAAGGAAAACTTTTTTATATTTTCCAGGGATCTGATGCTCTCTGGGAGATTATTCCATAGGATAATGGCTTTATACAGTATGGTATTTAAACCATAATTAAGTCTAACACACGGCTGACATAATTTGTTGTTAGCAATAGATCTGGTGAAGATAGAATAATCCAGATATTTGATGTCAGATTGAAAAATAGGCAGTTTAAGATGCATTATTTTAAAAAACATGATACCTAGTTTCAAGGTAAAAATTTCATGAATTTTTAGAATATTTAGTTTTAGAAATAATGGTTTTGAATGAGACATGTAATCTGTGTTCAGCATATAGCAAACAGATTTCTTCTGTAATTTGAGCAAGCATAACTTATTGTTTGCACTTATATTTGAATACCAAGATTCCAGACAATAGGAGAGATGGGTATAAATAAAAGCATAGTGAAATGTTTTTAGGACACTGATAGGGAAGAGATGCTTAATTTTACCAAGCAGGCCAACCTGTAAGGAAACTTTTTTAAAACAAACTGAACATGCGTATTCCAGTTAAAGAATTCATCAAACCAAATACCAAGATACTGAACTTTGTCCACAATTTTAAGGGTGAGATCATTAATCCTGACTGGAAAGTTATTTATGTCCTCTCCTTTATCAACGTTTCAGAAATATACGGCGTTGGTTTTTAGAATATTAAGTGATAATTTGTTAGAGCATAACCAATGAGATAAATTTGATAGATCATTATTGATCATTATCTGTAACTTATGCAAATCATGACATTTTTTAAAAATGACAGTGTCATCAGCGTATAGCAAAGCATGAGTTGATTGCAGACACAGAGGAAGGTCATTAATATATATCAGGAACAGTAATGGTCCCAATACCGAACCTTGAGGCACTCCACAGGAAATATTAAGTAGATCGGAGTTTATTTTATTTACAGTGACATACTGTTTGTGATGAGAGAGGTAACTCATTAAGACAGAAAGAATTTTGCCACGAAAACCGTATTTGGGTAATTTATGTAACAGAATGACATGATTTACTGTGTCGAAAGCTTTTTGGAAATCAATAAAAACACAAATAGTATAATAACTGTCATCTAGTGCTTCGGAAATGAAGTTTGACAACTTAGCAACAGCCATTTCAGTAGATCTGTTTCTTTGGAAACCGAACTGTTCCAAAGAGAGCATACCATGGGTGTGTAAAAAATCAACCATTCTGCTGTGAATAGACCTTTCAAAAATCTTACTCAAGACGGGTAACAAAGATATCGGTCTGTAATTACAGGTAGATTCCCTATCTCCTTTTTTAAAAATAGGAATAACCTTAGCGATTTTCAGACTGTCAGGAAACTGACCTGAATAAAAACTCAGATGAATAATATGTGTTATAAGTGGTACTAAAATAGAGATTGAGTCTTTTATGACTGCTATTAATATTGTCTGAACCAGCACTTCTTTTTAGGGACAATGAAGTGATAATATTATAGGTTTCAGTATCATCCAAAGGGCGTAGAAACATTGAAAAAAGAACTTCCTTAATTTTGGATAAAGAAGCATAACCTTTAGTATTTGTGGGCAAGTTTTGCTGAGATGCTAAATCATGGCCTATGTTAATGAAGTAATTGTTGAATTCATCAGCGACTGATTTTGAATCAACATTAACTTGTGGGTACAGTTTTTATTTTTATTGTACAACATTATTTCTTTGAGAACGCAGACAATTTCTCCGGCCATCCAGAATATAATGTGTCAAAAGTGGTTTTAAGTTTTAAAAAAGTTCTAATGTGAAGATGGTGTACATAGTTAAGAGTAACCCGTTAGAACAAAAAATAATTCCCATATAAAGGAATTTATAGCAAAATAAAGTACATTTGAGCTTATTTATAACTGTCACATGTGTCATATTTATATTAATGTAAAGATCCCTTAAAATAACAACATCAATGTGAAAGTTCAATAATATTGATATAATATACTATGTATTCTATTACTCGCGTCAAATTTTGTAGCCGTGAGCTCGGTGATGCACAGTTATTTAATGGTATATTAATATATAGCAACACTGCTGCAAGGTAAAAGATGTTACTTACATTACACTCCTTTTGTAGTCTTCCCATTGTTCACTACCTCAAGTCAACAAAATGGTGCCGGTTATCAGTTCATTTAAAAATTTTGCGTAATCTTCCATGTTATCTGCTGTTGTCCAAATGCAGAACGACGTCACTTCATGGTTTTATCAATGTATGATAATCTCAGGACAGACTTGGTTAACTGTATCGTTCAACTATGCGTGGATTTTACTGAATTCAAAATTACAACAGACGTTAAAATCGTAATGCCATATGTTAAAAACCAGAAATGAACTTGTAAAAATTGAACACCATGATGAATTCTAAAAAACGTTTGGAACCAGTTAAAAATCAAATGTGATGAAACAATGAACATAGATGCTGTCAATATTCCATACACACTTGTACACCCCAAAACCCACCTCCGCCTGCGTTCCCGGACGTGTTTCACACTAGTAACTCCTAGGCATTCTCAACGGGTATTGAAGAATTCACTAACAACCCTCCATGCCTCCGGAAGTCATGACGTATACCACGCATGGGTCATTATTGTGTAAGTAGGCAGGCACCATCTGGTGTTTGATTCTGACCTTCCTGCCTCTGTTGATGTTTTTTTCCTTCACGCATACAGGAGTTCATATGGTGTGTTGAAGTTACAGTTAGCTGGATAGGTCTTCGTAATTACAATAGATTCAACGATTTGTAGAGTTTTCAAATTCTTTTGTTGGTTAAGTAATTTCACATTCTCCCATACGGGTGTACATTCGTTTTTCATGGGATAACGTGAAATTACTTAACCTACATAAGAATTCGAAAACTCTACAAATCACTGAATCTATTGTAATTACGAAAACCTATCCAGCTAACTGGAACTTCAACACACCATATGAACTCCCGTATGCGTGTGGGAATTTAATACACCCTGAAAAGATATTGACAGAGAAACATGTGAATAAAAAACACCAACAGAGGCAGGAAGGTCAGAATCAAACACCAAATGGCGCCTGCGTACTTACGCAATAATGACCCACGCACGGTATACGCCATGACTTCCGAAGGCAAGGAGGGTTGTTAGTGAATCCTTCAGTACCTGTTGAGAATGCCTAGGAGTTACTAGTGTGAAACACGTCCGGGAACGCAGGTGGAGGTGGGTTTTAGGGTGTACAGTATGTAAGGGATATTGACAGTATCTATGTTCATTGTTTCATCCCATTTGAATTTTAACTGGTTCCAAACGTTTTTTAGAATTCATCATGGTGTTCAATTTTTACCAGTTCAGTTCTGGTTTTTAACGTGTGGCATTACGATTTTAACGTCTGTTGTAATTTTGAATTCAGTAAAATCCACGCATAGTTGAACAATAGAGTTAACCAAGTCTTTCCTGAGAGTCTTTCCTGAGATTATCATACATTGATAAAACCGTGAAGTGATGTCGTTCTGGATTTGGACTGCAGTAGATAACATGGAAGATCATGCAAAACTTTTAAACGAACTGATAACCGGCGCAATTTTGTTGACTTGCGGTAGTGAACAATGGGACGACTACAAAAGGAGTGTAATGTAAGTAACATCTTTTACCTTGCAGCAGTGTTGCTATATTTCATATACCATTACATAACTATGCATCACCAAGCTACCGACTACAAAATTTGACATGAGTAATAGAATACATAGATATGTTATATCAATATTATTGAATATCTCAACCACGTTATAACATATATTTTCCATGCACAGGGAATATACACGAATTGCATATCAATGTAAAAGTCCTAAATGGGGGTAATTTTTCTAATGTATAATATAATCATTAGGACATTTTTGATTGAAAGTTGCTGTGGCAAAAAAAAAAAAAAAAAAAAAAAAAAGAGGACCTAAATGCAATAATAAATAGTTTGAGAGAATTCTGTGGAATTAGTAAAGAAGTTTATAATGGAAATTGAATATTTTGTAAGACAAAGGAAATAAAAACTAACTTCTGTTCAACAGCTGTATCATTGTTGAGAATACTTTAGCGGCTAATATGTGATATAATTTGTGCGGTGCATTACTTTGACCAATGACCAATCATGCTTTCTGGTAGTGAATGTTGGATGCGAAGTAAAGTATCTGTTAGATTGAATGTTCATCTGTACACCACAGTCAGTGATATTAAAAATGTCAGAGTAAAATAGATGAGTTTAGTGATCACAGAAAATTAGTATCACAAGTACTATGATCAAGTAAATTACCGATACATTTGTTAAAAGCAGAGTTACAAGACGCATACTTTATATCTTGATTACATGCATCATTTTGGTGGTAAAATCTTTCCTCGAATGTATGCTGCACTCTGGGGTGGTAACTGTGTGGTGTTGGAATAACTAAGAATTAAAGGAGCAGCTTTCAGAATAGAGTAAAATTTAGTGCATGGCACAGGAAGTGTATATTGTATGTAATAGCTTGGTGATTGGTAATTTATCTACATTCTCCTCTATTCTTTCTTGTTATCTCCTGTTTATCAATATAGTGTATATCATAGGGATAAAAAATTGAATAACTTAACAAACGAAGTGGCTCAAAATATACCCATGAGTGCATAAAAGTATTCACATCTAAAAAAAATTAATAATACACCACTCCCCAGTTATTATGTGGGTTTGCTTGCAGGGTAGGAATCTGACCCATATTATGAGACAATGAGCTATAACCAACAGCTACAATAGTATGGCACCAGGCAAGGGGAACAGGAAAGACCTGCTGTGTATCCAAATTGACTGCATAAACACTGGCATTAAATCCTGGGAGCATTGTATGTACCAAATATGTGAGACAGTATTATGATTTCATTCTTCAGAGTACTTTTTATTTCAAATATTTTATGTTACCCTCTTCCTGATGCTTAATGTTTTATAAAACCAAAATCCTGGTTATTGGCTTATAGAAACTGATGTTTTGTATAAATAAAAATACTGCATATAAACATATATGAATACATATTCCGAATCAAATTTGGTATTTATTTCATGTTTTAGTGCTGTTTGGTCAAATGTAGCCCTTGCACCAGTTTTGTCTAAATAACCAAAATATATGACCCACTCTGGAGAAAGGTGGTTAGTGTGTGAAAACAATGATTCGAGAAAAACGCTTTTGAAGGGAATGTCTCTTGAGACGATGAGCTGTTGTGCAGCACAGATGTTATGTTGTGTTTTCCTGTTATAACAACATCAGTCAAGTCAGTAATTAACATATGTGACTTGCTCCATAGATTTTATTAATGTAAGAACAGTCTCAGTCAACTCAGGAAGCACTTAACCTTAACCAGTGGTGAAGGTAATCAAGAAGAGTAAAATTTTGTACAAGGTAGCCAACAATAATTTAGTGCAGTGTTGTTCGAAACCAAGTATTTTCTTTGCAATATTGTGGAGAATTGCAATGGTTTCTGAAGAAACTGAAGAGTTCAACCTCTTATTGAGACCATTAGTTGAGGAGGAGACTACTTTAGTTGGGCCTAGTACCTTACAACCCTCAGGTATCTCCTTAGAATGCCAATAGTACCTGTACAATAGCATTAGGGGTTTGGTTGTATATTCTGAAAAAGCAGATGCCGTAGCTCCAAAACCACAGGAGGCCCTACAGGAGAGGAGTGAGCCCTACAATTTCATTTAAGAAGAAATAATCCCTTGGTTTCATAATTTTGTATAATTTTTTTTCAATTTTACAGTAAAAGTTATTTTTTCATTCTCATATATTTTGTGATTTCCTGTTTTTTAATACATGACTTTAAATGCAAATGAAAGTCTGTAATTACCCTAGAGATTTGTGGCTTGTGGCATTAAAAAGAGCATTCTTTTTTTTTTTTTTTTTTTCTAGAAAGGTCAATCAAACCCTAAAAATCTATTTTTTCACATACTAAACCCCTTTCTCCAGGGTGGATCAGCTATACACTGAAGTGTCAGAAAAACTGGTACACTAGTCTAATACTTGGTTACTTGTACCAATAGAGAGGAGGAGTACATTGACCCAACACCGCGACCTAAGGTCTATTGTGCATCCACAGCCCTAATATCGAAAGAGACCAGATGCATGAGCAAAAGCAAGAATGCTCTTGACTGGTACTAAAGAGAGATCACTTGGTCTCAAGTTGTAAGTACCAAAGTGTTCAAACCTGAGTGCTGCAAAAAAGTCACAGTCACAAAGAAAATGCTAGGAAGTCTCCTCTTCTAGAAGGGATCCTCTACAAAGTGGATCCTCTTTCAACCCAATCAAATTAAGGTGCCTATTAAGATGACAGTGTCCTGTAAGTAGACCAACAATCAGTCCAATATCCTGTTTTGGCAGTTTAAGGAGTTCCTTAGCCCTATGAGGCAAGGGTCCTTGATTAAGTTCCTTTGCCTGCCTCTGACCCCTGGTAGCATGCCAGAGGTCAAGCTGCTTAGTCCTCAGCAGCCTTTTAGTTAGTCCTCTGGCCATACCAGAGGCGAGCCCTAATGCAGGCTCTGGACCATAAAAAGCCTGCTCTGCCCCCTCTTTAGCAAGAAGGTCAGCTTTCTTATTACCTACAAAACCCCTATGTCCTGGCACCCAGAACAGTTGCACTTTGTTCCAGTTTGCCAGTTCAGTTAGGGTCTGGAGGCAGTTCCAAACAATTTTGGGTGAAATTCAGCACTGACAAAGTGCTAGTAAAGCTGCCTGGCTGTCTGAACAAATCTGGATACGCACATTGTGATACCTTTTGATCAGACATTCTGAAGCACATGCCAGAATAGCATACACCTCAGCTTGGAACATGGTACATGCCTTCCAAGGCTTTGGCATGAACCATAACCTCTGGATAGGCAATACTCCCCTGCTCCAACTCCTACATTTGTCCTGGAGCCGTCAATAAACTAAACAGTTTCACCGCTGCACCCAGGGACAAAGAACGTTTCCCATTCACTGCGACTGGGAAAGTTCACACTAAATGCTTTATCGAAATGATATTTTACTAGCATGTTGTCGGTTCCCATTTGAAAGATGGGCTTCTTACAAAAATACTACTGAATAGGCTTGGTATGGCTGCCAATCCACAACGAGGGTCTCCACATGCCATTGCAGCATAATCTATATGCCCCCATAATGGCCTCACCCTCAATATGAAGGTGAAGTGGCAGAATATCAAGAAACAACTCCAATGCAGCTGTTGGAGTAGTTCTCATTGCTTCTGATATGCCTATGCAGGCCAGCCTTTGTAACTTGCTAAATATAGACTGCACCGTGCAGAGGTTAACTCTGCACCACCACACCGTTGAGCCATAAGTGACCATAGTATATATCCAGTGCAAGATCCTCGAGTTGAGACCCCAGGATTTGCTAATAACACCTCTACATGACCAGAACACTTTCTTGGCTCTAGCAATACAGTAATCTAGGTGCTGTTTCCAGATTAAGCCTCCATCCAAAATGACTCCCAGGTACTTAACCTGTGTAATGAGAGGAATTGTTTTCCCAGAGAGAGTAATACCTCCAAGGTCCTCAAGATTCCTCTTTCTAGTGAAAAACACAAGGGTGGTTTTGTCAGGGTTTACTGATAGACCAACCTTCCTGCACCAATCCTCAACAAGCTCGAGACTGTTTTAGGGAATTTTCCCTTGACAATTATGGCCACGTCATCTGCATAGCCGAAACAGTCGCAACCAGACCCCTCCAGGATCCTTAGCAGTTCATCCACCACCAGGCACCACAACAGGGGAGAGCAAACTCCTCCCTGAGGGCAGCCCGGCAGGTGGAGACTGACAGAGTCTGCCCAAATGGGGAGGTCCCGACCCTTTTGCTTGTGAGCATGGCCTTAATCCATTGACAACAGGTTCTATCAACACCATGTCTTTCCACAGCTCCCTCAATGGTCTCTGTAGAGACCCTGTGAAAGGCACTTTCAATATCAAGGAAAGTGGCTAATGCCACCTCCTTAAATTCTAGTGCTTTCCCCAGGCAACAAACAATGCCATGGAGAGCTGCTTCTGTTGATTTGCCTTGTTGATAGGCAAACTGAAATTTTGAGAGGGGTTTAGGGAGTAAAACCACCTCCCTAATATGCCTATCCACTATCCTCTCAAGAGCCTTGAGAAAGAAAGATGTTAGACTAATAGGTCTAAAGGCCCTTGCCTCTTGGTAATTTGACTTACCTGGCTTGGGAATAAATATTACCTTAGCCTGTCTCCAAGCACTTGGTATATAACCAAGAGCAAGGCAGGCCCGGTAAATTTTGTACAAGAGTGGAGTAATTATCTCCAGTCCTTGCTGCATCAAGATGGGAACAATTCCATCCATCACAGCCAGGTGATTTATATGGTTCAAAAGAATTAATGGACCACTTAATCCTGGAATAATTGACCATCTCCTTGGCAACCCTCCATTCCTCCTTTTTTGCACGTTGGTGCTCAAGGTTAGCTGTGCGTATGCCAGTGGGGTCAATTATACTTGAATCTGGAAAGTGTACACCTAGCATTTCTGTTAGTGTTTCTTTACCAGTTTTTGTGAAGCTCCCAGCAACCAATTTGATGGTGTTCAAGCAATGTGCATTGTCCTTAGCCATGATTTTCATAAATCTGGCAGTACTGGGAGTATATGAAATACTTCCACAGAAATCTCTCCAAGAGGCTCTTTTTGCCTCTCTAATTGCTTTGTTGTACTGTGTGAGGGTAGTCTTATATACCATCCACTCACTAGTATGTTTGGCTTTATTAAAAAGCCTTCTAGTTTTGCCTCTAAGACTGCTAAGCTGTTTATTCCACCAAGGAACTTGCATGAAAGAAATACGGGATTACGCCATATAATACAAATTTTGAGGATGACAATCCGATTTTTGGCGTAAATGTGACAAGGATGGTAAGTCAGATAATATCCGAAAACTTGAAAATTTTCATCATCCTGGAGCAGGACTTGAACCCGCGTCTCCCAGAAAATGCCTGGGTATGCTAACCACTACAACATCCAGAACGACCAAGTTTCAAGTTTTCGATCAATTTGAATTTAACCATCATAGGATTCGCTAGTCGAAGCAACCGGCATTCATGTTTAGCGAATCTGGAGGTTAAGAATCTTGCCTTGGTAAGCTAGCAGACTTGACCTGACAGTTTTGGTGGTAAGATTCGAGAATAGATCGTTGCAACTGGTCAACGGCTAACTCGAGATCTAACACCGAGCGCATGTTAAATTCCATGCCTCCAATATGTGCTATCAGATCTTCCCGGAAGCCAACCCAATTGGTCCTTCTGGGATTTCTGACTTGCACCAGCTGTTGTCTTACATCAGCAACTGAAAAGCAAATATATCTATGATCAGACAATGAAGGTTCACTAGATACATGCCATTTAATAATGCAATCAAACATGTTAGCACTACAGAGAGTGAGGTCAATGACTTCACTTCTATTAGAAACAGTAAAAGTGGGCTCATTGCCTCGATTAAGAATATAAAGTTTAGTACTTACCAAATATTCCAAAAGGTTGCCCCCTTGTCTGTTGCAGTCGCTGCTTCCCCAATGATATGGTGAGCATTGGCATCACAGCAGATGATGAGGCGTCTTCCACCTGACCCACAGAAGTGGACAATGTCTCTTATCTCCTGAGAAGGAGGTGGTTCAGGTTCAACAAATGTTAAGTATGCAGAGACTGCAAACAGCTCTTCTCTGCCACCATCAGATGACATAAAAAGTTTAATCACGGTTGTGTCACCTGTGGTAAACTCAGGAAGTGGCATAGCATGATGTCTTTTGCTCACCAGTATACAGGTCCTTGGTCTCCTACTTGATGTATTATAGAAGACGGTAAAGCCTGCTCCTTGTAAGCCCAGGATCTTCCCATTATGTATCCATGGCTCTTGAATGAAAGCCAGATCAACATCCTCCACAGCCAGTCTGCAGCACAAAGCAGCAGATGCAGACTGACTATGGTGGAGATTGAGCTGGATACATTTCATGCAGTTCTCCATTGTGAGATAGGCATGGAGACTAAGTGGTAGAAGAATCAGCCGGGTCAGAATCCACCCGGTGGGTGCTGGAAGCCAGTCCCACACCTTCATGGACACCACCCAGGTCGACCACATCCCCCTCCTCAGTCTCCCCCCACACACACACACACTCACACACTTGCAGCTGTACTTGAGTCCTTCCCTGCTTCCAGACCATGGCCAGGGGAAGACAGTGCAGTTGTTTCTGGTTCCACAACTGCAGAATGAGGCTCTTCCATTTCTGTGTCCTCCTTTGAAGTGCTAGGGCCCTGAGGGCCATGTAGTACTTTAAATTGACCCTCATCAACCCCAGCATAGGCAGTGAACTTGGCTTCAGCAAATTCCCTGTCTACCTGGAAAATCCACCTGACGGCCTTAGGATCTTGTACCTGATCCAACACCCTCCAGTGGTTTGTATGCAAACTGCTGTTTATAGGCACACAACCTCCTGCAGAGGACGTTTGGATCCTTAGTCCAAATATCCCTTGTCCTAAAGGCAACCTTGATCGGTTTTGGAAGATCACTGGCCCTCATCACCTTGAGCCCAGTGCCCCTCAAAACCTTATCATTTTTTTCAAAGGCTGATGTTAGCCATTGCCCTGTTCCCTCGTTCTCACAAAGGTAAACAAGAGCTCCAGAGTTCAGGGTAAAGCTCTTGATGCGCGGTAGAGGCTCTCCTACTTGAGAACAGTCTACACACCTCAAAAGCTCCTCCTGAATAGTCCTAACCTCACTGTCCTCAAGCCACTTGTTCAGGAAGTTTTCGTTCAGGATGGCCATCCTGACAGTGGAGACAGCCTCACCATAAGTACTGGGACAAGACTCGTCCCTACTCCTTTTGGCTGGCTTCCTCACATCTGGAGAAGGGGCAGAGAGAACAGATCTCTGCCTCTTGCCTTTCTTGTCCACCACAGGTGAGGAAGTGTCTACAGATGTGGGTCCCACTGAACTCGACTCCTTGTCAGTTTGACCCTTCATCTGCCTTGCTAGTTTCCTCCTGATGTTGCGCTTAGCAGTCTTGCTTCCTTGCTGTTACCAGCCTCACTAGCAACCACAGACTCTTTTGGCAACCCAGTATTACCTGCTGCCTCCAGATGTCTTGTTTGCTTTTGTGAAAAAAATTCCCCCGCCTTAGCCTGAGAGGTGTTCCCAGAGCAACTGGGCCTCACCTCAGGATCAACAGATTTCGGCCTTGGCTGGGAAGATGCTGCTTTTATAGGTTGGGTACTGACTGAGTCAGACCCTAACCCAGGGTTTGTTGTTTTTGTAAAAGAATCAATTTCTGGTCCCACGAAACTAGAGGAAAATAATAAAGTCACCATCCGGTAATCCTCCTATCCCGGGTGGAAGGCTAATTACGACAGGGTTTCGCCTGGTGCCCTGAAGGGATCGTTAACGATACTGATATTTTACTACCTCAGTACCATTCAGCCCTCAGCACGATACCTCACACCTTGGCTTAGTTAGACCAGAGCCTCAGTTAGCCAGCATGTTTTGGACGCTCCAAAGAGTGGAGCTACTGTGAATCACAGCACCTAATCCACCTGTTTCCACCACCCCACGACGAGGACGTTGAGGTTGGTTTTCTTGGGGGCTAATACTTGGTAGGTCCCCCAAGGGAGCGCAGGACTGCAGAAATACGATGGGGCATGGACTCCACTACCTTCTGGAAATATGCTGTAGGCAATGCAAACCATACTTCCTGCAGAGCGTTCCACAATTTGGGTGTATTCTGAGGTCTTGGATTCCTGTGTTCGATAACGCATTGCGTGGCATCCCAAATGTGTTCTATCATGTTCCGATCTGGGGACTTGGGTGGGAATGACAACACCCCAAACTCAGACGAATGCTCCTCTAACCATAATGAGGCATCCCGACACTTGTGTGGAGGTGCATTATCCTGTTGGAACAGGCCCAATTCATCAGCATGAATGCAGGACATGAACGGATGTACCTCATCAGAAGGGATGCACACATAGCGTTGGACGGTCACAGACATTTGTAGATGTTCCAGGGGTCCCAGTGAAGTCCAGCTAAACACACCCCATACCATTACGGGGACCCCTACCGTCCAATACAGTTCCTTGTTGACAGGTGGGATCCATGGCTTCATGGGGTTTGCGCCACATACAAATCCTTCCATCTGCCTGATACAGTTGGAAACGTGACTCGTCAGACCAGGCTTCGTGTTTCCAGTCATCAAGTGTCTAGTGGCGGTGTTGCCATGCCCAAGCGAGACGCATAACTCTGTGTCGTGCACCCATCAAGGGGACTCAAGTTGGGTGTCGGCTCCCAAAGCCCATATCGTGCAGGGTACGTTGCACAGTCTGGACACTGATGCTTGTTGAGTCTCCAGCATTGAATTCCGATGATAACTGCGAGAGTGTTGCACGCTTATCGCGTGAAGCGATTCTTGACAGCCAATGATGGTCACATTCACCCAATGTCTTTTTACGGCCACACTGGTATCGTAGGTTGCAGGTTTTGCCAGAATTCTTGTAGTCACGGTACACCCTTGCAATGCAATGGTCGTCCGTGAAAATCCGAATTTCGTTTCTACCTCCGAAATACAATGGCCCATCTCACGAACGCCAACTATATCACCGCGTTGAAAATCACTTAAATCATTATTACTTTATATTCTCATGCCGAAAACAGCTCTGACAGCTGGTAAGGATGTCTGTTGCTTAATATATGCACTGGCGGACGCAACCGAGTACGAGCATAGGTGATGTTGCTATGTGTTTTGCATAAGCTCATCTGTACCAGTTTTTCTGGCACTTCAGTGTATATATTTTGCAGAGTATGATCCTGAGACTTGCAGATAAGAGTAATGAAGTGGGCATAAAAATTAACTTAGAGAAAGCAAAATTCTTGTACAGCGTTTTTCAGGAAATTAAGATTTAGCAGTTGATGGAGCAATTCTAGAAGCAACTGATGCCTCCATTTACCTTGGTCAACAGAAGAACACACTGAAGAAGAAATGAATAAGTATGTACAACTTGGTTGGAGAACGTTTGGAAGAAACAGGACAATTTTCAAGAGCAGTTTACCTTTATGTTTTAAAAGAAAAGTGTTTAATCAATGCGGACACAACCGAGTACTAGCATAGGTGATGTTGCTATGTGTTTTGCATAAGCTCATCTGTACCAGTTTTTCTGGCACTTCAGTGTATATATTTTGCAGAGTATGATCCTGAGACTTGCAGACAAGAGTAATGAAGTGGGCATAAAAATTAACTTAGAGAAAGCAAAATTCTTGTACAGCGTTTTTCAAGAAATTAAGATTTAGCAGTTGATGGAGCAATTCTAGAAGCAACTGATGCCTCCATTTACCTTGGTCAACAGAAGAACACACTGAAGAAGAAATGAATAAGTATGTACAACTTGGTTGGAGAATGTTTGGAAGAAACAGGACAATTTTCAAGAGCAATTTACCATTATGTTTTAAAAGAAAAGTGTTTAATCAATGCATCCTTCCACTCCTTGCTTATGGAGCAGAGACATGGACCTTAGCTAAAATGAAATCCAGATGCTGAAAAATACTGAAGGAAGTGTAGATAGGTGTATGCTTGGTATAACCAGGAAGAATAGGAAAAGAAACTCATGGATCAGGAAAATGATGGAAGCTGATGATATCATGATCAGAGTAAAATCCCTGAAATGGCAATGGACTGGGCATGTTGCTAGAAGAACTGACCACCATTGAACAACTAAAGTACTAGACTGGATTCCAAGGGACAGGAAAAGGGCCAGAAAAAGACCATGTGAGAGATGGATGAATGGATGAAATTTCAGGAGCATGTCAGAGTGACATAGAGAAGACTTGCTCAAAACAGAAAGTCATGGAAAAAATTTGGGAAGATCTTCATCCAGCAGTGGATTGATAATGGCTGATTACATATACATACAACCAAAATTTTAGACTGGATACCAAGTGGCAGGAAAGACCCAGAAGAAGACCATGCGAGAGATGGGTGGATGAAATTCTAAAGCGTGCCAGAGTGACATGAGACTGGCTCAAGACAGACTGTTATGGAAGAAACTTGGGGAGACCTTCATCCACCAATGCTTTTCGTTTAAGACATAATAATACCAGTGGTGGCTCGTGGTAGGAAAAATAGGTGAAGAGCTACAAGAGCAATATGAAAAGATATCTACTGTCTTCAATGAAAATCAGTTAGTGAGAACTTACCTATTTTTTTATATATTAGATCAATTCTTCTTCCCTTTAAAGCTGGAAATTTGTCGATTATGTCGTCATAAAATGGCTGTTTCTTCGTGACATCAAGAAAATGTCTTTCTGAATAGAAATATTTGCCAAAGAAGCAAGTTTATCTGGAGAAATAGTGTTTCTTGAGTAAGTTTGTATTCTTTTAAGGCAAGAAAAACTTCTTTCCAGTGAAACACTTGTAGATGCAATTGTTAAAATCCGGGAAACCAATTTTTAAGCTTCTGTAAAAATGCCTTTATCTCCACAAAGCACTCGAAAAAGTTCATGAGTCGATATATTTCTTAATTTTTCATCAGCATATACAAGACTCAGTTCATTTTTAAGGCTCTGGTGTTTAGTAAATATTTTTCCGTAAAAATGTTGTAGATTTTCAAAAGCGTGAGAGGGAAAGCATGAATTAAATTGGTCGAATTTGGTTGTGTCAGCAAGACAGGAAAATTAAAGTTTAAGTTTCTCACTGTCTTGAAATATTATATCCATTTCCATAAGAATGTGGTACAAAATTTCAAAATACAATTGTTTATAATTTTTAAAAATTATTTCTTGTGTAAGAGCATCATATTCCCATTTAGATCTGCTTATTTCTGTGATTTTGCTAGCTTTTCCAAACAGTGTTTCAAATACCTCATCGTTCCTTTTATGGCTCAAAATTTCATAAGTTTTTTTAATTTGAGTAACACAGTATATGTCTAGTGATTTTTTCTGCAAAATTTCGAATAATAGATCGGTGAACCAAATATTTCATTAAATACTATTCCCAAAAATGTAAATTCAAAAGCATTCATATCATTTAAAAACTCTTGGGCAAGTTGAATTGATTTTTTGTCGGATTGGCCACTATTTGTGAGAAATTCGAATACTTCCTTCAATTTATCCCAATCTTCAACTATTACACTTACTAACTTCGAAGTGGAGGACCATCGAGTTTCTGTTATGGTTGGCATGCCTCTTGTGGTTGTTGACGTGAGTGTATTGTTTTTTCACCACTCAGTGAAGCGATTGCATCACTGAGTGGTAAAAAACAAAGGAATTACACTGAGGCTTGCAAAAAAACATTCAACACTTAGAAATTTTAGAAAAACTCTGCTGTAATACAAGGTTCAAAAGATGTACTAAGCAGTAACAAAAACAGATTGAGAAGCTTTATGCTTAATTTTTTCTGGAGCCCAGTCAAGTGTCCAGACATTACGCTTGCCCCATCGTAACATTGTCCTATTGACTTATGTTGATAATCAAACTGTTCCAAAATTTTGTCTAGCATTTTATATAACGCTTCTGACGTTCTGTCTTCACTCACACCACTGGAACCCAAAAATCGTTCAACCAATACACCTTCCGAATCAAGAGATCTTATTATTAAAGAGCACTCGGAAGTCTGGTTATGTCTTCCCATCTACTTGAATATAAAAGCATTGAACTTCATTTATTTCATTTTTGACGTGATCGTTTATATATTCAGAAATGCATTCAATTAATTCGTTTTGAATAATTTTTGAGTCACCTGTGAAGACATTTTTTATCGTTTCGTATTGATTTAGAATTTTAAAGAACTTCTTGATATCAACAGTGAAAGCAATTCCTTGAATTTCTACAATTTATTGAGTCAATGCCTTCATCATGGTTGCGGAATGCTAGTTCTTGTTTACTCAAACGCAGTACTGCATCAATCATTGCCTGCAGGAAAAGTCTATTTAAACGAACGCTTTCGTTGAAATGCATTTTCAAAAGCCTAGCATTATCCCTCAGGGCATCGGCAATGGTGTTCTGATTCTTTTCAAAATTATTTAGCATTAATTCGCATTTCAGGTGTTCACTAGAATCACCACGTTTGTAAAGTGACCGTTTCATATTTAAGAATCTGAAAATTGTCTTTATTCCATGCCGAATTTTATTACTAAAATATAAGCAGGGCCAACAAAATAATTTTTGTAACACAGAAGGGCTACAAAGCCATTTATATTCAGTAAACCAACAATTTTTAAAATTAATATTGTAAGATTTACTGCTCTTCTTGATTTCTTCCTTGGCGACAATTGTCAGTGAATCCGTCGGTCGTCCTTGAAGTAAAATGTCTCTTTTATTTTCAACTTTCCACCGATTGAACGGAGTTTGCAATAAATTACAGACAATGTTGTTCACAGGATACATACTGAAAACTAAAACTATCACTATCAGTTAAACTGTACACGAAACTAAAGTAACTAATGAAGTTTTTAACAAACAATCACAAAACACGAAAAAACGTATCTCTTTCAGAAAGTATGTACCAAAACACCGCAAGAAAAAATCCCTAGTGGATTGCAAAGAACCCTTGGCAATTCGTCCCGTTCCACTGCGATCTCTTCGTAAGGTCACGACTCCAGGTGCAGAGCCTTGACGTCTCGTGATAAAACACTTCACTTGCCCGGCAGATAGGGAAGGGTGACGTCACAATTACTATGGCAACTCGGATGAAAACTGCAGACTTCCAAGCATTCTCATTTCAGCTCTTCACTTGAACTGTTTTGCGTATAAGGACTTGTTTTCCGTATTGAACGTGCATTGTGAAGTGATATCTAATCAAAATTTTGGGTATTTTGGCACTCAATAAAGGCAAAAAAAAGAATATATTATATGAAACTATTAAATAAAATAGGTGAAGAGGCACTTCACCTACTTCACCTGAAAAGCCGCCACTGAATAATACAGTATATTGCTCTTAAAATTGTATCATTTCTTCCAAAAGCTCTCCAACCAAGTTTTATATGCTGATTAATTTCTTTATCAATGTGACCCTCACCTGATAAATGTAGGTATCAGTTATTTCCAGATTATGTGTGTGTGTGTGTGTGTGTGTGTGTGTGTGAGTTAATTAATTAATTAATATTGTAAATTTGCTGATTTAGTAACTTGAATAATTCAGTATAAAATACATAACATGTAAAAAAGTAGTTTTATTATTTTTACATAGTTAAACAAATAGCCTTTTTTCTACATAATGCCATAAATACTTGTTTTGTAATAACAAGTTTTTCTTTAGGATGTTGAAACGGATGGTGTGTATCAAAATGTATTAAGAACTATGCATGGAGGCCTCACTACAGAAGTAAGTATTGAATTAACTAGTTGCCAAATCACGTGGTAGGATGTGATTGTGGATGGTAGAATTTGGCTGTTTCTCATGATAACTTTGTGTTTATAATTTTTATTTTCATTTTCAGCAATAAAGCTAATAACTCTTCATTAAGGATTCAAAATGAAACAAGTTTGTTAGTGGTATTTGCTAATTTTAAGTTGATTGTGATTGGATGACTTATATTTAATTATTAACATTAAAAACCAGTGAATCATTGCCATGCATGAGTTCATATCTTAACTATGTATGTTAAAAATAGAAGAAATAATAGATTAATTTACAAGTGACACACAGAAGAAAACAAATATATCCTCTGTTTTAGGAAAGCTTCATAGCTTTGCCCTTTAGTTATTTAAATTACACAGGCCTAAAACAGTTTAATTGTTTGAGATTTATTACTTATTTCTTAATAACTTCAGTGTGTGGATTTAAGAAATGATGTTGATATTGGTCTGTCACATACAGTTTTTCCGCAAAATGAAATTCTCAAATCATCAGGTTACGCACAGAATAAAGGTTTTATAAGTTACTGATTCTGTCCAATTGGCCACAACATAATGTTACAACTCACATTTGTTGCATAAAGATTGTTGCATAAAGATCTGAACATGAATTTAGTAACCAAGGACATATTTAGAGGAGGGGGGGCTCTGGAAAGTGTTTTATTTCTTCTATGTTTTTGGTTAAAATGCAACTTACAATAATAAAAAAAAAACTTTAATTTAATAAAAATGCATCAACTCAATTAGAAAAAAAAATGGTTTAATTTTTTTATTCTATTTTTCATTGGCCACCAGGGGTGTAAGTATGTATTTCTGCTTCTGATATATTTGCAGCAAAATCTAAACTTCTGAAAACTCGATTGAAAAAATTCTTTCATTTACTCATAACGTTCACTTCTGAAAACCTTTTCGGAAAACTTTTTAAAGTAATGTATTCCACCAGTAAGCGTACATGTATATCATATTTTTGTTGATATTTTTGTTTTCAAAAGTCCAATTTGAAAAATTCTTTCTTTGTTGGCGAGCATTTTCTGTGTGGAATGTTCCTCATATAATTTCAAAGCTTTCTTAATGCACAAGTGTGCCACTAGAAAGCATGAGTTCATGTTTCCGTTTTCAGCAATATCTGTGGGACTAGTTGAAGGACTGATTGAAAAAATTCCTTTTCAATCAGATACTACTAGTACATCAAACAGAGGTAATCACTCTTTCCACGTTTATAAGTGAGTCACAGAAAAATTCTCATTGGCCGCCACCGGGAATCGAACCAAGGGTCTTCCAGTTACGTGCCGGATATGCTTCCACTGCACCACAGTGGCCTCGAACTCCTCCAGACTCGCATACACTAACTGCCAAGCCAATTTGGCAGGTTGCTTCTTGGAGTCCCGCACAATGCTGGGGATTCACCAAAGATGGTAAGCAGCAACTGAACAAATAATTAGAAGGTGAATGAATAATCAATACAGACATTTGACGTGAACATTTGACTGTATTGTTATAATCAATACAGACATTTGACGAGAATGAATTTTTCTGTGACTCAATTATAAACGTGGAAAGAGCGATGACCTCTGTTTGATGTTTCTTGTCCACGTCAAATGTCTGTACAGATACTACTAGCTATGGAAATTATTCTGTGTGTATTTTCTACTCAAAATAGTGTATGATTTCAGCACTAGAGGGCTCCAAAGTTTAATCTTTTTCTCATGTGCCTTCTTCTATATGTGCAATTTTAAAAATTATTTCAACATCGGATGCCATTTACCTTGTGCAACACTTTAGTTTTGTATTTGAGGAGTTTTATAATTCATAGTTCTGTTGCTAGATGGTGTTTGTGTAATTACAATAGAGATGTGGATCATTATCCTCTTTAATAATGCACAGATTTCTTGTTAGGGGGCCTAAAGGTCAAAACTTTTTTCTCGCTATCTCTTCTTCCACGAGTCATATTTAAAAAGTTCTTTTTCCTTAGCATAGCATTATGCATGAAAAGTATTTTTCGCCTGTTTTCAACTTTTCCATTATGCAAAATTCTTCTGCTAGAAGGCATAGAGTTATATCATGTTTCCTTCAATATTTCTTCTTTTAACTTTCTGATTTAAAAATCTTTTTGTCTCTGATACTTACTTCTGCCACGAGAAGCTTTTTGTGCCCCATCTGTTAATTTCTGTAGCATACTTTTTAGCCACTGGTGGAAGTAAGTAGACAATTCCACTTGTTATGTTATCAGGGCTAAAATGGAGTGGTATGAGGAAAATCAGGTCTTGCGGATGAACTGGCCTGCTCAGAGCCTGCACTGCAATCCCATTGAACACCTATGGGATGAACTGGAATGACAGGTAAGGTCTAGACTGACATGACCTTCTTCACTGACAGACTTGGTCAATGTACTTAAAGCGGAATAAAGGAACGTCCTGCTCTCTGAACTCCATCGACTTGTGGACAGTTTACTTCGACGGGTAGCTG
The DNA here is from genome assembly GCA_039090855.1 of Macrothele yani. Classification (NCBI taxonomy): domain Eukaryota; kingdom Metazoa; phylum Arthropoda; class Arachnida; order Araneae; family Macrothelidae; genus Macrothele; species Macrothele yani. The sequence goes on from CM077025.1 coordinate 32,016,518, forward strand.
CCGTAATCTCTGCAATAAAAGACCTCCCCACTACTGATGTAAATACAAAACTGTTTTTCTATTTACTTACAGTGTCCAATCGCTTTTGTCAACATAGTATATGTTTCCATACAATCCCACTGTTGGGCAAGAATATGTTTAAAGTAAAGTTATCTCTATGAAACCTTCTTCCACTTTTTCACATCACAAGAATTATGAACTTTGCAGCAATCTAAGGGATAACAATCATTATATAGCATTGTGGGTGACAGGCAGACAGCTACTCAATCATAAAATACATGGAGATAGGTGAAGGAGTTTCTTTTACACCAGCTGACATTCACAATTTGGATCGCAATTGTTGCACTGATGATTATCGGTCAGTGATTTAGTTTCCATGACCAGCTGTGTTTTTAAGTTTTCATGATGTACTAGGAAAATATAAGCTCAGCTGCACCACGCTTTTTGATCAATTTATTATGTGAATGGTGGATCAATGAAACAATATGTTTTTACTTTCATGCATTTAAACACACTTTCTGTTGATAAACAACTGGACAACTAAAATCAGAATGAGGTTTTCAGTGATTTTTGGTAAAGTGTTTGTGTGTTTTTATTTAACATACTATTTTGATGGAAGCTGTTTTTTTTTTTCTAATTTGTAATATTTCACTTTTCAGCCATTATTGCAAAATTTGATGACTTGGCCTGTTCCAGAGCTTGTTAGTCCTCAAAGCCATCCATCACTGTGGGATTTTCAGAGTGAAGAGCTGGTGCAAAATCATGTGTCTTCACCTTCGGCCAGCAAAAAAGCAAAAAAGTTTCTACGTACAAAATATCTTGGCTTGTCGGTGGACTCAGTGGTAAGAATACACAACTTTGTTTCTTCTTTTGTTTGTTCATTCCAAAAATGCACTCCATTCCAAAATGCACTCCTCATCAAATAAATTGCCTCACCTGAAGGGATGGAAGTACTTTTATGTTAATTTGAATGGAAGTGCAGGGCACTGACACATCTAAATTAAGGGAAAATTTCAGTTCTGGTTACATCTAAAATGCAGTGGATGACACAGATTCCATTCAGTGTAGAAAGGTCATTTGGGGAAAATAGATTGAGTAGATTAAAGGAATCAAACTTGACATGCAATTCTGGTTAGCAACAGAAGGCAAGCCGTTTGTACATCATAAATGTTTGTTTAATAAACTCAGCAGACTTGTATGCAGTTTTATCATAGGTCTGTGTGAAGCAGGATGGCCTAGGCCACAAATTACAGTGCATTTGGAACACTGTAATGATCATTTGGCTATTGCTGGCAGAGAATGACATAGGAAGGTGTTTCAGATCATTGTTTAGGATCTCAAACTGTCCATTAGTGGCTATGGTTTGGGATAAGCAAGTTCATTGAGTAATGTCAACACCAGAAGACCAACTGCCTGACAGATATCCACTGACAGAAAGACTGATGGGCAATTGCAAGTGTTTACCACTCACTGACACCTGCATGAAGTTAACTGACAGGGTTCCCACTCAACCTGGAAAACAGGGAAAACCTGGAATTTTCAAGGAATTTGAAAATGTTTCCAAAAATCAGGGAAAACTCAGGGAAACTTACCTCCCCCCCCTTTTTTTGTAAAAATTAGTGGATACCTTATTTTGCCAAAAAAAAACTTATTTTTCAAGATTTCAAGCTTTTGCTTGCAATTACTGCCTGCCTAGAATTTGATAGATCTTACTTTCCGTTATATTAAGTATTTCCTTTATTCTCTAAAAAGAGATGCAATATTGAATTTTAAATTGCCAGTTATTAAGCTTTTGTTCAATTTCTGCAGGCAGTTGTTATAACATGGAACAATTAGGCACAATGGCTGCTTGAAGAAACACTTCACAAGAGAACCAACCAAATGATGGATCAAAGTCCTTTGTCTGTTGGTTCTCTTGAAACATATTTCTTTGAACAGAGCCATTCCATCATTAAGCTTAGCTGCATTGTGTTATAGAAAAACTGAAACTATTCAACTGACAGATTTTTTCTTACATATGACCGGTTTCTATGGGAATGTATTTACAAATTCCGTGTGGGTAGTATTCACAAAAGTTCACAGAACTTTGGTACATAAAATAATGTGCACAGTTAATTGTTATTAATGAAAAGCAGGTAATTTTATAAAGACAAATTATGTAAAGAATTTACAAGTGTGTGCTTTGGTGAGAAAAATGAATGGAATGGAATGGAATAAAATGTAACAATTCTTTGCAACATGCCACTCTGGAAAACTTTAAAAACCACCTGGAGAACCTGGAAAAGTCAGGGAATTTTTTTATTACTTTTGAGTGGGAACCCTGACTGATGTATGAGGGATGCACACACTCTGCATACTGATCACTGAAAGCTGTATACTGCTTGCCCAAAGCTTCATATTGTTCACCCAAAGCTTCATATTGCTCACTCAAAGTTGCATGGAGGTTACTGATAAATGAGGGATGCACACTGTCCTTTGCATACTGCTCATCCAAAGATTCATACTACTTTCTCAAAGATTCATATTTCTCACCCAAAGCTTCATACTACTTTGCCCAAAGCTTCATATTGCTCATTCAAAGCTGCATGAAGGTTGCTGATATATGAGGGATGCACACTGTCCTTTGCATACTGCTCATCCAAAGATTTATACTACTTTCTCAAAGATTCATATTTCTCACCCAAAGCTTCACACTGCTTGCCCAAAGATTCATATTCCTCACCCAAAGCTTCATATTGCTCATTCAAAGCTGCATGAAGGTTAGGTTGCTGATATATGAGGGATGCACATGTCTGCTTCATATTGCTCACTCAAAGCTGCATGAAGGTTACTGATAAATGAGGGATGCACACTGTCCTTTGCATACTGCTCATCCAAAGATTCATACTACTTTCTCAAAGATTCACATTTCTCATCCGAAGCTTCACACTGTTTGCCCAAAGCTTCATATTGCTCATTCAATCCTGCATGAAGGTTGCTGATATATGAGGGATGCACTCTGTTCTTTGCATACTGCTCATCCAAAGATTCATACTACTTTCTCAAAGATTCATATTTCTCACCCAAAGCTTCATATTCCTCACCCAAAGCCTCATATTGCTCATTCAAAGCTGCATGAAGGTTGCTGATATATGAGGGATGCACATGTCTGCTTCATATTGCTCATTCAAAGCTGCATGAAGGTTGCTGATATATGAGGGATGCACATGTCCTCTGCATACTGCTCATCTAAAAAGGTTTGTACTACTTGCCGAAAGCTTCATATTGCTCACCCAAGACAGAATGCTGCTCCCTTGCTCTCTGAAAGTTGCATGCTGTACACTCAAAGTTTCATGCTCCTCACTGAACGTGCATACTGCATATCCAAAACTTCATACTTCTCAGTCAAAGCTTCATGCTACTTGCCCAAAACTTCATATTGCTCTCCCAAACTGCAAGTTGCTCAACAAAAGTTGCATACTACTCACCCAAAGCTACATGCTGCTGTCTCAAAGCTGCATGTTGGAGAACCATAGGTGCATGCTGCTCATGCAGAGTTGCATGCTGGAGATCCATTGGTGCATGCTTCTTACCAGATCTGTATACTACTCTCCCAAAGCTTCATGCTTCTTACCCAAATCTGTGTACTACTCTCCCAAAGCTTCATGTTGCTCACCCAAAACAGAATGCTGCTCACTTGCTCACTCAAAGTTGCATGCTGTACATTCAAAGTTTCATGCTGCTGACTTAAAATTGCATGCTGAAGGACTATAGTAGGTGTATGCTGTTCACCTGAAACCATATGCTGATCTCCTAAGGCTGCAGACTACTCACTCAAAGCAACATTTATGCCTGATTACACTGGTGCAACAAATGAGCCTGCTCACCCAAAATTGAATACTGCTCACTTGCTCACTCAAAGTTGCATGCTGTACACTCAAAGCTTCACACTGCTCACTCAAAGTTGCATATCAGAGAACCATAGGTGTAGGCTGCTCACCCGAAATTGTGTGCTGCTCTCCCAAAGCTGCATATTACTCACCCAAAACTGCATACTGCTCACTTAGAGCTGAATAGTACTCACTCAAAGTAAAATTTATGCCAGACTGCTGTAGTGCAACAAATGAGCTGAGTGGTGTGACAAATGGGAAAATACTATTTTCAGTGATGAGGCATGTCCATTAATACACACTATTGACGTGGATTAGGAGCATCAAACAGACGATGAGCATTTTTCCATGACTCACTTATAAACATGGAAAGAGCAATGACTTCTGTTTGATGAGACATGTCCAGCAAAAAAGCTTGTATTCTATCGGTCCTTGGGCACCATTAAGTGTCCACTACTGGGATGAAAATGTGGGATGCCATCTCTTACAACAGTCAGCCATCACTCATGGCCTTCAATAATTTAACAGCCCAGTGGTATGTGGATGAAGTTATGGGTGTGATGGGTAAAACCAATAATTTATCAAAGTTTACAAAAGTCCAAATTATAAGTGCACAAAGGGTTAGTGCATCCACTTTGGAAACAGCAACACTTATGGGCTGTTCGAGGTCCTCAGTGTTTAAAGTATACTAGGAGGAGTGCAAAAATTGAGAAGTAACCAACTGGTGGCAGAATTGTCAAGAGTGGAAAATGATGGATTTCAGAAGGGAAATGGAGGTGTCACCTTGTACTGGACATTCAACACAGCACAGTTGTTGGCACAATACAATATGGGTCAACCAGAAAGAACATCCATGTGACTATGTGCTGCACATTGGCATGAGAGGCTGCAAGAGCAGGTGCCTCATATGCCACCCTTTCCTACCCAGCAAAAACAGTCTTGCTGGGCCAGCACTGCCAACAATGGCCCAGCACTATGTTGCCGCTGCTGAACCGTCAATAAAATGTCCGGGCGGCCAACAGAAGAGCCAGCAGTTCAGGCCAACAGCTGGCACCCCATCAGTTGTCATATGGTGCAACTGGGCCATCAGTTGTCCATCACAGGCAGTAGCTGCCACAAGTGGCCCTTCAGCGGCCCTGCAAGCACGTGCCAGAAATGATGGCTAGCCTAATGTGGTCCGCTAGTTTGCCGGTAGTGGCAGCCGGCAAACACATGACATAACTGGTGGCTTGCCGAATCTTGCCTGCCAATTTCCCAGTAGTAGCAATAAAAAAAAATATATATATATCAAGGATAACCGTAGTTCCCCAAAGCTACAATTTTTTTTTCTGCCCTTACAAAACTTGTGAATTTTAGCACTGCGCTACAGAAATTTTCTCAACAGACCAGAAAAACGGCCGTTTGGATCTGAGTGGATTTGAACCAGGGCCATTTACGTGAAAGCAGAGCTCTCTACCGACCAGACTAATTTGCCACGCACACCTACGTGCTTGAAGCTGTCTGTTTTGTGCGAAATATGTTATCGAATGGTTCCCTCTTTCATTTTACAATATTGCGAGGTATTTTTAATAAAAGTCAGTTTCATATAATTCATAAATTTATTTTTTCAACGTAACGATAGTTGTTTTTTTTTAACCTTAAGGGAACCACTCATTTTCAAGGAGTGTACATACTTAGAGTCGCTTTCCAAAGTTTTGTACTGTCCTTGTCATCTTGAAAGGAGATTGTTGAATTAATATATATTTACCCGGGTTCATGTCATATTCTGTTGCATTTTTAACGTTGTATCTTTCCTTTCCGTTGTCTGAAGCTACATTTGTTTTAAAGAAGAAATATATTTTATTTTACTTCTCGTTATTTTTAGAAGCGAATTCCTCCCAGTCTTGTGTATTCAACTCATGGATGAGTACATTATATCCACATAGCGTTGCTTTTTTTTTCTTTCAAATAATTAATCAATTTTGTACGCGTATAATTCTTTTTTTTTTTCCAACAAACGTTGTTTTTAATGGTTTTCCAGGATATTTGTTTCAAGTGGTTTCAAATTTTTTCTTGTTATTCCCCCACTGTTTTTTTAAACCTGGGGGTGTATTTCATGGCTGTAATCTAGTATTTCATGGCTTAATCTGATATCTTCGTCGACGTAGAATTTCATTAGGAAATTAATTCACCTCTCTACATATGGATTTTTTTCTGAACATCCACTAAAATAACACAATGGCAATAGCATCGTCTTCAACTAACTGGTACCATGAGAGACACAGCAAGTGTTGCTTCTGCGCATGCGCAATCCCGTTGCTTCCACCTGCTGTTGGAGTTGCATTGGTTGCCAGCAACGGGCCACTAGTGGCACATGCTTGGAGGCCCACAAGTCATGGTGATGGCCATCAGTGGCTCACCAACTGATAGCGCTGCCATCAACAGACCGCTACCGGGCCGTGAGCATCAGATTTCAACCAGCAGTGACCCATCACTGCCAGCTGGTGGCCAGCAGTTTCCCAGCACTTGGGTTTTTGCTGTCCATCAATGTAAATAGCTCACCTGGTGCCATCAGCACATGGATTGTATGATGGAAGATTGCAAGCAGGTGTGTTGCCCTGATGAATCATTATATGTACTCTATTCTAGTGATGGTTTGAGTCCTTATTTGACATCAGTAGTATGAGAGGCTATGGATCTCTTACTCATGACAACAACAATGCAGGCTGGTGAAGAGGGCTGTACGGTGTGGGGCACATTTAGCTGGCATGTGAGCTAGGAACTCCAGTTCACATACACCAACATATGGACACCTGTTACTACCAAGAACTGCTTGTGGACCATGCATGCTACACAATGTTGTACTCCACCCAGAAGGGGATGGGTTGTTTCAGGATGATAATGTCCTATGTTATTGAGCCTGTCTCATGCAGAAATAGTTCAACAAACACAGTACTGATATGAGCCACCTCAAATGGTCCTCAAACTCGCCTGATAATAACCCAATTGAACATCTGTGGGATGTTGTGGAACACCAGGTGAGGCAGTTGGATATACTACACCACTCCATACTGGAACTGTGGACTACAATACAAACAGCTTGGTTATGATCTCCACACAACTGTACAGATACCTCACAAAGTTGTTTCCATGCCAGATGGCAGCCAGTCCGGAAAAGAGGGCCCATGAGATATTAGAAATTAGGGGTAGGTGGTCATAATTCATTGAACACTCAGTATATACACAGTAAGTCTGGAAAGTTCCAGGAATGATATTTTTTATGTACTATGCGCACCATCTGTTGGGCAACACACAAACTACTCCTCATGAACTCTCAGTGAGCGATTGTAATTTTTTCACCCAGTTCCGCTTCAGCCATGGTGATCAGTGCACATGTTTTTCATGCTGGAGTTTTGACCTTGTCACACTTTAGAGGATGGGAAAAAGGGCCAACATTAAGTTATATTTTAAATGTGGCAAATCTGCATCAGAAATATATGAATTGATGAAGCAAGTATAAGTTGATGAATATTTATTTCAGTCCAGGATGTGTGAATAGTATGCATATTTTTGTGATGCTCTACAGTCATTGGAGGACGATTAAAGGAGTGGACAATCTTCAACAAGCAACAATGATGAAAATATGGTCTTAAACTTGGTAATAATTGATGTCATGGCTATTCCTAGACTTGATGTATTATAAATTTCACCAAATTATGGGATTTACTGAGGAATAAAAGGATATTACTTGCAGTCAAATTCGACTGTAAGTAATATCCTTTTATTCCTGAGTAAATCCCATAATTTAGTGAAATTTTTAATATATGTGCAGTTCATTCGTGAACTGCTGGCTATGGATTGTCCATTAACAAGTTGGATGATAGCAGGAGAACCGAATATTAGTAAAACAGTAGTGCACAGCATTATTTGTGATGTTCTTGGCAAGTGGAAGGTGTGCCCTAAGTTTGTCCCACACTTTTTCACTCCAGAACAAAGAGAGCTGCGAGTGACTGCTTTGCAAAACTTGGTGGAAATGGTGAATGGCAACCCAGATTTTCTCAGCTAGGCAATAACTGTTTTGAGTATGATACATCCATGAAACGACAACCCAGCGAATGGTCAAGTCTGGGAAAGCCAAAACCAAAGAAGGTAAGGACTGTCTAGTTTAAAATCAAGACAATGCTCATTGTATTCTTCGTTTTTCATGGGATTATCCACCACAAATTAGTGCTTGAAGGACAAACAGTTGATGGCTGATTCTATAAGGAGTTGTTGATTGTCTTCTTAAGAGAATTCGGTGAGTTATGCCGGATTCGCATGGATGTGAAGAATGGTTCCTTCTACATGACAATGCTGTGTCTCATACCTCCACCATTGTTACCCAATTTCTGGCTAAAAACCAGGTGACAAGAATCATGCATCCTTCTTGTCACCGGATCTAAACCTGACAGACTTTTTTATGTTCCCAAAACTCAAAGCACCGATGAACGGAAGACGATGTGTGTCCATTCCAGACATTCAAAGGACAGTGACAACATACCTGAAGAACATCCTAGAAAATGACTTTCCCAGGGCATTTGAGAGACTTCTGGAATGACTCAAGTTGTGTATTGAAAGAGGAGGAACTATGTTGATAAGTCAGCAAAATTGCTACAGGTAAGATATTTTTTTCACTGAATTATTCCTAGTATTTTCTGCACTGACTGTGTATCTATATGGAATACCTTACATTTTCTTTTACTGGTGTTACTGTTTATTTGTCACAGGTACTAGTTAGTGCTTTGCTTTTCATTTTGGTGTCATTATTATAAAGAGTAAAACTAACTACTGAAAACAGCCAAATCCTCTAGAATGACTGTTGGTGGTAAATAAAGGGTTTCTGGCTTCTGTAATTATGTGGGATTAAGATTAATAATTTTTATGTGCCAGTTTGAATATACTATGCGTTTTTCTAGTTTAGAACTATGATGTTTTTGATTGCTCTAAAAATAATTTTTGTCATCATACAACTAATAGAGTTCTTATAAGAAATTTATGTCTTGTTTTCTTCAATTAAAGACTTCACTTCTTCTTCCTTATCTTCTCTGGGTTTTAATTTTCTTGCAGATTTTTCTGCCCTCTTGGCGATTATCAGGGCCTGTTATCAATGCTTCCTTTCACTCCACTTTTGTTTCATGACACAGAATCCAGTTTAAATATTGTTATCAGATCACCAGATTCACGCTGTAGCCATCCTTTAAATAAAATATATTTAATGTTCTTCAGTTTTAATTGTTGTCATTAAACCAGACATTGAATATTGGGCTTATAATTTTTGATAGGTTCGTTAAACGAATCTTTCTCTCTGATGTTGTAGGTTTCTTTTACAAGTCTTCTGTTGATTTGAGGTTCGTAATCCAAAATTTAATGTTTATCCACATTGGATTGCACTTACATTTTTCAATGTCATTTTTTGACTGTTGTACGGCTCTAGTCACCTTTCTCAATAGCTATCTTATGCTCTTTAATTCCCTGTTTTAATTTCCATGTTGTTTGTCCAATATACAGGGTGTCTATAAATGAAGTGTACAACTTCAGTATGCTATTAAACAAATATAAGGGGGAAAATGTACTTTAAATGTCAAAAGACATGGTAAGTGTTAAAGTTTGTTAAGTCAGATTATAGATGGCGCCAGGAGTCATATGTAATGAAAAATCTCATCAAACACAGAATACAATAGACATGGCTTCCCCAGTGGAATCAAAATCTCTAACAACAGTTCAGCGTAAGTTCAGAGCAGAGTACAAGAGACAGCCACCGACACGAAGGAGCATCGAAATATGGGTAAATAAATTCAAAGCAACAGGAAGCATTTTGAAAAGCAAATGCACTGGTAGACCTTCCGTTTTGGACGAAAAGGTGAAAGACGTGCGTAAGCTTATCTAAGGAGCCTGAAGAAGCCCGTCTGTGTCACCAGTCGGGAACTTGAAATACCGTGAGCAGCAGTTCACAAGGTTCTGCATAAATGTCTACGCCATATGCATATAAAGTGCAGTTAGTTTTGAAACTTCGACCAAATGATCAACCATGTTGAAAAGAGGTAGACTTGCTTAATCGCATTGATGAAGACCCCAAACTCCTTTCATGGATCTGTTCGGCTATGAGTCAACATTTCTTGTTTCTGGCAGAGTGAATAAAACAGAACTGCAGAATCTGGAGCACAGAAATTCCTCAAGTAGTCGTAGCATACAAGAAAGACAGCCTAAAGGTTAATGTCTGGGCTGGCCTAATGAAAGACAGAGTGATAGGGCCCTTTTTCTTCGCTGAACCAACCATTACTGGCATAACGTTCCTGGACATGTTAGAATAATTTGCAATTCCACACATCCATGATATTCAAGACATCATTTACCAGCAAGATGGGGTGGCTCCGCACTGGTCTTTGGATGTGTGCAGATTTTTAGACCACCATTTTCCATGGCATTGAATTGGATGTGGGGGTCTGACGGCATGGCCACCCTGTTCTGATATTACTCCATATGCTTTTTTCTTTGGGGCTTTATTAAGGAAATTGTGTACAAGAAAAAAAGGTAACATCTATCCCTGAGCTCAAAGAACGCATTACTGCAACCTTCCTCCTTGTTACACCTGACATTCTGCAGCATACGTGAGTGGTACTGGACTATCATTTAGACATCCTGCGAGCAACCAACGGAGCCCACGTAGAGACCTATTGATATTAAAAACAAAAACAAAAAAACTTTCACAGTTGCCATGTGTTTTGGCAGTAAAAGTAAGTTGTTATTTATTAAATTCATTAGCAGAAATTCGTAGAAGTCCTGTAATTTTTTCTTCTGTTCTTCACGTTTTTCAAGTTCGCTGAAAACCACGATATCCGGACTCCCTAACCTCTTAAACGTTCAGGTGGTATCGTACTGAGGGTGAATGGCTCATTTATTTAAAAATACGAAATAAAACAACACATAACTTGTTTCTTGATAGAAGACGAATGATAGGGTTAAAATAATATGATTGTTACCTCTTTGGTGTGTAGTCTCCTTTTGACTAGTTGCATTCCGGCATACACTCAAGCAACAACAAACTGCATAGTCGAAGGTTCCGTAAAATGTACGTTCTCCGTAGGCAACAATGAAATATTTATGAAAGCTAAAACCTCTAAAAAACTTCTATCGAACACATAAAAACCCTGTTCTTATTAGAACTTGAAAGAAAATTAATCCAAAGAATAAATAAAATCCAAGTAAAAAACCTTAATTCAAACCTCAAATTCGACTGATAATGATATGTAAAACAGTCATCATCGAAGGAATCCAGATCCCGAAATTTCCGACGCGCGTTTCGGCACACTCATTCGTGGCCATTTTCAAGGAGATCATGTATTGTACTGTTCCTTGCGTGTTAACTATAACCCAAGTTGACAGTGCTGCCATCTCCATCGTCTGCGTCATCATCATGCTCATCACGTAGAACATCGCTGGCACCCTCTAGTGTCAATCTGTTTTTTAAACTTTGTTTCCTTAGTCGACTAGATCTTCTTATTTGGGTTATTCGTTGTTTTTCCTGTTTTATCATATTCAACCTTGTTGGCGATAATTCAATCGGGACATTTAAATTACAATTATATGCCTTGGTTTTCTCAATTATGATGGCTTCTGCCGTCAGAATATTTTTATGTGTGTTGTGAGAAGTAACTAGATTTATATTCTCCCAGTCGGGTATGGCTTCATTATTATAACAATATTGTATAAGTGAAGTTCGAATTTCACCTTTATTCCAGTTATTCAAATGTTCACGTAACCTGATATCGATATTTCGTTTTGTGCTACCAATGTAAACCGTTTTGTTTTCAAGGTTCCTATTTATATTAATAATTGGTATGCTGTATACACCAGCTTTACGTAAAATAGAATATTTTTTGTTATTTGCTTGTAATAATCTGCTATTGTCAAGTACAGTATCAGCAATAAGTAACCCTGCTTTATGGCATTCCTTTTTTAAAGGAGCGGATATAGGTGGACAATATGGTAGCTTTCCACAAAATCTGTATGCATCAGTCGTATTCAGCCTCGGTTTAATTTGGTTATTTTGAATTTGTTTGTAAAGATCGTTAATCAATCTCTCCTTATAGCCGAAGTCACTAGCCAGAGTTTTAATCCATTTCAATTTTTTTTTGTCTTGCGGTATTATTAGATGAAATAGTTATGTGTTGTTAATTATGTGTTGTTTTATTTCGTATTTTTAAATAAATGAGCCATTCACCCTCAGTACGATACCACCTGAATGTTTAAGAGGTTAGGGAGTCCGGATATCGTGGTTTTCAGCGAACTTGAAAAAACGTGAAGAACAGAAGAAAAAATTACAGGACTTCTACGAATTTCTGCTAATGAATTTAATGTAATATGCCACGTAATAACGTTCATTAATTAACGTTGAATGTAACGTTTTTGAACTGATATTAGTGTTATTTATTGTAGTTTTTTTTTCAGTAGCATACTGAAGTTGTATACTTCAGTTATGGGCACCCTGTATTTGTTGTTGCAATCCATTGTTATTTGATACGAGGGCGATCCAGAAAGTAAGTACTGTTCATGCATCGCTCCCATGCAAGTATTCACTTCAGGGTCGTGCATGCGCAGTTGTGCTGCCTCATCCATTAGCCAAGCCCTGACGCCATTTTGTGAAGTGCTTATGCTAAAGGTTTGTGCTGTGCATTAATAATATTCAAGTTAACAGAACAGCCTGCCGACTGTAAAGTCCAGTCTGTGATAAGAATTCTGAACGTAAGAAATGTCAGACCAAGTGAGATTCATCGGCAGATTTCTGAAATTTTCTGATGAAACGCAACGAGTGCAGGAATGGCGCAGAAGTGGGTTCGAATGTTTAATGAAGGATGACAGAACATTCCTGACGAATCGCACTGTGGGCCTTCTCTGGTAACGTAATATTTGGTGGAGAGAGTGAATAAAAACATTAGAGAGAATCGACGCTTCACAATTTCCGATCTTTCAGAACATTTCCCTGATGTGTCGACATCATTACAGAAAAGCTTAAATACCACAAAGTGTGGGCATGATGGGTGTCAAAGATGTTGACAGAAGAGGCCAAAACGAAGCGCATGGGATCTGCTTTGGAATTTTTGGGGCAGTGGCAGTACTCGAAGGAAGGTGGTGATTTTTTAAGCTATATACACTGGTGTGCAAAAATTAAGGATGAAGAGGATAAATTAGCATAACAGCGGAACGAGCAGGCAGAACAGACCGAAAGACCACTCAGGAGATAGACTAGGGTCCGGTACAACAGGGCATGCGCATGTATGCAGCATGACATAGGGGGCGGGGGTGTCGGAAGGGTATAAAGCACATGTGCGGTGTACGCTCAGCAATTCGGTGAAAGCTATTGCACTGTGTACATCAATTTGAACGACGTCGAGTTGCTGCCACCGTGTGATATGGCAAACAGGCAATCCAGTAGACGACATCTGGGTGACTTTACCCGAGGTCGCATCATTGAGAAGTTGGAAGAAGGTCGAAGTGTGACTAGTGTGGCCGAGGAGTTCGGGATCGCTCACAGCATCGTTTCACGATCTTGGAGAGCATTTCAAACGACAGGAACAGCTGTCCGAGAGTTTAGCAGTGGTCGTCCACGAGCAACCACGGCGGCGGAAGACCGGTATATTGTCCTACAGGCGAGAAGAGACAGACGGCAGACAGCTGGAGAAATCGCAAGTCACATGCAACAGACAACTCGACGTCAGTTATCGTGTTTTACCGTGGCCAGGAGGCTGCACAAAGGTGGTCTATTTGCATTACGACCAGTACGGTGTGTGCCTTTAACGCCTACTCATCAGAGACGGCGGTTTCTGTGGTGCCAGGAACACAAGAACTGGACACATCAGCAATGGGGTCGAGTTGTCTTTACGGATACGAGCCGAGTTAGTCTGACGAGCGATTCTGGACGTATACACATCTGGAGAGAGCAGGGAACACACAATCACATCTCCAACATCATTGAAAGGGACCGGTTTGGAGGTTGGGGAGTTCTCGTTTGGGGCGGTATCATGCATGGTAGTCGTACTGACCTCCACATCTTCCAAGGAGGTTCAGTCACTGGTGTCCGCTATTGTACCGAGGTTCTCCTGCCTCACGTGCATGTGTTTAGAGGTGCTGTGGGTCCTGAGTTCCTCTTCATGGACGACAACGCTACACCTCATCGTACAGTGGCTGTCGCAGAGCTGTTGGAGAGTGAAGATATTCAACGCATGGATTGGCCCACAAGGTCTCCAGACCTAAATCCAATCGAACACGTGTGGGACCTTCTCAGGAGACGCTTGGCAGCACGTCACCAGCCGCCAGCTACGATTCCGCAGCCGCGATGCCTCAACAGCTCCTTGACAACCTCGTCCTCAGCATGGACAGACGTTGTAAATCTTGCAACGCAGACAGGGGTGATCATATCCCCTACTAAAGACTGGATTTTTCTTGGCAGCCGCCTGTCACATGGACGTTTCTGTCTTCTGTCCAGTTGTGCTCGAAGCTACCTTTTCAATAAAGTGCCTTTGTATCCTTTGGATTCCTTGTTTGGATTGTTTTGCTCATTTGTTCCATATTGTTACATCTTGGGGATCTTATGGTATGATTTGAGTCAATGTGGAGCACTTCTGCACAATGTTACATTTGAAAAACCATCTCGCCCTTATTTTTTGCACGCCAGTGTAGTAACAGGAGGTGAGACTTGGATCTCTCGCATCACTTCCAGGCCTGACAAGAGGGAGGGGAGGCGGTGCTGTTGTGCCAGGACCCGGGCCCCTAAGGGGTCCCAGAGCTCGTTTCTAAAGTAAATTTTTTCGAATTATTATTTTATGGTGTCCAAATATTTTTCAAGCTATACCGTCACTAGGGTTGTGAAGTTACACGTAAAAAAATATTTTCTATGTGATGCGTAAAATTGCGTAATTTATGTCATAAATGTAAAAATTGTAATAAATTCAAAATTTGCTTTAAATGCAATAAAAAAAAAATCCCGAAGTGTTACAATGTTACTTGAGTTCCCAGGATAACTGCAACACGTGCGTGGGTTACCTGCGGCAAATCAAACGAGCTCTCCATATTACGTTTTTCATTTCTTCTTTCCTTTCCAACGACACGCCGACACCACACTTTGGGTTCTCCGTGTTGCTTTGCTACTCGCCGACACAGACCATTGTGCATGATATAAAACATCATTGCTAGTCATCAAAGGCTGCAGACAATTTTCATCATGTGGATTTTGTCACTTTGTATTTCACACCAGAAGCCGGCATCTTTTTGTCTTTTTATTTTATGCTCAACTCATTATTTTCGCATTGCTGCAATTTTAATAAACGAATATTGTGTCTTTGTGCGTAATTCCGACTTTGTTTATTTTCCTTTATTCCGATGACCGATGAAGTCGTCCTGTTAACAGCGGCAACTTAAAAGAGAAAGCACAAAATTTAATGTTTACTTATGAGAACTCTTTGTGGATACTTTCCCAGAGGCTGCATCTTTAGACGTATATTACACTCTAAAAATTAAAGGTGAAAAATTTGATGATTATGAAAAAGTACTAAGAAAAATAAGAATGCCTGTCGGTAGATGGTGTTCAAGAGTTTTCTGAGAAAACTCTTTTCTTGAAAGAAAGGGTTCAAGGGTTATTTTACGGAGGGGAGAATATAAAAAATTATCCACCGCAAGAAAAAGATTGAAAAATTGCAACCGGTCGGGAAGTAGGGGAATGGTGGGTGGGTAGGTGAGGAAACGGAAATATGGATTATGTGGTATGTGGTTAGTGGTTAGTTGAAAAACTGAGGTGGGGGGGGGGGGAGATATTATTGCACTGGGGCCCAAGCTCGCTCTCCTGGGCCCTGATCACGCCTATATCGAAACAGCAGCCCCTGTAATGGAAACACACAGGCTCATCTACAGCCAAAAAATTCAAACAGATGATATCAACAAAGGAGGTCATGTGCACTGCCTTTTGGGACAAGAAAAGAATTTTGTTAGTGGAATTCCTGCCTAAAGGCATGACAGCAAATGCGGCTGTTTATTGCCAGACTCTGAGAAAGGTGTGTTGTGCAGTTCAAAACAAACGATGTGGCATGCTGAGCAAGGGAGTTGTTCTCCATGACAATGCAAGGAGAACAACAACTTATGCAGTGAATGTGAGACAAAACCCTGTCACCAAATTTGTATGGCAGCAGTTGGGCCACCTTCCCCCACAGCCTTGACTTGGCATCCAGAGACTGTCATTTGTTCCTCCACTTCAAAATCATTTCTTCCCTGCCAGCGGTTTGACGATGATAATGACCTGAAGACGATGGTTGAGTGGCAGCTCAAAACCCAGTGCCAGACTTCTATGAGGAAGGTATCCAAAAATGTGTGCCATGATATGACAAATGCCTTAATATCCATGGGAAATATTTTGAAAATTAGATTAAGATATTGTGGGGAGTATGTTGGCAGGATGGATTTCTGCTAAACCAGCCCTTTTAATTAGTATTCTTTCGTTGATTATCATCAATGCGTAAAAATAAGATATTTATGATACATAGTAAACCTTACCAATAGATGATTTCAAGAACTACTGAAGATGATGAAATAACTTTGTTCTCCAAAGCAGCTTCAATAAACTATAACAAATATGCTTTAACAACACACATTATATACACAAGTAAGATCTTCGCTTGTTGATAATTAACAAGAATTAAATGCTGAATATATATTATTACGCCGACTTACAGAACATCATATATGATTAGAAGACCTGAAGCGCACTGATCTGGTTTCTTTTCTAATTGTCTTCACGTGAGAGGTCACATGATCTCGTGACGTCATTCACTGTTATTGTCTGAGAAGCGCGGCTCACGAGAGAGGTCACCTGATCTCGTGACATCATCCAATGTTATTGCTCCGAGAAGTGTGGCCACAATATGTAGAATTCATTGCACATTAAAAATTAGTTATCAGTATTTTGTTTCGTATTGTTTTATCTTCAAACGTTATTTACTTTCTGGGTGGCTTTTAAATGGAACTCCTGTTTTCCATTTTGTCTTGTTTTAGAAATGACTTTTCTGTGTTTGCTACCTTAATTTCACACTTTAAGAGTATGCTTATGTTATTGTAAGAAGAAGTAGTCTTCAACTGAAGAAAACCTAAAAATATCCACTGAGTAAAGCCATAATTTTAATTTTCTAATGCCATGTTCATTTCTTTTGTTTCAGTCTAATTATGAGCCAGTAGATAGCATATCTGAAGTCGAATATCATGGCCATCCCCACATGTCATCATTTTTATCATCCACTGTGAGCTCATACAACAATTTTTTGCATGTAAACAGAATGGGGCTATGGCCATCACAGAGCCGTTTCAGAGCGCGTCCTTCTCGCTTTGTCGTTACTCCAGTAACAGAAGCGGATACTCCTTCACCTCACGTTCGTGGCAGAAACCTTCCAAGCAATGTCTTGGACACAGTTACTACTGTCTGATTGTTTTGAGTTTCATAATGAATAAGGAGAATCATTCTCCCTCTTTCTTGTTATACATATGTAGTTTTCTTTTGTGTACCTGCATGTAAAAACAAAATGTGCTAGGCTTTTTAAGGCAGTTGTGGGAAAAAGCTTGAACTGTGATGTAGTTTCTGCGTGACAAGAAACTTAGAATTCATCCTAGTAAACATTATTTTGATCACTATCTTCATGATTGTATGGTTTATATAGCCTGTGTTTGTACAGAGACACTCCACTTTTCTTGCTTTAAAAAATTTTCTGTGTGGTTTATTTTTAAAACTGCCACACAAAAATGTTGAAAATATTCAAAACCAGTATAAGAATAATAAGATGTTGTTTATATTTGACTGATTAATTGTGGGCAGTTCCCTCATCAGAAACTCGACTATGTGGAATTGATATTGGCATTTCATATGAGTTTTGTGGTTGGATCTCTAAAAAAAATTTGTAATTCAATAATATATTACTAAAAAAAGTTTTGCAATAACTCATGGGAAATTGAAGACAGTCAGATAACATTGGTTTGTACTTTAATGGATATGGTTCAAATAATTAAATATGAGACTTAACTGATTTGAGCAATTCTTTATGCAAAAATTAATTTCTTATGCTGTGTAATCACTGCATCTTTTCCAGAATTGACACTAAAGCCTTGCATGAAGCCACTTGATTAACAACCATTCCGTAATTATTTATTGCGGCACATTCTTTTGCTTTGTTTTCTTATCCTCCTTATGACATATGATTGTAATGAGGAGTAGCTTCCGTTGATGTTTTGTAGCCAACTGTGAGAAAAAACTAGTGCTTTGCATGGAACTTAAATACAGGGTGTCTGAGAATTATTGGACACATTAAAAAATTATATAAAAGAAAACATTAAACAGATAGAAGGAAACTGACTGTACTAATTTACAATGTAACTACACAAGTTAATAAGTTTTGATGTGAGATCCCTTAGTTGCTCGCAGTATATCCAAGTGATACTCAATTTCATGCCATGTATTGGCAAGCATCTGAGGAGTTATGGAATTAATAGCAACTGTGATACGCTGCTTCAGTTCCTGCAAATCTGTTGGGGAAATGCTCATTTAGGCACTTACGTACACATGTTGACCAATGCGAAGGTGCACCATCTTGTTGGAAAACGACATCATATCTTTTAATCTGGGGTATAGCAAAATTTTCTTGCATATCCAAGTAAATGTCACCATTTATGTTTTTTTCGCAGAAGAAGGAAGGGCTAATCACTTCTCTTTTTGATAGGGCGCACCACACATTAACTTTTGGAGAATCACATTCCGGTTCAATAGCAGTATGAGGTGACTCACTGTCCCATATCCTACAGTTGTGACGATTCACAATACCTGATACATGAAATGTGGATT
The DNA here is from genome assembly GCA_039090855.1 of Macrothele yani. Taxonomy (NCBI): domain Eukaryota; kingdom Metazoa; phylum Arthropoda; class Arachnida; order Araneae; family Macrothelidae; genus Macrothele; species Macrothele yani. Next base: position 32,035,274 of record CM077025.1, read on the forward strand.
CATCACTAAAAATTACAGTACTGAGAAAGTTTTCGTCATTTCCCACTCGATTCAGCATATCCACAGCGAAATCGTATCACAGAGTGTGATCATTTACATGCATCTTTTGCACTATTTTAATTTTATAAGCATGAAACTTTAATTTCTTGTGCAAGATATCGTGAACTGTCGATTTTGGAATGCACAGTTCTCTGCTTGCTTTACGAACGGATTTCCTGGGGCTTCGTCGGAAACTTTCATTAACTTGGTCAACCGTCTCACCGCTCACGCTAGACCTACCGGCTCTTCCATGATGTTCCACATTGCCAGTTTCTTTAAGTTGTTTCATCCACTGCTTAATTGAATTCTAGTAATTAATGACTTCATGGCTTCTTCTTATTACTTTCAGTATTATAAATATTTAACGAGAATTATTGAGGATAAGTTTATTAAGGTACAATACCTCTCAAATTTTCGATCTATACACTAGATCATCGTCAGGAGTTCTTGCGTCTTACTACTTCCACAGGTCTGGCAACCAAGCCAGATGGATTTTCCATCCAGCATGGTCATTGATGTTGCCACCTTGTGTCTTGTAAATTTCCAGGGATTCCTCTAATTTCCATATAATTGCGTGGGATTGATGTTTGATCACTTTTAAGGAGTCCCAGTCCATTTTGTGGCCAGTTTGTTGTATGTGCCTGTCTAATCCTGTTTTATTTGAGATGTTCCTTATTGCTGCTTTGTGTTCTTTAATTCTGGTGGTTAACCTTTGTCCTGTTTCTCCTATATATGGTAATCCACATGAACACTATTTTATAAATGACTCCTTCCTGGAGTAAAGTATTTTCTTCTTTTTGTTTTAGGGATGATAAGTATTTTTTAATTTTGTTATTTGAACCTGGAGCTAACCTAATTTTATATTTAATGCTGATTTTCTTGTTTTTCAAACAGTCCCTTGTGGTAAGTGACTTTTCTTGTGAATAAATATTCAATTTTCTCTTTATTTTTGTCTGTAGTGCCAGTTCTGTTCTTAGTAGGAATTTCTTCCAGTAGTTCATGAATTTCTTTTGAAGGGTAATCATTTTCTAATAAGATTGATTTTAACTTGAAGATGAATTCAGCTTTTCAACTTTTTTTTTAAATTGTAAAGCTACAATTTTCTTTATATAATTAGGGTGATATGATTTATAATTTAAAACGTTTCCTGTATTTGTAGGCTTCTTGTATAATTCTGAGGTAATATATTTTCCTTCCCACTTCAAAGTAATATCTAGGTAATTTAGCTAATTTTGTTTTGCTCTTCTATAGAATTTTAGGGATTCATCTTGGGAATTAAAACCTTCCAGAATTTTTGATGAGTATCCTTTTGAATCTTGATCTATTTGAAAAGGATATCATCCATGTATACTAGACACATGGATGATATCCTTTTCATCCATGTATACTAGACACATGGATGATATCCTTTTCATCCATGTATACTAGACACATGGATGATATCCTTTTCATCCATGTATACTAGACACATGGATGATATCCTTTTCATCATAGATCAAGATCCGAAAGGATACTCATCAAAAATTCTAGAAGGTTTTAATTCCCAAGATGAATCCCTAAAATTCACTTTAGAAGAGCAAAACGAAAATAAGCTAAATTACCTAGATATTACTTTGAAGTGGGAAGGAAAATATATTACCACATAATTATAGAAGAAGCCTACAAATACAGGAAAACTTTTAAATTATAAATCAGATCTCCCTAATTATACAAAGAAAAATGTAGCTTTACAATTTAAAGAAAAAGTTGAAAAGCTGAATTCATCTTCAGAAGCTAAGCAAAAACATAAAAATAAGTTAAAATCAATCTTATTAGAAAATAATTACCCTTCAAAAGAAATTCATGAACAACTGGAAGAAAATCCTAAGAACAGAACTGGCACTACAGACCAAAATAAAGAGAAAATTGAATATTTATTCACAAGAAAAGTCACTTACCACAAGGGACTGTTTGAAAAACTGAAGAAAATCAGCACTAAATATAAAATTAGGTTAGCTCCAGGTTTAAATAACAAAATTAAAAAATACTTACCATCCCTAAAACAAAAAGAAGAAAATACTTTACTCCAGGAAGGAGTCATTTATAAAATAGAGTGTTCGTGTGGATTACCATATATAGGAGAAACAGGACGAAGGTTAACCACCAGAATTAAAGAATGCAAAGCAGCAATAAGGAACTTCCATCTCAAATAAAACAGGATTAGACAGCCACATACAACAAACTGGCCACAAAATGGACTTGTACTCCTTAAAAGTGATCAAACATCAATCCCACGCAATTATCCGGGAATTAGAGGAATCCCTAGAAATGTGCCTCCTTAAAAGTGATCAAACATCAATCCCACGCAATTATCCGGGAATTAGAGGAATCCCTAGAAATGTGCAAGACACAAGGTGGCAACATCAATGACCAGGCTGGTTGGAAAATTCATCAGGCTTGGTCACCAGACTTGTGGAAGTAGTAAGATGCAAAAACTCCAGATGATGATCTAGTGTATAGATAAAAAATTTGAGAGATATTGTACCTTAATAAATTTATCCTCGATAATTCCCGTTAAATATGTATAATACTAATTGAATTCGTTTACGGAGGATTACAACCATACTCTAAAGGGTGTACCGTCTTTTAACTTTAATGACAAACTTTAATTCCCTTAAGCCATAACACACACATCGCCTTCTGCTGTATGGATGACATGACTACTGATTGTGCATTTCCCATACATTCCTCATCAGGCCACACCTAGCACCTTCTATCGGATTCTGGGAATAATAACAATTCTGCAAAACAAAAATATAGGAACCGTTAGTAATATGTGACATAGAAAAACAGACAATGCTCATAGTTTTTTTTTTTTGTACATAATTTTTTAATGTGTCCAATAATTCTCGGACACCCTGTATGTTAAATAATTTTTTTAATCCTATTGTCATATAATTTATATGTCAAAATACTATACACTCCCATGTTGCTAAAAGTTTTTGCATTGTACCTCACTCAGGGATCATTTTTTTTTAAATTCAAATTATTCATTTCAAAATCTTTGATTTACTTGCAACTTCTTCTCATTTTGTTTGTTAGTTACCTAAAATTGTGACATTTTAGGAAAAATTGATTTCTGTTATTGAAAATTTTAGCAGCATTGTGTACTTTCCACTCTTTTATTCTCTTCATTTTTACTGCATGTTTTATTTTTTCTGTTACACACATATATATATATACGTATTACACATTTATATTTTTATCTTTCATACCATAACATGATGAATGAAATTCAAAAGCATGCCAGAGTAACATGGAGGAAACTGGCTCAAGACAGACAGTTGTGGTGGTAACCTGGGAGACCTTCATCCAGCAGTGGATTGATAATGATTGACAATGTTTACATATATATCATCATGGTTATCATCATTGCCAACTACTATCAGTCCACTGCTGGATGAAAGTTTCCCAAATTCTCCAAGTTTCTTCCACAATGGGCTGTCTTGAGCCAGTCTCTTCCATGTCACTCCAGCATGCTTTCACATTTCATCCTCCCATCTCCCACATGGTCTTCTTTTGGGTCTTTTCCTGTCCCTTTGTATCCAGTCTAATATTTCAGTTGTCCGTTGGTGATCAGTGTTTCTAGCAATATGTCCAGCCCATTGCCATTTCAGGAATTTTACTTTGACCATGATATGTATATATATATATATATCATCATCATCATCATTGTCAACCATTATCAATCCACTGCTGGACGAAGGTCTCCCCAAGTTTCCTCCACAACGGTCTGTCTTGTGCCAGTCTCCTCCATGTCACTCCCGCATATTTACGAATTTCATCCACCCATCTCCCATGTGGTCTTTTTCTGGGTCTTTTCCTGTCCCTTGGAATCCAATCTAAAATTGCGGCTGTCCATCTATGGTCTTTCCTTCTGGCAGTATGTCCAGCCCATTGCCATTTCAGGGATTTAACTCTGATCATGATGTCTTCCACTCTCGTCATTTTTCGGATCCACGAGTTCCTCTTCTTATCTCTCCTGGTTATACCAAGCATGCACCTCTCCATGCTTCTTTGAGTTGTCTGCAGCCTTTGTATGTCTCTTTTAGTTAAGGTCCACGTCTCTGCACCATACGTAAGCACTGGAAGGATGCATTGATCAAACACTTTTCTTTTAAGACATAATGGCATATTGCTCTTGAAAATTATGCTGTTTCTTCCAAAAGCTCTCCAGGCAAGTTTTGTACGCCGATTAATTTCTTCATCAATGTGACCCTCACTTGATATCTGCTGTCCAAGATAAACATACGTATCTGTTATCTCCAGTTTTTCTCCATCAATCGATAAATCTTCATTTCTTGTAAAAGCATTGAACATCACTTTTGTCTTCTGAAAGTTCATTTTTAATCCCACTTCTTTACTCTTGTCAGCAAGTTCCTGGATCATACTCTGCAGCTCTGATGGGGTAGTTGCAAAAATGACTACGTCATCAGCAAAACGAAGGTGGGTTAGATAATCTCCATTAATCTTTATCCCTTTGTTTTCCCAGTTCAGTGATTGAAAGACATTTTCCAATGTGGCATTAAAGAGCTTCGGAGATATGGTGTCACCTTGTCTCACTCCCTTTCCAATTTTTATGTGTGTTGTATTTTCAAACAGCCGAATCTTTGCACTTGCATTTTCATAGATGTTATTAATAATATTAATGTATGCATCTTCAATACCGCAGGATTTCAGAGCCGTGGTAACTGCTGATGGTTTCACAGAATCAAAGGCTTTTTCATAATCGATAAAAGCCATGCACAATGGAAGTTCATATTCCCTCGCTCTTTCAATTAGTTCTCTCAGTACGTGGATATGATCTATTGTGCTGTAGCCACTCCTGAATCCAGCTTGTTCTCTCGGTTGAGCCATGTCCAGTGTTACCTTCAAGCGGTGTGAAAGAACTTTAGTGAAGATTTTATAAATCTTCACTTGATATATATATATCATTTTCAAAGGAAAATTTTTACTGACTCAAAATCTTGAGGGTTTTTTTTTATTATTTCTATTCCTGATTATGTTTCTCATTTTAATGGGTTTTTTTTTTCTGATCATGCCTTTCCCTTTTTTATTCTTCAGTAATAGGGGAAAAGAGTGGCTTCGTGTATCTTTCAAGGATTTTTCCTGATGAAATGCATATTTTTCTATTCCTTATAGTCACTTCCTCCAAAATATCAACAGAGCAAGCCAGGTGAACTTTGTATTTAACCTATCATGTTGTAAATATTTATGTGGCATTATTATTTGAGGTTTGAAGTATTTATATAAATTTAATAATATACAGAATAATGAAAGTATACCAATACTTCAAACCTCAAATAGAGTAAACATTTTTCTACAGCCCCCCCCCACCCCTTTACACTGTCAATTTGCTGCCTCCACAATTTATTTGTTAGAGCATGTGTAATACAGTTTTATTCATTACTACTGATAAAAGCTAAAACTACTGATTTTTCTAGTCTTTGCTATTGAAAATTTACAATGAGGGTTGGAGTCTCTAAGTATAAAATGTTGCGGAATTTCCCATTAAAAGCTAATTTTGTAGCAGATTTCTGTTTTGGTACTGAGAAGGTAGGCTAAGTACTTATAACTATATCCATAGGGTTTTGTTATGGCCTCAGGCAGTTAGTGATATGCTTCAGCTAGAAGTTTTGTTAGGAATTATATAAACCTTTTTATATTTTTATTTTTCATACCATATCATAGGAACGTAAAATGGAGGTAACTGTTTCAAAGTAGAGAAGTTATGATAAGTATCATTATATCTCATGTGATTCTATTATATAGTTCACATACAATTACGTGACCACAAGGTTCTTCAGGAAGACGCTTTAACGTCTGTAACTTCTGTTTTACACGTACTGTAAAGTGGATACAGTCTGTGGTGGTGCATTAACTTATTCAATTAAAATATAAATCAGTTAGAAGTCCTAAAGATGTTACTTACAGAATTGCGTGTTCAGTCCAACGTCAGTAGTTATTGAGTTTCTTTGTCCAAAGTTGAGTCTTGCTTCAATATGGTCAGTTGTTAGGGTTAGTTCGAGAGCCATTTCGTTATGATAAGTAGTTAACTATGTCTATGAATTATAAGATGTGTAAAAGTTTCAGTGAGTAATTCAAGTGGGAAATAATTTTTGGATGAGGAGGCAAAATTGGCACATGTTGTCAATTATATTATGGAAGGTTTTATTATAGGTTATGAAAAAAGATCTTTAATGCCTGTCCACTGTTTTCGTTTGGTGTACTTACTTTTGTACTATGTTTGATATGTATATATTAGGTGTGATCAAATGAAATCCGTTTGAATGACTTTATGAAGACAAATGAAAAGGTACATCTGCAGGTGTGACAGAATTAAACAAAGCAACATATAAGGAAGCAAGAATACACCAGTGTTCGTTAGAAGTCACCGTAGGCATTCAGACACGCATCCCACTTCATGGGGAGATGACGGATACCATCGGCAAAGAAGGACTTTGGTTGCTCCTTGAACCATTTGGTCACCGCAGCCATGATGTCTGCATTGAAGTGGAATCGTTTAGAGCTTTTTTTAAGGGTCCAAACAAATGAAAGTCACATGATGACAGATCGGGGCTATAGGCTGGGTGTTGCAGAATCTCCCCCCCTCTTTCCATGCTAACGCATCCTACACAATGTTCGCCAGACGTAGACAAGCATTGTCGTGTGCAGAATCATATCATGCGAAAGCATGCCAGGTCGCTTATTCTTGATGGCTTTATGCAGCTTGTCCAGTGTGTCCTTGTAACGGTTGGCATTGACGTTTACGTCAGATTCTTTAAAGTCTACCAACAAAAAATACAGTCAGCATAACCTTATTGGCAGAAGCCCAGGAAGTTGATTTTTTTTGTGTGTGTTTTGGTGATTCGAGATGTTTCCATTGCATGCTCGCTTGTTTGCTGGATGGCTCAAAGTGTTGGCGCCATGATTCGTTGCCTGGCATTATCTATGATAGAAATGCATCACCCTCTGTTTCCTAACGCAGTAAGGGTTTCAAACTCCAACCCATACGTTCTTCCTTACGATGGTCGGTCAGCATCCATGGGATCTATTGTGAACACGCCTTCCGACACTGCAGTGTCTTCATAACCACCGTTTGAACTGTCCCAAATGACATAGCGAATTCCTCCGCTAGCGAACGTCAGCTCCGAGGACGGTCCACCTGTATTGCTGCATCAATCTTGGCAATGGCTTTGTCTGTCGCAACAACATATGCCTTGCCCGGCCGCAGATCTTTCATTTCTTCACGTCCTTCCTGAAACATTCGCACCCAGTTCGTCACTGTTGTTTTCGACGCACATTTGTCACCATACACTGCCTACGTTGTGCAATGAATGCTGACTGGTCGACATCCTTCCTCTGTTAGGAACTGAATCACCGCTCCCTGATCGACTTTGGATGGATACATAATCACACTGGCCATGTTGTCAGTGATCTGTAGCACAAACCACACATGGAAGGAGAGTGAACACGTGCTCACATGTTCAATGGTCTGCGCTTATCATGTGAGCCGTGATGACGTCATGCTCCTCATGTGCTGGTCCATGTGATGCAGCATGAATGGGTTTCATTTGATCACGCCTCATATATATATATATACACTGGCGGAAAGTGAAAAAAGAACACCAAGAAGGAATTGGCGGACGATCATGAAATTTACCTATGTCAATGGGGTCGAGTTTACGTAGGTGTGATGTTAATTTCGGGACCAACCGGTGACCGCTTACGCCGCAGCACGGCATAATATGCAAATTATCATCGGTGGTATTTAAGGGGTACGGCAAAGTGAATGTAATCAGTCGTCGGCGTACGGACGCGTGCGAAGACCCTGAAGAAGCTACAATTCCTGGACATGGAAGACGCGTACGATTTCAGCAGTTATCGGACTTTGAGCGAGGTCGTCTAGTCGGACTCCGCGAGGCCGGGTGGTCGTATCGTCGTGTTGCGGAGCGAATTGGACGGGAAGTATTGGTGGTGGTTCGATGGCGGCGTAGATGGTCCGAGGAACATTCCCACACGAGAAGACGTGGAACCGGGAGTCACAGACGGACTGATGAGCGGACCGATTGAAGCATAAGAAGAGCGGCATTGTCAAGCAGAACATCCAGTGCGGCGCAAATTCGAGCTGCCGTTGCACCTGAGGTGACTGTGCGAACAATCCACAACTGTCTACTGGATGCAGGACTACGTGCACGTGTGCCTCTGGCATGTGTACCTCTGACTCCAGCCCACCGTCAGGAACGGCTGCAGTGGTGTTGCCAATGTCTGCACTGGAGAACGCAATGGCGATCTGTCGTGTTCAGCGTTGAAAGGAGATTCTGCTTGGGAGCCTCCGATGGCCATATGCGTGTTCGCAGACGCACAGGGGAGCGTCTCCACTCTTCTTGCATCCGCCAGCAACACACAGGGCCTACACCTGGTCTCCTGGTGTAGGGAGCGATCAGCTATCACTCCCGTACAGAACTAGTGTTTGTACCGGGTACGTTAAACAGCACCTCCTACATCAACAACATCATTCAGTCCGTTGTTGTGCCATTTGTAAGGTCGGTCCATCGTGGTGTTTTCCAGCAAGATAACGCACGTCCTCACACGGCACGTGCAACGCAACATGCACTTCAGGGTGTGAGACAACTTCCATGGCCTGCGTGTTCACCGGATTTGTCCCCCATTGAGCTTGTGTGGGATTTTATGGGACAACGACTTATCCGGTCTCCACGGCCAGCCACGACCATCCCCAATTTACGTGTCCAGGTTGAGCATGCTTGGAACTCAATACCCTAAACTTACATCCAACATCTGTACCACAGACTCCATGCCAGAATTGCACAGTGTGACACAGTTCATGGCGGTTCAACTTCATACTAACCATGTTACATGGAAATGTTATTTTTCAGTTTACCAGCAAATACAGCTGTATTTTGCCATAATGTTTTGATCACGTTATCCTCTGTATTCCGTTATTATGTTGTATAAATTTCATTGGTATCAGACATCTTCTTCTTGGTGTTCTTTTTTCACTTTCCGCCAGTGTATATATTTCTTTGGTTCTAGATTTACATTTCAGTAAATTGATTGATATACTTCAAACAAGTCTAATGGTAATATTCCATGGAATTTAAAAACAAAATTAAATAAATCAATACACCATCAATACGTTAAAGTGACTGAAAAGTCAAATGCGATTTTCAACATGTTGTGGAACCATGAGACTTTTGAAGGGTGTGTGCTTTTTGGTAGCAGATTTGCCAGCATTAAAGCTTTTATGGTGAGTGTGATATAATGTGAATGATGATTATAACGTACATCACTATTGTTGGTATTAAGAAAAAAAAACCTTTGCCTGTAAGGCAGTTATTTAAGTGCTTGAATTGAAAAAGTAATGAGAACCCATGTACAAACCTGAATATTTATCTGCTTGTTGCTGGCATGCTTGTGTAATGTATATAGAAACTGATTTTTTCAGGGTGGGGGCAGGATATACTTATGCATAGCATAGTCCACACACACATATGTTCAGTTAACCAATTTAAATTCATGTGGAATAATCTGTAATAAGTTTTAGGATTTTACAAATAGCAATATGCATTCTGAGACAACTTTTTAATAATGACTTTGCTATCTGTTATAACATTTTTGCATAAAACTAAAATCTGTTTTACACAATGTGATAAAATGTTTAAACATTTTCTATCTGCTTATTATGCTGTCACAGTTGTACAGTTTACATGAATATTAGAAATCTGCAGTACAAAACTGAATCTCTCCTTGTGCAATAAAAATTTATCTTTTATTTAAAATGTATCCAACCCAAAATGAAATTCTAAAATTTTAAAAACATCACTTTTGGAAGGAGGGTATGACCTCCCCTCCTTAAGTATAGCCTTGGTCGTTGTTATATTTATTCAAGTATTTTGATCCAAATGTTTTTTTTTTTTTTTTTCTGGTATATTTATGCAAAGTCTCAGTAAATAAGCAAATTTGTAGGTGGTGTTTCATGCATATTTGTTCCCTTCTTTTTTAGCCATTTTTATTATTGTTTTGCCTGCGCTTACATGACTTACTTGCAGATGTTGCATTTTTCTTTCTGCATTTTTCAAACAATCATTGCAATTATTTATTCATTATGTTATTTATAAGTTTTTGAATAATTGATGTAGTACCTGATGTAAATGACCATGTACATGCTCACAAATGACCACAAGTTATGTATATATTTGTGTATGTGTGTTGTTCTTAAGTGTTTAGAATTTTGCTTGTGAATATTGTATTAACAACTTGCAACTGTATTTCTAAAAGTTGGTGTCAATCTACCATACAAATTGCAGTGTGTATAAAATTTTATGCTGTAATTTCTGATGTGATTACTGAACTGAAAATTTTATAAGGTAAGGGGTTAACTTGTTGGAAAGGTCTCCCTGCCTCACATAGAAGCAGCATGATTTTTAGACTGGTCCTCTTGCTCATATCTAAGTATTTGCCCATGAGTCCTCCTGCTCATATCTAAGTATTTGCCCATGAGTTCTGAAATTAAGTATATCTGAGCATTGCCAATTTTTACTTCTGTATAACTTTACTTTAATTAGTTAGTTAATAGTTTCCAAATCTTAGTACGTTTAGTGATATCCTAATGTTATTGCATGGCATGTGTTTGCTAAAGACCAACATTTTTGTTGTTTTCAAGATTACAAAACCAAACAGTGTAAAAGTCAGTTGGAAAGCAAAGCAAAACACCCTTCAAAGCAGTAACGAATCCAGTGTGTGTGTGCGTGTTGGGGAGGGGAGGGCAATTGGAGTGACCCCCCTAAACTCAGATTTCCTTTTTGAAATGACCAAGATCATAAATAATGAATATATTTATTTTTGCACAATTATAGTAATAATTGGCACAGATTTTCATCAAAGTTTTTATAACAATTTAAATTTGCTGTGAATTTCGAGATTAAATGTTTTGTCGTAGCTTCAGAGAGAGAGAGAGAGAGAGAGAAGACAGAAATAAAAAAAGAAAAACAACTAGACAGTAAGAATTTGTAATGTGGGGATTACTAGGATGACATAAAAATGACTTATTGTCAAATTTGCGGGTTGCAAACCAACCTGTCGTCAGGACCGACCCAAGAGAGTAGGTGCTGCCACTCAAGGGGTAATACCCAGCCTTTATGTTCATTAATTGTAGCACCTCTTCTTCTTTTGATTTGACCCACTGCTTTCCATGATTAGCCAAAACCTCATTTCCCTTGCCATGACTTCATTAATACACAGGATAGAAACAAACTAGAGTTTCAGAAACTGAGGAGGCTGGGAATTGAAGGGAAAAGAGATTTTGACTGATCTCATGAAAAGCAGTGGATGGGCCTCCCACAAACTTCTGAGAAAAAATCACCACTAGGACAATAAATGGTGCAAAAATGGCTTGTGAAGTTAAGAAAATGGAAGTTCCTTTCAAGAGAGAATTGGGAATAATGCATTGTGAAAGAATAAATGAATATTTTAAGGAATAATCACAAGTCATGTTGCTTTGGAACAATTGGATGATTCAGGCTGTAATTTTTTTTTTTAATTAAACTAAGCCATCCAAATAGAATCGCTCAAATTTACGTCATATACAATTGGGAAACAAATTTCCCCAAGGAAAATTTTTTCATAAATACATGGTAGGTATTGTAATGCTATTATTGGCATATTTTCACTGTATTCCATGTAACCACTTCCTTCAGAAAACTTGAAAATTTTTTCATCGTCCTGGAGTGGGAATCGAACACGCGCCTCCCGATTTCCGGTCGAGCGTGCTAGTCATTACACTACCCAGGACAAAGAAATTTCCAAGCAAGTGAGCATAGATATCTCAGAACCTTCAGATTTGCACTGGTCGAAGCTATTCCTGCCCCATCGTAGTGTCTAACGACCTTTTCTCACATCCAGGGTCGGATGTAGGTCACAAATTCCAGTGATGAAAGTACGTCATATGCAATTGGGTCAGATTGGTTCATCCACGGTCGGATTTGGTTTCCCAATTGTATATGACGTGCTTTCATCACTGGAATTTGTGACCTACGTCCGACCCTGGATGTGAGAAAAGGTTCTACGATGGGGCAGGAATAGCTTCAACTAATGCAAATCTGAAGGTTCTCAGATATCTACGTTCACTTGCTTTGAATTTTCTTGTCCTGGGTAGTTGAATGACTAGCATGCTCAACCAGAAATCGGGAGGTGCGGGTTCGATTCCCGCTCCAGGACGATGAAAAATTTTCAAGTTTTCTGAAGGAAGTGGTTACATGGAACACAGTGAAAATATGCCAATAATGGCTCACATTTATTTTGGAAGATCTATCCAGACTTGATATTTAAAAAGTGCGGAGTTCCTTTCCTCACAAAGCATGCAATTGGATGCCAGGAAAATAGTGCTAACTTTCCAGTTGTTTTTCCCACTTGGTGATTTTAAAATTTAGCACAATTTGTTTGATAGAAAAGGTTTTTAAAATGCAGTGCATTGCCAGGGAAGATCAGATCTGCCAGTTTTTGTGTGTCCCTTCCACAAAGCCTTTATATCAATCTATTTTTCAGATAAGAGCAGCACCCTCCCTCTATCCACTTCCCAAGCTAAGCTTCTGGATCTGCCCCCTGATTCTTGGTAGGAGTTAAGTTTAAGGAAAAGTGCATCAGAGTTTTAATAACATTAAGCCATGAAACATCTTGGATATCAGTGAGAAGCGAATACACTTGAAGAAATAATTCTTCACAGATACATGGAAGGCAGTTACAAAAGTCATTATTGGCACAAAAATGTCATATTTTAATTGTTTACCATGTAGTCACCTCTTTAGAAAACTTGAAAATTGTGTCACTCTAGAGCAGGAATCTGTTCCAGCATGAAATCATTACAGCACATTGGGCAATTAAGTTCTGAACAACTGAAGCTCAGCAGATGTAGTTAAACCCACATCTGATTTCCATTTGAGCATGCTACCACAACACTCAGGACAAGAAAATTCCAAGTGACTGAAGCTAAGTACAGGGTTATCATGGTAAATATGGAAAATTTAAATATTAATATATACACACAAATATGTACATGCATTCTTGAAAACTCAGGTTTCATGCAACAATATCACATAAACATAGAAATTGAGTATAAAAGCTCAGAGTCATGTATAGTAATAAAGTTCATTAAGTGGTAAGTTTCGGCCATTGTGCAGCCTTAGCTATCCAAGTTGATCACTGATGATCAATGAAAGGCCGCAAGCTACTGCTTAACGAACTTCATTACTATACATGACTGTCTGTTTTTCACTCAATTTCTGTTTTTATGTACATGCAGTCATTAGAGTTGATTTTCAAGTTATGGAGTAGAAAACAGACTTCCAAAATACTAGTAAATGCTTGCTAACCAGTAGAGTCGCATGCCCATTTAGGTTGGGTGTGCGCTGTTACGGGGGAAAAAATGCAAAAGTTTTATCACGTGACCCGAGCTGAAAAATTCATGCATTGATTTCGAACATAAGAAAGCATTTTTCTTATATTTGGTGGTCATTTAATAAAAAAAGAATGGATTTTTGTTATTCCATCCTATATGGATAACAAAAATTCAAATTCTGTTTTTAAATCTGTGCTCATAAACACATCGATTCGCACTATGATGAACAGACAGAAAAACTGCAATTCATGGCAGAACGTCAAATTGTATTTATGACTTCATGCGATTCTAAACACAAATGTATGACTCCATGCGATTCCAAACGCAAATGTATGACTCCATGCGATTCCAAACGCAAATGTATGACACCATGTGTTTCCAAACGCAAATGTATGACTTCCTGCGATTCCAAACGCAAATGTATGACTCCCTGCGATTCCAAACCCAAATGTATGACTCCATGTGATTCCAAACGCAAATGTATGACTCCGTGCGATTCCAAACGCAAATGTATGACCAGCAGTGCTTTTTTTTTAGGCGCGCACACCCTGGAGTTTAGCCTCTGCATTGAAACCATAGGGAAAGTAAAATGTGACCTGCAGCGCCATCTGGAGAGCTTTGTATCACAGTTGCTTTATCTTGGGTGTCTGCTGGCCAAACAGCACACCTATGGATGTGACTACTACTTACTATGTTTTGTTTACTCAACGAAGCAACAAACCTTCTCCACTTTATGAAAACATTGTATAAGGAAATTAATTTTAGTCACCACGCAAAGCCTTAGGACAAACTTTGGTGAGTTTTGTTATCCCAAAACATAATATAACAGCAACTCGTATCACAATGTTGAATTGCATTGCTCCATAGTATTGCAAGTGGTGCTCTATTTGGCTGGCACACCCTGAGAGATCAGCTGTAATGTTTGAAATCACAGGGAAATAAAAACGTTACCTGCAGCACCATCTAGGGAGTGATTGTACCACAGTTGCTTGAGCATCATCAGATGTGTTGTCGAGAAACCACACACCTGAGGATCTTGGCGCAAATGGGATACTATGACCACTGAATGAACCTTCTCCTCTTAATGAAAACATTGTGTGGGGGAATTAGTTTTAGCCATCACTCAAAGCCTTAGGACAAACTCTCACGAGTTTTATTAGAAATAAATCCAAAAATATAATATTGATAGTATAGGTTAAATAAATTGCAACTCTGTGCAGGTGTGCGCTGCACACCTAGCACACCCCGAATATTCGCCTCTGTAACTAACTAACTAGATTTCACTGTTCATTTATAAGATGTATGTTGGATGTGTATATTTCATTATTTTCTTTTGCTATATACTGCACTCTCATATTATTCTCCAAGAACTAACCATAAAATGCTTTTTATTTAGGTTTTGTATTGCGCATAGTTAAAAAAAAAAAAAAATTATCTTGTTCTGGAAAGAGTGATAACTTTGAACATGCCAAAACTTAATTCAGTGGTGAGTTGCTTAGGAGGAATTCGAATCTGGTGTTTAAAGGTTAAGGCAGAGGTTAGAATGTGGTTGTCAATCTGCATGTTCCCAAGTCATGGGCATGACATTAGGCACAGAGCTATTTAGGTTTGCATATTCTCATGCAAACCTAAGTAACCCTTTGCCTAATGCCATTAGAATGAGTTTCTAGCAAACGTTTTTTGACTTCTGTTCATTACGTTTTTTTCTTATTGTGAGCTGAAAGCTGTTTAAGAATAGACATCCTACACCAATTGTACACTATCAGTAGTTCATATCAAAAGTCTATTTGCTTCCCTTTGGTCAAAAGTCCTCTGTTGTAATAGAAAGCTAGTCTTCCATTGGATTACTCAGATGATTTCACCAACCAACTTTCTATTACAGCATAAGATTTTTTGGGAAAATTGTTTAGATATTAACTGTATTAATGCTGTGTATGTATGGAGTGTGTATATGCCAGCTTATCTGTGGTCCAGGATAGCTAGGATTGGCACAATGAAATCATGATTGCGCACAATGAAATCTTTCCAATAATATATTGCTGTGCATTATTCCCCTGCCAAATATTATTAAAGAATCTAAGTTAAATTTATGTTGCTAAAAACACTTCAGCATTAGAACATTGTTTACGTATTTGGTATTTTCATGCATTAATACCGCTGGAAGGATCCTTACACTTTTATTTTAATGATGCAGCTTCAGAATTCATTATGAAGTTTTTTTAGATCTTGACATTATCTAGTTCAGTGGTCTTTGAGCTTGGGAGATAAACTGAATAAGTAGATAGTTAAAGATCATAAAAAGACTTCATGTGGCATTTATCTAGATAATGTGGTTTATGGAAGCCATTTAGTCATTTTACTCATATTATGATACCATAACATTCTTTGCGACAAACTAGGATGTGAGATAGTTCACATGCACATAGAATTAAGTCTAGTGAGTTGTAAATTTCATTGTATAAACACTGCATGTAGTTATGGCTTCAGCATATGTTGTACTTTATTTTCATGATTATCATTTATTGACCTTTTAAAATTACTTAAAAGGAGTCATCACATTGTCATATTGTAGTACTACAACAATGCAGCAAAATATTATTGAACAATAACTGCATATTGTAAGACTACAGTAATGCAGCAAAATATTATTGAAGAATATAAGTCATGTTATATGTATTTTAAAGAGTGAATTCATGTTATATGTATTTTATATTTTTTAGAAAAATTAATGCATCCAAAGTGTTTCAAACTGTTGGACATGTTTCTGCAGACTGATTTTTAAGTCAAATATGTTGCCACTTGGCTTTGATGTTTCATAAAACATGGGGGAAGTTTTGTATCTTTGTATGTGTAAAACTGTTGTGAGTTTTATGTTTTTTTTATTTTTCATTGAAGTTCTTCGTGTTTGCACACTGCAAATAGCAGCACTGGTTGATCACCAGCTGTTTTTCAATGTTGAAACAGAAGCTGAAGATCTCAAATGCAGTTATGGTATCACCAAAAATAAGGTAAAAAATAAATGCCATCCAAATTAGTGGGCAGAATTTGTTCTAAATTTCAATGACTAAAAGTGTGACTTTGTAAATTATTTTACAAATTTTTGTGGTAAAGAGAAGAATGTCTTTATCTTCTTCAAGTGTTTCAGGCAATGTTGGTTTTTGAAGCTTTTTTATTAACTTGTTTATATCAAGTAAAAAGGTTGGAGTTTATATTCAGTAAAAATAGTGCAGATAGCAGTATTAGAAATTCAATGAATTCAGGACCAAATTTTGCATTAAATCTTTCTCGTGGGACTTGGTAGTAATCTTGTGGTATATATAATCATTAAATGTATTGTTTTTTCTGAAGTTAAAACAAAACTTTTCTGAAGTTAAACTTAAGATTTATAACTCAATTTATTGTCATGGCTGTGTGAGAAAACTTAGACCCATAAGCTTTTTCAGTGTTGCAGTTATTAGATTTTCTTTCTCACTGATTTTATCGCATAAGATGGTCGCAAATCCAAAATCTTGGAATGTGACTCAGGTCTTCAAATTTTTATGAGGCTTCAAGTTGTTTTTAAATAATATGTAAACCCATAAGGAGTTTTTACCAAGTAACTGATGTAAATGAATTTGAACGTAAGTTGCTACGCACAGTAATGATATAAAGTAATATTAATTCAGTACACTGACTACAGTATCACAGTAGGTAAAATGTTTGATGTAGTGCTTAATAGATCTTGTAAAGGATTTCTAAAAGTTAGATTCTGACCCTGTACGGTATGCAGAGTACTGAGTTTTTAAGCAGTACTGTCATAGAGACATGTGATAATGAATTTTTGATTTTAATATTTTATTAATTTTTTGGCATGGACAGCCGAGGACATGTTGTGTAAACTTCTTTCTTATATTGGGTGCCTGTGTGTATTTTTAGCCTTTTGCAGTGTACAGAATCCTCTGTTGTTAGCATTGAAATGCTCTCAGTGTTGATGCTTATTGGCAAACTACTGTATTTTTCTATCATAACACCTCTGCATTAAATTTGATTTTACATATGTGCAGCACTAAAATGGCACGTTGAACCAAGGCTGTCTAGGAAACACAAGGCCATGACGTTAGAGACATTAGAGGCACGAGTTCTCTCCGTTTGTGATGTCATTCTCATGTTACATTGACTGATATGTCGGTGTCATATTTGACGTCACACATGACAGCGTTGGAAATCAATCGGAAGCTTTAGTTTTCACGTGACCTCACTAAAAGGGAGTTCATCTCTCTAATGTCACGACCTTGTGTTTTCTAGGTGGCCTTGGTTTAATTAGGTGTGGCTTATAACCATTTTCGGTAATATAATTTTCAACCCTCATTCAAGATATTGAAACCGATTGTTTCGCAAATGGTTTATGATAGACACTGAATTATAAAGAATTTGGAGTGCCGTCTCTTTACTGATTATTAGCATGGGAATCTAGCGGTCGCGTAAATGTAGTCTAGAGACCTGCGTGATTATACGTGAACACAGTAGCGCAATCAGTGGGGGGTGGCCCAGGGACCCGGCCCTCTACATGAGGTATCACTTGGTCCTTCGTTCTCTGTTATTCGCTGCTTATTTTTAAAAATGTATTTTATGAATAATTGAAAACATCCTTGAATACTGAGAAGATTTTTTATTTGCATCTTCAATATTTTGGGCCATTCCCATAATGAAATCCTGAGTGCTCCACTGCTTGCACAGATAATTTGGAGAACAACAAGGATCCAATCTGCCCTTTCATTTTGTGTGCAAGTGGTTTCAATTTACTGTTTGAGAATCTTTATTGGAGATTAATGAATTATGCTTTTCTTCTTTTAGTTAATTTTTTTCTTATCTCGTGCTAGGGAAGATAAAACGGGGATTTTTTTTTCAGCTTTATGTTAGTATACTCCGTGTACCGGCAACAGGAAAAACCACAAAATTGCAGGTGCCTTCACTATCACATTTCCGCGATTCACTTATAAACGTGGAAAGAGCGATGACTTCTATTTGATGTTCCTGGTCCACGTCAACTGTGTATTTATCATTCATTTGCCTTTTAGTTATCTGTTCAGTTGCGGCTGTTTATCTGTGGTGAATCCCCAACATTGTGCGGGAATCCAAAGAAGCAACCCTGCCATGTGGTTTGGCAGTTTGTCGTTTGTGAGTCTGGAGAATTTCGAAGCCGCTGTGGTGCAGTGGAAGCATATCCGGCACATAACTGGAAGACCTTGGGTTCGATTTCCAGTGGCGGCCGATTAGAAATTTTTCCGTGACTCACTTATAAACGTGGAAAGAGCGATGACTTCTATTTGATGTTCCTGGTCCACGTCAACTGTGTATTTATCACATGTGGAATTAGAGTAGTGCCTCTCCTTTTTTCAAGCACGTTAACCACTGTCGGTGCCAACCACACGTTAAACGGTGTGCACCTCCAGTCGCACGTGGTTGATAACAAATGCCCAGCTGTGAAACATGGTCTTTTTTCACACCTCTCCCTCTCCTGTAAACGGAAGGAATTTTACGTAGTCGGAGGAAGAGTTCCACAAGTACAGCAGTGAGACAGTGGTGATGACTGCCATTCAGTGTACAGCTTTCCGTACGTCTAGCGCGCTTTCACCTCTGATGTTATATAGTGTGAGCTGTGCATACGATTCGAAGTGTATTAAAAATAAACCATTTTCCTAACACCTCCCTTCGATGTAAGTCCGGCAATGTACTCAGCAACCATATCAGTTGGGAGAGGTCGGAATGGTCGTCAAATAAAAATATCTTTGTGGTATCTGTACCCGGGGGGGGGGAGTGTTGTTAGTTACAGCACTTTGTGGTGAGTATTGGAAGAAATTAGTATACTCGTATTATCATCGTAAGTGGGAACATTTGTTGAAGTCAGATTGAGCATTACTGAAAGTTTATGTGTTTATAAAACACAAGGTTTGCGAAAACTCAAATGATCAAAACAAGGCATGAAACTGAAAAATGTAAGTTAGCTCAGTCAGGTTTTAAATTATGTGGTGCCAGTGCACTAAGCAAAAGGTAAACCTAGAACCACGGGCGTCACGGCCTATGGGGATTCGGGGACGCGTCCCCCCCAATATTTTTCCAAATGGAAGCTGTCAAGTAAAAATAATACATTGTTTTATAGTGAAAAGAACAAGAGAGTTGGGAAGATATATCTGTCCCCCCCCCCCCCAATAATCAGAAGGCGGTGACGCCAATGCCGAGAACAAGATGCATCAAAGTTGTGAAATCAGCTATTAGGGATCAAGATGAATTGGAGGTGTAAAATCAGCCATTAGTGATTGAGGGAGCAATACTTTAGTGGCAGAAAGTTTTGTGGTGGACAGAAGGGGATGGAAAAAGTTTACTGCAGGCAACACAACAAGTCGCAGACTAGAAACTCGAATAGCAGAACGTAAAGCAGCTATAAAAAAAAATTGCTCCAACAAAACAGGTTTAGATTGGCACGATAGAGAAACTGGTCACAACATGGAGTAGAATTCCCAAAGTCATCAAAGCAACTTTCTAAAAAGGAATCTGAAGGAATAGAAATTGAGAAAAATCAGAATTCCGTCATCAATGACTGCAGAAGTTTGTCACTGTCTAACATCTGGCAAGATTTGCTGAAAAATAACCGCAACCGTCAGGGCTAACCGTAACCGCAATATGAAATGTTAAAAAAGGAGTGACAACAACTTGATGAAGGAGAAGAGTTTTCTCCGAAAATTTGCAAATTAAATTAAATAAATTCTTAAAAAAAACCGTATTAGAAGTTTGATTATTTAATTTAATAAAGTAGGAAGCAAGTTTTCAAAATGAGCTTTATTTACGAAAACTTCTTTTTTTAATGCTAGTCATGTGATCTGTGCTAGTTCTGTTTAGATACATAGCCATGAAAAGATAATGACATTAAGGGTCCTCCATACCTCGTGAAAAATATCTCGAAACACGCATTTGCGAACGAAATTACATATATAAAAAACAATTTAGAAATCCTGTTTTTTTTTTTTTAATGTAGAATAAACATTGAACCATCTTTCTGCGTTTCTATATTAGCGTCACTTTGCGGAGTAGTATTTTAATTATTATCCCAAAAGTGTAAAATAATGGGCGGATTGACAATTATTTTTAAAAAACTCTAATTTTGATATCGGCTAGGTTAAAAAGAAGAAAAAATAGTTTAATATTTTCTCTCGAAATATAAAAATTTGGGAACACATACGAGTGATATGACGTATTGATTTTTCCATCTGCCTGATGCTATATTTGTTTCAATTTAGCATTCGGCGGAATTGAAACAATACGGGGTATGGAGGACTCTTAATTCTTGAAAATGTAAATTTACTGAGAGTTACGAAGTTTTTTGAATATTGGAACTGAACTGTGTGAAATATGAATTTTCTCCGCAATAAGACCGAGTTTGTACTTTAGTTTTGATACTCGTGCATTTGACCCTTTAAGCACTTTGGTAGTATTTTGAATAAGTTTCTCATAATTGGGAGCTTGATGTGTGTTGTTAAAATAGTGAATCATACATCTGTGATGTAGTGCAATGGATTCAGAAACAATCACGAGGGATTCTTCGTTAGTTTGTTGTCACGTGTTATCGTTATTGCAGCTCAACGCTAGAAAAATTTTAAACTGTGTATCAGTATTTCATGCAGATATGATGGTAAATTAACTTATATGTATTCAGAGTACTCAAAGGGTTAAATGTTTATTATATCCTTTCATCAAAAACTTTCTAGTCAGCAATTTTTAATATTGTATGTATGACTAAGAGTACAAGAAGTATTTTGTAAAACTTTTGTGCTTGTGCCTTAATAATGTATTTAACTGCAAGATGAGTTAAGTAGTCCATATCAGTTTGTAATGTGTTTTTTTTCATTCTTTACTTCTTGTGTTAGACTTGCACTGAGCGATAAAAAAAAAAGAATTTGTGAATTGTTTTAGTAAAATGTACCTGCATTCTGAGTCTTAATGGAAGTTTTGAAATTGTCACCCTGTGGGATGTACTACTGGCATTCGTTTCCTGTGAATATTTTTCAGAGTGCTAAGAAGCAGTGGCGTAGCGTGAATTTTAGCCCTCCCCCAAGCGAAATATTTTTAAGTCCCCTAGGTAAAAAAACTATACCCATTCCGAAGTAAATGAAGTGTCCGCTCATTACTGGATACTAGATGGCTCTATCCTAGGCATATCAATCCTTTTAGCACTCACATGCCTGTTTGTCTATGGTTTCTACGTTTTGTCTGTACTGACAACCAGAAATATCTGGTCCTACTTCGCAACCTCCCGCCCCCGTCGCATACCTCCTTCCTCCTCTTGCTCTTCGTTCACATGGTTGTGAAGGCAATACAAGTATCTCTGTGTAATGCCTATGTTCGGCGGTAGTAGTGAAGTCCATATGTTATTTATTAGAGTTTCATGACATATGCAATGGTTTTGCACAGCTGTGATCACATCTAAATCAGGGAAGCAATGAACTTGAATACTCTGCCATAGAGACTCTTTCTATAGGTAGCCCCACAGCCTGTTTCCAAGTACAAAATTTAAAATATATATTTTTTTCATGCGATTTGAATTCAAGCAAAATTGTTATTTTTGTGCTAACATTGGGGGAAAATACTTAAACGTTTCAACGAATAAAGCCCATGTACTCAAGGGCCCCTAAAATGTAAGCATCCCCCGCAGTTGCTTCCCCTGCGGGGGCTACGCTGCGCTACTGCTAAGAAGGTACAGAGTGAATATGCTTGTCCCCCTTCTGTCAATATTTTTCAAAATGGTGTTCTTTTAAAATGTTAGTAGTAATTGGGAACAATAAACATCGAGGTTTGATTGTCTGCCCGCTGTTGTTTAGATATTTTATTCACAAGTTGTGAAACTTCACGTTTGTAGTACGAAATTGTGTGTACAAGTGGTAATAGGTTGTAACATCTTTTAATGAGATGCTTTTTTCGTCTTACATTTGTGTTTTTAACTTTTGCACGTTTTTAGAAATTGTGTGTTCACAGTACACTCTTTTGTGTGTTGCGAATTCGGTGCTTCTTTATGATTTTCCCATATTGTGGTGCCACATTCTTTTGTTCTTCACCATTTTATTATGCACGTAATTTTACTTATGTGTGTGTGTGTGTTAGAATATATATATATATATATATATATATATATATATATATATATATATATATATATATATATATATGTGTGTGTAAGATATGCATGTTAGTTAATACATCTATGGATTGTAGCATTTATATTCTATTTATATTTGTGTAGATTTAATGAAATCCAGTCCTTTATGTAAATAGTACTAATTAGGGTGCTAATTTTACCTTTTAATTCTCAAAATGGCAGGTTTCCAAGTTACTACTGTGTTCCAAGGGCCGAAACCTTTCTGTCGTGCTATATTTATACGTGTATAGTAGTTATATTTTTATTATAATAATGAGTGTTGTGAATGGCACCATTACTTAACAGTGAATCAGATATGCAGAATACGAGGATTTGGCATGGGCCGGAGTCAGTGGCGCACCCGGGAATTCCGGTTGGAGGGGGCTATATATATATTATTTGTGCACAATGTGTGTACATATACATAGTGTACGCCCATAGTTTATATACGGTTGTGACGTAGGTCGCTCTCAATCTCTTTGGGAAGAAGACACCGTGTAATAGAGGACACTATGTAATTTTTTGAACGTGTAAAATAATATTTTTGAATGTTTAATATGTGACGTACGTCGCTCTTAATCGCTTTGGGAAGAAGACACCATGTAGTAGAAGACACCATGACAGACAGTATGTAATATTTTGAACATGTAAAATAATATTTTTGAATGTTCAATTTGTGATGTACGTCGCTCTTAATCTCTTTTTGAGGCTTTGGGAAGAAGACACTATGTAATTTTTTGAACATGTAAAATAATATTTTTGAATATTTAATTTGTGACGTACGTCCCTCTTAATCTCCTTGGAGGGGGCTTAAGCCCTCAAAGCCCCCTCCGTGGGTGCGCCATTGGTCGGAGTGCCCAGTCATTTTTCCTGAAATACACAATGCGGCCATTAAGTAATGATACTGAATTTAAAAAAAAAAATGGAAAGACAAGAAAACTTATGCGAATATATTTTAGCCTATTCGAAGCATACATTCTTCCTGTGTTAATACAAGAAGTGGTACGATCAGCCAACGAATGGAAAGACTTGCAGAGGGCACTTTTTGATTTGGAGTGAAAAGCTGATGTCACAATTCTTTGTAAGTCTTCAAGAAAAAAATTTTCTTTTAAAGACAGTTGTAATTTAGGGAATAGAAAGTAGTCACACAGTCACAAATGTGGAGAATTGGTGGGTTGGTTGAGTACATATATGCGCTTGTGATAGATGGCAGAAAGGACTGTACACTGACTTCTCTGCTTCTATAGAAATAGTGAGTTGATGTAATCCTTTAGAAATATGGCCCCTGTTTCTATAGACAGCAGTTCTGTTAGTTTCTATAGAAACCCCATATAGAGGTTCTACTGAGGTTTCTATTAGCACATCTATAGAAAACCTAGTCAAGTTTCTATAGGATTTTTATCAAGATTTCTATAGAATTGTGTTCAGTATTGCTATGGAAATTCTGTAGACATTTCTATAGAACACCTGGTAGAACTTATAGAACCATCATAGAAAAAGTGGCCATAATTCTAAAGATTTCTATAAACATTTCTATAATTTTTTTTATAGAATTCTATATAACTTTTTCGTAAAAGGCAGGTGCGATATCGTGAAGGAACCGTTGTCCGTTTCTGTACTCAGTACTGACACGAAAAATCCTCTTCCACAAACGTTCCAAAATTAGATGTGTAGGCATTGCCAGTGTCAGTTGTACCTTTAAGAATGAACTCGAGATGCATTATATGCGCGTATTTTTTTACATAAATATAATTATATTTGTTTATATTATATACACTGAAGTGCCAGAAAAACTGGTACACCAGTCTAATACTTGGTAGGTCCCCCATGGGATCGCAGGACTGCAGAAATACGACGGGCATGGACTCCACTAACTTCCGGAAATATGCTGTAGGCAATGCACACTATACTTCCTGCAGAGCTTTCAGAATTCGGGTGTATTCCGAGGGCTCGGATTCCTGTGTTCGATAGCGCGTTGCATGGCATCCCAAGTGTGTTCTATCACGTTTAGATCTGAGAACTTGGGTGGGACAACACCCAGTGTGTTCTATCACGTTCAGATCTGGGGACAACACCCCAAACTCAGATGAATGCTACTTGTGTGGAGGTGCATTGTCCTGTTGGAACAGGCCCAACCCATCAGCATGAATGCAGGACATGAACGGGTGTACCTCGTCAGAAAGGATGCGCACATAGCGTTGGCCGGTCACAGATATTTGTAGACGTACCAGGGGTCACAGTGAACTCCAGCTAAACACACCCCATACCAGCCGGTACAGTTCCCTGTTGACAGGCAGGATCCATGGCTTCATGGGGTTTGCGCCACACACGAATCCTTCCATCTGCCTGATACAGTTGGAAACGCGACTCGTCAGACCAGGCTACTTGTTTGCAGTCATCAAGTGTCCAGTGGCGGAGTTGCCGTGCCCGAGCGAGGCGCATATCTCTGTGTCGTGCACTCATCAAGGGGACTCTTGTTGGGCGTCGGTGCCCAAAGCCCATATCATGCAGGGTACGTTGCACAGTCCGGACGCTGATGCTTGTGCAGGCTCCAGCATTGAATTCCAATGATACCTGCGAGAGTGTCGCGTGAAACGGTTCTTGACAGCCGACGATGGTCACGTTCACCCAATGTCTTTTTACGGCCGCACTGGTATCGTAGGTTGGAGGTTTTGCTGGAATTCTTGTAGTCACGGTACACTCTTGCAATGGTCGTCCGTGAAAATCCGAACTTCGTTTCCACCTCTGAAATACTATGGCCAATCTCACGAGCGCCAACTATGACACCGCTTTGAAAATCGCTTAAATCGTTATTACTTGTCATTCTCATGCCGAAAACAGCTGACAGCTGGCCCCTATTGTCATTTTCTTGTAGGACTTCCGTCCACAGTGAGTAGAGTTTAGGTCCCAGCCACCTACAGCGAGATCGCCGTTTGGGCAGGACACAGAAACGGAAGGAATGAGAGCAAGTCAAGCGACTTTGACAGAACACTTTGTAGTGAGATTAGAGTACAGTAGATGGCGCCACAGTACAAGTACGATGTTGCACACAGAGGGGTGAGAGAATTTCAAGGTGGGGCGTGGGAAAGGATACCCATTTAACCAGTGGGTCCAGCCTGGGGGTCGTCACTTAACGTGCTCGTCCGATGCACGGCGGATATTCAGTGATTGCTAGTAAATCATACCATCTCTGAAAGATCAGCCTAGGCTCGAACCTAGGGACCTTGCATCAATAGTCTGAATCGCTAACCACTAAGCCATCCGCGGCTCGCTGACAGCTGGCAAGATGTCTATCACTTTATTACGCACTGGCGGACGCAACCGAGTACGTGCATAAGTGACGTTGCTATGTATTTTGCATAAGTTTGTCTGTACCAGTTTTTCTGGCACTTCAGTATATTTATATTATTATATTTGTATATATTTATATCACATATTTGTGTGTTTTTTACTTGCTGTCGTAAAAGCACACAAGCATTGTCTCAATTTTGTATTTCTGTAACCTGATCTTTCCTTTGGGTGACTGTGGCCACTTCCATTGAGCACTCTGACGCTTCGTTTCAAGATCATAATGAAAACACTTCTGTTCACCTGCCACAATGCTTTCGAGGAAGTTTCGCATTGTTTCTGCCGTCTCCAGGATGTCTTTTGCGTACTGTATTCGTGCATGTTTCTGGTCGTCTGACAAAGCATGAGGAACAAAAAACGAGCGCAACCTTTTTTTGCCCCAAATGTCGCAGTAAAATTTGACAAATTGTCTCCTTATTAACACCGAGCTCACATTCCAGCATCTCCAAGGTCACACAACGATGATTTTTTTTCGTTTCGCGAACTTTTTAGGCGTGCGTACTGAAATCGGGCATCCGGGCCTTTTGTCATTTTTGAAGTCTTCCCGCGTGGCGCAGTGGTCTAAGGCGCTGGTCTCTGATCATTCGGTCCGTAAGGGTTCCCGGGTTCGAATCCCGGTCAGGCATGGATGTTGTGTTTGTCTTACGGCACTGGCTCTCTCCCTTCCCTGGAACCAGTGACCCTAAATTAGGGACGGGCGACTGCTTATAGCCCATTGAGTTGCTCACGGTGGTCGTTAAACCTCCAAACAAAAAAAAAAAAAAAGTCTTCCCGCACGTCCTTGAACCATCGGAATATTTGTGCACGAGATAGGCAATTAGCCTCATACACGTCACGGAACAATTCAACTCTCTCAGATGGAGTTTTACTGATTTTCAAACAGAAACGGATATTGCTTCCTACTCCACGACAGAGTGTAATAATGTTCTTCCACCGAATGACGTCATGCACAGTGTAAATAATCATCTGCGTAATCTCACGCAAACGCTGTTGCCACCGCATAGCTGATAAATGACATATCAAAAAACCATACCTTCCCGATCCGTGTGTTTTACCGGGATTTTTTTAAAATCAATCTCATTACTTAATTACCGCACTGTGTAAATACAAAAAAACAAAAAAAAACTTCACTTTGGGGTTGTAGCCACGAATTTGGACTATATGATCTGGAATTATTAGAGAGCATCACTTTGTGCATCATCAACGTTTCAGTGGCATAGGGTGTTTCTAGTTTTAAAAACAATTTTCATGAAAGCAGTGTCCTGCGGTTTTTTTTAGTTTTAATACATTTTAAGAATGTTCGATGGCATTTTAAACTCTGTAGGTGCATTTTATTCAATTGTAACTCATGTTTATATGGTATTCGAGTTTAAACCACAAAATTTTTTATGCACACAAAAATCCGTTTTTTTTATTGGTGTAATGACAGAATTTTGCGCACCAACGGTTGCCTTTATTGATAGTAACCTACATGGGCGTCGCTGGCAAATAGGAATTGGGGGGGGGGGACGCAAACGTGCAGTAATAATAGCCAATTTCTTTGTTTTTTAAAACGCTTTTTCAAAATGTATTAAGGACAGCAAATCTTTTAAGTGTATTGAATAAATGCATATCTGAATGCATTGTAATAATTTTTTGATGCATATCACAATTATTTTGCAAAATTAAAAAATCAGAAATATGGAGGGTCAGAAATATTGGAGTGGACGTATACCCCCGTCTATGTAGAGAAGACTTACAAGCAACGTTAACATTTAGAAAATACACTCGGCGATCACATAATTATGACCACCTACCTAATACTTCGTAGGTTCTCTTTTCGCTCTCAGTACAGCAGCTGTCCGACGTGGCATCGATTCAACATACACTGAGTGATCACTGAATCATGACAACCTACCTAATACTTCGTAGGTTCTCTTTTCGCCCTCAGTACAGCTGCTGTCTGACGTGGCATCGATTCAGCATACACTGAGTGCTCACTAAATTACGACCACCTAAATTACGACCATATACTTCGTAGATTCTCCTTTTGCCATCAGTATAGCAGCTGTCCGACGTGGCACCGATTCAACATACATTGGGTGATCACTGAATTATGACCACCTACCAAATACTTCGTAGATTCTCCTTTTGCCCATCAGTGATCACTCAATGTATGTTGAATCGGTGCCACGCCGGACAGGTGCTATTCTGATCACTGAATAGCACCTGTCCGACGTGGCGCCGATTCAACATACATTGTGTGATTACTGATTTATGACCACCTACCTAATACTTCGTAGATTCTCCTTTTGCCCTCAGTATAGCACCTGTCCGACATGGCATCGATTCAACATACACTAAGTGATCACTGAATTACGACCATCTACCTAATACTTCGTAGGTCGTCCTCAGTACACCAGCTATTCAACGTGGCATCGATTCAACGTACACTGAGTAATCACTGAATTATGACCACCTTCCTAATACTTCGTAGGTTCTTTCGCCCTCAATACAGCAGCTGCCCGACGTGGCATTGACTCAGCATATACTGAGTGATCACTGAATTATGACAACCTAATACTTCGTAGGTTCTGCTTTTGTCCTCAGTACAGCATCTGTCCGACATGGCATCTATTCAACATACACTAAGTGATCACTGAATTATCACCACCTACCTAATGCTTCGTAGGTCGTCCTTAGTACACTAGCTATTCAACGTGGCATCGATTCAACAATCACTGAATTATGACCACCTACCTAATACTTCGTAGGTTCTCCTTTCGTCCTCAGTACAGCAGCTATCCGACGTGGCATCGATTCAATTAGATGTTGGAAGGTATGCCCAACCAAGATGTGTGTAATGTGGCTTTCAGCGCATGTATGTATATCACCAGACGCCTGATAGGCCGTTCTATAGTGTCCCATAAGTGCTCAATTGTATTGATATCGGAGGCCAATCGATATGCTGGAAGTGTGAACTGTGTTCCTCAAACCATTCCAGCACAACAGTGGACCTTTGGCTTGGCGCATTATCATCGTGGAAGACACTGTCGACATTCGGGAAAAACTGCAACATTGCTGGGTGTACAGAGTCAGCAAGCAATTCATGGTAGTGAGCACCAGTCATACGTTATTGCACATGCACCAAGAGTACAAGATCCAGCCAGCTAAACATTCCCCAAACCATACAACCGCCTCCAACGGCCTGCAGTGTGGAGACCATGCAGGTTGGATGGAGTGCCTCATGTTTTCGCCAAATACGTACATGACCATCCACGGAGTGAAGTAAAAACACGACTCGTCAGACTAGCACACCTTTTTTCCAGTCGTCCTAGATGCATGATTTTTGCACCAGGCGAGTCTTCTGCGCCGATGAACGTGGTTAGGAGAGGATGTCGTCTGCTGTTATAGCCCATACGTGCGACGAATGATCATGACGGATACTGGGTCCGGGTTGACCTTTGTTGTATTGAATAGCAACTGTTGAACAGTACTGCGTCTATTGCCCTGTACGAGTTGTTGGACCCGGCGCTTACCTTTCACTGCCCTGTGCAGATTTGCCTCCGGTTCGTTATTTGACCATTTTCACGCCAGTCTTGATACACTTTAAGTATGGCGGTTCACGAACTACCCGCCAGTTCAGCCGTCTGGACAATCGAGTTAGCCGGTCTCCGAGCTCCCACAATCTATCCTTTCTCAAAGACCGATAAATCCTTCCTTTTCCCCTTCACGCTTCGAATTTTACCACCTAATGCTCCACTCGCACCTTATATATGCCAAGTTGGTCGACTAATCGTGCCCTCTCGGAAATCACCTAGTGGACGGGCCGCATTCACTTTTTGATATGGGTGATCACTCGGTGTATATTTATCTGAAGGTGTAATGCAACTGAAATAATGTTTTCCAGTATTTCTCTGCTGTTCTTTTCATTTATTCAGATTAATCTTTTAAAACAAAAATTATTTTAAAAAGAGCTATCTTGGAGTATTACAAAAGATAGATTTATTCATTTGATAAAAAGCTACGAAAGAGCAAATAATAATAGTCAAATGCGCTTATTCATGTGCAATTTCGGCTCATCCTTAAGGTGAACGTCAAGTAAAAATGCGCAACTGTCTTACAGTGGTGAAAATTGAGTTACATAGGTTCACATACAAGAAGTGCTTTCTGACTCGTAAAAATTGGCACATGGACGAAGAAGACACTGAACTATAGCTAGTGGCTTGAAAATTTAAGGAAAGATTATAAGAAATATTTTATAATTAAATTTCCGCGTGTTTTAGTAGTGTTGCATATCGCTAATAGATGGCGCTCTACGTACGCCAAATACTGGAAACATGGCACTTCCTTACTTGTTTTCTTTAATACATGTATTAAAAGTTTTCATACAAACAATAGCATTTATCCGAATTCGTTTAAAATATCTAAAATTACTCCTATCTTAAAACGGGGTCTCCACTGATGTTAATAATTACCGTCCAATTGCAAAAGTTCCTATTTTTGCGAAAAATTTTGAGAAAATACTGTTTAAAAGACTTTTCTCATTTTTCAATAAATATCAGTTATTTAATAAAAATCAATTTGAATTTTTTTTAAATACAATAAAGCCAATTCAGTTGAAGAGTTTGGAATAAAACCAGACTGATCTATTAAATTTTAATTGTTCTATGGGTTTATTTATTGACCTTTCCAAAGCTTTGAATACTTTAAATCATAAGGTCTTGTTAAATAAACTTTATAATTTTGGTGTTAGGGGTTCAGTCATCCAACTCTTAAGAAGTTACCTTTCCGATCGCAACCTAAAGCTTTTGGATTTGCATTACAACGGTACATATTTGACAGCGGTATTGTAATATTTCAGATCTAAGTACTGAATATGCTGTAGTAATTCGACAAATTGGATTCCCAGCAATTAGATGAAACAGGGAAGTGATCTTTTCGCTATTTTTAGATATTATTATTTTAGTGCTGGAGATCATAGGAATTTTACATGTGCAAAATTAAAGATCTCGAGTATTTGTATTGGTTGAATATATATATATATATGTATATATATATATATATATACATATATATATATATATATATATATATGATTTCACTATCCTTTAAAAGAAAAGCTGAAGTTACAAAATATGTTAAATTATAGTTGGACATTGCTTTCATTTCTTTTTGTTGGCATTATAGTAAATTTCATACTGCAAACACACCTTTGTTTATGGTTTGTAGCATGTGGTTTTACCTTTCGCTCATTGCTTAAGTCGCTAGAGGGCGCCCTCCATATGCAGAGTCTTTTGATCTTAGCAGATCTGTTGAAATGGCTCAAAGTTTTAAGCCTGTGGTGTTCTGGCCAAGGAAGTTAGACTAAGATGTCAGGAGATGCCCTCTTAAATGGGGAAGTACCACTCTGTGTGAAACCTATAACCACGAGCGGCGGAGTGTGGGAAAGCTGGTGGTTTCCAAGGCTATCGCGCCGCCCCGGTGGCGCAGTGGTCTAAGGCGCTGGCCTCTGATCATTCGTCCGTAAGGGGTCCGGGTTCGAATCCCGGTCAGGCATGGATGTTGTGTTTGTCTTACGGCACTGGCTCTCTCCCTTCCCTGGAACCAGTGACCCTAAATTAGGGACGGGCGACTGCTTATAGCCATTGAGTTGCTCACGGTGTTCGTTAAACCTCCAAAAAAAAAAAAAAAGGCTATCGCAATGCATTTTGTGTTGGCCGAATCGCATTCTTTTGTCGCAAATGTTTGTAATTCTGCATCGTAACTTGCTGCCGATGTGTGAGAAAAGGCTGGATTTATAAAATCCTTAATTGTTTTGAGGCACCTTCCCATTTCTATTTTAAATTGAAATTCATGAAACGTTAGTACAAGTTCAAACTAAAACATGACATTAAAATTGAAAACTTCGCTCGTGTATTAATTATAATTCATTCCGGTTTGATATCAGCATGATTTCTTCAACCAAAAACCACGCATTTCAAAAATACACAGTGCTGAACTGCATGGTTAACATGTAAGCAACATAAAAAATCCCACACTTTGCAGCTTCACTGTTAATATACCCACGGCATCTCCAGGAATCTTATTCTAACCTCCTTGGTTTTAACGCTGCTTGTTCTCTCCTTACCCTTGTAACAATGGCTCTAAATAAGAGACGACTGATTCCTTGTAGCTCATAGAGGTTTTTAAAACGCGGAAACAAAATAAAGCCACTAGAGGTTTATGTCCAGAGATTACAGCCCAATTTGTATTACGGAAGTTAGATTGTCATTTATGCTACACTAGTTGTGTTAGACATCTGCAGTATTGTACAGTCCCTTAAAACCGCATTGTAAATTTCTGTAGTGCTTGATCGTTTTTAATCTATAAGTTGTATTGTGGCTGAGCTCAAGTTCATTTTCTGTAGCACTGCATGTGTGTGTAGTGTAGAACGTATGATGTTTCAAGAGTATATTGCTTACAAGTGTATGCTATTATTTATTTTAAAAATGAAGTTAGTTTATTCTGAATAAATAAACTATTGAAAATATATATGGCGTGTTTTCGTTTGCGAGATTGCTCTTCTTATGCTTTGCTCTTAACGCTTGCTGTTAAATACGTAAGCCGGCGCTTAGACCACTGCGCCGCCCCGGTGGCGCAGTTGTCTAAGCGCCGGCTTATGTCCAAGAAAGGTTCCGGGTTCGAATAAGCGCCAGTCAACATGGAAATAGGCAAAAAGCACATCCGCCGTTGCATGCTGTATGAGTTTCGTCGCGGTAGCACCCCCGCAAGTGCTGTAAGGAACATTACCAGTGTATACCCTAATACCATATCATATCGCCTGTGCTGTCGTTGGTTCGATTTCGAGAGGGAAATTTTGACCTGTCAAACAGTCTCAAAGCCAGAAGACACACAACAGTGGATATGCACATGCTGAAGACCTTAGTTGGAGACCGACCCCCGTATGACCATGTGGGAGTTAGCCGAACAGCGGAGGAGTAACCACACGAGCATTACCACTCACGTTCGACAACTTGGGAAGGGAGTTTGTGTACCCCATCAGTTCACAGTTGAGCAGAAAGCGAATCACATGAGAGCATGCGTTTCCCTACTTGCACGTGACCAAGTTTAACCGTTCATGGACCCATTGTGACAGGTAACGAGAAATGGGTCCTGCATGACAATGTCGGCGCCTGGAAACTGGTTGGATCCAAGACAGAAGCTCATGCCAACCCCAAAACCGGCTTTGACCCACATAAGGTCATACTGTTTGTTTGGTGGGATATGCGGGGTGTCGTATTTTTTGAGCTATAGCCAGACAACCCCACTATCACCGTCGATGTGTACTGCAGTCAGCTCGATCTGTACGCATCGCTCAACGACCAGAAATGCTGAACCGCGATGGTGTCCTCCTACAGCAAGATGTAGGGAGACCTCACACAGCACGGGTGACGTCACAAGATCAGGAACCTGGGCTGTGCTGCCGCACTCTGGCTATTCCCCCAAACATTGCCCCAAGCGACTACCATCTGAACGGACAGCGGTTCACCAACCAGGACGATGTCGAACGAGCACTTCTTTAAGTCTAAGCCGCCACAACTCTACAGGTACGGTATCCAGCTGCTGCCCATACGATGGGAGCAGGTTGTGGGAAACGGTGGCGACTACATATTGGACTGATTGTACTTTTATATACGGTAATTTGTGCTTTTCTGTTGCCTTAGATTTGCTGACATTACTTTCTTTCCAACCCAATATAATAATAAAAACATTGTTTTTTAAAAATTAAACAGTCGAAATACTTACCATTGCCTCCTCAGTAGTTTAGTAAATATTTACTTTTATGACTCACATCAATGGCGTATCCAGAGGTGGCCGGCCGCCCCGGTGGCGCAGTGGTCTAAGGCGCTGGCTTCTGATCATTCGTCCGTAAGGGGTCCGGGTTCGAATCCCGGTCAGGCATGGATGTTGTGTTTGTCTTACGGCACTGGCTCTCTCCCTTCCCTGGAACCAGTGACCCTAAATTAGGGACGGGCGACTGCTTATAGCCCATTGAGTTGCTCACGGTGGTCGTTAAACCTCAAAAAAAAAAAAAAGAGGTGGCCGTATACACCCCCAAAAATAATTTTGTTTAGTATTAAAAATCGTCGGCGACCTTATTTTGCTAGTGTCGCCATTCTGGTCTTTCTTAAATTGCCATTAGGTACTTTTTTATTTTTTTTGATTGGAGGTTTTTTTTTTTTTTTTTGATTGGAGGTTTAACGACCACCGTGAGCAACTCAATGGGCTACAAGCAGTCGCCCGTCCCTAATTTAGGGTCACTGGTTCCAGGGAAGGGAGAAAGCCAGTGCCGTAAGACAAACACAACATCCATGCCTCACCGGGATTCGAACCCGGACCCCGATCGGACGAATGGTCAGAGGCCATCGCTTAGACCACTGCGCCACCGGGGCGGCTTTTTTTTATTTGGAATGGTCAGACAAGATCACATATCCTATTGTTTATACTTATCTCCCCCCCGCCCTTCTCGTGCGCATTTCCTATTTGCATGCCACCAAAGAAAGAAGACAGCAAACTGGTGTTGTAGTGGTCAAGGTGTCAGGCTAATGAATGATGGGGGAGGGAGGGGGTAAGCCTTTTATCTTAAGTATATATCATAGTAGGAAAACAAAAACGTAGAATGAACATTACCTTGTAAATAACAGCATTTGAGAAAAATAAAAATGCCTGTTCTCATATTTTTTCATCACTTTAGGGAAGGGATGATATCGTAGCTGCAGTGATGAAACCAACATTGTGCCGCCCCGGTGGCGCAGTGGTCTAAGGCGTTGGCCTCTGATCATTCGTCGGAAGGGGCCCGGGTTCGAATCCCGGTGAGGCATGGATGTTGTGTTTGTCTTACGGCACTGGCTCTCTCCCTTCCCTGGAACCAGTGACCCTAAATTAGGGACGGGCGACTGCTTATAGCCCATTGAGTTGCTCACGGTGGTCGTTAAACCTCAAAAAAAAGAAACCAAAATTGCGAGAATTTTTCGATTGTTGACTTGACATCATATAAAATTTTTTTCGCTGATGCGTAATGCAGATGCAACTTGATCTAAATGTTATGTATAGTGCTTAAATAGTAGGGTGTAATTGCAAAAGAGATTATTTGATCAAATTTAATTTTTAAATAGCGATAATTCAAAGTTCGAAATTTCGCATTGGTGGTTTTGACATTGCGGCGACGATATGCACCCCCCCCCCCAAAAAAAAGAATTAATTTCTGGGTACGCCACTAACTCACATATCTTCTTTCATTGGTTTTACGATTTAACATTCATTAATCCATCTACCTACGTATCGCTCAATATCAAGAGTTAGGAAACCTTATTGTTTGTTGTTATGAATTAATTCCGATTAGTAAGGATCGGTCTGTGGCTCGGTGTACGGTCGTGAGTGTCGCGAATAAATGCAACGTTTTGTGTGTAAATAAATGTATACTCTCGAGTCACTCGTTTCATTTCACCCCCACAAAGATCTCGGCATGCTGTGTTTTTCTGGATTGTTCTAGCATATACTGAGGCCGGGTATGTACATTGTTAAAGATTTTGTAGTATAGGCTACACCCCCAAAAAGCAGTGATACACCAATTGCAGAACAGAACTGAGCCCAAAGCAGAGCCCAGGCCCGAATCAGGCTCGGGCTGTAGAATATTTACTGCGGCTTGGGCTCTTAGAGTGAGGGAAAGTGAGATAATTTTTTTTATATGTAAATGTGATTTTATATGATTTAGTAAATGAGACACTTTATAGTTGGTAAAGGGAATTCTTTGGCAACTGGTTAGGAAGGAGGCATTCGAGATGGCTATTTATTCCGGGTTTAGGTAGAAAATGCCATAGGCAGCGCATTAGTGTGTTTCTGAAGAGAAGAATTAGCTTTTTCAAGAACTATAGATATATGATAGTTCATAGCATGCCAACGATAATTTACCCCCTATCTCCACACAGTAACTCCCTGCTAATTCTGTTTAGCAACGTACATATTTCAGCGCATTATGACGCGTTAATATTAGTATTATTATTATTATTATTATTATTTTTTGATTGGAGATTTAACGACCACCGTGAGCAACTCAATGGGCTATAAGCAGTCGCCCGTCCCTAATTTAGGGTCACTGGTTCCAGGGAAGGGAGAGAGCCAGTGCCGTAAGACAAACACAACATCCATGCCTCACCGGGATTCGAACCCGGACCCCGTTCGGACGAATGATCAGAGGCCATCGCTTAGACCACTGCGCCACCGGGGCGGCTAGTATTATTTGAGCAACATATAATTGCAGTAATTCCCGATCATTTTGGATGCCCGGCCGCCCGAAGCACTTCAGATGGAAACGAACGGTTGCCGCCCCGGTGGCGCAGTGGTCTAAGCGATGGCCTCTGACATTCGTCCGTAAGGGATCCGGGTTCGAATCCCGGTGAGGCATGGATGTTGTGTTTGTCTTACGGTACTGGCTCTTTCCCTTCCCTGGAACCAGTGACCCTAAATTAGGGACGGGCGACTGCTTATAGCCCATTGAGTTGCTCACGGTGGTCG
The DNA here is from genome assembly GCA_039090855.1 of Macrothele yani. NCBI lineage: Eukaryota > Metazoa > Arthropoda > Arachnida > Araneae > Macrothelidae > Macrothele > Macrothele yani. The sequence goes on from CM077025.1 coordinate 32,071,816, forward strand.
TTAGACCTCCAATAACAAAAACAAAACAAAAAAAACGAAAGGTCAAAGAAAATTGTACAGTTGCACTGTAAAAATAGATAGAGGTCCCTTCCAACCACTCCTCATTTGAGAAATACATTGGTTAATTGCAGGAGGAGGAGAGAGTGGAAGTGTGGAAAAGGAGATGTTTTTTTTATTATTATTAATGGTTGAACAGGTTAGCCAGTTAATACAGATATCTGACGTGGACTAGAAACATCAAACAGAGGTCATCGCTCTTTCCACGTTTTTTTTCCGTGACTCACTTATGAGAAACGTGGAAAGAGCGATGACCTCTGTTTGATGAGGTTAGCCAGTATTCGGGCTCGTTCGGGTCCGGGCTCTATCTTGCAATATGAAATTCGGACGGGCTCAGGCTACGAAAATTGAGCCCGAACTGAGCTCTATTGCAGAACCTATCGGGATTAAGGTATACACTCTTGGTTGGTTCCAGAAACGCAGAACTTCACTTTCATACCTTTGATGGTTTCGTTGACTTTTGTGCCTTGAGAGAACTACTGAATAATTGGTATCGTGCTATATAAATACGTACATTGCTGATAGTCCATTGACTTCCGTGTTTTTAGGGAAGGCAACATAAAAATCGGCGTATTACAAATACGCCGCAGATGGTATTGCTCACTTCCGTGCCTTGAAGGAGCGACTGAATAATGGACATGCTACAGTACCGTACGGGTGGTGACGTGAGCTTCTATGCATTGCTCATCTCCAACCGTTATGTAGTTTTGAGAGATGCCAGATCATCATTTTTTGGTTTCGTACAGGGATGGCGAGTCTTTTTGAGCCGCCTCGGTGGCGTAGTGGTGTAAGTGATGGCTTCTGATCATTCCTCCGAGATGGGTCCGGGTTCGAATCCCGGTAAGGCAGGCATGGATGTTGTGTTTGTTTTACGGCACTGGCTCTTTCCCTTCCCTGGAAGCAGTGGCCCTAATTAATAAAGGACGGGCAACTGGTTATAGTAGCCCACTGAGTTGCTCATGGTGGTCGTTAAACCCCTAATAAAAAAAAAAAACTTTTTTTTTTTTATTGGAGGTTTTTATTTTATTTTTTAATTATTTATTGGTCCCAGGTAACACATACAGCTTGAATTCATACATTGGTCGTGGTTAACACATACATCTTGAATTCAGACAAATACAGTATTGTGCGTCACAGGGTACTAGTGTTATACAATGCATTGAAACCATCAAAGTACAGATTGCCGCCCCGGTGGCGCAGTGGTCTAAGGCGCTGGCCTCTGATCATTCGTCCGTAAGGGGTCCGGGTTCGAATCCCGGTCAGGCATGGATGTTGTGTTTGTCTTACGGCACTGGCTCTCTCCCTTCCCTGGAACCAGTGACCCTAAATTAGGGACGGGCGACTGCTTATAGCCCATTGAGTTGCTCACGGTGGTCGTTAAACCTCCAATCAAAAAAAAAAAAAAGTACAGATCGAACATGTGATACAGTATGCTAGATTTGCAAATAACAGAGAGAGCCAGTGCCGAAAGACAGACACAGATATCCATGGCTTACCCGGGATTCGAAACCAGACCCCTCCGTTGGGCGAAGGATCAGAAGCTATCGCTTAGACCACGGCGCCTTTTGAACAAGAACCTTTTTGAAAATGTATACCTCGATTTGCTGTTATCTTCTGAAAATTCTCTCGGTTACTCATGCGAATGTTGTGCGACAAAGTAACGTTCGCCAGCCCGGTCGCGCGGTGGTCTAAGCGCTAGCTTATCACCATTCGTCGGGAAGGGTCCGGGTTCGAATCCCTGTGAGGCATGGATGTTGTGTTTGTCTTACGGCACTGGCTCTCTCTCCCTTACCTGGAACCAGTGACCCTAAATTAGAGACGGGAATTTGCTTATAGCCCATTGAGGTGCTCACGGTGGTCGTTAAACTTTCAATAAAAAAAAAGTAGGGTTTGTTATTTTTAGATTTTATTTTATTTTGTTATTTTATTTATTAATATTCTTTTTTGATTGGAGGTGTAACGACTACCGTGAGCGACTCAGTGGGGTTTCAGCAGTCGCCCGCGCCTAATTTAGGGCCACTGACTCCAGGGAAGGGAGAGGGGCAGGGTCGTTAGAGACAAACACATCATCAATGCCTCAGCGGGATTCGAACCCGTACCCCTCTCGGACAAATCATCCGAAGCCATCGCTTAGACCACTGCGCACGGGGGCGGCTCTAGATTTTACAATTCTTTAAGGAGAAAGAAAGTAAAATGCTTAAAACAGAAGTACTTGTTTTTCTTCGGAATCGTTTTAAGTGGGACAGCTTTAGGAATTACAAAAGAAACCACATGCACTGGAATGCAAAAATTAAGGACGAGACGGTTTTTCGAATGTAACGTCATGCAGAAGTGCTCCACATCGACTCAAATCATACCATAAAATCCCCAAGATGTAAGAACATGGGACACGTGAACAAAACCGTCCAAACAAGGAATACAAAGGATACAAAGGCACTTTATTGAAAAGGTACCTTCGAGCACAACTGGACAGAAGACAGAAACGTCCATGTGACAGGCAACTGCCAAGAAAAATCCAGTCTTTAGTAGGAGATATGTTCACCCCTGACTGCGTTGCAGGATTTACAACGCTTTTCCATGTTGAGGACGAGGTTGTCAAGGAGCTGTTGAGGCATCGCGGCCCATTCCTCTTGCAGCGCCAATAATAGCTGCGGAATCGTTGATGGCGGCTGGTGACGTGCTGCCAAGCGTCTCCCGAGAAGGTCCCACTCGTGTTCGATTGGATTTAGGTCCGGGGACCTTGCGGGCCAATCCATGCGTTGAAAATCTTCACTCTCCAACATTTCTGCGACAGCCACTGTATGATGAGGTGTAGCGTTGTCGTCCATGAAGAGGAACTCAGGACCCACAGCACCTCTAAACAGACGCGCGTGAGGCAGGAGAACCTGTACAATAGCGGACACCAGTGACTGAACCTCCTTAGAAGATGTGGAGGTCAGTACGGCTACCAAGCATGATACCGCCCCAAACGAGAACTCCGCCACCTCCAAACCGGTCCTTTTCGATGATGTTGGAGGTGTGATTGCGTGTTCCCTGCTCTCTCCAGATGTGTATACGTCCAGAATCGCTCGTCAGACTAAATCGGCTCTCATCCGTAAAGGGAACTCGACCCCATTGCTGATGTGTCCAGTTCTTGTGTTCCTGGCACCACAGAAACCGCCGTCTCCGATGAGCAGGCGTTAATGGCACAAACCGTACTGGTCGTCGTGCAAATAGACCACCTTTGTGCAGCCTCCTGCCCACGGTAAAACGCGATAACGGACGTCCAGTTGTCTGTTGCATGTGCCTTGCGATTTCTCCCGCTGTCTGCGGTCTGTCTCTTCTCGCCTGTAGGACAATATACCGTCGTACGCCGCCGTGGTTGCTCGTGGACGACCACTGTTAAACGCGAAACGATGCTGTGAGCGATCCCGAACTCCTTGGCCACACTAGTCTCCCTTCGACCTTCTTCCAACTTCCCAATGACGCGACTTCGGGTAAAGTCATCCAGATGTCGTTTACTGGATTGCCTGTGGGCCATATCACGCGGTGGCAGCAACTCGACGTTGTTCAAACCGATGTACACCGTGCAATAGCTTTCACCGAATTGCTGAGCGTACACTGCCCGTGTGCTTTATTGCTTTATACCCTTCCGACACCCCTACGTCATGCTGCATATATGCGCATGCCCTACCGCACCGGACCCTAGTCTATCTCCTGAGTGGTTTTTCGGTCCGTTCTGCCTGCTCGTTCCGCTCTTATGCTAATTTCTCCTGTTCGTCCTTAATTTTTGCACACCAGTGTATAACAAGCCTGCATTTTGCGAGTTCTCGGATTTAACGAGCAAAACAGGAACTATTGTTTGATGTGATTTTAATTCAAAGCTAATTTGATCGATTTTAACGAACAAAATTTAACAAAGTCCCCGGATTAAACGAAGGAGAGAAAAGCTAAGATAATCAGTTTTAACAAGCAAAGTAGAAAAATATAATGAAATTCCGTATTTAACGAGGCAGAAAAATTCTGCTGCGCATTGTCCTGAAATAAAGGAGTAGAAATGGTGGCATACGAAATTGCAACAGCGCAGGGGGATCTACGCCTGCTAGTGGGAAAATGTTGATAGAAAAGCAATAAAGGAGTACATCAAATTCTCAACATGCGACTTGTGCAAAGTTTTCTCCGCCACTTATTCCAAGGGGCTATGGCTTGGCTGTATCGCGTTACCAGAGTGGAAAACAAACGACCTACTTCTATGCAATGAAAGGAAGGGTGGGGTTCACGCACGTGTAAGTAGATTTCTGGGCGACAATTGATGAGATGGATACGGGAGAAATGGGATAGTGATGTCACCGGAGGAGCAACATGAGATAGCAATTCCTATAATTATGTCTATTTCTCCTTTCACCCTCCAAGAGAGCGTTGCATAGGGAGGGTCGGTGCGCTTTTGCTTCTCGTGTATAGTGTAGTTTAATAGCAGCCAGTCTCATGTGGCCGTTAAGTTGAATATACAGGGCGTGGCAGAAAAACGGGCGTTTTTGAATGCAACAAAACTGATACGTAATGAGAAAAAAATGACAAACACATCCATTGCACCCTGACACATTGTCATTTGTGAAATATGCACAGTTACGTTCGTGTTTTGAATATTATGTCCAGCAGGTGACGACCATTTTGACGTCTACACTCGGACATTCTGTGACGAAAATCGACCATGGCACGTTCCAACATCTCAATAGGAATGTTTGTGACTTCTGTAAAGATGTTGTGCTTCAGCTCAGCAATGGTGTGTGAGTGTCTTGCGGACACCTCAGTTTTAAGGTACCCCCACAGGAAGTAATCACAAACTGACAAGTCTGGTGACGGGGGGGGGGGAAGCACGAAATGTCACCATTCACGGGGATATGATGAGGCTTCCAAAAAGTCGATGCACGGCTTCCGTGGAAATTCTCGCACAGTGAGATGTAGCCCCGTCTGGCTGAAACCAAAATGGCTGATCTGAAGGAAAACGTGCATGTTGCGGTGCGACGAATGTGTCTCTATCATGACGTCATGCCTGTGAGATATTACCGTTGTTGCTTGTCCTTGCTCGTCCTCGAAACAGTAAGGACCGACTATTTCCATTGAAGAGACCGCACACCACACTGTAACTCGCTGACTGTGTAACGGCCGTTGATGGGGATTATTCTCTGATCAGTAGGGAAAGTTTTCTTTATTCACAAAACCACTGAGATGAAAGTGGGCCTCGCCACTCATCCACAGTAAACGCAAGAAAGCTTCATTGCCTTACATTTTAGCAAAAGCTTAACACACAGAGCCATTCGGTGTTCGTAATCATTTACGCTTTTTAATCGTAGGTTGAAGAAGCGTATATGCTCCAGCTTTGTCCACCTGTCCGCAGCATAACTCGCGCAAAAATGTTTCGATTTCGATAAAATTTTAATACGTGTTAGGGGACCATCTGGGAAAGAACCCTATTGAAAATGGTGTTAATGGGGTCAAAGGTCACGACATAGGAGTTGGATCCATTCCATTGTCCTGATGCGTCATAACGTGCGTAGATATGGTTTGATTTCGATGAAATTTTAGTTTGTCGTACGGGACCACCTGGGGATGAATCCTATTGAAAATGGGTGAAATGGGGTCAAAGGTCAGGACATAGGAGCGGGATGCATTCTATTGCCATTTTGCGTCATAGCTTGCGTAAAAACGGTTCGATTTCGAAAAAATTTTAGTATGTGGTAGGGGACAAACTGGGGGAGAACCCTGTTGAAAATGGGTGAAATGGGGTCAAAGGTCAGGACATAGGATCGGGATCCATTCCACCGCCCTTATGCGTTATAACTTAGGTAAAAATGCTTCGACTGAGACAAAACTTTATCATGTTGTTCCGTATGTATGCTTTACCGGTTCTGTTGAATGTAATCGAAATGGGGTCAAATGTCAGGTCATAGGAGCAAGATTTATTCTACAGCAATTACCCTCATATCATAACTTGAGTAATGATTTCTGGTATGTTGGAAATCGTATCATAATCAATGCATTGCATGATTTTTTTTTTTTTTTTTTTTTTTTTTTGGATTGGAGGTTTAACGACCACCGTGAGCAACTCAATGAGCTATAAGCAGTGGCCCGTCCCTAATTTAGGGTCACTGGTTCCAGGGAAGGGAGAGAGCCAGTGCCGTAAGACAAACACAACATCCATGCCTGACCGAGATTCGAACCCGGACCCCTTACGGACGAATGATCAGAGGCCAACTCCTTAGACCACTGCGCCACATGATTAGGCCACACGATTTTACTGACTTGTTTTCATTTAACTGCTGCACAACCTGTATCTTGTTGGGTTGTAACTTTAACTCTTCCCGTAAGATTCTATGGACACTACGACTTGAAATCCCCACTGCTGAAGAAATTCGTCTCACAGAACGTTTTGGGCTTTGTGTTACAACATTTTGCACTTGGTGTGTTCTTTGTCGTGTTCGAATACTCATAAGCCTACCTGTAGGTTTTTGCTTCAATGTACTTCCCGTAGCTTCTAAAGTCTTCACCCATAACCTGATGGTATGTTCTGATGTAACAGGATGATGGAATGGGATCATGCCTCCAGAGATTAAAATGACGCCATGTTCTCGTCTAAAAGCGACAGCACAGTCACCATTTTTGTCAAATGCCTTTTTTTTTTTTTTTTTTTTGATTGGAGGTTTAACGACCACCGTGAGCAACTCAATGGGCTATAAGCAGTCACCCGTCCCTAATTTAGGGTCACTGGTTGCAGGGAAGGGAGAGAACCAGTGCCGTAAGACAAACACAACATCCATGCCTGACCGGGATTCGAACCCGGACCCCTTACGGGAGAATGATCAGAGGCCAGCGCCTTAGACCACTGCGCCACCGGGGCGGCGAAATGCCTTTATAACAAATAGTAACACTACTCTAGTGATCCGATTTATTGGCTGAGGAAATAGACACATAAACGTTTTCGCACATCAACCAGATGGCTTTTTTCAAGGAAGTTAGATAGAATGAATTCCTACATACATCATTTAGGCTCAATTCCCTACATACCAAGTGTATCTTACAAACTCAAAAACTCACTCAAGAAGATGAACTACGTCGTCGGCATAAGATCTCCTGCATCTTTATATACTATGCTAAAGAGAAATAGTGAAAAACCACCTCTCTCCTGCAGGTGTTTATGCGATCCCCCTACAGTATCCGGACGGCTCTAAACGACACTACATTGGAATGACCAAGCGTTCAATTGGAATCAGAGTTAACGAACATAAAAGGGACACAAAATACGGTAAAGTAACCACGGCACTATCCAGAGAAGTCAAATTAAGCAGTTTCTGCCTAACGTCCTCGAAAAAAGCCATCTGGTTCATGTGAGAAAGCTTGGAAACGCTTATGTGTCTATTTCCTACGCCAATAAATCGGACCACTAGTATAGTGTTATTCATCATCATCATCATTGTCAACCATTATCAATCCACTGCTGGACGAAGGTCTCCCCAAGTTTCCTCCACAACGGTCTGTCTTGTGCCAGTCTCCTCCATGTCACTCCCGCATATTTACGAATTTCATCCACCCATCTCCCATGTGGTCTTTTTCTGGGTCTTTTCCTGTCCCTTGGAATCCAATCTAAAATTTCGGCTGTCCATCTATGGTCTGTCCTTCTGGCAGTATGTCCAGCCCATTGCCATTTCAGGGATTTAACTCTGATCATGATGTCTTCCACTCTCGTCATTTTTCGGATCCACGAGTTCCTCTTCTTATCTCTCCTGGTTATACCAAGCATGCACCTCTCCATGCTGCTTTGAGTTGTCTGCAGCTTTTGTATGTCTCTTTTAGTTAAGGTCCACGTCTCTGCACCATACGTAAGCACTGGAAGGATGCATTGATCAAACACTTTTCTTTTAAGACATAATGGCATATTGCTCTTGAAAATTATGCTGTTTCTTCCAAAAGCTCTCCAGGCAAGTTTTGTACGCCGATTAATTTCTTCATCAATGTGACCCTCACTTGATATCTGCTGTCCAAGATAAACATACGTGTCTGTTATCTCCAGCTTTTCTCCGTCAATCGATAAATCTTCATTTCTTGTAAAAGCATTGAACATCACTTTTGTCTTCTGAAAGTTCATTTTTAATCCCACTTCTTTACTCTTGTCAGCAAGTTCCTGGATCATACTCTGCAGCTCTGATGGGGTAGTTGCAAAAATGACTACGTCATCAGCAAAACGAAGGTGGGTTAGATAATCTCCATTAATCTTTATCCCTTTGTTTTCCCAGTTCAGTGATTGAAAGACATTTTCCAATGTGGCATTAAAGAGCTTCGGAGATATGGTGTCACCTTGTGTTATTATTTACTACTTAATTGGTGTACCGTGCCTCGTTATCAGTTTGCCTCTATAGCTACAGCACGTTCAGCTCCACTCCACCGATTCATGATTCTGCAAATGGCGTCGTTTGGTGAAACGAATGACGATCCATAAGTGTTGCCAACATCATTAGGGAAACTTTCTCGAGGAAATCGAAAACGCCCGTATTTCTGCCACACCCTGTATTTGAAAGATTTAATTAACTATAGTTCATCTTTCAGGCATATCCATTTGTTGTGGATACACAATGTGTGCAAAAAAAAAAAAGAAAAAAAAAGACTCCAACAAAAACAACGAAGCACCCGGAAGGAAACATCCAATCGAGATGAAAATTAGTATGCACAATGTATACATCTATAGGAAAGGAAATGATTACAATTCCAGAGCAGTTGGGCCATTTATTCGGATAAAACAGCTACACGGGTGGAACGAGTCAGCACGCTGTAGCGCCATCTCTGGCTCGGATACAAGCGGTTACCCGGCGTGGCATAGACACATACAGTTCATGGATACTGTCCTCAGGTATAATATGCCAGATGGTGGCCAAATCGTGGTCCAGTTAGACGACATTCCCCAATGGGCGCAGGTGGCGTTCCATCATGTCCCAAACATGTTCGATCTGTAGGAGGCCGAGCGATCGGGCTGGCCATGGAAGGGTGTCGACATTACGGAGGCAGACCTGGGAGAGCCGTGTCGTGTGTGGCCGGGCATTATCTTTTAGAAAATTATTCGGTGATGCTGCGACATGAATAGCAACGCAACAGGTCGTAGAATGTCGTCGACGTACCGTTGAGCTGTGAGGGTGGTACGGAGGACTTTCGTGGGTGTCCGGCTATCGTAAAAAATGGATCCGCACACAGTCACTCCCGGTGTGTAAACCGTGCGCCGCTCCATGGCAAAGGCAGGATCCGTACGCTGGCCAGCTCTTCTCCAGACACGTATGCGCTGGTTATTGGCGCCAAGTGCAAACCGTGACTCATCACTGAAGACAACACGACGCCACTGGATGCTATCCCACGTTAATCAGGCCCGACACAATTGCAACCGGTGTCGACGATGCTCGCTGCTCAGTGGTAAGCGGTGGAGTGGCCTCCTCGAATGTAGTCGCCGTGCCGCAAGTCGTCTGGCAACGATCCGGATGTCCACTTCCGTACCTGTAGACGATGCAACATGACGACGGATGGTTGAGAACGACGAATTCGATTCTGTTCGTGCGACTCTCACAATCGCTCGATTCTCGTGTTCTGTCGTTGCCCTCGGCCGTCCACTGCTCGCGTGCCTCCGGGTTGTGCCCTCCTCTATCCATTGGCACCAACATCGTTCGAGTGCCGCGTCGCTCCAACCCAAATGCCTGGCGATACGGAACTCGACCAACCAGAGTATCTCAGCCCAATTATACGTCCTCTCTGAAACTCGCTCAACTGTTGGTATTGAGCACGGATCCGACGTCGAGGCATCCTCACAGTCCCTGGAGGTTAAGGCAACCGCAATCCGCTGTCCAAATTGCTCCTACGTGCGAGCTTTGCTCTTGATATAGCCTCTTCAATGCGTGGTTCCCATGCGCTGTGGCGGGTTACTATTTAGTCATTGGTCCTAATTTTTATCACATCTTTTGTAAAAAAAATCGTGCTTATGTTATCGCTTTGTCCGTCCGCCTGTAGACACCATATCTCTACAACTATTAGTCCGATTTGAAATATTTTTTTTGCACTATGAAGCTTGAAATATGTGAATGATGATCCTACATTTGGCTTTTTTTTCACGATGTACAATTTTGCCGCTAGAGGGCGTAAATGCAGATGATGTCGAATTCCAAATACATTTTATTCCATATATTTGCTTCTAAACATCCGATGGGAAAAAATTATTTTATATTTCGATTTCATTTATGTCGAAGGGTATTTTAGGTAAAGTTACTTCTTCAAGTTACGTATAGATTTTCCGCTAGAGGGCGTAAAATTGAATTACGTTTTCCCCGATATCTCTCCTTCTGAAACTCCGATTTGAAAAAAAATTTCTTCTGCGGATACAGCTCCCGATGGAAAATCTTTTGCGTGTAATTTCAAATTTTTGGTAAAGAATACTTTGGCCACCAGGGGGTGAAAATACATTTTTGCTTCTGATGTATTTGCCATAAAATCTGATATTCTAAAATTTCGATTGAAAAAATTCTTTCGTGGAATGATGCCATTCACATCGATAAACTTTTTCTGAATATTTTCTTCTTAAAATGTTGCATGGTTTCTCCGCCAAGGAGCGTACATTTATATCATACTTTTGTCAATATCTCTGCTTCTAATGGTCGGATTTGAGAAATTCTTTCTTTATTGGATAGAGTTTCTGGTATGACATGTTTTTCATGTAATTTCAAAATTTTCCAGTAATTCATAGACTTTCCGCTAGGGGTGTAAAGATAAATTGCGTTTTCCCCGATATCTCTGCTTCTAAAACTGCGATTTGAAAAATTCTTACTACGCCGGATACAGGTCTTGATGCGGAAATCCTTTGCATATAAAATCTAATTTTGGTAAAAATTTATTTGGCCACCAGGGGGAGTAAGTCGTAATTTCCGCTTTTGATGTATTTGCAGCAAAATCTGAGCTTCCAAATTCTCGATGGAAAATTTTTTTTTTGTGTACCGATACTACTCACGTCGGCAAACCTTTTAGGAATATTTTATTCTTAAAATAATGCACGATTTCTACGCCAGGGAACTTAGATGTATATCTTATTTTAATCAATATCTTTGCCGCCCCGGTGGCGCAGTGGTCTAAGCGATGGCCTCTGATCATTCGTCCGAACGGGGTCCGGGTTCGAATCCTGGTGAGGCATGGATGTTGTGTTTGTCTTACGGCACTGGCTCTCTCCCTTCCCTGGAACCAGTGACCCTAAATTAAGGACGGGCGACTGCTTATAGCCTATTGAGTTGCTCACGGTGGTCGTTAAACCTCCAATCAAAAAAAAAAAAAAAAAAAAAAAAATCAGTATCTTTACTTCTAGGAGTCCGATTTGAAAAATTCCTTCTTTGTAGGATAGTGTTTCCGATGCGAAATGTTTTTTATATAAATTCTAAATTTTCAAGTGAATCGTAGACTTTCTGTTAAGGGGCGCAAAGGTAAACTTCGTTTCTGCGTTATTTCTGCTTCTAAAAGTCCGTTTTGAAAAGTTCTTCCTATATCGCATACAGCTCCTGATGGAAAATGTTTTCCATACAATTTCTAATATTTGGTAAAGAGTGGTTTGGCCACCAGGGAGAATATGCGTCAATTTCTGCTTCTTATGTATTTGCAGCAAAATATGAGCTTCTGAAAACTCGATTGAAAAAAGTATTTCCCGGACCGATACCACTCACATCGAGAAGCCTTTTGAAAATACTTTCTTCCTAAAATAATACCTGGTTTTTCCCGCCAGGGGGCGTAGATCCATATCGTATATTTGTCCATATCTCTGCTGCTTCGAAGAGTCCGATTTGAATTTTTTTTTTCTTTGTTGGAGAGCGTTTCCGCTGCAAAATGTTTCTCATATAAATTCAAATTTTTCTTAACGCACAACTCTGCAACCACAGGGCGTAAGTTTACGATTCCGTTTACAGCGATATCTGCGGGATTAACAACCCGATTGGGAAACTTCTTTCTTCGATCAATAAACGTTGAAACAGCGATGACTTCTATTTGACTAACACATGTCTTTATTTCTAAATTGCTTTGTTCATCAGTCAACTGCCAGAACTAACCAGGTGATTTATCTCTAACACATGTCTTTATTCCTGAATTGCTTTATTCATCAGTCAACTCCCAGAACTAACCAGCTGATTTGTCATTATCTCATGTCATTATTTCTAAATTCCTTTGCTCATCAGTTAACTGCTAGAAGCTCCAAAAAAAGCAACCTGCCATGTGATTTGGTAGTTTGTCGTTAGTGAGTTTGGATAATTTCGAGGCCGCTATGGTGCAGTGGAAGCATATCCGGCGCGTAACTGGAAGACCCGGGGTTCGATTCCCGGTGGCGGCCGATGAGAATTTTTTCGTGACTCACTTATAAAAGTGGAAAAAGCGATGACTTCTATTTGATGTTCCTGGCCAACGTCAACTGTGTATTTGACATGTGTTAGTGGTAAATCACCTGGTTATTTCTGGGAGCTGAGTGATGAATAAAGCAATTTTGAAATAAATACATGGGTTAGTGATAAATCACCTGGTTAGTTCTGGCATTGACTGGTGAACAAAGCAATTCAGAAATAAAGACTTAAGTTAGTGACAAATCACGTGGTTAGTTCCAGCAGTTAACTGATGAACAAAGCAATTCAGAAATAAAGACTTAATCAAGTTAGTGACAAATCACGTGGTTAGTTCTAGCAGTTAACTGATGAATAAAGGAATTTAGAAATGAAGACATGGGTTAGTGATAAATCACCTGGTTAGTTCTGGCATTGACTGGTGAACAAAGCAATTCAGATGTAAAGACTTAAGTTAGTGACAAATCACGTGGTTAGTTCTAGCAGTTAACTGATGAACAAAGCAATTTAGAAATAAAGACATGAGTTAGTGATAAATTACCTGATTAGTTCTGGCATTGAATGGTGAACAAAGCAATCCAGAAATAAAGACTTAAGTTAGTGACAAATCACGTAGTTAGTTCTAGCAGTTAACTGATGAATAAAGGAATTTAGAAATGAAGACATGGGTTAGTGATAAATCACCTGGTTAGTTCTGGCATTGACTGGTGAACAAAGCAATTCAGAAATAAAGACTTAAGTTAGTGACAAATCCACGTGGTTAGTTCCAGCAGTTAACTGATGAACAAAGCAATTTAGAAATAAAAACATGAGTTTGTGACAAATCACCTCGTTAGTTCTGGCATTGACTGGTGAACAAAGCAATTCAGAAATAAAGACTTAATCAAGTTAGTGACAAATCACGTGGTTAGTTCTAGCAGTTAACTGATGAATAAAGGAATTTAGAAATGAAGACATGGGTTAGTGATAAATCACCTGGTTAGTTCTGGCTTTGACTGGCGAACAAAGCAATTCAGAAATAAAGACTTAAGTTAGTGACAAATCACGTGGTTAGTTCTAGCAGTTAACTGATGAACAAAGCAATTTAGAAATAAAGACATGAGTTAGTGACAAATCAACTGGTTAGTTCTGGCAGTTGATTGATGAGCAAAGCAATTTAACAATAAAGACATGTGTTAGTGATAAATCACCTGGTTAGTTCTGCCACTTGACTGGTGAACAAAGCAATTTAGAAATAAAGACTTGAGTTAGGGACAAATCTCGTGGTTAGGTAGTTCTAGCAGTTAAATGATGAACAAAGCAATTTAGAAATAAAGACACGATTTATTGACAGGTCACCTATTTAGTTCTGGCAATGTGATTTCCAAATGCTGAATTCGATTTTCTGGAAAGAATGAAAACATTTGTAAAAATATTTTTTTCGGATAGGATAATTAACGCATAGAATTTCATTACCATGATTTTGTTAAGAATTATCCTACGTGTTAGAAAAACAAACAAACAGTGAGGTACGTTGTTTCGACCGAACCTGCAAAGAAATTAATTAGTGTCTCATTTCACGACTGTCAACACGTATAGTTGTGACAGCAAAAACTAAAGAAAGAAAGAAAACTCCAAAGACTTGTGAACTATTCCTCCATGACAAATTGGGAAACGTGTTTCTTCTGAGGCGAAGAAGTGGCAGCGAAATATCGTTTGGTATTGCACATCTTTAATAACTTTTGTTTGCGTGTTGATCCTTCTGTTGAAATCCGTTAGCGGGATATCTTTTTGGCTGATCTCTGATATGAAAAAGATTACGCAGTAATAAAACTAATCTGATAAAAAACAAAACAAAAATGGAATGCTGGCACACCTGCTGAGTGTCGTGCATAAAGAACAGCGCATAATTATTTCTACAGTTATCAGCATCCATCTGAATGAAGTTTTGGTAAAACTATTTCTAAAATAATTCATTGGTTAAGATACAAGCGTTGGTGAATGATGATGTATGCAATCATTCATCCACATTAACATACGTGCAGCTTCACGTTATAGCGTGAGTGAAGACATTATGCGAAGCGTACACAGTCGTATCAGAATAATATGATCACATACCCAATAATGGAATAACCTCCCTTGGCCCGGATGACAGCGGCGAGACGTCGACGCAGTACGGCCCTGGAAGGTTGCACGAGGCACACGTGCCAATTGGGACAGCAGCAGAGCACGAAGGTCCCGGAGATGACGTCGTTGTGGGTCGGCACGTTGAACCTGCCGATCGAAATAGTCCCACAAGTGTTCTACGGGATTGAGGTCGGGCGATTTCGCTGGCCAAAGCACGAGACATCGCTGTCGTGCTCCTGGAACCTGTCATGCACCACCTTATCGACGTGGCACGGCGCATTGTCCTGTTGGTACACACTATCATCACCACGGTAAACGTCCAACATGAAGGGATTCATGTGGTCAGCGAAAATGGACAGGTAGCCATTGGCGTTCAGGGACCCATCCAGTGGTACCAGCGGTCCCAAGTCACACCAGGGAAACATCCCCCAGACATACACACAGCCACTGCCAACCTGTATTTGACCTACAAGCGTGTTCGGATGTTGGTTCTCGTGTGTCTTACGCCGTATCCGCCACCGTCCGTCACTTCTGTGGAGTAGAAACCTCGATTTGTCGGAGAAGGCAACCTTTTCCCATTCTTCCACTGTCCAATGATGGTAGTCCGATGCGAACTGCAGCCGTCGTTGCCGATGGACCTGGGTTAGCATGGGTGCCTTGACGTAGCGTCGACTCCGAAGACCCATGCGTAACAGGGTTCGCTCTACTGTTATAGGGGACATGTACCTGGGTTAACATGGGCGCCTTAACGTAGCGTCGACTCCGAAGACACATGCGTAACGGGGTTCGCTCTACTGTTATCGGGGACACGTACCTGAGTGTCCCAGTGTTCATTTGCGTGGTCAATTGCTACACTGTTGTGCGTCGATTACCCTTTACCAGTCGACGGAAGTGACGTTGTCCTCTGAGGTCGATGGCCTTTGGGGCTCCATGGTTATGACGTCACGAGGTACTCGGTGTGCCAGCGGTCCATTCTTGGCACACCCTTACTATAGCACCTCGCAAACAGCACACGAAGTCCGCTGTTTCTGAGATGCTTTCATCCTTGGAGCTGTAGCCGATGATCATTCCTTTTCGAACGTCCGTCAGATCACTACCTCTGTCATTGTGTTCACGTTACGCACTATGGCTCATCTGTCCTGGTCAGCCCCTTATATCTCCGTGTGGTCGATCTTGTCACGTGCACTCTGTGACGCGCCTTGGCTGGTACACCGCGTTTCCAAGGATGGTTATATTATTCTGATACGACCATATGTAAAGTTTTTTGTGAGGGGAAGCGCGGAACTTTTAGATCGAAAGGGGAGCAATTTCAAATCTTGCTGCACCTTAACTCTCCGCATAAGAACTTGATCCGGCCGTGGTCAAATGTTCAAACTTCACCTTTTTTTTTATGCTATGCAACTCTGCATAGTAGCAAAGTAAATCCGAGTTAAAAAGAAATTCGATGGAACTGAAATGAGTAACGGAAGCGATGCAACAATAGTTAATTTAATTGCTACTCAACCATATGTTTTACGAAACAATTGCCGAACATGATGTCATCACGTTTTACATAAACATAATACACAGTCGAGTCACATTATTTTGACCACCTCCTACTTTTCAGGTCAATAGCGCGTATCCAATGAAAGAAGGCACATGTCGTGAGCTGGCTTGGAGGGTATATAAGATGTGCTGTAGGCATTCTAAAAATACATCACTCGCTGCTGTCATGGACAAAAGGAGCGACAAAAAGGAATGACTATCGGCAATAGTCACGTTTACTGCCCAAGGGTGGCAGTATTTCTGAAACAGCGAAGTTTGTGAACAGTTTGCGTGCTGCTGTGGTTAAAGTGAATCGAAATTGGAGAAATGGCACCATTGCGAATAAGAGACGAGGAAGCCGAGGAGCACAACGTGCCGTTGCTGTGAGAGGTGAACGTCGGCTTCGAAGGTGCGTGAGGACCGATCGACACGCTACAGTGGAGCAACTCACTGGCCGAATGAACCAGGGGGCTACCGGAAGTGTCTCTAAAACGACAGTTCAGCGAACCCTGCTGTTTATGGGGTTCCGATGCAGATGAATGGTCACTGCACCTATGCTAACGAAGGTGCAAAGGCTTACATTTGCACGGCAGTATCGGAATTGGACCTCCCCTGATTCGCAAAGCCTTCTTCGATAGTCACGTTTTCTGCTTTATGGAACGGATGGACGTTGGCGTATAAGTCGAGAAACTTTGGAGAACAAACGCTCTTCAACCATTTCTGGCAGAATACAAGCTGGTGGGGGCAGCGTTATGGTATGGGGAATGTTTTCGTGGAATTCTCTGGGTCCACTCATACCTGTGGAAGGCACTATGGACCGAATTCGTCATGAATCTATCCTTGTAGACCACGTACACCTATGCATGCTGATTGTCTTCCCTGGGGGATGGAATCTTCCAGCACGACAATGCGACGTGTCATACAGCTAGAAATGTCCGAGAGTGAATGAAAAAGCACCATAAAGACTTCAAAGTACTACCCTAGCCCCTTAATTCCCCAGACTTAAACTCAATTGAGCATCTGTAGGACCTCCTCGATCGTGTTGTTCGCTCTATGGATCCTCCACCACGCCGCACCCTCCAGCAGCTGCCAGATGCACTGCAGTCAGCATAGCTTCACATACCTGTGAAAACCTTCCAGCACCTTATGAGTCACTTCCAGCACGTCTAGATGCTGTCCGTGCTGCACATGCGGTTACTCTGGATATTAGCAGGTGGTCACAATAATGTGACTCGACCGTGCAATATCTCATTGCAATCTGGGTAAATTACGGGAACCTCATGCCAAATGTGATTTTCTCAAACTTATTCTAAAATGGTGGCACGTAGCAAAATTTAGCTTCCTCTCGACTCTGCGAAAGAGAGCGGCGTGCGATACTTTCTATTGACGTGAGCTTTAAAATAATGTTTAGCACGATGGGGTGTAACCTGTAGACATCTTAGACCAAAGGCTATCAATCCTCCTTACTTGCGATTCAGCTTTTCTTTCTACACTGGCGTGCAAAAATTAAGGGCGAGACGGTTTTTCGAATGTAACGTCGTGCAGAAGTGCTCCACATCGACTCAAATCATACCATAAGATCCCCAAGATGTAAGAATATGGGACAAGTGAGCAAAATCGTCCAAACAAGGAATCCAAAGGATACAAATGCACTTTATTGAAAAGGTAGCTTCGAGCACAACTGGACAGAAGACAGAAACGTCCATGTGACAGGCGGCTGCCAAGAAAAATCCAGTCTTTAGTAGAGGATATGATCACCCCTGACTGCGTTGCAGGATTTACAACGTCTGTCCATGCTGAGGACGAGGTTGTCAAGGAGCTGTTGAGGCATCGCGGCCCATTCGTCTTGTAGCGCCAATCGCACCTGCGGAATCGTTGCTGGCGGCTGGTGACGTGCTGCCAAGCGTCTCCCAAGAAGGTCCCACACGTGTTCGATTGGATTTAGGTCCGGGGACCTTGTGGGTCAATCCATGCGTTGAATATCTTCACTCACAAACAGCTCTGCGACAGCCACTGTACGATGAGGTGTAGCGTTGTCGTCCATGAAGAGGAACTCAGGGCCCACAGCACCTATAAACAGACGCACGTGAGGCAGGAGAACCTCGGTACAATAGCGCACACCAGTGACTGAACCTCCTTGGAAGATGTAGAGGCCAGTACGGCTACCAAGCATGATACCGAACCAAACCGGTCCCTTTCGATGATGTTGGAGGTGTGATTGCGTGTTTCCTAATCTCTCCAGATGTGTATACGTCCAGAATCGCTCGTCAGAGTAAATCGGCTCTCATGCGTAAAGAGAACTCGACCCCATTGCTGACGTGTCCAGTTCTTGTGTTCCTGGCACCACAGAAACCGCCGTCTCCGATGAGCAGTCGTTAATGGCACACACCGTACTGGTCGTCGTGCAAGACCACCTTTATGCAGCCTCCTGGCCACGGTAAAACGTGATAACGGATGTCCAGTTGTCTGTTGCATGTGCCTTGCGATTTCCCCCGCTGTCTGCCGTCTGTCTCTTCTTGCCTGTAGGACAATATGTCGGTCATCCGCCGCCGTGGTTGCTCGTGGACGACCACTGCCAAACTCTCGGGCAGCTGTTTCTGTCGTTTGAAATGCTCTTCAAGCTCGTGAAACGATGCTGTGAGCGATCCCGAACTCCTCGACCACATTAGTCCCACTTCGACGTTTTTCCAACTTCCCATTGACGCGACTTCGGGAAAAGTCATCTAGATGTCGTCTACTGGATTGCCTGTTGGCCATATTCCACTGTGGCAGCAACTCGACGTCGGTCAAACCGATGCACACCGTGCAATAGCTTTCACCGAATTGCTGATTGTACATCGCCCGTCTGCTTTATAAACTTCCGACACTCTCCCCCTACGTCATGGTGCATATATGCGCATGCCCTACCGTAGCGGACCCTAGTCTATCTCCTGAGTGGTCTTTCGGTCCGTTCTGCCTGTTCGTTCCGCTGTTATGCTAATTTCTCTTCTTCGTCCTTAATTCTTGCACACCAGTGTATCGTGAAATCAGATTTTAGCTTACGCATGCGCAGATGAATTTTCGTAGCTACATCATATTTCATCGGTATCTGGGTCGTTCCTTACGTTCATCTGAATCTGAATAATTAACAGTAATAACAATCATCATAAATATTGTTTTTGAAAATCTAAACAGTCGAAGTACATACTTGTTATGTATTGCCACCGCCATTGTTCAGTAAATGTTTACTTTTGTGGCTCACATAGCTTCGTGTTAGTCCCCCCACCCCGCCCGGTTATAAATAAGGGTGTCTTGCTCCCCATTTCTAACCTCACTTCCGTGTGACTTTCCTGTTGGGTACTCTAGTCCAAATCTCCTAGCTTTTTGTTTCTAAGGTTTGTTTCAGACCTGGGGTCAGACACTCCCTTCCCAAAATTTTCTGCATATGATCCGATCTAATCTGACAAGGGAGGCCTTTGAGCTGTCACTCTCCAAAATCGAAGAAACGTGGCTAGGAGATAGTACTAAGGACAAAAACGAAAGGAAGTATTTCCGTTTTGACCCAAATGAACTGACAAGGGAGGCCTTTGAACTGTCACTCTCCAAGACTGAAGATACGTGGCCAGGAGATAGTACTAAGGACAAACACGAAAGGAAGTATTTTCGTTTTGGCCCCAATGAACTGACAAGGGAGGCCTTTGAACTGTCACTCTCCAAAATTGAAGAAACGTGGCCAGGAGATAGTACTAAGGACAAAAACGAAAGGAAGTATTTCCGTTTCGGCCCAAATGAACTGACAAGGGAGGCCTTTGAACTGTCACTCTCCAAAATTGAAGATACGTGGCCAGGAGATAGTACTAAGGACAAAAGCGAAAGAAAGTATTTCCGTTTTGACCCAAATGAACTGACAAGGGAGGCCTTTGAACTGTCACTCTCCAAATTGAAGAAACGTGGCCAGGAGATAGTACTAAGGACAAAAACAAAAGGAAGTATTTCCGTTTTGACCCAAATGAACTGACAAAGGAGGCCTTTGAACTGTCACTCTCTAAATTCAGGACACGTGGCCAGGAGATCGTACTAAGGACAAAAACGAAAGGAAGTATTTCCGTTTTGGCCCAAACGAACTGACAAGGGAGGCCTTTGAACTGCCACTCTCCAAAATTGAAGAAACGTGGTCAGGAGATAGTACTAAGGACAAAAACGAAAGGAAGTATTTCTGTTTTGACCCAAATGAACTGACTAGGGAGTAATTTGAACTGTCACTCTGCAAAATTGAAGAAACGTGGCTAGGAGATAGTACTAAGGACAAAAACGAAAGGAAGTATTTCCGTTTTGACCCAAATGAACTGACAAGGGAGGCCTTTGAACTGTCACTCTCTAAATTGAGGAAACGTGGCCAGGAGATCGTACTAAGGACAAAAACGAAAGGAAGTATTTCCGTTTTGGCCCAAACGAACTGACAAGGGAGACCTTTGAACTGTTACTCTTCAAAATTGAAGAAACGTGGTCAGGAGATAGTACTAAGGACAAAAACGAAAGGAAGTATTTCCGTTTTGACCCAAATGAATTGACAAGGGAGGCCTTTGAACTGTCACTCTGCAAAATTGAAGAAACGTGGCCAGGAGATGGTACTAAGGACAAAAACGAAAGGAAGTATTTCCGTTTTGACCCAAATGAATTGACAAGGGAGGTCTTTGAACTGTCACTCTGCAAAATTGAAGAAACGTGGCCAGGAGATATAGTACTAAGGACAAAAACGAAAGGAAGTATTTCCGTTTTGACCCAAATGAATTGACAAGGGAGGCCTTTGAACTGTCACTCTGCAAAATTGAAGAAACGTGGCCAGGAGATAGTACTAAGGACAAAAACGAAAGGAAGTATTTCCGTTTTGACCCAAATGAACTGACTAGGGAGTCCTTTGAACTGTCACTCTGCAAAATTGAAGAAACGTGGCTAGGAGATAGTACTAAGGACAAAAACGAAAGGAAGTATTTCCGTTTTGGTCCAAACGAACTGACAAGGGAGGCCTTTGAACTGTCACTCTCCAAAATTGAAGTAACGTGGCCAGGAGATAGTACTAAGGACAAAAACGAAAGAAAGTATTACTGTTTTGACCCAAATGAATTGACAAGGGAGGCCTTTGAACTGTCACTCTGCAAAATTGAAGAAACTTGGCCAGGAGATAGTACTAAGGACAAAAACGAAAGAAAGTATTTCCGTTTTGACTCAAATGAATTGACAAGGGAGGCCTTTGAACTGTCACTCTGCAAAATTGAAGAAACGTGGCCAGGAGATCGTACTAAGGACAAAAACGAAAGAAAGTATTTCCGTTTTGACCCAAATGAATTGACAAGGGAGGCCTTTGAACTGTTACTCTGCAAAATTGAAGAAACGTGGCCAGGAGATAGTACTAAGGACAAAAACGAAAGGAAGTATTTCCGTTTTGACCCAAATGAATTGACAAGGGAGGCCTTTGAACTGTTACTCTGCAAAATTGAAGAAACGTGGCCAGGAGATAGTACTAAGGACAAAAACGAAAGGAAGTATTTCCGTTTTAACCCAAATGAACTGACAAGGGAGGCCTTTGAACTGTCACTCTCCAAAATTGAAGAAACGTGGCCAGGAGATAGTACTAAGGACAAATACAAAAGGAAGTGTTTCCGTTTTGACCCAAATGAACTGACAAGGGAGGCCTTTGAACTGTCACTCTCCAAAATTGAAGAAACGTGGCCAGGAGATAGTACTAAGGACAAATACAAAAGGAAGTGTTTCCGTTTTGACCCAAATGAACTGTAAAGGGAGGCCTTTGAACTGTCACTCTCCAAAATTGAAGAAACGTGGCCAGGAGATAGTACTAAGGACAAATACAAAAGGAAGTGTTTCCGTTTTGACCCAAATGAACTGACAAGGGAGGCCTTTGAACTGTCACTCTCCAAAATTGAAGAAACGTGGCCAGGAGATAGTACTAAGGACAAATACAAAAGGAAGTGTTTCCGTTTTGACCCAAATGAACTGACAAGGGAGGCCTTTGAACTGTCACTCTCCAAAATTGAAGAAACGTGGCCAGGAGATAGTACTAAGGACAAAAACGAAAGGAAGTATTTCCGTTTTAACCCAAATGAACTGACAAGGGAGGCCTTTGAACTGTCACTCTCCAAAATTGAAGAAACGTGGCCAGGAGATAGTACTAAGGACAAATACAAAAGGAAGTGTTTCCGTTTTGACCCAAATGAACTGACAAGGGAGGCCTTTGAACTGTCACTCTCCAAAATTGAAGAAACGTGGCCAGGAGATAGTACTAAGGACTAAAACGAAACGGAATATTTCCGTTTTGGCCCAAATGAACTGACAAAGGTGAAGGAGTGGTCTGAAAATGGCCTTAGAGCACAAGTGGGGAAAATCATCTAACATGTGTTGTTGTGCGTGTTATGTAACCACAAATACCAGTTATGTCCCCATGATTCAAAATAAGCTAATGTCATACCAAAAGCAACAAAAACCTTTATTTCAGGTGTAAATGAACATTTGTGGCGCTGATCACATGACGGAAGCAAAGTAATTTGGAATAAACAGAACAACGCAAGATCCCAAAGTTATCACAGTACTGAAAATTGTCATTGATATCTGAAAAGCAAATATATATATGTTGAACATTATCAAAAGAAGCGTCATCACTTTCACAGTATCCAATTTTTTTTCATGGACATAACATGTTGTTGAATTTTTTCGGACTGCAATTGATTGTGTATGAATGAATGGAGGAATATGATGTTATTTCGGTGATGGAGTACGAAATCAAGGACATTGTGAAGTGTTACATAATCAGATATTTTATGTGCATATAATGTATTTTATACTTGCGGAAAAAATAAACATCGAGAGGTTGAACGAAACCTGTTGTCTTTGGTGGTGTGGTGAGCAGAGGTATTATGATTTTCTCTGTAAGACCATTTTCGGACCACTCGTTCACCTTTGTCAGTTCATTTGGGCCAAAACGGAAATACACTCATTGGTTTTGCCTTTAGCACTATCTCCTGGCCACGTTTCTTCAATTTTAGAGAGTGACAGTTGAAAGGCTTCCCTTGTGAGTTAATGCCACGAGTGGAATTCCTACTAGTGAAACGATGGGAGAATAGTCCCACTACTGGAACTAAGGAAGCACCGGACGCAGTAGGCGGTGGCTTTTTTAAGTTGCGCAAAAAAGTTGCTCTTCACAGACTTATCCCGCCGCCCCGGGTGGCACAGTGATCTAAGCGCTGGCTTGTGACCTTTCGTCTGAGAGGGGTTCGGGTTCGAATTCCGGTGAGGCATGGATCAGTTGTGTTTGTCTTACGGCACTGGCTTTCTCCCTTTTCTGCAACCAGTGACCCTAAATTAGTGATAGGTGACTGCTTGTTGCTCATGATGGTCGTTAAACGTTCAATCAAAAAAAAAAAAAAAAAAAAAAAAAGGTCTATCTCAGTGCAAATGTATAAACTTTAATGGCATATGTAGCTTTTGAAGTATCAGATTTATGTAATTTATATTTTATATTTTGGCCTAAACAGTCATTTATGTAATTTTTTTTTGTATTTTGTTCTAAACAGCATTTATGTACAGTAATTTACGAATGGAACCGTATCATACGCAAGCACATATCCAGTAATTTTGTTTATGGGGGGAGGGGCGGGATCCGAGTTCGAGCAAAAACTAAGAATAATTTACATATAACATATGTAGGTGGCAAGTTGTATTGACCATACACATGTGTATGCTGTACTAACGTGCAGCATGCATAATGTACATTTTACTATGTTACGTCTCTTGGGGGAGGGAGGGGAAACCCTGAGATTACAGAGACAGATTTTTAAACTGATATAATAGAAATAAAATAATAAATTAGGATTGCTACTAGGAGAGGTAAGGAAATGCAAAATTTATAGAAATATATTAAACTGCCAATTTAAATTGCACAGAAACTTGCCTTGAAGATCATTCATAAGCAAACCGTTATATATTCATTTATTAATTTTAATATACTACATAAAGATGCTTAAGCAGTTATTTAATGCCTACGTAACCGTAGGCCCGGGCATGGTTCAGGGTAGGAGTACGTTCGGAGAGCGCTGGTGCACCTGCCCAGTTACAGATTTGCTTATCGCTTCCTCGAAAATAATTTTGTGGACAATTACTAAAAAAAAAAAAAAAAAAATCCACATTTTTTTGTTGATGATATGTAACCTTTTGGAGGGGTCCGGACCCCCTGGATCGCCACCTTGGATACGTACCTGATCATACGTATGGAACTCAGTCCTGTTACTCTAATTTATGAACTCAGGAAAGCGTGTGTAAACACTTCCAATATCTCCAGTTCATTAAGACATCTGCTAATTCTTTCGTTCAACTTGACATTTGCTTTTTTCTTCTTTTTAGTTTCTAAATTTCAGAAAGTCCTTCAGTATACGAAGTCGCTGTTTTCTGCCTCCTTTTAAAAGCGCTTGATTAGATATCCCTGTGACTTTTATTCAAAACAGTGGTCAACTTTCGCTCACCTCACCTAGCTTCCTCAGTTTCACTAGTGGGGCGATCCCCCCCCTCCCCCTATTCCACTCGTGGAACGCTCCTCATATGTTCTTTCATTGGTTTTACGACAATAACATTCATTAATACACCTACCCAATTACCGCTCAATGTCAGGAATTAATAAATCATATTGTTTGTTGTTATAATTTAATTCTACTTGGTATGTACGGGGCTGTGGCTTATAAATAAATGTAAATAAATGTACACCGATCAGCTATTACATTAAAACCACCTACGTAATAAGCTGTAGGACTCCGTTTAGCCCGCAAAACAGCGGCCACTCGGCGAGGCATCGATTCGATGAGGTGGCGATAGGTATCCTGGGGTATCTGGTATCATAATGTCAACAGCAGGTCTTCCAGTTCCCGTATATTTCGGGGGAGGGAGGGGGGTGATTTAGCGCGAACCCGCTCTCCTAAGTCGAAGCACAAATATTGGATTGAGTTCATGTCAGGTGACTTTGGAGGCCAAGGCATTAACAGAAGGTCACCAGCATGTTCCTCAAACCAGTCCCCGACGATTCTGGCATTGTGGCATGGCGCATTATCCTATTGGTAATGGCCATCACCAGCAGGGAACACAGTTCCCACGAATGGGTGAACTTGGTCAGCAACGATTGAGATAATGGGGCCTAAAGTGTCCAAAGAAAAACTCGCCCACAGCATAAAACCGCCGCCGCTGGCTTGTTTCCGCCCAACAGTGCATTCAGGTGCCATAGCCGCCGTTGGTGATCGGCGTATCCGAGCTCGCCCGTCTACGTGATGCACCAGGAATCTTGATTAATCATTCCATGCCACTTTCTTCCAATCACCCACGGTCCAATCTTGGTGATCTTAGGCCCATTTCAGGCGTTGTTGGTGACGACGTGCAGTGAGCATGAGGACCCGGCTGGGTCTTCGGCTACGCAGGCCCATGCGCAGAGGGTTGCGATAAATTGTGTGCTGTGACTCATTCTCCTGATCACCACTGTTGTAGCTGTGGGTGATTTGTCGCACTGTAGCCTTGTGATCGCTGTGCAAAACGTGCAACAATCTCCGCTCCCCTCTGGCATCAATGAGCTGCGGACGGCATACGGCTGGACGACGGTTCGTCGTTTGGCCATCTGTGCACCACTTTTGATACGTTCTCACTACAGCGGCACGTGAACAACCCACAATCCGCGCCCTTTCCGAGATCGTAGTTCCGTGACACCATGCCATCACAATTTGTCCTTTATCGAACTCCGATAAATCGGCAGTTTTTCGCATTCTGACTCCGAACACTCTGCTAACCGAAAGTTGGTCCTCGGGTTGTATATACACTGAGTGGTCACTTTATTATGACCACCCACTCAGTACTTCGTTGGGCCACCTTTTGCCTTTAATACTGCGTCGATTCTTCGTGGCATGGACACCACGAGATGTTGATAAGTGGTTTGTGGAATCTGAGATCATGCTTGATGAATAGCACTTTCCAGGAGTGTGAGATTGCAGGGTTGTGGATTCAGCTGTCTGATGGCTCGTTCAACTTCATCCCACAAATTCTCAATGGGGTTGAGATCTGGAGATTGCGGGGGCCACCTAAGCAAAGTAAACTTACCAGCATGTTCCTGAAACCAATCCTGTACAATGCGAGCACTATGGCAGGACGCATTATCTTGTTGGAAGTAGATATTGCCATTGGGATAAACCATCTGTAACGTATACTCTAGATTCAGTTTCCTTTTGATTTTACTATCTGTGGTTATTTTATTTTCCTATGTAAATTATCTTCTTACTTAACGAGATGTTATTTCTCCCGCTGAATGAGATCTGGCAATGAGTGTAACTCATGATGTGGTGGTAGGCAGTATAAATAGGCGCATTCAACGATACCTGAGAGAGCTTTTGTTTATGTGCGTAGAGAGAGAGCTTTTGTTTATGTGCGTAGAGAGAGCTTTTGTTTATGTGCGTAGAGAGAGCTTTTGTGTTACGTGGGATAGCTTTGTTTTATGTGTAAAGAGATCTTCGTTTGGTGTAAAGAGAGCTTCGTTTATGTGAGACGAACTTCGTTATATGTGAGAGCCAGATATCGAGTAGTTGTGTGACCTGTGAAGTGAGTGTGAGTAATACCAGGAGTTTCCCTAATAAAAGGTTTTCTTAGTAAGTACGTTTTTCTCAGTTCATAGTTTTGTCGCCGCCCCGGTGGCGCAGTGGTCTAAGGCGCTGGCTTCTGATCATTCGTCCGTAAGGGGTCCGGGTTCGAATCCCGGTCAGGCATGGATGTTGTGTTTGTCTTACGGCACTGGCTCTCTCACTTCCCTGGAACCAGTGACCCTAAATTAGGGACGGGAGACTGCTTATAGCCCATTGAGTTGCTCACGGTGGTCGTTAAACCTCCAAAAAAAAAAAAAAAAAAAAAAAAAAAAAAGTTTTGTCAGACCTCTGTCTGGCTGTTAGGTCTCTTTCGTTAAGTGTTACTATTAACAACCAGCATAAGACTTTATTCATCTTAATTACTACTACAACATTACTAGCAGATAAGCTTGTTCATTATAATTAACTACTACACTACTAGCAAGAAACTGTATTCATTATACATCCACATGACAGGATGCACTTGGTCAGCAACGATGTTTAGATATGATGTGCCACTCAGACGTTGATCAACACGAATTAAAGGCACCAAAGTATGCCAGGAAAACATTCCTCTAACCATAACGTTGCCTCCACCAGCTTGAAGGGTTGTAGCAATGCATTTCGGGTCCGTGCTTTCGTGCTGTTTCCGCCAAATTCTCACTCGGCAATCGGCATGGTGCAACTGAAAACGTGATTTCGGACCACATAATTTGTTTTCAATTATCGACTATCCAATCCTTGTGCTCCTGTGCGAACTGGAGACGTTTTCTCTTGTTAACTGCAGACAGCAAAGGTGTTCGAACAGGCTTTCGGCTGCCATATCCCATCCGATGCATTGTACGGCGAACAGTGCGTGCAGAGATCATTTGAGGGGATCCTTGATTAAGATGGTCTATAATTTGCTGCACTGTTGCCCTTCTGTTGTCTGTTACCAGTCTGGACACTCTCCGTTCCGCCAGAGCAGTTACTAGTCGATGACGACCACACGTTGCACGTAGAGACCCAGTTTTTTAGCTGACAGCCCAGTCTTTAAACACTTTAACAACAGCTGCTTTGGAACATTTCACGAATGCGGCGGTTTCGGTGATATTCGCTCCATGGCTCCGAACTTCTACAATCATCCCACGTTGAAAGTCCGTCAAATCGCATTTTTAACCCATCTGGTCACCCAAAAATCACTTCTACTACTGTCGCAAGCACAAAGCTTTCCCTTTTTATACTAGTCTCGCCCTCTGGCGGCAACAGCGTGCAGCCATAGCTCATTTGCTTAAAACTGTCAGGTAGTCATAATAAAGTGGCCACTCAGTGTATACTACTCTGTGAACTTCACCTGCTCCACCGTTCGGTCTCCAGACGCGCTCATTTCGCTATGCTGGGGCTGGTCATAATGTAATGGCTCGTCGGTGTATATTCTCAAATCACTCGTTTTATTTCACACCCATATAGATCTTGGCATGCGAAAAATGCATAGCATAAATTGTCTTCATAGTGAATTAGGGTACTCTCTGGATTTTCTCTCTCTCTCTTTCCTCGTGCTTCAACAGATATTACCAAATATATATTTCTCGCGTAACTGAGAAATGCGACCTCAAATTGCAGTTCAAGCCTTCATCATCTGTTTACACACAGGTAACTTCTGATTAGAAAGTACTGATGTATGAGAGTGTGGGAATACGACAGTCGCGGAAAGCTACTTAATAACAATTACCTCTTTCATTTCTTTTTTCACCTGGTTTCGTTCCGCTTCGCAAGACAGTGGAACAACGGTCCCTCACGTGACCTTCCGGTTGACCAATAGGACTGAACCATCCGCATCCAATAGGGAACAGGTGGTGCACGCGAACTTTGCCGCTCTCGAATGAAGACGGAAAACTTTTCATTCCCCGTCTGCTTCGACGATCATCATGGATACAGCGAAATGGAGGAGAATGATTTTCTTGTGTACTTGGGTGTTTGTCCAGCTGCATCGCGGGCGATCTGGTGAGTGTTCCGGCTTTTGTGTGAGCAAACTCTGTAAAAAGGTTGATTTAAATTTCTTTAAAAAATGTGACTTCGGGATGACAACGATATTCCTGGCTTAGCATTAAAAAAAAAAAAAAAAAAAAAAAAAAGACTACGAATACTTTCATAAATCCAAGTGCGTGCCTCGGATTTCGTACGATCAGAGGATTTCATATATTAAGGACATTTTGGTTTGTATTTTTAAAAACCAAATCGTTTGTTAAAAAATAATTCAACACTTTTCGTTTCATTCCCCACTTACTGTTTTGTTAAGTGTGACGTAATTATTTAGACGCAAAGCTATTAATAGTTAATCAAAACTTATCTGTTTTTTTTTTAACTGAAAAGCACAGGACAAAATGAAACAGAAACAAACTTCATTTTTGGGCAATATTTGTAAAGAAAGAAGCTTGCAGTTTTTGTTTTACCTCATAAACATTTTAAAGAAAATCAGCAGTTTGTTTTGCAAAACAGAACTAGACAAATTTTTTATCAAAGGTTTTATTTATTTATTTCTGGAAGTTTTTTTTTATAATGTAAAATCGTGAAAGATTACTTTTGTGCGGTTTCAGAGATGTGTAAGTTCACGGGAAAAAATTTTGAAGTTCAACTAGTCGCCCCAGGGGCGCAGTGGTCTAAGCGCCGGCTTACGCGATCATTCGCCCGAGATGGGTTTGGGTTCGAATCCCGAGTAAGGTATGGATGGTTTATTTACAGCACTGGTTTCTCTCTCTTCCCTGGAACCAGTGGTCCTAAATTAAGGATGAGCTACTGCTTATAGCCTATTGAGGTGCTCAATGTGGTCGTTAAACACCAAGTAAAAGAGAAAAAAAGGACAATCGAGTATTATATTAGGAATTTGTGAACAAATGCAATTTTAGTTTTAAATAATGCTCGAAAAACTTTCCGAGAATTCATTAAAAACCTCTTCTCTAACTGAACTATAGCTACATATCCTAAATTCTTCTGCAGGTTTTCTTGAAATTTTACTGTGTTGCCAGATTTCAGTAAGACGCCACACAGTTTCTTACAGGACTTTTTGGCGGGGGGGGGGGGGGCAAATGGAACCTTCGAGAGGGCAAGTTTTCCATTTGACACATATATACTATATATAATTTTTAAGTACTATATTTACATATATAGTGGTAATTAATATACATATCAAACGTTTTAAGAACAAACTTTCTCCAGCTAAACGAGGAGGGAAGAAGGGAAGATTACA
Organism: Macrothele yani; assembly: GCA_039090855.1. Lineage (NCBI taxonomy): Eukaryota > Metazoa > Arthropoda > Arachnida > Araneae > Macrothelidae > Macrothele > Macrothele yani. The sequence continues at coordinate 32,101,737 of CM077025.1, forward strand.
AAATATTGCAGATTGGACAACAGCCAAAAAATTTCATTCTGAAAATAGTCAAGCGCGAAATAAAAATATATGATCATGTAAATGCTGCCACGTTAAGTGGAAACTAGGTTTAAATGTGAAGTTTAACTTGCCAGTTTTCTATAAAAAATATTTTGTTTTCGCCAACAGTACTTTCAGAATAGAGGAGTACTGTAAAATAGCTTTTTTTCATATGATCTAATAATTACAATTTAAAATGCACATGTGAAATTAAAACTGTAGAATGAAAACTACAATTGGGATGAGTAGTTTACAAATGGTTTAGTACTTACATAAAAAAAAATACAGCATAGGAAATAATCCATGGAGTTCATAATGCACTATTCATTTAATCACTTCACTCAGTAACACTGTTGTTTTTGGTTTTGTTTTTTCGCGTCCGTTGTTACACTGACTGGCTTAAAATTCTCAATTATTAAAATACATTCAACACACTTCTGTTCCTGAATCGCGGTTCCCTGACTATGAGGTATGGCTAGTCTACTTATAACATTTTAAAAAACGTCATGTGTTTTAATACAATTTTTAGGCAAAATAAACTATAATACTTGAACAAATATTAAAAAAATGTATAATTGGGGAAATATTTGTAGCATCAAAAGAAACAAAAACTTTCTCTTTCATTACAATCGGAATTTATTAATATTTAACATGATACAATGTCCCCTGGGTGGGGGGATGGTCGTTTCCGTGGGGACTTCGCCCTCTCGGATGTATACCAGAAAGAATGGTCGTTTCCGGGGTGGGGGGATGGTCGTTTCCGTGGGGGCTTCGCCCTCTCGGATGTATACCTGAAAGAAACACTGACGCCACATGACTTTTAATCATTGATCTAGAAGAGCACAAAAATGCAAATTTCTTGGTCAATGTAAACTTTTCAGCAAATTAGGTTTTAATTCTAGGCAGCGATTTTAATGGTTCAATTCTTTTATCACCCTGGCCTTTATGGCACAATATTGGAAATATGCCGGCGCTATCTACTGTTTTTCTTTGAATTTTCACAAAATTAAAATTATTTTTTTAAATCTTTGAGTGATTTTTGTTTTTATTTTTTTCTTCAACCATTTGCTGCCTTGGAATTAAGCTAGAACAGGACAGCGCTGGGTAATTTTCGCGCAAATTTATATGTAAATAAATCCTGCATAGTTTTTGGACAGACTTTTTTGTAAAATTATTTTTGTCCTTTATTATAATTTTATGTGTGTAAACTAAAGATTTACAAGTTATTAAGGGCTTTTTCAGAGACTTTTAAACATTATCAGAAATCCAACCATTTGAACAACATTTATACAGGAAGTTGATTGTTGACTCTTCTTTCGTGTATGCAATTCTAGATTTAAGAAAAATCTAAAGGCATTTTTAAATAGACGGTTGCCGCCCCTGTAGCATGTTGGTCTAAGCGCCGCTGGCTTATAACCACTCGTCCGAGAAGGGGCTGGGTTCGAATCCCGTGAGGCATGGATGTTGTGTTTGTATTATGGCACTGGCTCTCTCCCTTCCCTGGAACCAGTGACCATAAATTAACGATGGGCGATTGCTTATAACCATTTAGTTGCTCACGGTGGTTGTTAAACATTCAATAAAAAAATAAAAAATAAAAAAAGAAGGTACATCAGCACTAAGAGAGAGGTGCGGACTGGACCGCTCTATTCCGGGCAGGAGAGGAGGGGCCCATGTTCATTTTAAAAAATGCATATTTTTGTTGCACATCACTATGCTGATAAGAGAAAATTAAGTTATGCGGGAAAGACAAAGCTTTTTCAGCACTTAGATGGTTTCTGACGAAAAACAGAAAAAAAAACTTACGCAAAAAAGAGCTGTTGAGCAAAATACCGTTTTTCAGCCCCCCCCCCTATCCCATCTCTAAGCTTTCAAACTTAAGCTTCATTCCTTTAGATTGATTTCTCGTATCTAACTCCACTTAGCTTAATTGCAGTTGAATAGCTCTGCAATATAATATCATCAGTATAGCCAAATATACTGTCAGTATAACAACATGAAATCAATAAAAACACTAACTTTTCCTTTCGTAATCGTACGAATATATTATTGAAATCTTGGTCCAAAAACTCGAAATTCTCAGTACATGTCAACACATTAATAAAATTTCTAGTTGCTCTACGTGTGTGTGTGTCAGCATCTGGTTTACCATATTTTGGGCCTAACAGCAGTAAGAATTCTTGAACTACCGTTGTGAAAAACCTGCTTCGGCTACAGCAAAAATGCTTTCTCAATTTGAAAGCAATTAAATAAACATTTACTTTTGCGCTCCTCAATTTCTCCCACTTTATAAATTTTGCTCTAAATTAACTGCAGTTTTAGAAATCTTCCATTTCCTAAAGATATTTTTTGTCAGTTATTTGTTTACGATAGGTGAAATCTTAAAGGGAAAAAAAAAATTGGTTCAGCTGTATTTTCCTTCTCACAACAAGCGAAGAAACTTTCCGAACTCGGCATTCAGCTATTGCGATAAAATTCGCAAAAGTGGAATAAAACCTTCGATAGTCTTTTCTAGAGAATATACAACGTACATTGTTTCAGCAATAAAAGTAATTCTTTTATTTTTTATTACTGAATTTTATTAAGGTGGACGTGTAGTGATTTTGCTTCCTATACTTCCAATGGGCGAACTTCTGTACACATTTCTTCACAATTAATGCGTTCTCAAGGATGAAAATTCGAACATCCATTAAAATGACTTCATATTATAACTTGGAATACTTAATATTTTCTAAAACATAACCATAATTATATTAAAAATCAATAACTTTTCCTTTGGTGGTGTTGAAACCAAAAAAGATGGCGCGACCTGTACATTGATGACGTCAGTAGACAAACAAATGTTGAATTGCTTAATTATGGTCATGTTTTATAAAATATTAAGTATTACAAGTTATAATATGAAGTTATTTTAATCGATGTTTAAATTTCCATCCTTGGGAACGCATTAATTATGAAGAAAATGTGTACAGAAGTTTGCCCATTGGAAGTATAGAAAGCAAAATCACTAGACGTCCCCTTAAGACACTAATTCGAGAAAACTGATAAAGTGATATTATTTACTAATTATTGTCTCAAATTAAGTGCTGAAGTAATTCCCAGATTTGTGTAGAAAAAAACGCTTGAGCAAGAAATAACGATGTGGACACACTACTAATTTTATGCCGGGAGTACCGTGATGATTCTTCTTCAATAGTGGGTAGTAAAAAATCCGCTTCTAGGGCCATTTACGGATCTCCAGTCCCACATTGCTAAGAAAGGATATATTCATGAAGAAAAACTTTTATGAATCCTGTTGTATCTAATATACAGTTGTATTACTATTTTTTAATACTGTACTAAATTTTAATTGGATTCCACAATTTCTTTAACACATTGTGGGTACTGAAGATACAGAAAAGGCTTGCAAGTTATTCGTTTGTTTAATTTTAAGCTTTCATATAGTTGTATCCGTTCCCACTAAAGGGGCTCTGACGACAGCAAATAGCGGTATAACTATACCATCGGGATCAGAGGAAATGCTATCCCACACTCACCAACCCGCTTGGCCAGCGTGGTGAGTTATGGCCAAACACCTCCAAAATGACTCTACAACTTAAATCTTGGCCCTCAGTCTCCGGCAGCTGGAATGTACCTGGCCAAGGCAGCGGCCAGTGCGACATGAAGGCAGAGGGTGCTAAGAATCCCCGGAGGACCGGACTAGGCTGCCATTTGATGCTGACCTTGGCTACCTACAACGGACGCTCCCTATCTTCTGATTCAAGGCTTCTTGAATTGGAAGAGGAACTACAAAGGATCAAGTGGGACATCGTCGGGCTGAGTGAGGTAAGGAGAAAAGGAGAAGATCTCATTGAACTGAAAAGTGGACATCTCTTCTATTATCGTGGGACAGATACTGGCAGAACTAGTGGTGTTGGATTTATAATAAACAAGAAACCGAAGGATAAAGTGGTAGAAGTTGAAAGTTCCTCTGACAGAGCTGCACGACTCGTTATCCAACTATCGAGAAGATACCAGGCTCAGATTATTCAAACTTATGCACCCACCACAAGTCATCCTGAAGAAGAAATTGAAGAATTTTATGAGGAAATTCGTCATCTAAATAATAAAGGTAAGCAGCACTTGAAGATAATTATAGGAGATTTCAATGCAAAAATAGGGCACCGGCAACAGAATGAAACTTCAGTAGGTAAATTCGGTCACGGCAACAGAAACCAGCGTGGAAATACTCTCGTAGAGTTTGCAGAGGCAGAAGGATTTTTCATCTTGAATTCCTTTTTCAAGAAAAAGCCACACAGGAAATGGACATGGAGACATCCAATTGGGACAACAAGTGAAATTGATTTTATTATGTGTAACAAAAAATTCGTCATCGAAGACTGCAGTGTGCTAAACAAGTTCAACACAGGTAGTGACCATAGATTGGTGAGATGTAAGATGCATCTCAACACTAAACTGGAACGTGGCAAGCTCATAAGACAAACAAAATGTATTGACATAACCAACCTTAAAAAACACCATAATACCTTCAAGATGGAACTGAAGAACAGATTCTCTGCTTTAGAAGACCTAACATCGGAAGAAGTGGATATTTCTGAAGTTAACAGAAAAGTAACCAAAGCTCTTATGGAAACAGCAACAAAATTAGCTGGGTCTAAGAACAAGTTGCATGTAAACAAATTATCAGGAAAAACCAAAATGTTGATGCAAAAAAGAAGAGAGATGAGGACAACTAAAGAAGATGTGACTTCCAAAGTGGAATATATAGAGCTATGCAAGACAGTACGAAAAAGTATCACTGAAGACGTAAGGAAATTCAACTGTGAGCTAGTGAGGAAAGCAATTGAAAACAACCAAAGCCTAAAGATAGCAAAGGGACATCTCAGTAAGGGAAGAAAACAGATTATGGCTCTGAGAAAAGAAGATGGTTCTATAACAAGAAATAGAGGCGAAATTTTGACAAGAGTGAAAGATTTCTACTCCAAACTATATGAAAGGGATGATACATGTACTCCGGACATCATGAAAGGTACCAGAGTTCTTCCAGTCCTCCCAGCAGAAGTTGCTCATGCAATCAAGAACATGAAGCGGGGGAAAGCTCCAGGAGAAGATGGAATTACTATAGACATCATACAAGAAGCAAGTGGAGAAATTGAAACAGTACTCGCCCAAATTTTCACTCGATGCCTTAATGAAGGGAAGATTCCTGATAATTAGAACAATGCTACAATGATCCTGCTACATAAAAAAGGTGACATTGAGGATTTCAGGAACTACAGACCTATCAGCCTCCTATCAGTGGTTTATAAAATCTTCACTAAAGTTCTTTCACACCGCTTGAAGGTAACACTGGACATGGCTCAACCGAGAGAACAAGCTGGATTCAGGAGTGGCTACAGCACAATAGATCATATCCACGTACTGAGAGAACTAATTGAAAGAGCGAGGGAATATGAACTTCCATTGTGCATGGCTTTTATCGATTATGAAAAAACCTTTGATTCGGTGAAACCATCAGCAGTTACCACGGCTCTGAAATCCTGCGGTATTGAAGATGCATACATTAATATTACTAATAACATCTATGAAAATGCAAATGCAAAGATTCAGCTGTTTGAAAATACAACACACGTAAAAATTGGAAAGGGAGTGAGACAAGGTGACACCATATCTCCGAAGCTCTTTAATGCCACATTGGAAAATGTCTTTCAATCACTGAACTGGGAAAACAAAGGGATAAAGATTAATGGAGATTATCTAACCCACCTTCGTTTTGCTGATGACGTAGTCATTTTTGCAACTACCCCATCAGAGCTGCAGAGTATGATCCAGGAACTTGCTGACAAGAGTAAAGAAGTGGGATTAAAAATGAACTTTCAGAAGACAAAAGTGATGTTCAATGCTTTTACAAGAAATGAAGATTTATCGATTGATGGAGAAAAACTGGAGATAACAGATACGTATGTTTATCTTGGACAGCAGATATCAAGTGAGGGTCACATTGATGAAGAAATTAATCGGCGTACAAAACTTGCCTGGAGAGCTTTTGGAAGAAACAGCATAATTTTCAAGAGCAATATGCCATTATGTCTTAAAAGAAAAGTGTTTGATCAATGCATCCTTCCAGTGCTTACGTATGGTGCAGAGACGTGGACCTTAACTAAAAGAGACATACAAAGGCTGCAGACAACTCAAAGCAGCATGGAGAGGTGCATGCTTGGTATAACCATGAGAGATAAGAAGAGGAACTCGTGGATCCGAAAAATGACGAGAGTGGAAGACATCATGATCAGAGTTAAATCCCTGAAATGGCAATGGGCTGGACATACTGCCAGAAGGACAGACCATAGATGGACAGCCGAAATTTTAGATTGGATTCCAAGGGACAGGAAAAGACCCAGAAAAAGACCACATGGGAGATGGGTGGATGAAATTCGTAAATATGCGGGAGTGACATGGAGGAGACTGGCACAAGACAGACCGTTGTGGAGGAAACTTGGGGAGACCTTCGTCCAGCAGTGGATTGATAATGGTTGACAATGATGATGATGATAGTTGTAAACGTAAATGGAAGAAGAATATCTTTGTTTTCCGATACACAATTTATTATCGTATGGTTTTTGTTTATTTGTAATCCTACGTTTTTTTACTTCCAGACACTTTATCGTGTTGAACAGTTACTTATTTTTTTTTCATACGATTAAAAATCTCTGAATTTTTGATTTTAAGTTAATGAGTTGCACAATACCGTACCAGAAAAGTTTTGAATCTGCAATGATGAATTTTTAATTTTTGATGATCATGTTTATTTCTTAAAAGAGAAGATTTATGCATTTTTGTAAGTGATTTTGTTAATCCATGGTGTACCACAATCACTTTCAGTAGACCTGGATATAACACTTTTAATGCTGTTCTGATGATAACTTTTCGTAAACACCCTGTCTTGTTGCTCAGAAATATGAAGATTCGACGCTTCGAAATTTTTTTCCGATCACCATGATCTGACTTTTTAATATCATAATCGAATTACAAACGATTTTAATTAGTTCATCGAAGCAAAAGTTTGATGTAATGTCAGGATCTTCTAGGCCGTTAATGTTTGGAGTAGAAAATTAACAGGCACAGTTTCTGATTTTTCCTTTATCATCATTAATTTTTGTTTGTTTGTCCCTCACTGTGTGGGTTGGTAAGAATATTATTAGTCTCGGTTATCTGAACAAACACGCGAAGCTCTTACGCATTATAAAACGGCGAATATGATTCAGCTATCTGCCAAACTTCATTTAAGTTTACTTAGATAAAAAGAACAACACAAAACAAATAGACAAGGGCGTACTGATAGCGAAACTTCATTTGAAATTGGTTAAAGAAATAGCCAGGAATTTTCGACGGCCGCTTTGAATGAAGTATTAAAGAGTCATAGCAATATTTTTATAAAAATAAAGTAAAAGTTTTACATTTTTGTACCATAGTTCTTAATTATTACTTATTTATGTTCTGTATTTTCGTACAAGTCGGAAAATGTCATCAGCCGCTGTCGCATTTACGTGTGTTGTGATTGTGATCGTGAAGTATTATAAAGAAGCTGATCTTAGATCTCTAACAGAATAAAATTTGGGTGACATGATTAACTTTGGCGTAACTGTTTTGCAGTACTTTCTATTGGGTTAAAACAAAGGCAACCATTTTAATTACAACTTTTGTGTTACACGCAATAAAGTGCAGTAATTTTGGTTTTACAAAAAATACCTGTAGGCTTAGAAGAATTTGAATTCTTAAAAAACCCATAAAATTTAGTTAATAATGTGGAAGTAAAAAAATTCAGTAATTGAAAGTTAATCGATTTTCGCAAAACGGCTTCTAAGGTATGTGACGTACCTGCCAGCAGGACGTACACTACATAAAGCCAGATAGTAGTCAGAACAAACGTCTGCGTAGCTCAGTTGGTAGAGCGACTTGTTCCGGAATAAGCGGACTCGGGTTCGAATCCCGGCGTAGACTAAAAATGACGGAGAAATCTACTTCGTTATAATGGCGCCCAAACTTTCCGGATGACCCGGCCGTTCAAAATCTCGCATTGTGTGATGTTCTTTTCACACCGCGAGATGGAAAAAATCAGAGAATCCCTTCTCCAGCGCTTCGAAAAATAAATGTGTGTGTGACGTTGCATTCCACTCACCAAATTGACTGGGAGTTCTCAAGTGCACGTTCTACAGAGGATGGCTGCCTGCAACGATTCATGGTCACGTCTGACCCGTGGGCCATGCCCACGGGTCAGACGTGACCATGAATGTGACGTACCTGCCAGCAGGACGCATACGACATAAAGGCAGATAGTAGTCAGAACAAACGTCTGCGTAGCTCAGTTGGTAGAGCGACTTGTTCCGGAATAAGCGGACTCGGGTTCGAATCCCAGCGTAGACCAGAAATGACGGAGAAATTTACTTCGTTATAGATATTTTTTGTCAGAAGGCCCCAAGGTTTTTCCATACTCCACTGCAAATAGATCAACTTCTTTTTTGCTGGTGTAGCATCATTAATCTCATAGCTGATGATATTCATTCTCCTCTCCATTGTCTTGTATTATATTATTGGACCTCTTAAATTATCCTTCGGGTTAGGGTTAAAACCGTTTTTCTTCTAAGGTCGTCATCCGCACCGTTGTTCTGATAGCTGCATATTTATAATTCTGCGGTTCCGAGTGCTTGTAGTCCCTTACCAATAGAACTTCCTACAGACTCAGTCTTGACTTTGAATAACTTTGATACATTTTATTCGCGTCGGAAAGGATTTGATAGACGCGCCTGTATTACAACCGAGAATTCGGTGTCATCTTTCTTGTTTTCCTTTGATTCAGTACCAATATGTCAAGTCTTCTATCCCAGCCCCAGATAGCTGGCCAGGTCGGGCGTTATGGGCTGGCCTGACCCGTATAGGTGCTCTAGGAATAAGTTTGTACAGGTTTCTAGAATTTTCTATGGATGCTGCCATCTTTTCCTTGTGACCGAGTTTTTGACCGGCAGAAAAATAAAGGAATAACTACGCAGCGGTTTTGTGACACTAACGCTTTAAACAAATAATCACAGCCTTACACTCAGTCAGCAGTTAGTGAATCTTTACTAGCCGCTTTAGGCCTTTGTTTTGAAGTAAATTAATGCAAAATGATGCATTATGGGGTGTCTATCTTTAAAGAAGCGTTTAAGCTATCCATATGCCAGAGGCTCAAGCACGTGCTTTGATATTCATTATTTTGTTAACCAGAGCATGAGCCTGAATTAGAAGGGGCTTGATGAATATGTGATGTGACCTTGAATTAGGCCTCACGAAAAATAATTTTTTTTCAAAACAAGATTGCTCAGGTATTAACTGAAAATATTCCCCTTTTCTGTATGTGCTTTTAACCGAAATGCTTCCCTTTCCGCTAAACTCTTTTTGAGTACATTTTATCGTTTCTTTTTCTTTTCATTAAAAAAAATCATCGTGTGTTCCTTATATATAGACCATTAATTTATCAAGATGTGGAATCTCGTGTGCTCGCGAGTTTCGGATGGTTGGCAACGAGGAGGTTTCTTTTTTTCTTTATTTTATGAAAGCGTGTTTCAGAATTCCAGTATTTGCGGTTTGCAATATGGTTTTTTCTATTTCGCATCTTCTGTCCGAAAATGTGAACGCAAATTTCGTTCACGGTTGCTGAGCGTAAAGATCGCGTCAATCAAGGACAATCAAAGAGATTCGTGAGTTGACACGGGCGACGGACACACATTTAGCCTAATGGGAATGGCAACAACAACCTTTCGAAAAGATGTGTATGTTCTGCGCTGCAAACAAATTGGTCCAGGAAACAAGGGTGAGGAAAAACTTGTTTCTCAGCTTTCGTTTGCTCGTTTGCTTTCGCGCAGTTTCTGCCCTACAATCATCCAGCTCTGTTTTTCAATAATTCAGCACGCATATTCAGGATTCGGGATAATCTATTCTTAGAGTGTTTCGTTCTTCTCAACTAATCCGAAATTGGTTTGTTTAGGGTTGGCGCACGCGATCTCCGTCTCAAAACTTTATCAATCACATCATTTAAAAATCAGCAAAATTCAGGAAAACTCTCTCTCTCATCAGGGCGCAGTGAATGAAGTAAAAAAAAAAATCGCAAGAAAATGGCCAATGTTTGGTCAAAGAAAAGGGTTTCAAGATAACATCCAGTCATCAGGATCATGCGTACGTGTTTTGATTCAAAAGATTGTGTGATGATGTAAAATGCTATAATAATCGAACAGTTGGATTCAGGAGTGATTACAGCATTGCAGACCATATATCTATGGGCTGAGAGAATTATTGGAAAGAGCGCATGAATATGAACTACCTTTGTGTATGGCTTTTATTGATTATGAAAACGATTTTAATTTCATGAAATAATCAATAGTTATAATGTTTTTGAAATCCTGCTTATTGATACGTTAATTGCTATAAATAACATCCATCAAATGCAAAAGTTCTACAGTTCGAGGACATATCACGTATAATTTTTTTTTTTTTTTTTTTTTTGATTGGGGGTTTGACGATCACCGTGAGCAATTAAGTGGCTATGAGCAGTCGTCCGTTCCTAATTTAGGGCCCCTGGTTCCAGGGAAGGGAGAGAGAGCCAGGGTCGTAAGACAGACACAACATCCATGCCTCACCGGGATTCGAACCCGGACCCATTTTGGACGAGCGCTTAGACCACTGCGCCACCATTGTCACTAACGGATGTAATAATAAATCAACTTGCTTAACTCTGATAGATATCTAGTACGTTCTTCGCAGCGACAAATTTGAGTTTTTTGGCGCCATAGTCACGGATTTGCATACCAGCCCTAATTCTCAATTTTTTTACCTTTTAAAGTAACGCGTAGATAAGTGAATAAACAAAGATATCGCTCTTTCCACGTTTTAACAACACATAGCAACCAAAAAATTGTCATTCGGTCACCGCTGGGGATCCGAATCCCAGATCTCTCGATAAGAGAGCTGGAAGGGGGTGGGGTCGGAACCCCAGCGGTGACCTAATAACAATTTTTCAGTTGCTACGTGTTGCTAAAACGTGGAAAGAGCGATTTGTTTGTTTATTCACTGACGGTATTTGGAGGATTTTCGCTTTGATAAGTTTTTTTTTTTGTTTTTTTCATGAAGCAGCGTGATCGATTATTTCAGCGCTTTTGGTAAAAACAGGCTAATGTAGCAACTTTATTTGTACGCATTAAACTGTATTTTTTCTTTGCTTTTAGATTTTCAAAACTTTTTTTCAATGCTTAATAAAACAAGAAAGTCATAATTTATAAATGCGATAATATACTTTTTTGACGTATTACATTTTAAATGTAGTCCATAATTTTTCCGTTCTGAGATATGAAAATCGAAATTTTTGAAGAGTCATTTGCAAAGAGGTCATTTCTATCACATTAAAAAAAAAAAGTAGTTGTTTGATAGGTCATGCGGAACGATTATTTACTGAGCGAGATAAGGAGAGCACAGCTGGATTAAGGCCTTTGTGGGAGCCCCTAGGTTAAGGCATTTGAGTGGGACTCTGGGCTAAGACATCTGAGGACCCCCTCCCCCAAAGAACTTATGACGGGGAATTATTCTGAAGTCCGTTAAAACACGAAACTGTAACTACTAAATTATCACATCCTCTTTGATCATAATCACCTAAACGTCAGGGCACAAGCGTTAAACGCTTCATTTTCTTCTTATGATTCTTCCCAAGTTTAGGTTTAGGCCTAGCTTCCTTAGTCTTAAGAGATGTTTGTGTCAAGTGTCAGAGCATAAGTGATGGAGAGGCGCGAACAATTTTTTTTTAATTTTTGCCGCCCCGGTGGCGCAGTGGTCTAAGCGATGGCCTCTGATCATTCTTCCGAAAGGGGTACGGGTACGAATCCCGGTGAGGCATGGATGTTGTGTTTGTCTTACGGCACTGGCTCTCTCCCTTCCCTGGAACCAGTGACCCTAAATTAGGGATGGGCGACTGCTTATAGCCCATTGAGTTGCTCACGGTGGTCGTTATACCTCCAATCAAAAAAAAAAAAAAAAAAAAATATATATATATATTTCTGCTTTTGTTTTGGGGATTTAAAATTCACCGTGAACAAATCATTGGGCTATGAGTAGTCACCCGTCCCTAATTTGGAGCCACTAGTTCCGGAGAAAGGAGGGAAGCTAGCTCTGTAAGACAAACACACCACCCACGGCTTACTCGAGATTCGAACCAGGACCCATCTCGGATGATTGATTAGAAGTCAACGCTTTGTACCTCTCGACAACCGAAATACGGGGGTTAGAGTATCCTGATAGGGAGGTTGTGAGGTAGGTTGAGCACAGATAGAGGCTATGGCATTGTCTTTAAAGGAAGAGAAGGCCTCTTGTCCTGGGTCCGTCGGCTTAACGCGCTTTCAGAGGCTCGGTGGGTATTCAATGGTCCAACCTACCACAAAACCACCAGCTGCACCACTTTCTGAGAAAAGATGCACCATTGTGTGGTACAAACAAAACCGAACAACACGGTGCTACCTTATACGATAATACCGCGCAACCTTGCATATTGTAAAGTGCTGGAAAGTATGCCGTTGGGTTTTGTTTGCACCACACACTGTGTCTTTTCTCAGAAAGTGGTGCAGCTGGTGTAGCACCACGTTTTGGTGCAACCTACCAACATAATTTTTAACAGTGAAGGATGGCATTTCATTTCTCATTTATAACTCAGTCTTCCTTCCGACGGCACCGTGGTGTATTAATGGTCTAAGCGCTGAGCCCTGATCGTTCGTCCAAGATAACCAGGGTTCTATCCCGGATGAGGCATATGTGGTGCGTTTGTCTTATGGCACTGACTTAACTCCCTCCTCCCTGGAACCAATGGCCTGAAATTCGGAAAGGGTGAGTATAGACCTTACAATTGCTCACGATGGTCATCAGCTCTCCCTCTCCCGAAAGAAAAAAAAAAAGCTACCCACTTTCCGGCTGATTGTTGAATTTTATTTACTTGAGTTTTAGACGTGATTAAAAAAAAAAAAAAATCTGCGAATTTTGTCAAGCGTTAACATATCTTTATATACAGGGTGCATAGGAAAGTCTCTTTAGCCTGGAATAACTTGCGAACGGAGAGAGGTACAGTTATGCAAGTGAGATAACGGTATAGTAAAGCGACTACGCCCGATCGAATGCAGCCAATAGCAGCGCCTCTAGTGGCAAAATGCGGAAGTTAACAATTGCAAATCGAAAACAAAGAGAGATAGAGCACGATTTCCAGTTACAAAGTTGTAAAGCAACAGTTAATTAGTACAAAACGACATTTGTTTTACACGGATAAGATAAATTGTCGCTTGAATACCCTAAAATGTCCGAAATCAATGCGCGACCTTTTGTGTGAACGTTTGAAGGGAACAGGCATAGGTATGAGCAAATACACACAATTTATTGCATAAATGCGTACTTATGTCAATACAGTTTGATGACGCTAGACAAAACAAAAACAAAAAAGGCAAACTGGCGCACAGTGATAAAAAGTTAATGTCGAGTATGTTCGTAGAGTTCGCCATTGCCCACGATACACATTAGTGTTCGTGAAAGTAACTCTGCATGTACGTTCCTCAGCATGGAAGGTGTTACACTATTGCAAGCATCTGTAACACGACGACGTAGATCCAGTAGACTTGTAGGCGCTGTTGCATGCACCTGATTTTTACGTAACCCCAGAAATCCAAGCTCGCCATTCTTACACAGCGTACGTAGACCTAAACTTTTGATCAGGGTACATCCTGATACTGGTTTTTATATCGTAGGTACGGTACAACGTCACAATCTGCATTTACTTACGGCTACATTTGCGAAATGTGAATATGCAGATTCGAATCGTCGCGCACCGATTTAGGACATTGTAGAGTATTCAGGCGACAATTTATCTTATCCGTGTGAAACAAATGTCGTTCTGTAACAATTAATTGATGCTCTACAACTTTGTAATTGAAAAGTTTGCTCTATCTCTTTTCGTTTTCGATTTGCAATGGCTAACTTCAGCATTTCGACACTAGGGGCGCTGCTATTGGTTGTCCTCGATCGGGCGTATTCGCTTTGCTATACCGTTATCTCACTTGCATAACTGTACCTCTCTCCGTTCGCAAGTTATTTTAGGCTAAAGGGACTTTCCTATGCACCCTGTATATATAAAATGTAAATATTTACGTGCTATTCGTTCCGATGAAGCTATATCAACACCCAGCGAAACCATGGTCGATTTGAAAAAATAAATATTTGTGACAAACGACGTTGTATTCTCTCACATTTAATTTTTAACGACTCCATTCTCACATTATTTAATTTAACGACTAACACTATTTCGAATATTAATACTCAACTTAATAACATCTTAGATTGGCTAAATTTCAATGAACTAATAATAAATACTACCAAAACAAAATCTTTAATCTTTTCAAAACAAAATATTTCACAACCACATTCTATCACATTATTTATCAATGCTACAAATATAGAAGAGGTTAATTCCTTTCTTTATTTGGGGATTATTTTAAATAGGGACCTTAGGCGGAACCAACATGTGGACAATCTTCTTCTCAAACTCTCTAAAAACATTGGAGTTATCAGTACGGTTTTCTCAAACTTTACCTATAAAACACTAATTAAATTATATTATACCATGTTTCAGACTCATATTAATTATGCTATATTTTCGTGGGGACTGTAACGTACCAGGAGATGTGACGTACCTGCCAGAAGGACGCACACGACATAAAGGCAGATAGGAATCAGAATTAAACGTCCGCGTAGCTCAATTGGTAGAGTGACTTATTCCGGAATGAGGGGATCCGGGTTCGAATCCTGGCGTGGACAGAAATGACGGAGAAATTTACTTCGTTATAATGGCGCCCGAACTATCCGGATGACCCGACCGTTCAAAATCTCGCAAATCTCGCAATGGTGTGATGTTATTTCCACACCGCGAGATAGGAAAAATAAGAGAATCCTTTCTCCAGCACTTCGAAAAAAAAATAAAATAAGGGGGAGATCATGTAACGTACCAGGAGATGTGACGTACCTGCCAGAAGGACGCACATGACATAAAGGCAGATACGAATCAGAATAAAACGTCCGCGTAGCTCAATTGGTAGAGTGACTTATTCCGGAATGAGGGGATCCGGGTTCGAATCCTGGCGTGGACAGAAATGACGGAGAAATTTACTTCGTTATAATGGCGCCCGAACTATCCGGATGACCCGACCGTTCAAAATCTCGCAAATCTCGCAATGGTGTGATGTTATTTCCACACCGCGAGATAGGAAAAATAAGAGAATCCTTTCTCCAGCACTTCGAAAAAAATAAAATAAGGGGGAGATCATGTAACGTACCAGGAGATGTGACATACCTGCCAGAAGGACGCACATGACATAAAGGCAGATACGAATCAGAATAAAACGTCCGCGTAGCTCAATTGGTAGAGTGACTTATTCCGGAATGAGGGGATCCGGGTTCGAATCCTGGCGTGGACAGAAATGACGGAGAAATTTACTTCGTTATAATGGCGCCCGAACTATCCGGATGACCCGACCGTTCAAAATCTCGCAAATCTCGCAATGGTGTGATGTTATTTCCACACCGCGAGATAGGAAAAATAAGAGAATCCTTTCTCCAGCACTTCGAAAAAAAAAATAAAATAAGGGGGAGATCATGTAACGTACCAGGAGATGTGACGTACCTGCCAGAAGGACGCACATGACATAAAGGCAGATACGAATCAGAATAAAACGTCCGCGTAGCTCAATTGGTAGAGTGACTTATTCCGGAATGAGGGGATCCGGGTTCGAATCCTGGCGTGGACAGAAATGACGGAGAAATTTACTTCGTTATAATGGCGCCCGAACTATCCGGATGACCCGACCGTTCAAAATCTCGCAAATCTCGCAATGGTGTGATGTTATTTCCACACCGCGAGATAGGAAAAATAAGAGAATCCTTTCTCCAGCACTTCGAAAAAAAAAATAAAATAAGGGGGAGATCATGTAACGTACCAGGAGATGTGACGTACCTGCCAGAAGGACGCACATGACATAAAGGCAGATACGAATCAGAATAAAACGTCCGCGTAGCTCAATTGGTAGAGTGACTTATTCCGGAATGAGGGGATCCGGGTTCGAATCCTGGCGTGGACAGAAATGACGGAGAAATTTACTTCGTTATAATGGCGCCCGAACTATCCGGATGACCCGACCGTTCAAAATCTCGCAAATCTCGCAATGGTGTGATGTTATTTCCACACCGCGAGATAGGAAAAATAAGAGAATCCTTTCTCCAGCACTTCGAAAAAAAAAATAAAATAAGGGGAGATGATGTAACGTACCAGGAGATGTGACGTACCTGCCAGAAGGACGCACACGACATAAAGGCAGATAGGAATCAGAATAAAACGTCCGCGTAGCTCAATTGGTAGAGCAACTTATTCCGGAATGAGGGGACCCGGGTTCGAATCCTGGCGCGGATAAAAATGACGGAGAAATTTACTTCGTTATAGGACAGACGACTAAACATAATTTCAAAAAACTACAAATTCTGCAAAACAAATATATAAGATTAATTGACCTAAAATTTGATAGAAATACACAACTATCACTGTATAATAACACAAGAGTTTTCCCTCATAAATATAACATTCTTACGATTAACCAACTATATTACTTTAATATTGGGAAAATTATGTTCAAACGAATTAAGAATAATTTGCACACTGACATAATACAAATTGTACCACGGATACACTCACATGACACACGTACTAAATTACATATTCGGCCTATTCATCCGAAGACGGAGACCATGAAGCAGAGTATAAATTACATTTGCTTATACTACTGGAACTCAGTACCGACGAAACTGACTTCTTTAAATAATTTTAACCTTTTTAAAAAAAAATTAAAAAACTTCATAATGAATTGCGACTCCTCAAATTGATGATAGCAGTGGAAGGGGGATGTGACTATTACTATGACTTGTACTGTATATCTCGACGTAAATTGATTTTCAATGGTATCACCTGTAATATTTATCATCTGCTTACATACCTTCTTTTACGCTTTCCAACCGTAGGCTGAAGAAGCGTATATGTTCCAGCTTTGTCCGTCCGGCTGTCCGTCCGTCCGTCCGTCCGCACAATAACTCAAGTGAAAATAGTTCGATTACGACGAAATTTTAGTATGTGGTAGGGGACCACTGGGGACGAACCCTATTGAAAATGGGCGAAACAGGGTCAAAGGTTAGGACATAGGAGCGGGATCCATCCCATTTCTCTTATGCGTCATAACTTGCGTAAAAATGGTTCGATTTCGATGAAATTCTAGTATGTGGTAGGGAACCACCTGGGGACAAACCCTTTTGAAAATGGGCGGAATGTGGTCAAAGGTCAGGACATAAAAGCGGGATCCATTCCATTGCCTTTATGCGTCATAACATGCGTAAATACGGTTCGATTTCGATGAAATTTTAGTATGTGGTAGGGAACGAACTGGGCACGAACCCTATTGCAAATGGGTGAAATGGGGTCAAAGGTCAGGCAAGGCATAAGAGCGGGATTTATTCCATTGCCCTTATGCGTCATAACTTGCGTAAAAATGGTTCGATTTCGATGAAATTTTAGTATGTGGTAGGGAGCCACTTGGGACGAAACTTATTGAAAATGGGCGAAATGGGGGTCATAGGTCAGGACACTGGAGTGGGATCTATTCCATTGCCCTTGTGCATCATAACTTACCTAAAATGCTTGGATTGCGACAAAACTTTATCATGCTGTTCCGGAGGTATAGTGAACCGGTTCTGTTGAATATCAACGAAATGGGGTCAAAGGCCATTGCAGAAAAGCAAGATTTATTCCACAGCCATTATCCACATAACTTGAGTAATAATTTCTGGTTATGTTGGAAAGCGTATCATAATCAATGCATTGCATGTTTTTACTAACCTGTTTTTTGACACACTGATTTTTTTTTGTAACTTTAACTCGTGACTTAAGTGTAAAATTTGTCTAGGGAGCATGTGACCCTGTCAGACCTTCCTGACCTTTCCCCCTGCTTGCTTGCTGTGCTTTGTTTCAGTAGATATTTTTGTAACACTGGTTTTCTGCTCAGCAAAATAAATGAATTGAATTGAATTAATATATATATATAATCGTCACAAGACTGTAGTCTTTGTTGAGATCAAGAACATATTGCATTGCTGTTTTTTTCTTTCCGATATTGTTCAGAAATTATGCTGACGTAGTGCGCAGTGTTACTGCGCACTACGGTTGTTGCTTTGTGCCACCAGACGATGATGCAATATTAGTAAGCATCGGCTGGTATGAGGCATCATTTGACCAAACGACAGCAGGTAGTAACCACGGTTGACCGTAAGCACCTTACAAGCCTTTCTTTCTCGGAAATGCTCTAACCCAGTCGTGTGACCATTACAATTTGGCATTTGTCAAACTCGTTAAAATCCACTACCTTTCCCATCTGACGAACAAAAATAACACTATTTAACAGAGAGTATCAGGTATTATTTACACAGTTTCATGACCTTCACACTCGCCGTTGTTTACCTGCAGTTGCGTCGATTTGCATAAAGGCACGCTGGTCATAAAGCTTTGGCTCTTCGGTGTATATCACTTCTATCTCATTTTTTTCTTTTTTTGGATTGGGGATTTTACGACCACCGTGAGTAACTCGATTGACTATAAGCAGTCGCTCGTCCCTAATTTAAGGCTACTGACTCCAGGGAAGGGAAAAAACCAGTGCCGTAAGACAAAAACAGCATCCGAGCTTCACCGGTATTCGAACCCAGACCTATCTCGGAGGAATAGTCAGAAGCCAGCGCTTAGACCACTGCGCCACCTGGGAGGCTCTCTTTTATGTGCCTTCCTGTGGTTGGTATTCTATTCCCGTTTCTTTATCAACTCTAAGGGTTATAAGTAGTCGCCCATCCATGGTTTGGGGCTACTGGTTCCGAGGAAGGGAGAGACTTAGTGCCATAATACAAACTCACCACCTATGTCTCTTCCGGGACTCGAAACCGGCACTAGCTCGGACGGCTGGACAGAAACGTACGCCTCTGACCACTCACCCACGGTTGTTCTATCGCTTTTTCAACTTCAATCAATTCTCACTTCCGAATTTTTAGGTTTTGGTTTCCGGGGTTTGACGGTTGTGACATACGTCTCTAAATAACGTTCATTTTGAGTTTCTGCTTTCTTACTTAAATTTAGTTACTTTTTAGTTTAGCATTTGCTCACTGAACGGTACATTACTTCAACGAATAGCTTTTACAATTTGGCAACACTGACTGTGAGTCAGAGCAGCACAAAATGAGTAGATTGAGTGTACAGAGAGTTAATTGGAAGAGAGTTGAGATAGAGAGTAGAGAGATAGGAGGGGATAGCTTTTGGATATACGTGATCGACAAACATATGTCATTGTGATAAGATAGATGTCTGTGTTTGAAACAATGAGATTGTGTTCTGGCAAGGGATTATCTTGATATCTTGAATAAATTTTTAGAATGACGTAAGGGAGTTTGCTGATTCCGTTTGGTTATTTGTTTACGAAATGTGATTTATGTGCAACGAAACTATTGAAGAGAATTAGCCAATTAGTTAGCTAATCAGTTAACCATTTAGAACTACATCGAAGAGAGTTAAATCTCTATAAACTCTTTTGGCTATAAGTAGTCTTCCATTTCTAATTTGGTGCCACTGATTCCAGGGTAGTGACAAAGCCAGAACCATCTGAAAAGCACACCACCCATGTCTCATCAAGGCCGTCTAAATAGCACAAGGCAATGCCATTAGATTAGAGAGATGAGTTCCGTCTTTTACTGACGTCATGCAGAAACCAAAGCTTCCGATTGGTTTCCAACTCTGTCGTGTGTGACGTCAAACAGAGCCCGGCGTATCATCAGTTCATGTAATATGAGAGTGACGTCACAAACAGAGGGAACACATCTCTGTAATGTCATGGCCATGTGCTTTGTAGACGGTCATGGTCTCATCCCGGAATTGAACCCAGGCCGATCTCGGACGACTGATCCGAGACCCCGCTCCTCTGACCACTCTGCCACAAAGGCGACTTTTTTTTTTTTTTTTGTAGATCAGTACGATGAATAATACTTACCACTCATTTTAATGAGAGGTTGTGGGAGAAATGATCTTCACAAATAATGGAGCCACTGCCGTTCTGAAAATCCTGCTTTTCAACTGTTTTATTCTTGAATTTAACGGCCTAACCTGACTTTGATAGCTTATAAAATCTTGCTCATCGTTCTCTCCTGTTTTGTCGGCTTTTCTTGGAGTTTCTTCTTTTATTATTCACTTTTCTCGAACGCACTATTCACGGCCGACATCTGAATGACATGAATCGCTTATAAGAACTTCAGTTGTTTAGTAAAATGCTCACGGCTCTATGCAATCCATGACTTAAATTAATCGGAAAATTGTCGACCAATTTGGGCTTTATCCGAATACATCTCTTTCCGAATGGAATGAATGGAACTGCGCATTGACATTAAAAAATAACAAAACGAAATGTTTGCTTCTATGATGACTAAGAGGCACTTTAAGATTACAAAGGTTATGTTTCGATTACTAACTGAATGCTCCAGGTTCACCATTCACAAAGGCATTTCTTTTCTTTTTGGGCAATTTTCCAGCCGCACGGATGAACAACGCTTCACCTTATAGCGAACGCATTAATAGTACTTCTATTGGCTCTTTTGAAGTTAGCTTTGGAAGGTTGTATTAGGTTTTAGGCTTTAAAAGCTCAAGTACTTTGCATTATTCTAATGAGACAATCACTCGGATTGCTCATTGTCTTCTGGTAATACATAACCTAAAACTTCAGAGGGCGAGGGTTACTGGGTGGGCTTGTCTTCTAAGTCTCAGACTCCTAAACTCCTTTCCAGCCCGACTTGCGTATTGAGCTCAGGCACCCGCTTGACCTTTCTTGTTCTGCGTGGCCGATTTCTGTTGAGGAGGCAGGTAAACATTAGGAACAAATCTCGAGTATCTCGTCTGCTATCTCCTCGTTATTCACTGGCGGCACCATGTTGCTAGTGTCAAACCGGAAAGTACTACATATCGTGAATCTACGTGCAATTAAAGGTTTTTGCGTAAGCGCATAGCTTGCCAACCGCGAGCGTCACATTCATGAAAAAAAACCTTAACTAAAATCTTATGGAGGAAATAGTGTAAGAAAAGTGAAGTCTCTCAATTCAAATTTCCTTCAGTTATAATGAAGTAAAAAAAAAAAAACTAGAACAGAGTAATGAAAAACGCCACAAATGTTTAAATATGTGCTTTGTGCAGATGGATGGTTCAAGGGGAACTGTAGACAATTAAGTGTGCGTCACCAATGTCAAGTAGTCAGAAGCAGAGATGGAAACGGGTCACCGGTCGACGATTTCTTGCTGGTCCAACGGGTCGGGTCAAGGTGTTCCTGACCCGATTTAAGCCCGGTTTTATTCCCGTTCTATTTTTGAAAAGAGAAAAATATATTCCAAAGAAAAATGCGCGTTGTGGAATTCTGTTGTCGATACTGCTGCCCACGGAGTGAATAATGATTTGCCATGCAAAAATATTGTCGTCTCTTTCTTAAAGCAACGAAGATTTCCACCGAAAGACGTCAGACAACACAGCGACTCAACATCGTGAAAATATCCTTCCTTTGCGTTCTTTTACAGTGCGATTGTCCAGGTCAAGGTACAGGAAAACGCCATTCGCCTGCTTCTCAGCTGATTCACTTTCTCCGTGCGAAGTTCAATGTAGGACTAAGAGTTACTTTTCACATCGCATCTTTTGCATTCAGCATTCAGAGGTTTTCGATTGATGTGCTAACATCCCGTTCCCATGACATGCCATGTCGAAATTAACTCCTTATTTGTTAATATGGATGGATTTAATATTAAGAGGGCTGAGAAAGGCGTCGAGACCAACAAATACGTGCTTGTTGAAAACCACAAGGGGAAGAGTGAATGCTGGAAATTGTTTCGTCTCATTAAGGAACCGGTCAATAATTCTGTGTTGTTTGGTTTTGCTTGTTGTTCAAAATGTGGAAAGTGTGTAATTACGAAGAAAGATGCCGACGGTGTAATAAAAGATTATGGAACCGAAAATCTAACGGACCATATGAAAGTATGCGCACCTCCATCAAAGCGTGGAAAGAGCGAACATTCTAAATACATTTAAAAAAATGCTGTAAACGCGAGAAGAGCCATTTTAAATGTGAAATGCTGGTACATTAATAACCGGTGTAACGGTCAAAATGTTGAATGCAAGCACGCAAACGTTCATGCATTGTGTCGTACAGGTGCTGGATGTCAGTTTGTGGGATGGAGTTCCATGCCTGTTGCACTTGGTCGGTCAATACAGGAACGGTTAATGCTGGTTGGGGGTGACGCTGGAGTTGTCGTCCAATGATGTCCCATACGTGCTCGATTGGTGAAAGATCTGGTGATCTAGCAGGCCACGGCAACATGTCGACACTCTGTAGAGCATGTTGGGTTACAACAGCCGTATGCGGGCGGCCGTTATCCTGTTGGAAAACACCCCCTGGAATGCTGTTCATGAATGGCAGCACAACAGGTTGAATCACCAGACCGACGTACAACTGTGCCGTCAGAGTGCGTGGGATAACCCCGAGGGTGCTCCTGCTGACATAGGAAATTGCTCCCCAGACCATAACTCCAGGTGTAGGTCCAGTGTGTCTCGGCCGCAGACAGGTTGGTTGCAGGCGCTCACCTGGCCTCCTTCTAACCAACACACGGCCATCACTGGCACCCAGGCAGAACCGGCTTTCATCAGAAAACACAACAGATCTCCACTCCGTCCTCCAATGAGCTCTAGCTTGACACCACTGACGTTGCAAACGGTAGTGGTTTGGAGTAAGTGGAATGCACGCTACAGGGCGTCTGGCTCGGAGCTGTCCTTCATGTAACCGATTTGTAACAGTTCGTTGTGTCACTGTGGTGGCAACTGCAGCTCGAATTGCTGCCGCAGACGCGGTACAATGCGCCACGACCATACGCCGTACACAGCGGTCTTCCCTCTCAGTAGTGCCACGTAGACTGCCGGAACCCGGTCTTCTTGAGGCAGTACCTTCCCTTGACCACCGCTGCCAACAATCATGCACAGTGGCTACATTCCTGCCAAGTCGTTCTGCAATATTGCGGAAAGAAAATCCACCTTCTCGTAGCCCTATTACACGACCTCGTTCAAACTCCGTGAGCTGTTGATAATGGCTTCTTCGTCTTCTTAAAGGCATTCTTGACTAACATCAACACCCTACGTCGAATCTATCTCAACGATAACTAACGCTCACGAACGTTACAGCGCGTATTTACAGCAAACTTGTTTTGCATGTTCCGAGGCGCTACTAGCGCCACACGTATGCGCCGAGCGCGAAATTTGCATAGACGTCATCTTACAGATGTACTCTCACCGCCTACCAACTGTCGTTTATCTAACACAACCCCTTCTTGGTGTTGCGATTTTTTTTCCGTCAATGTATTTTAAAATGACTGAATCATTGTGAATTCTATAATTTCTAGTGCCCATATTCTTGTGCAAACAAACCAAAACATGCAGCACCTGGGGTAGGAATGTTGTAAAAAATGATGACAATATTATTACTATTTTTTATAATTTTTCACTACGGGAGTTCAATTTTAATACGTAGGACAACAGCTGCAATTTTACGACAACTGTGAACGATACTGCAACCACAACCAACATACATAATATTTCTCCCTATTTCTTTCTTTAATAGGCTGAAAACATTATTTGTCTATCATACATAAATGGGAAACGAATTTTCCTGAAGAAACAATTCTTCGTAAATACATGGAAGGCGATACAAATACACTGAAGAGCAATTGAATTAGAGACAGCTGGAGTTATACAAATGTGGCGCTGTGGGCGGCCCTGTAAACGGAAACGACATGACGTATGCAGCGATCCGACAATATAAGGAGTGATGCGGCAGGAATCAGTAAGAGTCGGACGCAGTATGGGTAAGACGAAGGATCTAAGCGCATTTGATCGTGGGCAAAATGTTGGGGCCCGACGAATGGGTCACTCCATCTCGGAAGTCGTGCAGGAACTGGGATTTTCACGAGCCACTGTGTCACGGGTGTACCGTGAGTACATCGAATCCGGTAAAGCCATCCCTGCAAGGGCCAACTGCCGTGGACAACAGCGTGTGGATGAGCGGGGTCAACGTCGGCTAGCTCGCATTGTAACAGCAGATAGACGGGTCACAGTGCAAGAAATCACTCGGCAATTTAACGCTGGTGCACAAAAACGTGTAAGCAGCCACACTATCCAGAACCATCTCCTCGCTATGGGGTATACAGAAGCCATCGTCCCACGAGGGTACCGCTGTTGACCGCGCATCACAGGGTGCAAAGATTAGCATGGGCGCGGGAACATCGCCACTGGACCCTAGACATGTGGGAAAATGTTGCCTGGACTGATGAGTCGAGATTCACGTTGGTACATGAGGATGGCGGGATACGAGTACGGCGCAAAGTAAATGAAGCGATGGTTCCTTCTTGCCAGTAAGGTACTCTTCAAGCTGGTGTGGGTGGCACTCTCGTCTGGGGACTGTTTACGTGGACTGAAATGGGACCCCTGGTACGTGTGACATCGTCCCTCACAGGTCAACGTTACCGGGATATCCTGGACGACCATTTGCTCCCGTTTGTGCGTCTTCAACATCCCACTAGGGACCTCATCCTGCAACAAGGCAATGCACCGTGCCATCGCTCCCGAAATGTATCCGAATGGTCGGATGAACATTCCACCGACGTGACCTCGCTTCCTTGGCCAGCTAGATCACCTAACCTCAATCCCATCGAGAACATCTGGGATGCCATCGAGAGAGATGTTCAAGGCTCTGACCCCCTTCCATCAAATCTTAGTGAACTGTGGGAGCTTGTTCAGGGGTCGTGGATCCGTATTCCTTCCCAACGCTTCCGGTGTCTTGTCGAGTCCATGCCGAGGCGAATCGCCGCCGTCATCAGGGCGAAAGGTGGTGCTACACGTTACTAGACAGGTATCTCTAATTCAATTGCTCTTCAGTGTACAACCATTAGCACAGATGTGCCGTATTTTCACTGTCCATTTAGCCACTCTTTCAGAAAACTTGAAAATCACATTGCCCTGAAGCGGGAATCGAACCCGCACCTCCCGATTATCCCGATTATTGGTGAGGTTCGTTGACCTGGGTGGTGTAGCGGATATCATGCTCGACTGGTAATCGGGAAGTGCGGGTTCGATTCCCGCTCCAGGGCAATGTAATCTTCAGGTTTTCTGAAAGAGTGGCTACATGGACAACAGTGAAAATACGACACATGTGCCAATGATTGCATAATTTGTCTAATCCGGACAACATCCCGCACGATACAGTCGGTTGCTTTCCGGTTTAGGCATGGTTTCGGATTGATGAGCGTTTACTGTTTAATGAATTTGTTTTTAACCCTGACCGAGACAAAACAGACAACAGGCCGTGATGCCTGGACAAGACCCGAAATTCGGGACAGTCTCGGTCAGTCCGGGAAGTCTAGTAAACCTACTAATAATTCAAGATGGGTTTGAGCCGGAGTCCACGATGAAGCATTGCTGTTGGCCACAAATAAGAGACAAGCAACCTGTTAAATGTTCAAGGGAGTGGTGGAATCTCGAAATAAAACAAAACAAACCTGAATCCAGTTGTTCATGTCTGTAACAGTTAACGAAAAGTTGGATATTTCCGTCTGTCTGAAAAAAAGAGGAGAGGGGGGTCATTGCCACCTGTAACTGAAAGCCTAACAAGTTGTTTATGACGTCATCATAGGTGGACCACATCTTCGCTTTCCGTGTGCGTCTATCGACGAGAATAGTCGAGACTAAGCAGACGGAACAGCAGATGTTTACACATAGTCGTTGTTAATAATATGTTGTGTCACAAAACCAACTGAGTTAGCAATAAAAACATATTTGTCTTGATTAATGACATATCTCAGCTCCCCTATACTCGTGCTGTATCACAAATCCAGTCTGTTTTGTTGTACAAAATACTACAAATAGCGACTATATTTCATCATCTGCTGTTCTGCCAAATCGGACTGTACCAGAAACCTCGTATTCTCTTTGAATGGTTGGTTGGTTGATTTTTGTGGCGCAAGGGCCATGTTTGGCCAAAGAGCGCCTCTCTTTGAATGATGAGCTCAGGAAACAAACATTCGGCCCACTTACAATGACGTAATGAATGAGGTGTTAGACTTTTAGTTGTATGGTGCGTTGAACGGTTCCGTTTTTTTCTGTTAATACATTGATTTCTGATTCAAAAAGTTCTCGAGTTTCCAAATCTTTCGAGAAATATAAAATTTTTAGTAGAGTAGTTTTTTTTTTCTTTTTTCAAGAAAGTTATTTCAATATTTTGTTTGTCATTATATTCTTCTTGAATAAGATCAGTTTTAGAATCGCGGAACGTTCGTGTCCACAAGAGGAAAAAGTCAACTCTGGGCCCGTTTATTAAAAAGTGTCTGTGTACAGGAACGATTTCCAAACGAACTTATTTTCTAAAAATTAGAGATGCACTCTTCTTCTTCTTCTTAACCTATTTGCACCCACTGCAGGGTATAGGCGTCCCCAAGTCTTTTCCAATTTCCTCGATCCTTAGCCTCATTCCACCAATTAGTACCTCTAAATTTCTGAAGGCCGTCTCTTCATCTTGTTCTTTGGCGCCCCCTTCGTCTCTTTCCACCTCTCGTTTGCCATTTTGTTATTAATTGTGTCCATCTTTCATCTTTCAGTCTTCCAACATGTCCAGCCCATATCCACTTTTATTCTTTTATTATTTTTATAATATCTACCATTCCTGTTCTGTCGCTTATTTCTAACTCTGTATCTTCTTGTTATTCCCAACATTCTTTCTTACTGATACTCCTATTTTTTCACATTGTCGCTCCGTGATACTCCACGTTTCACTTCCATAAGTAATTACGGGTTTAATACAAGCATTAAAGATTTTTCTTTTTAAATACAATGGAAGATCGCCGGTTAAATATTCTTTAAGTCTCCAAAAGGCTCTATTACCTTGGAAAATTCTATTGATTTCTCTTTTCACGAACCTTGCTCATGAGGAATAGAGTGCATCTGTTAAAGAGAAATCAATAGATGCACTCTATTCCCCACAAACAAGGTTTGAAATATTATTTAAAGCTAACGTAAAAGTGACATCTCCGTTTTTAAACAGGAATAAACATATTTCAGAAACCTTAGTAAAAGTCATGAGATTAAGAGATTGTTTAGCACCAATATTTAGAAGTAAGAAACAATTTTAAAAATAAAGCTTTGCTATGGAAAGCATGTTTCAATCCTGTTATTACGTATAGTAGTGCCATTTGGGGTGTTTGAACCAAAAAAAAAAAATAATCACCTCGTTTCAAAATAAAATTCTCAGAATAATGACTGGGTTCGACGAGCGTACCTCGAATCATGAAATTAGAAATTTGCTGAAAGTAAATTCAATGCTATGTATGAATTAGAAAAGAGGTACTATGATAAAGCCAAGGATCATCTAAATCCCTTAGTCAGGGAAGCTGTTAATTACGATATTGAGAACCCAGTAAAATATAAAAGGCCGACATAGATTCTGAAAAAAATACCAGAAATAAACCCTCTAGAAAGCCAGCAACTAACTGGGATTAATTCAGTTTTGAACTTGAAACTTGATACGTAAGTTTTATTCATCTTGCAGTTCTGTGAGAGGGTTTACAACTGCACAATTTTGAAGAGTTATATTAGGTAAAAATAAAAAAAAAAAAAAGAAAAGAAAAGAAAACAAAAAACGCTTGCCCCTTGAAAGTAAAAAGCGCATGCTTTTAACACTTCCTGCTTATTGATTTTCTGAGACCAGAATAATCTTGTAAAGAAAGGGGGAAAATGGGTTTTCGATATGTGCGAAAATGTGGAAATTTTTCTAAAATTGGAAACTTACGGGGTCTATTTAGTTCGCAACTCAATTTTCGAAACTTCTGGTGTCTATTAAGTTCGCAAAACAATTTTCGCACGAGACGAGCAACGTTGGCAAAAAAGATAAGGGCCCTTTTCAAAGCATCTAAGTGAAAAACTGGATGTTTTGCATGGAAATTCTTTTCGATGTTACCTTTTTTTTTTGGCTTCCTCCTTTTCCTGTCTCTTGCTCCCTTTCCTGCTCTTTGAGTCTAGGTTCTCTCGGAGTATGTAGCAGCAGGTAAAGTATGTAACTTTCATTTTGAACGGGAAGTCGTTGTGACTATTCGTCCGAGAAGAGTCCGGGTTCGGATTCCGGTGAGGCATGAATGTTGTGTTTGTCTTACGATACTGGCTCTCTCCCCTTCCTGGAACTATTGACCGTAAATTAGGGACGGGCGACTGCTTATAGCCCATTGAGTTGCTCACGGTAGGCGTTTAACTTTCAATTGAAAATAAAAAAGTCGTACACTGCTAAAATTCTAGCTTTTCCCGAACTTTTCTTTTTATCTATCCTATCAGGGCACCCTGCTCGCGCTTCTAAAATGTTTTTTTTTCCTTACCTTTCCAAGAAACGTTGTAGCAAGGACTATTTGAGGATTTTTTTCCGTTTCCGACATCGTCATTTTGAAGTAGTGCCTCAATTCTCAAACGCTATTTTTCTTTTTTTTAATTTTTTTGCTTGACTTGAACTTACAATAACATATGAAAACCTAGCTGGCGCTAATGCGCATTAAATCAGAGTCCAGATAATGTGTTTCGCTTTTGCCGAACAGATAAGAAATCTTTTCCATCGCCCTTGCTCAGTCTCTGTCACGAACCTTTGAGCTCATTGATTAATGGTTTCAGTTAATGTTAGCATTTAAATGCAAATTGAGCACCTTCATGGAAATTCTATGTATATAATGTTTTAACATTCCTGTCAGTAGCTTTTATAACACTTCTTTCACAAGCAGCACCGCAATTTGTTCGGGAAGAATGGTAACTGTTAATCCGAAGGTAAGATTTGTTTAGCTGGCAGCACGTCGGTGACTTTAAGATGCCATGGTACATGATGTGGCTGTCTCTATTCAGTGATTACAGCTGGTCAAGCATATCACAGAAGCTCTGGTTAAGTGCATATGCTCATAGAGCGGCGATGTGCAGCGATTTTAGAAGAGAACTAATTATTCGAGTGGATTGGCTTTTGTGTTCCAGTCTGCGGAATTTCATGCATTGTAACATTAAATAGACGATTCCGTGTGGAACTGACTGACTGACAGAGACTTTGTGTAACCGAGTTTAATCATCACATTTGCAATTTTTTTGACCGTACAGATGACACTATGGCTCCAAACGTCAAACGCGAGGAAGTGTTTTGAAACAGACAGCATAAGTAAATTGATTTGCTTTGTGGATGAAACCAAGAACGGCCTTCCTAATATACAAATAAATTTAGGTAAAACCTTTGCGATGTGTAACTCTATTTCCCCTTCGTTTAGAGTTCATGTTTTCTTATGTAAATTTAGTTACTTCTTGTTTAAATGTTTTCTAAAGGAACGACACATAACTTCCTAGAACAGCTTTTACAGTTGAGAAACACGGGTAGCGAGTCAGAGCAAAATAAAATAACGATACTGAATGTGAATAGTGTGGAGTCAGTGGAGCTGTAGAGATGTCGAGAGATTGCGAGTAGATGGTTAAACGTTGATATTTGCCAAAGAGATGAAACCTCTCTGATATATATGCTATTGACGATTACACTGAAGTGCCAGAAGTCATGGGATAGTAGTATGCACATTTTTAACTGGCGCTGTTGCCGTATAAAAGCTTCGACTCACGCCACGGTTTTTATCAGTTGCGAGGTGTAATCTCGTGATCAGGTTGAACAACCGCCAATAAGATTATGGCAAGCCGACGTGAATTATCGGAATTTGAACAAGGGATGAAAGTGGGAGCCAGACGGATGAGACATTCAATTTCCGAAGTTGTGCAAACATCTAACATTCCTCGATTCATGGTGTCACTTGTGTACCGAGAATACCTCATGGAAGGCATTACCACCCACTGTGGACAGCGCAATGTTCGACCATGGGTGCTGAATGAGCGTGACCAGTGGCGTATGACCAGGATTTTCCATGCTAACAGACAAGCGACACTGGATCAAATAACATCCACATTCAATGTAGGAGGTACCAGAGACATATCAATCAGGTCAGTGTAGCGGAGTTTAGCGTCCATGGGGTATGGGAGCAGAAGACCCACCAGAGTGCCTTTGTTAACACCACGATATCGGACACAACTCCTCACCTGGGCTCGTGAACACGGTAATTACACCCTGGAAGACTGGCAACATGTGGCGTGGTCCGATGAGTCCCGCTACCAGTTGTAACGAGCTGATGGTAGGGTTCGGGTGTGGCGCCGATCCCATGAGGCCTTGGACTCAAGCTGTCAACAAGACACTGTGGAAGCTAGTGGTGGTTCCATACATGTGTGGGGTGTCTTTACGTGGCATGGTTTGGGTCCTTTGGTCCTCGTAAACACGTCATTCACCGGTTATCACTTTGTTGCTCTGCTGGGTGACCATTTGCAGCCCTTCATGGACTTCAGGTACCCCAACAACGATGGGATTTTCAAGGAGGACAATGTACCATTTCATTGGTCCCAAGTTGTCCAAAATTGATTCGAGGAGCATTCTGGACAGTTTCGACTGATGGTGTGGCCACCACATTCGCTCAACATGAACCCAATAGAGTACTTATGGGACATGGTGGAAAGATCCATTCGCACCCAAGATCCTGCACCTACAAATACCAGGGAACTGTGGGTGGATGATCAAACGGCATGGCTCAACATCTCTTCAGAAATCATCCTGCCACTTGTGGAATGCCACGTCGAGTTGCTGCACTTCGCCGCGTTAGAGGAGGTCCTACACGATACTAGGTACGTATCCCATGACTTTTGGCGCTTCAGTGTAAGTGTTGTTGTCACACGATTCATTATTAATACTTGCGAGATTATATTCTGGCAGTGGATTATATTGATGTCCTGAAGCACAGAATAAACTGCTGGAATTACGTAAATCAATAGCTGATTCTTTTCACCTGACCGTTTGGTTATTTGTTTCTAAAGTGTGATTCATATGCAACGAAGCTATCTAAGAACAACAGCCAATTAGATAACTATACATACCGTCCGCTTAATTAGAACTTTAATTGAATACCGAGTTGCACCTCTTTCAGCTTGAATTACAGCACGTATGAAGTTTGGCTTAGGTTCTACAATGCATCTTCGTCTACAGCATACCGAGTGTTCACCAGGCAGTCTTTTATCTGGCTGAGATGACGGCAGAGGACTTTGCTCCCAGATCACTTGTTCCACACATTATCAATGGAGGGTCAGGAGACCCGGGCTTTTTGGTGGCCAGGAATGATGGTGGAAGTGGCTGTCATGCTCGATGAACCACTGCTTAACACATCTTGCACGATGGACAGTAGCATTGTCGTGCATGAAATAGCCGTCATCTACTGGATGAAAAAACCAACAGGTGTACAACGACTCGTCAGACCATACGACTTTTCTCCAATCTTCCATCTTCTAGTCACAGTGTTCCTGACATCACTGTAGGCTAACTTTCCGATTCTTCGTAGAAATCAATGGTTTCCGTACAGGCATGTGGCTGCAAGTACCGATCCTATTCAATTTCCTCTGCATAGTTTGCTGAGATATGGGTCGGGTCTTCGTTGAACGCTTCGGTCGCTTGAGCACACAGGAAGTCATGTTTCTCCATACAAGCTTTCTCAGACGACGGCATTCTCGTTCCAGACATATTGTCGTCTCGCTACAGTTTCGCCTCTTAGACAAACATTGTGGGTCATTTTTCCACTGTAAAAACCAGAATATCTCACCTTTTGAGAAACCTGTCTGTTTTCAAAATCGTCACTCCAGCCGGAAGGGCACCCACAATAACCCTTTTATCGAACTCCGAAAGATCCTTTGCTTTTTTTCATTGTGATCAAACTACTGACGAGCAGCAGTCTTAAATACACTGGTGTGCAAAAATTAAGGACGAAAAGGAGAAATTAGCAAAACAGCGGAACGAGCAGGCAAAACGGACCGCAAGACCACTCAGGAGACAGACTAGGGTCCGGTACGATAGGGCATGCGCATATATGCAGCATGACGTTGGGGGGGGGTCGGAAGGGTATAAAGCACACGGGCGGTGTACGCTCAACAATTCGGTGAAAGCTATTGCACGGTGTACATCGGTTTGAACGTCGTCGAGTTGCTGCCACCGTGTGATATGGCCAACAGGTAATCCAGTAGACGACATCTGGATGACGTTACCCGAGGTCGCGTCATTGGGAAGTTGGAAGAAGGTCGAAGTGTGACTAGTGTGGCCGAGGAGTTCGGGATCGCTCACAGCATCGTTTCACGAGCTTGGAGAGCATTTCAAACGACAGGAACAGCTATCCAAGAGTTTAGCAGTGGTCGTCCACGAGCAACCACGGCGGCGGAAGACCGGTATATTGTCCTACAGGCGAGAAGAGACAGACGGCCTGCAGCGGGAGAAATAGCAAGGCACATGCAACAGACAACTGGACGTCCGTTATCACGTTTTACCGTGGCCAGGAGGCTGCACAAAGGTGATCTATTTGCACGACGACCAGTACGGTGTGTGTCATTAACGCCTGCTCATCGGATACGGTGGTTTCTGCGGTGCCAGGAACACAAGAGCTGGACACATCAGCAATGAGGTCGAGTTCTCTTTACGGATGAGAGCCGATTTAGTCTGACGAGCGATTCTGGACGTATACACATATGGAGAGAGCAGGGAACACGCAATCACACCTCCAAAATCATCGAAAGGGACCGGTTTGGAGGTGGCGGAGTTCTCGTTTAGGGCTGTATCATGCTTGGTATCCGTACTGACCTCCACATCTTCCAAGGAGGTCCAGTCACTGGTGTCCGCTACTGTACCGAGGTTCTCCTGCCTCACGTGCGTCTGTTTAGAGGTGCTGTGGGTCCTGAGTTCCCTTTCATAGACGACAACGCTACACCTCACCGTACAGTGGCTGTCGCAGAGCTGTTGGAGAGTGAAGATATTCAACGCATGGATTGGTCAGCAAGGTCCCAGGACCTAAATCCAATCGAACACGTGTGGGACCTTCTCGGGAGGCGCTTGGCAGCACGTCATCAGCCGCCAGCAGCGATTCCACAGCTGCGATTCGCGCTACAAGAGGAATGGGCCGCGATGCCTCAACAGCTCCTTGATAACTTCGTCCTCAGCATGGACAGACTTTGTAAATCCTGCAACGCAGTCAGGAGTGATCATATCCCCTACTAAAAACTGGATTTTTCTTGGCAGCCGCCTGTCACATGGACGTTTCTGTCTTCTGTCCAGTTGTGCTCGAAGCTACCTTTTCAATAAAGTACCTTTGTATCCTTTGGATTTCTTGTTTGGACGGTTTTGCTCACTTGTCCCATATTCTTACATCTTGGGGATCTTATGGTATGATTTGAGTCGATGTGGAGCAGTTCTGCGCGACGTTAGATTTGAAAAACCGTCTCGTCTTTAATTTTGTAGTTGTCTAGATCACGTGGTGACGCACGTGACCACGTATTTTGCATATACGCTGTACTTTCATCTGTATAAAGGCTTCTAATTCGGTGGACGTTGTATGTACTCAGTTAACTATTTAAAATGCCGCTAGCAAAGTTAAAACTCTACACCTTGCACGTTGTTTTAATTTAAATTCGGTTGTTGTTTTGTATCTTTAACGGTGTGTTAACTTCATTGCAACACACTAAAACCCTTGAGCTCGTTAGGTTAGATTCGCTTGAACTGCAATCTTAATGCCGAGAGCTTAGCTTGCGGACTTAATGCTTATTGAATTAACTTTTCGTTGAAATATATTAATTATCGTTGAACCGAGATAATAATCAGTTGGCAGTATCTGAAAAAAAAGCCGTAACTAAACACAGAAAGTCACAATATTAATATGGCCAGGAATTCAGTGAATACTAAGTCTACTTACAGCATTTCACTTTATTATCTCCTTCAGCACCTAACTGATCAATCATCCACAAGTCATTAGTATACAACAAGGTGCTTGAAACAAAACTTCAATCACTATATACGCGAATACTCACTTCATACAATACTCTTCTATCACTCTCGTAACGTTGAATACAAGCCCATAAATCATTCGTAAAAGATTGCACACAGCTCTTTACAGGTCACGCATGAGTCGCTCCTCAAAGGATGCCTCGGTTGTTGTGAAAACATCGCACTTTTGAAGTGTCTATCAAGAAATGTACGAAAAAATGCCCACGAAAAAAATGCTCACAGAAATAATGTCCACAGAAAAAAATCCCACTTCTCGAAAATAGGAAGAAATGCCCACATCTCGATAATAGGAAAACACGCCAGCTGTGACTGATGCTTTCTTACATCTGTTAGAAACACGAGGTCTTTCTTAATTTCATGAAGAAATATCTTGATTTCACCTAAGCAATCCACAAAACTATTGAAAACGTTTCCTCTACTCAACTAAAAAACGTTAACTAACACCTCAAGGGCATCTTAGGTTGTTCCCAACATGGCAGAAGAGGCTTATTGTTCGAAGGAACACGTGCATGGCTCATTCACGAGCAATAACTACGCCACGCCACACCGGTGGCGCATTGGTCTAAGCGATGGCTTCTGGTCAATCGTCCGAACGGGGTCAGGGTTCGAATCCCGGTGAGGCATGGATGTTTTGCTTGTCTCAAGGCACTGGCTTTCTCCCTTTCCTGGAGTCAGTGGCCCTACATTAGCGACTGCTTCTAGCCCATTGAATTGCTCACGGTGGTCGTTAAGTCTCCAATAAAAAAAAGCTACGCCTAAGGCAATTCTTTTTAGTGCGTGGCGCATGACAAGGAACGCAACTTTAACTAAGTTTCCAACGGAAGATTAGACACGTGGTAAAATCAAAAGAACTTGCACTTCATAAACAAAGCACAATGCATTATTATACAATTCATAAACCCACGACTTTTAGTGTCCCCAAAGGGGAAATAAATACTGGCTGTTGATAATATTTTATTCCATATTTACACATATTAAGATTGTTTTTTTTTTTTTTCGAATAATGAGTTTCTTCTGCCATTTTGGGAACACCTTTCATGATGTCCTTGTAATTCTAGGAAACGTGATGTAGTTGAGCAAGGGAAATGTTCTGACTAGGTTTGTCGATTGCTCACTTGAAATTCAGATTTTTTCCTCATGAAATTAAGAAAGACCTCTTGTTTCTGACAGACGTAAGAAAAACATCAGTCAAAAGTTGTCGCATTTTTCCATTTTCAAGATGTGGGCATTTTTTTCGTGTTTTTGGGAAGTGGGCATTTCCTCGTGTTATTTCCCATACGTCTATCGAACATTGCCTTCCTTAGCTCTTATCTCATCATTCTTTAACTACGTAGATTTTCCTTTGACCTGCTGTCAAAAGTCGCCAAATTCAAAGTCATTGCACGAAATTCTGTGACTTTAAGCCAGAAAAAAAATTTAAGAAGAAACTAAATTTGCAAAAAAAATGCAGGAACTCAAAAGGATGGATTTTGCTATCAGTGGCACCTAAACCATTGAGTCATATACCCCACGGGTTTAGTAACCCCAAATAATTTCAGCAAAGATCTTGTGTGTTTTTTTGTTTTTTTTTAATTCTTCTGATGCCACCGAATTCAGCCCCTCACCCCGGTAGGCCTACTTATCTGAGAGTTTAGAACTTAAAGTAAAAGACGTACCATTTTCCACGCTCCACGCCACAGGGCATATATATATATATAATTCTCCTCATTAACAACCATTACCAGGGCCGCGGGTTGCCTAGTGGTCAACGTTCGTGACTGCCACGGAGAAGACCTCGGGTTCGATCCAGTAAATATCCGCCGTGCGTCGGATGGGCACGTTAAGCCGTCGGGCACCAGGTACTCCCCCCGGTAAGAAAAAGGGAGTCTTCCTCCTCCTGTCTACCTCGCTTCCGTGTCACTTTCCTATCGGGCACTCTAGCCCAAATCTCTTAGCTTCCTATTTCTAAGGGTTGCTTAAGACCTGGGGTCAGAAACTACCTTTCTAAAATCCTCTACATATGATCTGATCTGAAAAACCATTATCAATCCACTGCTGGATGAAGGTCTCCCCAAGTATCGTTCACAACTTTCTTTCTTGATCCAGTTTCTTCCAGTAGCTCCAGCATTCTTTCGGATTTCTTCAACTCATCTTCCATGTGGTCTTCTCTGGGTATTTTCCAGAGCTTTGGTATACAATCTAGAATCACAGTTGTCCAACGGTGCTAAATTATTCTACCAATATGCCCAATCGATTTGAGCATTTTTACTTTTGATCATGACGTCATCAACTCTTGTCATGTTGTCATTTTCCTAATCCATATGTTCCTCTTCGTTTCTTTCTTGGTTATATCTATTTATCTACCTATCTGTATATACGAGGGCTGCATATACGTATTATCGTCGTATACATATAAGTTTATATATATATATATATACTTTATATCTTTTTTGGTTATACCAGGCATATGTGAAAATTGCAACACCATGAAGGACTGCTGGTATTAGCTTGAAACCAACTTCTTACAGGATATGCACAAAAGGTTGGGACATGCAGGTGGTTAAAATATCAGTGAAAATGTGCATACGGTTTTGAAGCAGAGCCCACTGAAGAAGATTCATATTCGAAGAGGAAGGATCATATTTTCGACTGGAAATGATATTCTGTCTTGGGCTTAAACAGCTGGCTCAAACGAGATGTTGCAATCAGTGAAGAGCCGACACTGAGTCGAAGGGGTGTTTCTTGTGTATCATTTTGCCCCGTCGGCGAAGAAGGTCGCCTTATGAACACCTGACGGACTTTGAGCGAGAAAAGATTGTTGGGATGAGAGAAGCTGGATTTTCCTACCGCGGAATAGCCACTCGTACGGGAGAAAACACCAGCACAGTGATGCGAAAGTGGCGTCAGTGGACAGATGAGGCTTGAACGCACAGAAATCCAGGAAATGAACTGTAAAATCGCACGTATGCACGGGATGATAGACACCTCTACCGCATGATAGTGCCCAATCTCACAGAGATATCCATGGTGTTAGCGCATCAGTGGAGCACTGTCACAGGTCAGGCTTTGTCCTCCAGCACAGTTCAACGTTGTCTGGTTAACAACCCAGGTAGCACATCCTTGCAATTTAACGTAGGCCCAACTCTGAGCCACCGTCTTTTAGGAACAGAATACGGTGGCTCAGTGATGGGCCTACGTTAAATTGCAAGGCTGTGCTACCTGGGAAAGGATTGGTCGCTAGCAGCCCATTGCGGCGCATTCCTTTGACCCTCAACCACAGACGTCTCAAGCTTCAATAGGGTCTACAACAAAGACACTGGCCCGCTGATTGGCAACAGGTCGTGTTTTCTGACGAGTCACGATTCAATTTGATGCAAATGATGGTCGCATACGTGTTCGAAGACATTGTGGTGAACTGCGCCTTGCAGCGTCGTACCGGCCCAACGCCAAGCGTCATGGTTTCGGGCTCCATTGGGTTCAATTCGCGATCTCGTCTCATACGAATTGAGGGAATCCTCAACAGCCAGCGATACATCAGGAATGATTTAGAGACAGCGGTGATATCCTTCCTTCAGAGTTGTCCTGGCGCTATACCCCAGCAGGACAATGCTCGGCTACATGTAGCGCAGAATGTCCAAGACCACTTTCATGCACGACAGACTCCGCTTCTTCCCTGGCCTGCTCGTTCCCGGATATGTCCAGATTGACAACTAAGTGACTGACCCTTCAAGTGCCTCCACCAGTGACCACAAATGAACTCTGGTCTGGCATACAAACAGCCTGGCAGGCTATTCCATTTGATACTGCACCGTATAGAGGTTCTTATTGTTGCTCTAGTTGGCTTCACACGATACTGAGTTGTAAAGCGAAAAAATCTTATATAGCTGTACAAATGTAATCAGTTATCTCTTGTAACACGAGGAATCTGTGATGTAAATTTCATTCGAAAAAGGGCGATTCTTTCTTGGTGTTGCAATTTTCACCAATAGTATTTCTATGGTAAAGACAAAACGCGCTCCAGTTTTGTCTTTACCATAGAAATTATGACGTCTTATTGGTGCGCTGAAGAAATTGTCGAACTCGTTGCGATGCCGTTCGTGGCAGGTTTAAGCAAGGCATTGTTTTGCAATGGCAATGCCCGACCTCACACTGCAAATGCTTAAAGGCAATGCCCGCACTCACACTGCAATTGCATGAAGGCAATGCCCGCACTCATACTGCAAATGCATCAAGGCAATGCCCGCACTCACACTGCAAATGTTTCAAGGCTATGCCCGCACTCACACTGCAAATGTTTCAAGGCTATGCCCGCACTCACACTGCAAATGTTTCAAGGCTATGCCCGCACTCACACTGCAAATGCATCAAGGGAATATCTACAAGGTGTCAGTATGCTACTTTGGCCCGGTAAAGGACACCTAAGACATGCTGGGATGACACTTCCAGATTCTGCGTCAACCATTTCCTGCGACACCGTCTTCGCGAAGCGTTGTGATCAGTGCCTCAAGCCTCTATAAGAGGTCCGTAAAACTTTATAACCGTATGCATTACGTATCAGGAAGGAATTACTTCATATTAGCATGCCTCCAGCATTGCTTTTATTTCCTTTAATCTAAAAAATGTGTCATTATTTCTTACGTACCTACTAGTATGTGTATCCAGTAAATTTTGCTGCATTTACCACGTTGCTTCCTGTGTTACATTTTCTGCCCATCGGAGTGTATTAATAATACAAAAAAAAATCCAAGAGAAAGATTCATATACTCGGCTGGAAATGCTTACTTAAGAATAATAAGTGAAATGATATAGAACGGCCTATCCGAAGGCGTTGTTCTATGAAGGGAAAAATAAAAATAAATCATTTTAAAAGCAGAAAGACGAAGACGGAATACCCCGTTCGGAACTGGTTCGGAAAAAGTTTACTTCTGGGTTGGGAAAACGTCGTTTCCTGCGGCTGTGTTCCTTCCTGTGGAAGAGACACGATCAAGATGCCTTGGCCTCTGATTGCTGCTTGGCTACGCCTCACTGGAGGAAAACATTGCCGAAAGCTGCAGTGACCTAGTCACTCACTGTCTGACATAGGTGAGCCCAATCTTCTGATAAATGCGGAGTAAGGGTCGCTGATCTTGCCATGTCGTATAATTTCTGCGTGTGAATTGTCGTAAGAAGAGCGAAGTGACAGTTTTAATTCTATGCACTCGCGAAATCATTTCTATTTAATAAGAGAATGACACACAATAAAGTTCGATGAAGCACGGTAAAAATGAAAAAGAAGGTGGTATTAAATAAAACTTAATTTACTGGACTTAAAAATAGCCCCTTACCCCAGGATATTATACTCTTTTGGCATCATGTTGTGACGTACTTCAGCACGTGTCAAGACGACAAATCTGAAGTGATACATTCCGTCGGTATAGTTTTCTCGGTTAGAATAACAGGCTCCGGAGTGAGGAGGTGCGAGTTCGATTTCCGTCACAGGCAAATTTGTGTTTTTATATACATTGGCGCCCGATTGTGGAAAACGGATCCTCCTAACGGGGAAATTTTCCCAAGAGGCTCTTCGAAAAATGTGAGAAGTTTGTTCCACACATCGTTTGGAATTAATGAAAATTCCTTCTCCGCGTAAAACAAAATAAATACAGGTAGGCCCAGTTCTGATTGAGCCGTCAATTTGGAACGTAGGACTACGACTTGCAGATTGGAGAGTTGAAATAAGGTAGTCGAGTATGGCTCCAAAGCGTTTATTTAATTTGTTACAGCCAACACAGGTTAATGATATATGTAAAGTTCCCTCTCGTTTTGATTTCCTCCACTTTTGCTTGCGTTCATTCTGCGAATTCCGCGGCATTGTCGAAAATGTTAACCCGTTCACATGAAAACAATTTTTTTTAATTTTCGTTTTAACCAATCGTTTTCTACTCACGGTTGTCCAGATAAACCGCGATATTGTCAAAAGTGTTCACCGGTTCACAAGAAAACAATTTTTAAAATGCTCAATTCAAACCACTGGGAAATGTTTTTTTTATATTTGAATAGATCTCGTCAAGAGCTTTAAAACGATACAGTCGTGTTGCGCTCATGGTTGCAGAGATAGACTGAGTCAAACGCGGCGGCACCCCCAGAAATATTGCATCATCTTCCCCGCTCACAGGGAGCAAGGGGAGCGTCGCACAATACGCGAATTGGACTCCATGCTGTTTACAAATTTGTTCTATAATGATTTCAATTGGGACCTATTTTTGTCACAGGAGGTCGTCCGTAAGTCGTCCCATACCATCCGCGGAGTTGGACGTAGTCCTGTAGACGTCAAAAGAAAATTAGTTACTGATCTCAACATTTTCCCTTGTGGTTTAACGACACTACGATAAACTCTCGGGTATATAAGCAGTCGCCCGACTCAAATTTAAGGCGAGTGGTTTCAGGGAAGAGAGAAAGCCAGCGCCATTGGAAATGATATAGGAAACCACGTAACTCTGTTCCGTTTTGAGTATGGGGACAGCTAGAATGATTACAAAATCATTTAAGATGTAAGATCTTAATCGATTTAATGTTTAACGGCTATTCATGCATTGTAATCTTGTACTGGCGAAGAACGAAACTTATCGACTAGAGAGATATCGATATCTTTTGCTCACCGAAGGACGGTTGCGATGTGGCTTGGTGGCCTAAATGTACCAACAAATATTTCACTTTCACATATTCAGGTAACTCAACAAACTCGAGTTTATCGATCTACCAAAGTGACAATTAGTACTTATCTTTATCAGGTAGGTGTTCCGGCCAGGGACAATAGGCAAGAATGCCTCTCGCCCCATTCGGGGAAAATGGACAACTACTCGCCAAAGAAAGGAGTCGTGAATTCAATAAATGAGCCATCGGCGGTTTGACTCATTTTACAGATAGGATATAGGATAAGCAGAGGGGAAACCAATTGTTTAGTATGCTGGTCGTGACTCACAGATATTGAGAAATATTTTGTTAATCGTATGGCCACGAATATTAAGACGCTAAAGGATGTTAATTGATATAAAAACGTGTTCAGTTATATACTAAGCACTTCTGCTTTCTTTCAAGCACATACTGCATAACTTGTAGTCTCTGATTCCTCGTCTCTGATATCATTGATTAGTAGTCTCTGATATCTTTTGATTAGTCACACAAAGCAAAGGTACTAAAGTTGTCACCTGATAACCTAAACTCCAGAAGTAATTATTCTCTTTCCTCATTGCGTTATTACATTGGCATGCATTGGCAATTATTACATTGCATGGAAAGTTTTGCATCGAGTGGTCTGAGCCGCTGGCTTCTGATTATTCGCTCGAGATGGGCACTGGTTCGAGTCCCCACTGAAGCACAGTTGGAATGCTTGTCGTACGGAGCTGGTTATCTCCCTTTCCTGGAACTTTGGCTCTAAATTAAGAACGGTCAACCCTTTATTGCCCTTAGAGTTCCTTATGGTGGTCGTTTAACCTCGAAATAAACAAAAGTGGTGCTGTAATACATGCGTCGTAAAAATGCAGGAGATTCTATAATTCGCGGTTCGAGCCCGGGAGGAAGTTCTCTCAGAGCTCAGTAACTCAATAACTCGGAAGTCGTATGGTGACGTACTGTATAGAAAAAAAAATTAACTTGGTAAAAACTAGATCACGATATCTTTTCCGAATAAAATTCCTTATCTGCTAAAAGCATGAAAGCCTATAACGACCGATGCCATTTGAAAATAATCTTATAAGGAGAAACGCCTTTCAGAAAGCGATGGAAATCTTCTAGTTTTGTAAGCGTTTTGGAAGCTTTTCTGAGAATTTTAGGTACAGCAGTTTTTTGGCAGTAGCAGATCTAAAAGCTCATCTTGGGGGAAGGGGGGGGGGGTTGCTTCTGCCTAAAAACAAGTACAGGTAGACTCAGTTCTGATTGAGCCGTTAGTTTGGAATGTAGGTCTACGACTTGCAGATCGGAGAGTTGAAATGAGCTAGTCGAGTATGGTTTCAAAGCGTGTGACGTGCCTGCCCAGCAGGACGCATACGGCATACAGGCAGAGAGCAGTCAGAACGAACGTCCGCGTAGCTCAATTGGTAGAGTGACTTATTCCGGAATGAGAGGATCTGGGTTGGAGCCCCGGCGTGGACAGAAATAACGGAGAAATTTACTTCGTTATAATGGCGCCCGAACTTTCCGGATGACCCGCCCGTTCAAGATCTCGCAATGGTGTGATGTTCTTTCCACACCGCGAGAGAATCCCTTCTCCAGCGCTTCGAAAAATAAAAATGTGTGTGACGTTGCATTCCACACACCAGATTGACTGGGAGTTCTCATGTGCACGTTCTACAGCAGGTGGCTGCCTGCGACGATTCATGGTCACGACTGACCCGTGGGTCATGCCCCCGGCCCTCTTTCGGGAGGGGAGATGTGACGTGCCTGCCCAGCAGGACGCACACGAGATACAAACAGATAGCAGTCAGAACGAACGACCGCGTAGCTCAATTGGTAGAGTGACTTATTCTGGAATGAAAGGATCCGAGTTCGAGCCCCGGCGTGGACAGAAATGGCGGAGAAATTTACTTCGTTATAAGCGTTTATTTAATTTCTTATAACTAGCACAGGTCTATGATATGAAAAATAGCTTACATAATTTTTATAAATAATGCTGGATACATTGCGAATACAAAGCAGATCGATACACGAATTATCCAACGTGGTGCTCTGTCTCCTTGGGCTTCTTACATTCCTCAT
This sequence comes from Macrothele yani, assembly GCA_039090855.1. Taxonomy (NCBI): domain Eukaryota; kingdom Metazoa; phylum Arthropoda; class Arachnida; order Araneae; family Macrothelidae; genus Macrothele; species Macrothele yani. The sequence continues at coordinate 32,144,639 of CM077025.1, forward strand.
AAACCGCGATATTGTGTGTCCAGATAAACCGCGATATTGTCAAAAGTGTTAACAAGAAAATAATTTTGAAAATGTTCAGTTCAAACCACTGCGAAATGTTCTTCGTATATTTGAATAGATCTTGTCGAGAGCTTTGAAATGATACCAAGCACAACCGTGTTGCACTCACGATTGCCGAGATAGACTGAGTCATACGGCGGCGGCACACCCAAAAATATTGCATCTTCTCCCCCGTTCACAGGGAGCGAGGGAAGCGTCGCGGGTACGATGTATTGCGCAGTACGCGAATTGGACTCCATGTCGTTTACGAATGTGTTAACACGATTAATGAGTGGCACGTATTTTTAACGGTGTAATGATTTCAATGGAGAACTGCTTTTGTCACAGGCGATCGGCACATACTGTCCGCGGAGTTAGACGAAGTGCTACGTCAAAAAGAGCCCTGGCGGGCGCGCGCTCACGCGCACACACACGCACGCACGCACTATGAACATGCAGCGCTGCTCCTTCACGACATCGCAACCTTCACGACATCGCAAGGCTTTTTAAAATTTCCATTAAAAATTGTTCTAAATTTTTAACTGCATACTGGAAACATAATCTGGAAAAAACAGCACTATTTTCATGGCGTTCAATTGCCCTCTTTTCAAGGAAACAAAATTGATGGATTTTCAGTCTCACGTCTGAATAAAATCTTTTAAAATAAAGTTTGATCCTTTTTATTTATCAGGGTTAATTTAATAAAAACAAAATTCCAACTTGAAAATTTGTTCCTAGTTTTCGTTTATGGCCCAATCGCTGTAAGTACTTCATTCGCTCTATAACCCCCCCCCCATACACACACACACTTAAAAGTCTTCCCACACGGTGACTTTCCCTGCTGACCCGCGGGGGTGGCCTAGTGGTCATCGTTCGTGACTGCTATAGGGATGACCTCATGTTCGATCCTGGCAGGTACGAACGTTCGGACCACTAAATACCCGCCGTGCGTCGGATGGGCACGTTAAGCCGTCGGAGCCCAGGTACTGGCCCCCGGTAATAAATAAGGGCGTCTTCTTCCCCCTTTCTACCTCGCTTCCGTGTCACTGTCCTATCGGGCACTCTATCCCAGATCTCCTAGCTTCCTATATCTCTAACGGTTGTTCAAGACCTGGGGTCAGACACTCCGTTCCTAAAATCCTCTACATATGATCTGATCTGATCTGACTTTCCCTGCTCCCAATACTAATGATACTAGACAATACTAAAAAACAAAACAAAAAAAGACAGAATAAAGCTCACCCATTGCTTTCCATCATCAGTCAAAATCTCTTTTCACTTCAGTTCTTATCTTTCTCTATTTCTGAACCTTTAGTTTTTGTTGTTCTTTCTGCTGAAGCTAGAGCACATTTCATTTCCAAATTCACAACAAACTTTAATTTTTATGAAAACTTTTACGAAAGCCTATGGATTTATTACTCTAATTTTACAAAAGTATATGCCTTAATTATTTAGATATTGGACATTTAAAAAGGAAAAATCTACTGGGGTTGGGGGGGGGATCCTCCGCTAGTTCAGCTATTACAGTTTAGGAACTTAACAACTATTCTGCAATTTTGTTTTCATTTCCCTACGAAATTCTTGAACACGAGATTCTCTCCTTTGCCATATAACATCAACAGTTCCTTTTGGCTGATTGGAAACGGATATTTGTTTGCACGTGGAATTACAAATATTGAATACGGAAGAAAACAGGTTGATCAACCAACCTACAAATTTGTTTTTCCTGTTGATATATACTTAGATACAAGGGTTGGGCAGAATAATGTGAACACCTAGGAAAAGAAGGTTTTACGTACCTAATAGGGTGTGGGATCACGTTTGGCATTCAAAACCACCTGAATCCTCCTTGGAATGGACGCATACAAATACTGGATGGTGGTTAGTGGGATGTTAAACCATTCTTCATGCAGAAACTGCTCCAGGTCCTTGAGACATGCAGGAGGAGTATAACGGGATCTTATTCTGTTTTCCAACACAGACCACAGTAGCTCAATGATGTTTAATCTGGTGATTGGGGCGGCCAAGGAAGGTGTGAAAGTTCGTTCTCATATTCCTCAAACCATGATTAGACATTCCGAGGTCTGTGAATTGGAATGTTATCATCTTGATAGATGGCATTACCAGCAGGGAAACAATGCCTGAGTCATTGAATGGACTTGGTCACCCAAAATAGTTTCATACGTCCTGCTTGTCATCCGTCCTTTCAAGGTGATCAAGGGACCTACTAAAAACCACGGTATGACCTCCCAGAGCATGACAGAACCACCACCATGCTGCACTGTTGGGAGCAAACATTTTGAGTTGTACGCTTCTGACGGTGTTTTCCACACGTAAACACGTCCTGCAGTGTGGAATAGTGTGAATGTGGATTCATTCGACCACATTACACGCTTTCATGCATCGACAGTCCACGCTGTGTACTCATGGCACCATTGCCGTCGCCGTTGGGCATTCATCCGGGCCACCAGAGATTTTGCAATATCAGCTCTGCCATGAATATCTTGTTTACGCAGTTCCTGCGCACTGTTTTCGTTAATACTGGGATCTGGAGATGCATATTGAGCTCCGCACTAATTTTCAGCGCCTGTGGTCTTCTTATTACGGGTAATAATCCTCTTTAATGCTCTCCTGTCTCTATCCGTCAGGGTCGTTTTCCAGTCGCTCTTGTGTTTCGCAGACGAGGTTTTGCCACGAACACTGTATCCTGTCATGACGCTTGACACAGTAGCTCTCGATGCCCAGACTATCCTGGCGAATGTCGTCACGGAAGCACCAACTACCCGGCGACCAACAATTAACCCTCTTTCGAAGTCCGTCACGTCGCTCATTTCGCCGTCATTCTGAAAGAAATTTTGCAACAAGACACTTTAAGTGCCCTTATCTTATCTTCTCATCTTATGTAGAGGATTTTTAGAAAGGGAGTGTCTGACCCCAGGTCTTAAACAACCCTTACAAATAAGAAGCTATGAGATTTGGGCTAGAGTGCCCGATAGGAGAAAGACAGGGAAGCGAGATAGAAAGGGGAAGGAAGACGCTCTTATTTTTTTATTACCGGGGGGCCCAGTACTCGGGTTCCGACGGCTTAACGTGCCCATCCGACGCACAGCGGATATTTAGTGAATCCAGCGTTCGTACCTGCCTGGGATCGAACCCGAGGTCTTCTCCGCGGCAGTCGCGAACGGTGACCACTAGACCACCTGCGGCTCTTAAATGCACTTAATCTAATCTTTATCAAGTGTAGAGGATTTTAGGAAGAGAGTGTCTGACCCCAGGTCTTAAACAACCCTTAGAAATAGGAAGCTAGGAGATTTGGGATAGAGTGCCCGTTAGGAAGAAGACACGGAAGCGAGATAGAAATTGGAAGGAAGACGCCCTTATTTATTACCGGGGGACCCAGTACCCAGGTTCCGACGGCTTAACGTGCCCATCCAACGCACAGCGGTTATTTTGCGATTCCAACGTTCGTACCTGCCTGGGATCGAACCCGAGGTCGTTTCCGTGGCAGTCACGAATATTGCCTACTAGGCCACCCGCGGCCTATTAAATGCACTTAAATAGTACCTTGAGGTTCTAAACAAAGCTATTCCAACCCAAAAGTGGTGGATACCTTTGCGTATTGTGATGTACGCAGTTACGTCTCTGAGCGTGGTGTTCACGTTATTCTGTCCAACCCCTGTACATAACAGACTAAAACTCTTTTTTTAAATTCAAGCATTATAAAATATCGCTTATATAAAATACCACGAAAATAACAAAACACACACGCAAAACAGGTTACCTAAACTTTTTTTTCGCTGAGCTTCAACTTTTTCCCACTTAGCAGCACAGTCAATTGTTATTCACCTATTTCGTTTCACTGGTTGCAGATTACCGCCACATCACTCGAAAATTTCGTTCACTCCATTACAACTCAAGCTCGTTTCGTTCACCCTATCAAAAAATAAATCTGAGAACAGTTCACGCATATCAAACGTCTTTCCGTTTTTATTTTTTTTTCCACAGCATCAATTCTTTTGTTTCCCTTTCGTACATACAATGCTAAGATTCCTATTCAGCATGACATCAAATAATGACTTGGATGAGTCTTTTCGTCAAATACCAATCCGGTAATTCATCTTTTTAAAGTCTAATCACAAGTTAGGCAGTATATCCCCCTCTTTCTCAGTGATGCAGATAAATAAAAACTAATTTGTAGTGAGATTTGGATGTGGAAAGTACGAGTATATTGGTACAAAACTAGAAGCAGTAACAAGCCATAGTGACCCAGTGGAAGGTGGCTAGAATGATTATGCAGATTCGTTCACCGCACTATACGCTGTAGTATTATACTAGGTTAAAGGTCTTATCTGCCTATACAACAATGGTAATTCTTCTGAATTCGAGAAATCGTGAATGTCGGGAGAAATCCTAAACTTTTGAGCACGCTCTTTGCGATGTCCTTTATGGGCTTGCCATGCCAAGTGAAATTCCGTGATCCAATGTTGTGAATGAATGTTTAGAGACGTTTGCGTCAATAACTGTAATAGAGAACCAAAACCTTCTTCGGGTGCTCTTTTACTTGACAAATTGTAAATTATGCAAAAAGTAACCAGACTGACGTCATAGCGCCAAAACAAATCCACGCAGGAAAATGCAGCTGAGCACCTTCAAGGTATAAATCACGTGATGATGCGTCGTTAGAGCGCTCCGCTAGTTTATTCTTGTATTAAAGGGCGTAGAGTTGAGACGTGTTTCTGGGAACCCAGTGTGGATTTAAAGCTGGAGCAAAGAGCAGCTATAAAATTTTGCGTGCGTTTGAATAAAACCGCCACAAAAATGCACGAAATGATTTAAAATAGCCTATAAGGAAAATATTTTGTTTCGTGCGAGAGTTTTTGAGTGGCACAAGAAATTTGTGAATGGTGAACAGTGTCTAGAAGATGAAACACGCTCCTGTAGGCTTTGGGCATCGACTACGGAAGAAGTTAATGTCAATATCATCGAGACATTTCTGCGCAAAGACCGCCAAATGACCATTGAGTTACCGGGTTCCTATTCTGAAATTCTCAAAGGTCCTCTAAAGAAAAAATTCGTCGAATTTTGCATCAAGATAGTGACCCTGCCCATCGTGCTTTCTTTACCCAGCAGGTTATCCAAGATCTAGGCATCGAAAATAATGGCTCACCCTTCGTATTCACCGGATCTTGCGCTATGTGACTTCCATCTATTCCCTGAAGTAACAGAACAACTCTGAAAGATGTGCAGGTCTGTGCGCCCTTTCGTCATGATCCCTGCTCAGATCGTCACGCCACCTCTGCTAGAGTAGTCCGTTTCTTTGATGTTAGAGGGACTGTTACGGATTTCTGGTTGCATCCGAACAAGTGTGATGCTGGTGACTCCACTTTAAACGATCTTGCTGGGCGGCCGAATTTAGAGGGGTACAAACTGATCTCCTTGCATAAAGGCACTTGTAACGTACCAGGAGATGTGACGTACCTGCCAGCAGGACGCACACGACATAAAGCCAGATAGCAATCAGAATAAACGTCCGCGTAGCTCAATTGGTAGAGCAACTTATTCCGGAATGAGAGGACCCTGGTTCGAATCCTGGCGCGGATAAAAATGACGGAGAAATTTACTTCGTTATACACTGCTCATGAAATCTTCTGCAAAGGTTATGCCTTGAAACCTTCCGAGGCAGCAAAGCCTAGCAATTTAACGTAGGCCCAACAGTGAGCCACCGTCTTCTACTGGATTCATTCCTGTAGTTGCTGCGAGCTCCAAAGATAGTTTACTAGCGGACATTTTGATGTTCCTTCTGCAGGGACATTGCCAAGGGAATGCGAGGGTGGGTTGGAGCCCACCCAGTTTAAGATGTGCTACTTTTGTTCAGCACATTTTTCGTTAAAATATAATTTGTACTTTAACAAGTAATGATAAGTCTCCTTCCTGTAGCCCTAAACATTTCGCCCTAGAAAGTGCGTTGTTTGCGTCTCCGTATGAAGGTTCTCAAAATAGTATCCGCATGGTCATGAAAATTCAATTACTCTCCGCTCTTCCAATTCTTTAGTTTAAGCCTCTTTCTGATGTTAGTATGGCCAGAGAGACAAATGAGAACTGTGCGAAGTAATGAGAGAGACCATTACTAATTGCTCTGCTATTATTTTAATTATTAAATAAGGGATTCCAACACGGGTAGGGGAGTCGAAATCTACCCTATCGCTCTTAAGACTGCTTCAGGACAGTGAGAGCAAGCAGAAAGTGGTGGAGAGGAGTGCAAAGCAAAATCACTGGCTTGAAGGTAGGAAGTTTAAGAGGAAGGAAGTATGTGTGTATGTGTGTCACGACGTTAAAATTTATTAAGGATATCAAAAAGAGCATTTTTCTTAAAAGAAATACACTACTGGACACCCCTTCGAAAGAAATACACTACACTGGACACCCCTTCAAAAGAAATACACTACACTGGACACCCCTTCAAAAGCAAATGAATGGATCCGCTGCTTTGTTAAGATGCACGGTAGAGCTACAAACGGTATAAAAACAAGCATACAGCTGACCGCGATCTTATCGCACTGTGAGGTTGAGTGAAAATGTCGCGGCGGGAGAGAACTGATTTTGACAAAGGAAAGATTGTTTGGTGTTATATTAATGGGTTGTCCATAAGAGAAACTGAGAGGAGTTTAAACATAACCAAGTCAACTGTTTTGGATGTACTGAATAAGTGGAAAACACATGGCATGCCTGAAGCAGCAAAACGTACCGGCAGACCAAAGAAAATTGGTGATAGAGGACGTCGAAGCCTCAAAAGAGTCGTTACAGCTAATCGACGGAGTACTGCACAAGACCTTAGTGTCCAGGTGAGTAAAAATGCTGCATCCTCGGTATGTACACGTACCATCCGCAGAGAACTTTATTTCATGGGTTACCGTTGTCGTGTGGCTGCTCATAAGCCTTTCATTTCCACTCGGAATGCTACTCGTTGTTTAGCATGGTGTAAAAAACATTTATCGTGGACCGTAGATCAATAGAAACGAGTCATATGGACTGATGAATCCAGATACACAATCCATCAGTCTAATGGCCATGTGTGGTTATGGCGGCAGCCAGGGGAACGCTGTTTACCATAGTGTACTGTTCCTACGGTCAAGTTTGGAGCTGGCAGTGTACTCGTGTGGCGGTGTTTTTCGTGGTATGGTCCCGGCCCGTTGGTTATCGCAGACAAATCTGTTAACCAACATGTCTACGTCGCTATTCTGGAAAATTGTGCCCTACCAACTCTGTGGCAACACTGTGGAACCGAGCCTTGTTGGTACCAGCAGGATAATGCACCAAGCCATAAAGCAAGGACTGTTACGGCGTGGTTTGACGATACTTCCGTATCATGTGTGGACTGGCCAGCACAGAGCCCTGATCTAAATCCCATAGAGCACCTATCGGATGAATTAGAGCGCCGCATAAGGAGTTTGAAACTAAGGTCTACTACTAACCAACAGTTAGCGGCAGTATTATGTACTGAATGGAAGCGCATACTTATCGCTGTGTTCCAAAACCTTTGTAGAAAGCATGTCTCGAAGGGTCATTAAGGCCAAAGGTGGACCGACACCGTACTAATGTATGTCAATAAATGCTATGTTTTGTTTCTCTTCTAGGTATCCGGTAACTTTTGTCTATATAGTGTAGTTCAAAAAATTTATCATAAGCAAAAATGCAAAATTTTAAAAAGCGATTGCGACAATGCACTAACAGCAAGAAAGAAAGTTGAACGCCACGTTCTACCAACACTTATATCTTACACCAATGGCGTAACTAGTGAAGTCCGTGTATATGTATGTGTGTACAGGTAGAGGGGTGGAGGTAGCACGAATTCCTTTTTAGCTGGTAGTGAAAACATTAAAATTGATTCCTTCAGTGTTTCGCAAATAAAGTTGCATTCAAACTTGCCCCATCAAAAATAATGCTCGCCAGCCCGCCCGTCGCCCTCCCTGAATTTGAAATCTAGCGACGTCTGTGCCCTTCTCACAGTCAGACTAATATAAATATGTCCTGTAGCAGTTGTGGCTCTGGAACGGTCTTGTCCTGGTCGAGGACCAACATTTCCTGTCTGATGAAACAGTCTCCAGACTTTAGACTTTTTCATATTTCAGATTTCGTGGAGCATTCAGTGCTCTGGAAACTTTGTAATGTTTTTTAAATTAGAGTTCCACTTATAACATTACTTGTCGTACTATATGCGATTCTTGTAACACGCTATGCACAAAATACTTAACACAATGAGCAATATTAGGCGACCTAACGGTCAGAAAAAAGTCGTTTAACTTACGAAAACCACTGTCTTTATTCTATCTTCAAGGCACTTCAGTTCAATAATTTGTCAATGATAAAAATCATGAACAGTATTTTAAATACTTAAATAGTATGACTATATTATTTAATTAGTATTTTAAATAGTTAGCAGCACTATGCTTCAACAAATGCAGCAAACGAAACCTCTATATCTTGAAGCTCCAAGAATATCAAAGCAAATACAACTTCTTCACATATATATCTAGTCTTGGAAGAACAACCTGCAACACGAGGCTTCTCTAATCTACCCACTCTTAAAACACTTATAACGTAACCCTTTTTCGTGTGCGAGATTGGTGTTGCGTGCGTGGTTGGAGGTTTAACGACCACCGTGAGCAACTCAATGGGCTATAAGCAGTCGCTCGTCCCTAATTTCGGGTCACTGGCTCCAGGGAAGGGGGAGAGCCAGTGCCGTAAGACAAACACAACATCCATGCCTCAACGGGATTCGAACCCGGACCCCTTTCGGACGAATGATCAGAGGCCATCGCTTAGACCACTGCGCCACCGGGGCGGCCGAGATTGGTGTTACGCTATGTCTAAAACCACGACTAAGGAAATGTTGAACTAAATGAAAATACGATGCAATAGTTGCACGAAATAGCTCAAATTAAGGTTTTACTGCCAGACGAAATATATACAGAAGTCAAACTTACGATAACCTCTTATTTGTCCAGCAATATTTGATGAAATCCAAAATATAGCACTGCGAGTTTTACACTTCACATACACTGCTGGCCACCCAAAATGCAACACCAAGAAGGACACGTGATAGCAACGCCAGATTTACTGGACACATAACAACAGATACAAAGATGAAACGATTGAGCTTACAGGCACGTGCGATTTGCGGAACACGCAGACATCAATAGTTCGTGTGGCCCCCATGGCTGGCAATAACGGCCGCTACACGCCGCGGTATCGACCGAAAGAGGCTTTGGATGCTCACTTATAACATCCAAAGCCGCTTCACCGACACAGTTTGTTGCGCAGCACACCCTAATTCCTGCGCTAACGTTCGTGATGTAGCGGTGCGAGCCGTCAATGCCCGCCGCACAACATGCCGGTCCTCTCGTTCGGTGGTGTGCCGCGGCTGCGGCAATCACTCACGTCGGTCCGTCCGTCCCTTCTGCACCCACCGAATCAATACTCGCCTCACTGTGGCTGGATGTCGTCCCACACGAGCGCCGATGTCTCGGTACGATAAACCGCTGTCGCGATAAGCCACTATTCGTCCTCTGTCGAACTCCGAAACGTGCTGGAATGACTGTCGTATTCTGCGACGAGGCATAGGAAGCTTCCCATGCACAGGTCTGGCAGCACAACACACTTCCACTAGTTACACTACGCCTTCTGTGCACCCTTCGTATAGTGCTTCTCGGTGGCGTGCCGGACGCACATGATTTGCATTTGCCCTGCAATGCTAATCGTTTGCATGTCCTCTCGTGGGCGACGCATGCTGCGAATTTCAGGCCAATCGGATGCTTCCTTCTTGGTGTTGCGTTTTGGGTGACCAGCAGTGTATAATGCCTTAATTATCTGTCGTATAATCTATCTTAACAACGATCGAACATCTTCATACACACACACACACTAAGCAACTGAAGTATCGTCCTTTTTATCTAACGTTCTTATCACATTCATACGTCACTCTCTCTGATCTTAAAAGTGTTGCCAACTTCATTCATGTGAGAGAGAAGATATCACGTTAAGTTTGAAAAGTGCAAAAGAGAACAAACTCAAATTTACAGGAAAAGAAACTAAAAATGAAAGTTAAATTAGAATATACGTCACACACTGCTCGCACCAGATATTATATACATCATTCTCATCTGGGTAAAACATACGCACGCCATTCAACCTGACCTTAAGGCTGTTGCCACATAACATTCAGTCAGTAAGAAAAATGTAGCGTTAAGGTTGAAACTCTTAAAGAGAATGAACTCAAAATTTACATAGGGAAAGACACTAAAAATGAAACTAGAATATACGTCGCAACTTCTGTCTGGGACTGATCTGCTTCCATGCTACCAATTGTTCTCCATCGCTTGAAATCATCCGTACGATGTCTTCGTGACATAATCGTTGCACTAAAGTGAAAGCAAGAACTGCGTAGAACAGCTACAAGGTGCAAGTAGACAAGCGCGTCTTTTTTTACGCTTTCCAACCGTAGGTTGAAGAAGCGTATATGCTCCAGCTTTTTCCGTCCGTCCGTCTGTCGGCACGATAACTCACGTAAAAATGGCTCGATTTCAATGAAATTTTAGTATGTGGTAGGGGACCACCTGGCCACAAACCCTATTGAAAATGAGAGAAATGGGCTCAAAGGTTAGGACATAGAAGCGGAATCACTTCCATCGCCGTTATGCGTCATAACTTACCTAAAAATGATTCGATTTGGATGAAATGTTAGTATGTTGTAGGGTCTTGCCTGGGGACGAAATCTGTTGAAAATGGGCGAAATGGGTTCAAAGGTAAGGACACAGGAGCGGCATCTATTCCACAGCCCTTATGCATCATAACGTACGTAAAAATGCTTCGATTGCGACAAAACTTTATCATGTTATTTCGGAGATATACCGAACCGGTTCTGTTGAATATCATCGACATATGATCAAAGGTCAGGGCACAGGACCGAGATTTATTCCACAGCCATTATTCTCATAACTTGAGTAATCATTTCTGGTATGTTGGAAAGCGTATTATAATCAATGCATTGCATGATTTTACAAACTTGTTTAACATAATCGTAATTTGCAGATTACGGCTTACGTGCGCTAAAAGTGAATGTCTTCCGTGTAGTAAAATTTGCATGTTAGCCAATTTTCAGTGCATTATTTTACATACTTGGCAGCTGTATACCTTTTTGAAAATTATCTTTTAATTTTGAGCACCAGAGTCCTTGCTCCAACATACTTCTGAGTACTGCATTTGAGATATGGAAATCAGCAGGAAAAGAAAAACATCGTTTGCCGCAAGATACATATTAATATATCTTGGAAACATTGCTAGAACGCATGTAAAGAGTTCTCATTTTTACAGGGTAAAATTGCGTTATAAAAATTGCCAGCATGAATTTGTCTTGTATATTTAACAGCTTCACGCAAACTTTTTTGTGTTTGCATCCATGTTTAATACTATAATAACTATTCGTGCGAAGAACTGGGTTACGTAACCAAAATAGCATACGAAATATATTTTTATTTCTCGTGATGAAACACAAGGTCACCCCGTGCGTTACAGTGGTTATTGTTATCTCTGGATTATGCAGAAACGACGCACTTGCTCCGACTTCGAGAGTTTAACATTTTTATCAAGGAAATGAATTAATGCTTTTATTTTTCTTTTAACTGCATGTCCAGGAGAGATTCAAAGGAAAAAAGAAACATTCAAGCTAACTGAGGTCAGCCGTGAAGCGACCGGTTCCTAAACGACGAGCTACCCCCAGGGGCAGGGTTGGGCGGAACGGACCGTTATTCCGGCAGCACGTTCTAAGGTTCTGTCCTTACAGCAAGACTGGCTGCTACGGCCCGAAGCTCTTTTTTGCCCCAGATGATACGGAAGTTTGCGACTCCGGTAGTTTAAAGAACTTTCTGAAAGCAAAGATTTACTTAGATTTGGAAGCGACATTGATATAATTGAAGGGAAACGAAGCGATTTGCCAAAATTTTCAATCTAACTTCAGAAAAAAATATCCATCAGGACGTGATTTTATGTTATGATCTACATCATCAACCATTATCAAAAAGGCCTGGTTTAAGGGAGGGCATTCGGGGCACGTGCTCTGGGCTTCGACCTGAGCACGTGCTTGTTTTGCATCAAGTAATATAAAAATACTTGTTTGTTTTACATCAAGTAATATAAAAATATATACACTATATTAACAAAAGTCACCGGACACTTCTTCAAAAGAAAATGAACGGATCCGCTGCGTTTTTAAGATGCGCGGTGCAGCTGCAAACGATATAAAAACAAACCTGCAGCTGACCGCGATCATATCGCACTGTGAGGCTAAGTGAAAATGTCGCGGCTGGAGAGAACTGACTTTGAGAAAGGAAAGATTGTTAGGTGTTATATTAGTGCGTTGTCCATAAGAGAGAAACCGAGAGGCGTACGGCTATTTTGAATGTACTGAATAAGTGCAAGACACATGGCGCGCCTGAAGCAGCAAAACGTACCGGCAGACATAAGAAAATCAGTGATAGAGGACGTCGAAGCCTCGGGAGAGTCGTTACTGCAAATCGACGGAGTACTGCACAAGACCTCAGTGTACAGGTGAGTAAAACTGCTGGAACTTCAGTATGTACAAGTACCATTCGCAGAGAATTTGATGCCATGGGTTACCGTGTTCGTGCGGCTACTCATAAGACTTTCATCTCCACTAGGAATGCTACTCGTCGTTTAGCATGGTGTAATGAACATTTATCGTGGACTGTAGATCAATGGAAACGGGTCCTATGGACTGATGAATCCAGATACACGATCCATCAGTCTGATGACCGCGTGTGGGTATGGCAGCAGCCGGAGGAACGCTATTTACCACAGTGTTCTTACCGTCAGGTTTGGAGCTGGCAGTGTACTCGTGTGGGGGTGTTTTTCGTGGTATTGTCCCAGCCCATTGTTTATCGTGGAAAAACCTGTTAACCAGCACGTCTACCTCGATATTCTGGACAATAATGCCCTACCAACTCTGTGGCAATACTATGGAATCGAGTCTTGTTGGTACCAGCAGAATAATGCACCGAGACATAAAGCAAGGACTGTTACGGCGTGATTTGACGATAATTTTGTATCGTGTGTGGACTGGCCAGCACAGAGCCCTGATCCTAATCCCATAGAACACCTATGAGATGAATTAGAGTGCTGCATAAGAAGTTTGGAACCAAGACCTACTACTAAGCACCAGTTAGCAGCAGCATTATGTACTGAATGGAAGCGCGTACCTATAGCTGTGTTCCAAAACCTTTGTCGAAAGCATGTCTCGAAGGGTCAGTGCATGCATTAAGGCCAAAGGTGGGCTGACAACGTAGTATTGTATGTCAATAAATGCTATGTTGTGTTTCTCTTCTAGGTGTCCCGTGACTTTTGTCAATATAGTGTATATCAAATAATATGACGCATCATTTACACCTCAGCATCAAGCGACACGACGAAAGAGAAAAATCCAATCATGAAATAACTGACTCCGATCGTTATTGGTTAATCATCTCTTTGTTTTGCGTCACGTCACTTGACGCCGAGGTGTAAATCGAGAATAATACATCTGTAAAATTATTCCGCACGGAATGTGCACTTTGTGCCGATCGATATCCAGCTGATTTAGAATGAAACTGCAGAAAGTTCAGATGAGACCATCCTTTCATTCATTCATTTTTTTTGTTGTCACATCAGAATACATGTCATATTTATATTACCGTAAAAATTAATGATTGTTGAGACAACTGGGAGGAATGAGGAAAAAGCCATTTGGCCTGACATGGTCCTTTTCTCCCTTGAAGAGAAGATTATAATACATTCAGTAAAAGACAAAACCAGCATACGATGAACAGTGAAAAATATGTGACAATTAAATACACAAAAGGGAGATAGTATTAGTTACTCCCTACCCCTAGCCATCACTCACCTTTCCGTAGTCCGCCTTCCCACCATTCATCTCTCCCCTATAATTCTTGGTGCCAAAACAACCAATCATATATGCATCCACACAAAACGGGATGTGTGTGTGGGTGTGGGTGTGTGTGGAGGGGGGGGGGGTACTGAAACTCTCTTGCTCAGAACCCCAAACTATTTAAGTCGGTCCCTGATTATCGATCCACTGCTGGACGAAGGTCTTCTCAAATATCTTCCATTACTTTCTCTACCTTTTCCATGTCATTCAGGCATGCTTTAAAGTTTTACCCATTCGCTCCCCACGTGGTGTTCTCCTGGGTCCTTTTCTGTCCCTTGAAATCCAGTTAAGTGTTTCAGTTGTCCATCGTTGGCCAGTTCTTCTAGCAACAGGTCCAGCCCATGGGCATTTCAGCGATTTTATCTTGATCATGATGTCATCAACTCCCGTCATTTTCCAGATTCATGAGTTCCTCTTCTTATCCTTCCTGATTATTACAAGCATGCTCATCTCTATGCTTATTTCAGTAGTTAGCAGCCGCTGGATATCCTTATTAGTTAAAGACGATGTCTCAGATCTTCAACCCTTTAACGACCATAACGCCCAAAACGCCCGTACGTACAAACTGTCATAGCCGCCCGAAACGACTGTTTAGGATGAGTCAGATTTACTACTCTTACTTGTTCTTCCAATTTTCTCCACCTATGAGAAATCAGCAGGAGTCACCCTCGGTCATTATTGTTGTTATTAAACAAAGAAGTGAAACAACAGACAGTTTCGGACGTTTTTATATTTAGGGTGGTAGAAAATTTTGGGGTCATGGTCGTTAAAGGGTTAAATAAAAACTAGAAGAATGCATTGATTAAACACTTTTCTTTTAAGATATAAACGGTAAATTGCTCTTGAAAATTGTGTAATGTTTCGTCCAAATGCTTTCCAACCAAGTTTTATACGCCGATTAATTTTTTCTTCGATGTGGTCCTGGCTTGACATCTGCTGCCCAAATACTTCTAGAATTACTCCAACACTCGCTGAATCTTCAGCTCTTGTAAAGACATTATACATCAAGTTTGTTTTCTCTAAGTTCCGTTTTTATTTCCACTTTTTAGCACGTCTTTTGTAAAAAAAGATCGTGCTTATGTTACCGGTTTGTCCGTCCGTCCGTCCGTCTGTACCCACGACATCTCTGCAACTATTAGCCTCATTAAAAAAAATCTTTTTGCATTGGGAAGCTTGAAATATGCGAATGATGATCCTTCATTTAGTTTTTTTTACGATGTACAATTTCGCCGCTACAGGGCGTAAATGCAGATGATGTCGAATTCAAAAATACGTTTTATTCCACATATTTGCTTCTGAACATCCGATTGAAAAAAATCTTTTATCTTTCGATTCCATTTATGTCGAAGAGTATTTTAGATATAGTTACTTTTTCAAATTACGCATAGATTTTCCGCTAAGGGGTGTAAAAGTAAATTACATTTTCCCCGATAACTCTTCTTCTAAAACTCCGATTTGAAAAAAATTTTCTTCAGAGGATACACCTCCTGATGGAACATCTTTTGCATGCAATTTCAAATTTTTGGTAAAGAATACTTTGGCCACCAGGGAGCGTAAGTGTTAATTTTTGTTTCTGAAGTATTTCCCATAAAATCTGAGCTTCTAAAATATCGATTGAAAAAATTCTTTCGTGACTGATGCCACTCACATCGATGAACCTTTTCGGAATATTTTCTTCTTAAAATATTCCACAGTTTCTCCGTCAGGGGAGCGTAGATGTATACTTTATTTTTGTCAATATCTCTCCTTCTAGGAATCCGATTAGGAAAATTCATACTTTGTAAGATAGTGTTTTCAGTGTGACATGTTTTTCATATAATTTCAAAATTTCAAGTAACTCGTAGACTTTTCGCTAGGGGACGTAGAGGTAAATTGCGTTTCCTCCTATTTCTCTGCTCCTAAATCTCCGATTTGAAAAATTCTTTCTTCACCGGATACAGCTCATGATGGGATATCCTTTGCACATAATTTCTAATTTTTGTAAAAAATGTTTTGGCCACCAGGTAGCGTAAGTCTTAACTTCCGCTTCTGATGTATTTGCAGCAAAATATGAGCTTCTAAAATCTCGATTGAAAAAAACATCGTTTTTAGACCGATACTACTCATGTCGACAAACCTTTTAGGAAAATTTTCTTCTTGAAATAATGCATGGTTTCTACGCCTGGGGGCGTAGATGTATATCTTATTTTTGTCAATATCTCTACTTCTAGGAGTCCGATTTGAAAAAACTTCCTTCTTTGCTGGATAGTGTTTCCGATGCGAAATGTTTTTCCTATAAATTCAAAATTTTCAAGTAAATCATAAACTTTCCACTAGGGGGCACAAAGGTAAATTGCGTTTTCTGCGTTATTTCTGCTTCTAAAACTCCGATTTGAAAAATTCTTCCTGTATCGACCTGATGGAAAATATTTTTCACATAATTCCAAATGTTTGGTAAAGAATGGTTTGGCCACCAGTAGGCATAAGCGTTAATTTCTGCTTCTGATGTATTTGTAGTAAAATCTGGGCTCCTGAAAACTCGACTAAATGTTTTTTTTCTTGGACCGATACAGCTATGGAAAAACCTTTTGAGAATACTTTCTTCCTAAAATAATACATGGTTTTCCCACCAGGGGACGTAAAGTCACATCTTATTTTTGCCGATATCTCTGTTTCTAAGAGTCCGATTTGAAAAATCCTTTGTGTTGGAGAGCGTTTCCGGTGCGAAATGTTTCTCATATAAATTCATGTTTTTCTTAACGCACAAGTCTGCAACCAGAGGGCGTAAGCTCACGATTCCGTTTACAGCAATATCTGAGGGATTAAAAACCCGATTGAAAAACTTCTTTCTTCCGTCAGATACTATTCTTTTCCATACCGGTTCCATTGACTTTGAATAGCTTTGATAAATTTAATTTGCGTCAGAACGGATTCAAAAGACGTGCTTATTACACCCGAAAATTCGGTGTCATCTTTCTCGTTTACTCTTGTCAGCAAGTCCCAGGACACTACTCCGGAACTCTGAGGGTGATACTGTAAAAAATGAAGACTTTACGTACACTTCAATTAATGTTGTGTGAATTTTCAACTGAGTTATAAAACTTTTGGGGAAAATTTCATGTTACATGCATAAGGAAATTTATAAATTAATTTCAAATGAAATGCAGTCGCAAATGATTTTTAAAATTCTTTCAGGGAGAAAAAAAAAAAAGAAAATTGTAATAAAGAAAAAACGGTGCAGAATTAAAACATATGCCCAAATTATTATTTACCAACTGAAAGAAACCGGTGCCAGAAGAAACACGAAAACATGATGAAATTAAAGTTCTGTTATATATTAAGAAATTGAAACAGACAAAAAATTTTTGTACTAACACACCTGATATAGCTGTGGTTTAAAAACACGAAATTGCGAGTCTCGATTTCCCGATTCCATGAGAATAGTACACTGTAGGGGTAAAACATTATGACTCACCGTCCTTAGCTGACGTTTAGATCGTTCCCGGAGCGGCGGGATCAAGGGCATATGCAGCTCTATGTGTAACATGTGCTGTATCAGTTGGAGCTGAAACAGTGTTTGTAATGGGAAAGAGATGAGATTTGACCTCCTTGGGAAAGGGCATGATCATCGGATACAGAGTAAAGGAATCCAGGGAACGAAGAACTTTGTGGGATGCTCACCAGCTGGTGTAATTAAATTTACCAAGAGTGGTTGTAAAGAGGCGTAACGCTTATAAACTTGCGGATAAGAATTGGACAGACACGGAAACTTAATACTTTGGAAGAAAGATGGCTCATGCGTATTGTCCGGAAGAAAGATGGCTCAGGCGTATTGTCCGGAAGAAAGATAGCTCAGGCGTATTGACTGTGGTCAATTGTGCGATGGTGGCATGTATTATATACATGCCACCATCGCACAATTGACCACAGTCTGCAACCAGAGATCACAGAAAAGTATTTTCACAGCTACAATGCAACGACCACCAGTACCCCGTATAAGCTTACAGTGTGAACACTGACCACATCGCTCCTTACCATAACACGTTATTGTCTACAACGACTGGAGTTTGTCAGAAAACATCGGAAGTGGTCTTTGGATATTTGGAAGAAGTTGCCTTTGACGAATAACGTTCCAGTACTCCATCTAGTGGATGTACGGCAGGGGGTAAGGGGAATAGCTGCGGAGAAGATAGTTCAAGATGTTGTGGCCAGGGAGGCAGCACGGTTGTAAACTCTGGAAGATGTTTTCCTGGAACACTATCGGTCCCCTGATAGCCGTGGAAGCCCATTTGGATGCCCCTATCCGTCATTGCAGACCAGGTTCATATGTTTGCGCCAACAATGTTTCCAGACTAAGACGGAGTATTCCACACAGGTCTGCACTGCCCTTATTTTGAAAAGTACGTCTTGGACCGTGCCCGAACCAGACACGGTTCGATCCGACCCGTTTCAATTTTCACCAGGCGCTCTCCGGCACAAATGCATAGCGTGTGAATTTGGTGCAATTGTAACCTGTGCACTGGAAACTCGTGCCTGTTGGTCAGGCTATGATCGGGAAGCTTTAAGCAGAATAACTGCAGTGGATCCACAATGCTCTGTGCCAAAGCTACCCAGCTCCCATCAATAGGAAGCGAGTGTTATCTGACGGATTTTATCTGACTTACCATCCTTGTCACATTTACACCAAAAATCGGATTGTTTTCTTCAAAATTTGTGTTACATGGTGTAATCCCGAGCAATCACGGGATAGAATTCTTAACCTTCAGATTCGCTAAACATGAATGCCGGTTGCTTCGACTAGCGAATCTTCTGATGGTTATATTCAAATTAATCGAAAACTTGAGACTTGGTCGTTCTGTGTGGTGTAGTGGTTAGCATACCCGGGCGCTATCTGGGAGACACGGGTTCGAGTCCCGCTCCAGGACGAAGAAATTTTCAAGTTTACGGATTTTATCTGACTTACCATCCTTGTCACATTTACACCAAAAACCGGACTGTCGTCTTCAAAATTTGCATTATGCGATGTAATCCCGTATTTCTTTTATGATTAGTGTGTGTGTTTTTTAAATCTTTTTCAAGATACTGATTAAGATGCATTTGCCTTTTTGTGTTGTTACACCCTCTGAATTACGAACATTCAACTCTTCGTATCATTCTTTTTATTTAGATTCCTTCATTATTTTTATTGGTAAGATTGACATGACTTCTGCAGAAAATCGTCAAACAAGATTTCTTAGCATGTAATGAGCTGTGAATTGCGCCTCAGTAGTTAAGAAAGCTGTTACACCACATAGTTATTCTACTAGAGGCGTAACTAAGGTGGGGCAAGCGGGGCTGCTGTCCCGGGAGCAGCTTAAGGGAAGGGGCGGAAAATCACAGATTGCAATCAGATAAAAACTGGAGTTGAAAGTTTTGCATCAGTTTCTGGTATATTTTGTAGTTGTTGTAGGTGGTGTTGTTGTACCATACCTTGTCGTTTGCCCAATTAGTTTGCTTATGACGTGTTTCGTCAGTTTTGATAGCCTGGAAGCTTAACCCTCCAGGTGGCAGAAGTTTTGGAAGAGGCAATGCGGAATTTTCTCACATGTGTAACATGAGACTTCCCTAAAAACGTCCTTTTGATTTGTAGTATTCATCGAGCTCCCCTCAGAGAAATATATGCGGTCTCGCCACTATGAGCCTGGAATTTGTTTCGACGTAATATCGCGTTCTCACGGTTTTTGAACAGGTTTTCGATTAACGTATTATTGCGTCGCTGCCGCTTTGGGCACAGAAATCTCCGAACGTATATATGCGTGATTGCCACCTGGAAGGCTAAAACTCGCATTTCTTCCTCAGAGTGTTCAAGAAGTGTTAGTTGCTTTCATTCAGCAATGAATGCGCAGTTTCCGCTCTTCTTGAGTCCGTCTAACTCAAGAAGAGCCACGGCCTTCTTCGACAGCGATGAGACGTGCGGTTTTTCTTTAGTTGGCTTGACGATAAAAGATTAGGGGATGTCTTTTTTCACACTGCTGAAGATTCTCTAGGGAATATTCGATTATTACTTTGATTGAGAACCACGACTATTAGCTGATTCGACCAGTTTGATGTGGTACCGCAGGTCCAAACTCCAAAGCAATTGGCAAAATATATGAAGAGCGTAAAGACAGATGGGGCCACAGTATTTCATGGTTTGCCCCTAATATCTAGTCCCGGCTGTGTATTCTACCAAATCGTTAAAACGCCAGTTTGGTCAAGGTCAGATTGGTATCCCGCCAGCTCAAGCTTCAATCCAGACTGAGAAATGATCCAGATCGAAGAGGATTTCGGTAAGAAAAACTATTTGTTTCCCCATCAGGAGTTCAACACACTGAATTCTTCGAACTGACTGAGAAAGAATTCTTGTAATCTTCACGAAAGCAGCCTAGTCGCACTTTTTCTTCAAGAAAAACTCGGGGAAAGTTTAAAAAAAAAAGGAAAGAGTTAGAACAAAAAGACCAAAAAAGAAGATAACATTTTAACCTACTTAGCCGCACCTGCCTGGTATTATGGCATTTTCTGCTCGGTTGAGAGAAATAAAACCGTCTCGTTTTTACAGAAATGCAATAGTTATCGATACGGACGCTTATGCCACTTGATTGTTTGCCCAACGAAAGGAAAGCATAGCTGTATCCATAAGGATAATCAGTTCCAGCGCTGTCGTTTGCGTTCTGCCTTAAGTGAAATGCCTCTGAACCCCAGACATGTAAAAGATGCGGTTGACTTTACAAGGCAGATAATTTACGAGTTTTCGTTGCTGGTGTCTTATTACAGTTTCGTGTGGTTTAAAGATCTAATGGTCTCAGAAAAACAATAGTAACTAAAATAAATAGGAAGAGTATGAAATTGTTTCCGGGCATTAAAAAACAATACCAATGGTAGTAATTTCACGTGACAGCGATTCTCTGTCAGTGGTGTAGCCTCGCACACTCGGACATCACGAATCTTATGGATCATCATTATATATTTGAAAGCTATGTACGTTAAAAAAAACAGGTAGTAGTCCGTGCTACACTTGAATAAAGAGCAAATTATGTAGCCGACATTGAGTAACAGGTCAACATAAATTAACTTCGTGAAGCTTTGTTACCACTGAGACGGAGGAGGGCCGAAGGCATTGCTAAGACCTTTGATCCTGGGCTCATTAATTCCAGTGAACTATAAAATTTATAACCATCTTTAAAATCGCCTTGCAGTTAAAATGAAATAAATTAAATCAAAAGTAAAAAAAAAAATTACGTTGTAGCGAAAATGGGTAACTGTCAAAACTACTATTCATATCTGATCGTGCAGCATGGTGTTTCACGAAGTGACGAGACAATAGTTAATTTCATTGTTACTGAACAATATGTTTCACTAAACTGTTGCCGAAGATTACACTGAAAAGCAATTGAATTAGAGACAGCTGGCGTTATGCAATAAACGACATGACGTATGCAGCTATCCGACAATATAAGGAGTGATTCAGTACGAGTCGGACGCAGTATGAGTAAGACGAAGGATCTAAACGCATTTGATCGCGGGCAAATTGTCGGCGCCCAAAGAATGGGTCACTCCATCTCGGAAGTCGTGCAGGCACTGGGATTTTTCACGAGCCACTGTGTCACGAGTGCACCGTGAGTACATCGAATCCGGTAAAACCATCCCTTCAAAGGCCAACTGCCGTGGACAACAGCGTGTGGATGAGCGGGGTCTTCGTCGCCTATAGCTAGCATTGTAACAGCGGAAAGACGGGCCACACTGCAAGAGATCACTCGGCAATTTAACGCTGGTGCATAAAAACGTGTAAGCAGCCACATCATCCAGAACCATCTCCTCGCTATGGGGTACAGAAGCCATCGTCCCACGAGGGTACCGCTGTTGACCGCACATCACAGGGTGAAAAGATAAGCATGGACACGGGAACATCGCAACTGGGCCGAAGACATGTGGAAAAATGGTGCCTGGACTGATGAGTCGAGATTCACGTTGGTATATGCGGATGGCAGGATACGAGTACGGCGCAAACCACATGAAGCGATGGATCCTTCTTGCCAGCAGGGTACTCTTCAAGCTGGTGGGGGTGGCGTTCATGTCTGGGGACGGTTTACGTGGACTGAAATGGGACCCCTGGTACGTGTGACATCGTCCCTCACAGGTCAACGTTACCGGGATATCCTGGACGACCATTTGCTCCCGTTTGTGCAACATCCCACTGGGAACCTCATCCTGCAACAAGACAATGCACCGTGCCATAGCTCCCGAATTGTATCCGAATGGTTGGATGAACACTCCACCGACGTGACCTCGCTTCCTTGGCGAGCTAGGTCACCTGACCTCGAGCATATCTGGGATGCCATCGAGAGAGATGACCTTCCTCCATCAAATCTTCGTGAACTGTGGGAGCTTGTTCAGGGGTCGTGGATCCGTATGGCTTCCCAACGCTTCTGGTGTCTTGTCGAGTCCATGCCGAGACGAATCGCCACCGTCATCAGGGCGAAAGATGGTGCTACACGTTACTAGACAGTTATCTCTAATTCAATTGCTCTTCAGTGTATTTCATCACGTTTTACATAATCACAACAATATCTCATTGCTATCTGTGTAAATTACTAGAACCTGATGCTAAATGTTGTGAAAACACAAGTTTGTCCATGACAGGGATCGAAACCGCGCCCCCTCACTCCGGAGTAAGTTGCTCTCCCAACTAAACTACCCGGACATAATATATCACTGTAGATTTGTCGTCTTGACATGTGCTTTTCCTGTGTAGTATGTCACGTTATCTCCCTCTTAATTTTTTTATTTCTTTTTTGAAACGAAGTAGGTTTTTTTTCATTAATTCCAGACGATGTGTGGAACAAACATCACACATTTTTCGAAGAATCCAAAAGCCAGTAGATCCATTTTCACATTCGGGCGCCAATGTGAAAACGCCAATTTGTCCATGACGGGGATCGAATACGCACCCCCTCACTCCGGAGTTAATTGTTCTCCCAACTAAGCTACACACACAGGATGTATCGCTGCAGATTTGTCGTCTTGACAAGTGCTTTACAATTTCTGAAAGATAACAATAATTTTTTTACCCATTTTAGCTCTTGTTTTCTTTCACAGTGCCATTTCTCCACCTGGTGGTGAACAGTGACCTATTTTTTTTTTTTTAATTTTATAATTCTTTACAGCATGTTCTAATTCGTGTTCCTTCCAAGTTTCACTGCTATATCTGTCATAGTCCCCCAGATATTTCTGAGTAGTGTCACTTTAATTATAACCACCCGGTATGTATGTATGTCTTATAAATTAGCGTAATCCAAAATTACAGGGTTTTTTTTTCTGTTTTTTTCTTTTTGAAGGCATTCAAAATTTTGCAATGCTATTTAATATTTGAAATTTCTTTTATACGTTTTTTGTACTTGTACGCTTCTAAAGCGACCCCCTAGAAAAAACGTTTAACCTAGGTTCTACTGTATTTTGAATTCGATAGCATTTTTTATATATGCCTCCTGGCGGTGAAAAAGCTTGAAAGCAAAGTAAAAAAGCTTGAAAGCAAAGCTAATAATGGTTCATACAGGTTATAACAGTTCAGTTCCAAATGGAAAATGTATTTTTCGAATCAGACTAATATGTGCAGAGATATGGTGCCCATAGGCAGACAGACAGACAGTGATAGCATAAGCACGTTTTTTTTTGTTGTTTTTTTTATCAAAAGACGTGTTAAAAAGAAAAGAGAATGTAGTTCACCTGTAAGGATTAATTCACGTCACATTTAAAGAGAATATCAAACATTTACTGATGGGAAAAAAAAGATCTCAACTTTTTACGGAAGTCTTTCGACAGGAAATGCTGTCGATAAATTGTGATGACCATCTGAACTGCTTTCGAAATCATCCAGGAGTAAACACGAGGAAACGGGAAGTGTCACACTACAAGCTTTATTGTTTTTTTCTCGATGGTTGTATGGGAATGAGAAAGTTTGCGTTAACATATTTAGAAACGCTAATGTTTAATTCAACACTGCGGATACAAAAATAAAGATGTCCTCACTGTGCTTGCTGGCCAATTGAACAGTGCCCGTTTGCTTTTCCCAGCATGTTAGGCAGTCGCTAATGGATTCTCCGATAGATGCTTGTTAAGTAGAAACAGAAAGTTTCTGTTGTTCCCATTCATCAACCATGAGATAAAGTGAGCTCGATTAGGAATAGGGAATAACCGAACCATATGTCGGAACACTTCATTTTCCGATCCGTATAAAATGCTTCCTCTTTTTTTGTTTTGCTTTGTTACCTACTCAAGTATTGTTCAAGTATGATGCCACACTTTTTTTCAAAGGAATTCTTCAGTTCCGTTTAGAGTGTGCTGTCACTATTTTAATTCCCCTCACATGCCACCTGAAGAAACAAACACTCGTATTCACTGTCACAATTTGAATAACAGCTTTGCGAGGTAACGAAAATGGGTAACGGAAGTAGTAGTTAAAACCGTCGTTGAAACCTGATCGTGCTGAATCTGAATCATCGGACAATATTGTTGAGGTTCTTCAGTCTCCAAGTAAAAAAATCCCTCCTTATGTTTCTACTGAGCAGTTGTCTACTTTAGGAACATTTAATCAATCTGAAGAAGGGCAAAAACGTCCTTTTTCGGCATCTGTGCCATCTAAACCAGGACGCACATGAGATACAATCACCGCACGACGCACATGAGATAAAGGTAGATAGCAGCGAGAGCATACGCCCGCGTAGCTCAGTTGGGAGAGCCACTTATTCCGGAATGAGGGGACCCGAGTTCGGACAAAAATGACGGAGAAATTTACTTCGCTATAGCACTTAACTAGCATACAAGCTCTTATATATATTACGGATCGTACCATAAATTTTTCTCACTCTCTTGTAACGTAAAGCTATTTCAGGTCATCCTGGTCTTTACTGTGTTCATGTCAAGAAATCTGTCACTGAAAGTGTTCAAGTGACTGTAAATCTGTTCTCGCCAAAAGCTTTCTTCTGAGAGTTGTGGCTTATGCAATTTATTTTAACTTTCTGTTGTTTTTTTCCATCTCCTTTGTGAATTATGTTTTTACCTTTTATAACGTACAAGTTTGTCCACTCCGGGCATCGAATCCGAGTCCCCTCACTCCGGAGTAAGTCGCTCTCCCAACTGAGCTTTGCGGACATGTGCTCTCACTGCTATCTGCCTTTATCTCATGTGCGTTACACAATTTAAAATATTTTTGGAACTGAAGGTCTTGTCTGAACTCCTGAAAGCGGCCCTTGTGAGTGAGTAGTATGACAGGACACTCAGTCACAAGCGCCGCTTTCGGGCAAATGGCTTCTAATCATTAGCCCGAGATTGGGCCGGGTTCGAATCTAGAGTAGGAGGAGAGTTGCTGTCTTAGGATCCCTTGGTCACAGGAAGAATTAACATTAATTACCTTCTTTAACATCATTGCGTAAGTTAAAGTCTTTTCCTTTTCCGTTAGTGTTCTTAGGAGAGACGTTAATGACTGAGGGGCGATGACCACTCCCTGCTATGCTTCCTATATTCTTAGAGAACACTAATACTGGCCATTCCATGCATTGGCTTTTCACGAAGTTTAATTTGCAAACGAAATTAATGAATTTTTTGTTCTGGAGATGATTTTGTGGCATAGCGTCGTCTTAGGAAGAGATTAAAGCACAAGGTTTTTTCTAACAACTTTAGGTTTTAATGAGGAATTTCTCAGGAGGAAGGTGAAAGTCGCGATAATGAGGACTCAACAACTGCCTAGATGGTACGGGATAAAAGCTTACCCCGTGTTTTTTGGCTAGGAGATGAGAAAGGACGACAAATGCTTTGTTTCTTGATGGGAGCGAAGGAAGAGGGTTCCCTTTCTCGGAAGACGAAGAAAAAATTGAGATTAGGAACGACCGATACCGAAATGTACAGAAATTCAGTTGGAAGCGGAAATTTGGCAGCGACGTAACGGAGAAAAACGCGTGATAGAATAAGCGAGAACAGAACAATGCATAAACAATAAAGAGAAATATATAAGAAATCAGGACAAGCAAAACTGTTAGAGTGTGGTAAAAACGGTTGGATAGCAAGTTAGTAAAATCATGCAATGCACTGATTATGATACGCTTTCCAACATACCATTAACCATTACTCAACTTATTACTCAAGTTATGAGGATAATGGTTGTGGAATAAATCTCGCTCCTGTGCCTTGACCTTTGACCCCATTGCGAGGATATTAAACAGAATTGGTTCAGTATAACTCCGAAACAACATACTAAAACCGTTTTGTCGCAATTGAAACATTTTTAGTCAAGTTATGAGGATAATGACTGTGGAATAAATCTCGCTCCTGTGCCCTGACCTTTGACCCCATTTCAATGGTATTCAACAGAATGGGCTAAGTATATCTCATGAACAACATATTAGAGTTTTGTCGCAATAAAAGCATTTTTAGTCAAGTTATGAGGATAATGACTGCGGAATAAATCTCGCTCTTGTGCGCTGATCTTTGACCCCATTTCGATGATATTCAACAAAACTAGTTTAGTACACCTCCGGAACAACATGATAAAGTTTTGTCGCAATCGAAGTATTTTTACATAAGTTATAACGCGTAAGGGCGATTTTGCCTCTTAACTCGTCGATCGTCGAATATTATCATTCGCGATTCATCTGTGTGATGTGCCTTGAAGTCCAAATGAAGACATTTGTTCGCAAGTAAATAGACTGTTCTCTCCTGGCTGTTAGAAAGCCTAATATTGCTCTTTGCATAATTAAGCATTTGGTGTTAGTTGTCCGTAGCATAAAGTTAAGAATCTCCAGTGTTGCAATTATTTGAAGAAGACGCTATAAGTGAATATTTTAATTAAAAAAAACAACAACGTTACACGGTGAAAAGCGCCTCCTTCTAGTTTTTTATTCTCTGCATCATAACCCAAGGCATGAAGGGCAAGAACTAGTCCCACTGACGTACATATCATGCCCCTAGGTAGAAACAAGTGACTCAAACGTATCTATTTTTTTAGGTTCGTCGTCACTGTTATATTCTTTTTAAAAGGTAATCAGCCAGAATGGGTTAGTGTCAATCATCCAAGTGTCAATGCTAAGGAGAAAGCAAAGGTTTCAGATGCGCAGGTGCACATGTTCAAGCCGCGTTTGGCCCATTTCTTAGACAACGAATATATTCGTTCGTGATGATATCAGCCCATTTTGATAACCGCGAGTTAATTCATTCCAGCAGGTTAAAGAATTGGTAATGTTATAGAAAGAAACATGACAGGCTGCTTTTTTCTGTGCGCTCTTATACAGTGTTCACCTACTTTGTACAGTTTCAGCTGAGTGCGATGATAAAATACACAGGACGTATTCTGTTTGTTTCAAGGCTTCAAAGGATTCATTTTAGAGACTTTAAACATGGGCTATGAATTTTTTGTAAGATCTGTTAGTAGAAGAAGACACACAAAAGGCGTTTAGGAGCATCTTGTACTTGCTGAAAATCTGACCTCGTTGCAAATATTCTTTCGAGACCGGATGCTTTGTCGATTGTGAAATCAATAAAAGGCTTTCATCCGATCTAAAGCAGAACATTCCGCATCGCCTGAAACACTTGGGATCACACGCTTTAGCTCCAATTCCCTTTTAATGCCGCTGAACCGAAGAGTTATTTTGTGAAAGAAAATAGACAATGCCTCTTCATGATATTGAGGTCAAAGTCACTGAAGTTGTTACTCCTTTTCTTTATATCGCACTACGTGAGCCCATGTGGTTCTGCGCTTTTCGCTGTCTCTGTAAAAACCATAAATTCTGTAAATTCTCAACGATTCGAAAGAGCTGTTCATTTTTCAAATGAAAAAAAAAGTTTCTTTATTCAATGAACATAAAATTTCAACTTATTATGAGCATACATCCGAATATGTGTTACGAAGGCAATAAATTTCCTATCTTCACTCCAGATATAAACGCATCACGCATATTTTAAAGACTCAGTTCGTGCAAACTCAAGAAATAACACTTTTCCTATTGTCTGCTCTGAAATTTCGGTCAGAGATAACTTAAAATGTATTTCATTCTATCGAACTTTAAAGTTGTTTTTTTCTCTTACGTATAAAAGACAGAAGAAATCAAACACTAGCTTTCGGCACACCGCTCTCTCTTTCTATCTACAGAAAAGGAAGTGAAAAAACGCACGCAAAATATATTCCTTTTCGCTGATTTTGTTTCCCTTTTTTGTTTTCTGAAAATCTGTTCTGAAATATTTGTTTCGCGTCGGAAAGGATTCAGAAGACGAGCTCTCGTCACAATTGAGAACTCGGTATCAGTTTTCTTATGTATTTTTGCTGATACATATGCATTTTGTCAGGCATTCCCTTCTACCTCAGCAAAGTCTCATCCGTATCAAACACTTGCTTATCGGTATATCCACCATCTTCAATAATATCCCTCAGCTCTTCAGGGGTTTTTTTTCGCCGTCTTCAAAAACCACGATGCTGCTTCCCATTTATTTTTACATTCTTAATGCCATGACGGGTTTTTTAAATTAGAAAGCTAGCAATGACTTGCAGTTTTCCAATTAAAAACCTGCAATGACTTGTAGTTTTCTAATTAAAATAATCTCTCTGATACAAAACTTTTGTATCAGGGAGAGAGAGAGAGAGAGAGAGAGAGAGAGAGAGAGAGAGAGAGAGAGAGAGAGAGAGAGAGGAAGGGGGGAAAGAGGGGAAAGGGGGAGGGATGGAGAGGGAGAAAGAGGCAGAGGGAGAGAGAGGAAGAGATAGAGAGAAAGGGAGAGCGGGGTGAGAGAGGAAGAGGTAGAGGGAGGGAGAGGGGAGACAGAGGGAGGAAGAAGAGGAGGGAGGCAAAGAGAGAGAGAGAGAGAGAGAGAGTGGGGAGACAGAGGGAGGAAGAAGAGGAGGGAGGCAAAGAGAGAGAGAGAGAGAGAGAGAGAGAGAGAGAGAGAGAGAGGGGAGAGCCGGAGAGAGTGGAAGAGGGGGAGGGATGGAGAGGGAGAAACACAGTGAGAGAGGGAGGAAGAGGAGCAGGGAAAGAGAGAGGGAGAGAGAAGGGGAGAGAGAGGAAGAGAGAGATGGAGAGGGAGTAAGAGGGGAGGGAGGAGAGAAACGGAGAGGGGAGACAGAGGGAGAGAGAGAGGGTCATCTCATTTCAAATCATCGCAAACATTTCATGCTTTTAGCACAAACGGTAGTGTGTCTCAGGTACTCTGTAACCCTGGGATCATAGATCTTAACAACGGTAGACTTTAATAACCATCTTGAAAATGGTGAGTTAAAATAATCTCCCTTTTTCTTAGTGCTTATTTGAAGACGGTCCCCTTTTCCCTAATTCTGTGTCAGGCGCCTTAATGAAGCAGATCACTTTCTTTCGATTCTTAACGTTATTACTGTCCGATTCGAGGGAATCGGGGAGTTAAATTTTTGACTTCGTGGCTCTGCGAGGTGGTAGGTGGACAACAGGGTCAGACTGAGACGACAAAACCAGGTGGGAAATTTTAGCTTTGCAGTCCACTATAAAAACACGCGTACCTTCATGAGATCACTAAATAAATTCTCTCATGAAAAAAAAAATTGCGTTAGGTCCTGGATGAAGCATAATTGTTGAGATACGCATCATAAAACGAATTCAATTTTGAACAAATTTTAACAAAAATTTAAGGGTGAAACAATTAAAAAAAAGATTAAAAATCCTTTAGTGATTGAATGAAGCATCAAGCCACGCTCAAAATGGGGTGTTGTACCAGATTATTATTTGGCTTTAAAAAATTTGATTTTGATAAAAAAAAAATAGAAGCATCGAGAGTCTCTTGAAAACCTCATTTCAAAAAACTAAATCACTATGAAGATCATTCTGTTAGTTCAAATGTTCACACGCAACATAGCAATATCTCTACGCAATAAATTTTTTATATTTATTTTTCTCACTTATTACCTACTGCGCAGTGGTATTGATCTCACCATCACGTGCTGCCTCTTCAAGACTCAGTCCAGAACCGACAGCGTCTACTTCAATGTTTCCAGAATCAAGACGTCAAGTTGCCGATTACAGACTAAAAGACACAACACGGCGGATTCCAAGATGGCCGCCACGTTTTGAAAAAACTTCGCCATGTTGAGCACAACATGGCGGATTTCAAGATGGCGGCCATGTTCCGGAAATATTTTAAAAGATCAGCGATTGTTTGCTGGGATATTCAGATATCTCGTTTTCCCTCCCGTTTCTGAAATACGAGGGTGTCCTGCGCCTTTTGACCTACCCTGTATAGTTGCTTCGAATTGCCCATATATTAGAACAATTTTCAAGTTATGCTTTCAGATTTCGCCAGTTATTTTAAAGGCTTTCTTAAAGAACATTTTTTTGGTATTGCCAAGGGCTTAGATATTTTTTACGCGAGGTAACTAAGCATTCAATACTTTTCCTTAGATTTCAAACGCCTTTTTTCCACTGGAAAAGTGATTATATCCTCTTTGAGTAGAGGCCTTTTCTAAGTCTTCCCATTATTCTCACCCATGAACTATTACTAGTAAGCATTTGTTTCTTTTAAGATACATGTACGTCTGTGGGTCACAGATTTCAGAATATCTCTTGCTGAAATATGTGCTCTGTGTCAGTCAGTGGGTAAGTGCAGGGGAGGGGGGGGCAAGGACTACCACATGAGGGTAGGACACACCAATTACCCTAGGTTCCAAAATCCAGCAACCTACGTCTAACTGTATCTTAAATAATTTGCAATTGCTTGCTTGGTGAAGAGCCACTTTTCTCACAAATGTGCAGAGAACTACGCTATTTTATTTTGGAGAGAACGCACAACCTAAATAAAAGGAAAAGTTTTTTTTAATGTAATTAACCTTTCAGATAGAAATAAAGCGCCAATGAAATTTATCGTTATATTATTCATAAGTATCAAAATAATTAACTATTCGTTCTTTCCAAAAAATCCAGACAAAACGAATAGGCACGGTCCACCGAGAAATGTCCCGGCGTCCCAGTGGGCTAATCCGCCCATGGTGGATAACGATTTCTTCGTAGGGTAAGTTTCAATCGCGTAGCTATTCAAACACCTGCAGGTCTTAATAGATCAAATTCTCACAGTAAGGCGAATTGTGTAGGTCACGGAGTTGTCCGAGAAAACAGAACTAAGCAGAGGAGGACTTCTGTTTGGGCCCTGGAAGATTTTCCTCCTTATCGTGAAAATAACGGGCGAAGGAATGTCCAGTGTTATGAAAGCAGAATGAGAAACGAAGTCCGAAAAAGTAAATTTAGGAGCGAGATAACTGGGAAAGAAGTCCAATAGAATAATAAACGAAACGGATTCTATTATTAATAATAATGATAAAATGTATGATAAAGAAAGCAGGACAAAGCTTTGAATTAACTGATAATGACAAAATGTATGATAAAATGATAATGATAATGATAAAATAATGATAAAATGTATGATAAAGAAAGCAGGACAAAGCTTTGAATTAACTGATAATGATAAAATGTATGATAAAATGATAATGATAATGATAAAATAATGATAAATGATAATGATAAAATGTATGATAAAGAAAGCAGGACAAAGCTTTGAATTAACTGATAATGATAAAATGTATGATAAAATGATAATGATAATGATAAAATAATGATAATGATAAAATGTATGATAAAGAAAGCAGGACAAAGCTTTGAATTAACTGATAATGATAAAATGTATGATAAAATAATGATAAATGATAATGATAATGCTAAAATGTATGATAAAGAAAGCAAAACAAAGCTTTGAATTAACTGATAATGATAATGATAATGATAATGATAATGATAAAATGATAATGATAATGATAAAATAATGATAATGCTAATGATAAAATGTATGATACTTGAATTAACTGATAATGATAAAATGTATGATAAAATGATAATGATAATGAAAAAATAATGATTAATGATAACGATGATGATAAAATGTATGATAAAGAAAGCAGGACAAAGCTTTGAATTAACTGATAATTATAAAATGTTTGATAAAATGATAATGATAATGATAAAATGTATGATACTTGAACTAACTGATAATGATAAAATGTATGATAAAATGATAATGATAATGATAAAATAATGATTAATGATAATGATGATGATAAAATGTATGATAAAGAAAGCAGGACAAAGCTTTGAATTACCTGATAATTATAAAATGTATGATAAAATGATAAAATAATGATAAATGATAATGATAATGATAAAATGTATGATAAAGAAAGCAGAACAAAGCTTTGAATTAACTGATAATGATAAAATGTATGATAAAATGATAATGATAATGATAAAATAATGATAAAGGATAATGATAAAGATAAATGCATGATAAAGAAAGCAGGACAAAGCTTTGAATTAACTGATAATGATAAAATGTATGATAAAATGATAATGATAATGATAAAATAATGACAATGATAATGATAAAATGTATGATACTTGAATTAACTGATAATGATAAAATGTATGATAAAATGATAATGATAAAATAATGATTAATGATAATGATAAAATAATGATTAATGATAATGATAATGCTAAAACGTATGATAAAGAAAGCAAAACAAAGCTTTGAATTAACTGATAATGGTAAAATGTTTGATAAAATGATAATGATAATGATAAAATAATGACAATGATAATGATAAAATGTATGATACTTGAATTAACTGATAATGATAAAATGTATGATACTTGAATTAACTGATAATGATAAAATGTATGATAAAATGATAATGATAATGATAAAATAATGATTAATGATAATGATGATGATATAATGTATGATAAAGAAAGCAGGACAAAGCTTTGAATTAACTGATAATTATAAAATGTATGATAAAGTGATAAAATAATGATAAATGATAATGATAATGATAAAATGTATGATAAAGAAAGCAGGACAAAGCTTTGAATTAACTGATAATGATAAAATGTATGATGAAATGATAATGATAATGATAAAATAATGATGAATGATAATGATAATGATAAATGCATGATAAAGAAAGCAGGACAAAGCTTTGAATTAACTGATAATGATAAAATGTATGATAAAATGATAATAATAATGATACAATAATGACTGGGAAAGAAGCTTAATAGAATAAACTGATAATGATAAAATGTATGATAAAATGATAATGATAATGATAAAATAATGATAAATGATAATGATAATGATAAAATGTATGATAAAGAAAGCAGGACAAAGCTTTGAATTAACTGATACTGATCAAATGTGTGATAAAATGAAAATGATAATGATAAAATAATGATAAATGATAATGATAAGGATAAAATGTATGATAAAGAAAGCAGGACAAAGCCCCGTAATTAACTGAATAAGCCTATTCTTTACTGCAAAGAAACGAGTCTTCTCTTCAGGTATTTTACTTATTTGTTTTCATCGTCGGTTAATAAAGCAGGTAAAGCCTCAGAACTTCTAAACTCTTTAAAACCGAAAGTCTAACGCACCCCTGAGACCGGGCACTGAAACAAACTCAGTGAACAGCCCTGTAATAGCTCAATGTGGCGCCGATGATCTGGTATCCATATCACCGGCACTTTTAACCTTTATTTTTGACTAGTTATACGGCGACTTTTGCCAACTTATTTACCATTCCGTTTTAAAGACCACGAGCAACCCTTAGAGCAATAAAAAGTCACTTGCCTCTATTTTAGGAATAACTGGTTTAAGGCAAGGGACTAAGCCATCGCCATGGGCGCCCATAGCTTAGTTTTGAGGAGGGGGCAAACAGAAATTGTAACTATGAATAACATATACAAACACCAAATGCAAAATTTCCTGTGCCTTTATCTAATCGTTTTTATCACACTCTCAACATATAAACTTAACTGGAAACCAGACGACCCAGAATCTGCATAAAAAGAAGTGAACTTATGCAGCATGTTAAGACAATAAAGAAGATTACAAATTTTGAAGATGGCAATCCGATTTTTGGCGTAAATGTGACAAGGATGGTAAGTCAGATAATATACGAAAACTTGAAAATGGAGCCGCTCCAGGACGATGAGAATTTTCAAGTTTTCGGATATTATCTGACTTACCATCCTTGTCACATTTACGCCAAAAATCGGATTGCCATCTCCAAAATTTGTATTATATGGCGTAATCCCGTGTTTCTTTCATGAATAAAGAAGACTATTTACTGTTTTTTTTATCCGTTTGGCTAGTTGTATCACATTCGCCATGAAACCCCAAAGCTCGTTCAACTGATCATCCAGAATGAAAAAAAAAGACAAATTTCTGGGAAAAATTTCGAGATATCTTTGTTCAGTCGTGAATTGCTGCTGCAGATGATGATATGCTTTTCATTTCTTCGCTTTTTATACTTTGTTTGTACAGAAGATTCTGGTTATTTGGGACACATCGGGGCTAGAACACTTTGACCTATTTAAGTGGTTGCCCCAATTTTGCAAAGCTTTATCCCAAAGAGCTAATTTAGGATGTTGTTCTAGAATTGTCCCAAATAAACGGTAGCGCCGATTAACCGATGGCCCAATTAACCGGAATCTAGTACACTATTCTCCAACACGCAATGGGAATTTTCATTACCTTTTTCTACTGTAAATTTCTGCTTTTCCTTTCTGGAAATTCCCAACGTTTTCCCATTTTTAGTGCATAAACATCGATCTGGAAGTACAAATTAGCAATCAGAATTAATGTCATCACGGAAATCTTTGTACTACTTCCCCCCCCCCCACACACACACACACAAGAGATATATTGGGTTCCAGCGATATATTATGCCAGTAGAGATAGGTGCAGTTTATAAAGCCATAAAATCTTCTCCTAGTAGAACGGTCGGACTCATCATTCTGGATATTTCGTACTTTTCGAATTAATCCCCCCCTTTCGTTATCCCTAAAGATATTTCCGGGTTCCGGCGGTACGATGATAATTTGAAAATCCCAGAAAATTTTAAAGTCATGGAAATTGTCGTTAACATGCAATATTTTTGAGTATACAAGCCCCCATCCTCCATCTCAGACATCACGTGACTTATACACAGACACAGAAATATTCCGAATTAACGTTTATTTTAATAGAATACGTGTAGCAATTAAGAAAACAAAAAAAAAACTCTTCAGGAGTGGAATGACCGAGTGCACCAGGTGTCAAATTCGTGTTTTAGGAATTGTTGAAATGTTACAGGCCGGGTCTTCGAAACAGGAGAAATATACGGGCCGGGCTGGGTGGGGCTTTAACTCAAAAATTTTGAAACGGGCCGGCCCGGGCTTTCCAACTTAAGGCCCATGCAGACCTCTAGGGCATAGTGCAGTTTCCAGGTGAGGGCAAATACCCTATCTTGAGACCCGTATGGGCGCACATGGTGCCATGAGTTAAGCCCAATGCCTATGACGCACTTGGGATTAGAACCCGAGACCTTCTTGGATGAATGGTTAGAAGCCAGCGCTTCAAACTACTTAACTACGAGGATTCCTTTGCTAGCTCCAGGGCATACATGCTCTATTATTACTTTTTACTTTTCTAGCCATTTCCCTAATGGTTCGCATCGCCATCTCTTTTAAATTAACAGCACGGCGTATAATGGCAATCGTCTGGTCTCTCGACATGGCTTAACTAACCTCTGTTCCGAAATTGATCTCTGGGTGCGCTTTTCGACACTTTTACACTAGCACCACAGCTCAACGAACTCTTGGATAGCATAGCTATAGCATATAAACACATTTTAAATTGTTATATGAGCGAATGGTAAAATAATAGCACACTAAAAACCAAAAAGGGTGCGCGGAATTTCCGATGCGCGTGCATCAACGTGGTTTACACGGCACGTAATACAGTAAGAAACTACAGCGGGTATTTCTGTTTACCAGTTAAAATTGTTGCGCTATTTATTGCAGCTGGTAAACCGAAAGTAAACACAGTTTGCTTGGGGTAAACAAACATTATGCGGCTCTTGACAAAGTTTTAGCACACCCTCTGAAAAAAAGAAGAACGCACTTATGCTAACGCTACGTCCTTACGTCTGTTAAAACCACATAAGTGCAGCTATTTGCTCCATTTGAAATTTTTTCTGGATGTGAAAGTCTCTATTGTAACGATGATCTGTGACATTTGGTAATTTTTGGATGCACAGAGTCGCCGTAAGGGGTGTAAATACGAATGACATTGGTAATTTTTCGATGCACAGCGTTGCCGTAAGGACTGTAAATGGAGGTGGTATTGGTACTTTTCGATGCACAGCGTCGACGTAAATGGTGCAAATGTAGATAGCATTGGTAATGTTTTGATGCACAGCGTCGACGTAAGGGGTGCAAATGTAGATAGCATTGGTAATGTTTTGATGCACAGCGTTGCCCTAAGTGGTGTAAAAGCAGATGGCATTGGCAATATTTCTATGCACAGCGTCGACGTAAGGGGTGTAAATGCAGGTGGCATTGGTAATTTTTCGATGCACATCGTTGCCATAAGGAGTGTAAATGCAGATTGCATTTATAATATTTCGATGCACAGCGTCGCCGTAAGGGGTGTAAATGCAGGTGGCATTGCAGTGGTAATTTTTCGATGTACAACGTTGCCGTAAGGGGTGTAAATGCAGATGGCATTGATAATATTTCGATGCACAGCGTCGTCGTAAGGGGTGAAAATGCGGATGGCATTGAATCCAAAATGTATTCTTCTCCTTAGCGTTACTTCTAAATATCCGATTGAAATGTTCTGCTTTCCTTCAATATCTTCCTCAATAAAGACCGCTCAGTTTCTTCTTCAAATAATGTACAGTTTCCCTTACCGCTATACAGCGTACATGTATGTTATATTTTTCGCGATGGCCGTCTTCTAAAGTCATATGTGAAAACTATTTTTTGCTTCTGATAACTTTCAGAGAGAATAATGTTTCCCATTTTATTTTCAATTCTTTATCATATAAAATTTTCTCGCTAAGACGCACAAGTGCACATTTAAGAGTGTTAATACAATTACCGCAGTATCTACGCCTATATCAACCTGCAGCCACAGCAAAGATGGATTTAAATGGCGCACAAAGTTTCGCTGGAGTGCATTTGATACAAATATTACAATTTCAAGGGCAATTTACTGTTGACTTAAAAGAAAAGTATTTAACCGAATCAATGCATCATTCAATTCTTATGGATCAGAGACATGGACATTAACTAAAAACGACATACAGAAGTTTCTGACAACTCAAAGAAGCATGAAGATGCAGGATTGGTGTAACCAAGTGTGATGCTTGGTGTAATCAAGCCCAGTATCAAGTAAGTGACATTGAGCTGTAGAAGAAATGACCATTGCTGGACACTGAAATATCAAGACTAGATACAAAGGGATAGGAAAAGACACAGAACAAGACTACGCAGGACTTAGGTGGATGAAATTAGAGTGACATACAACAGAATTGCTGAAGACAGGGAATTGTGGAAGGGACTTTATATCCAGCACTAGACTGAGAATGGTGGAAGAGATTTCATCCAACATGGGACTAAGAATGGTGGAAGAGACCTCATCGAGCACTGGACTGAGAATGGTGGAAGACACTTCATTCACCATTTGACTGAGAATGGTGGAAGAGACCTCATCCAGCATTTGACTGAGAATGGTGGAAGGTACTTCATCAAGCATTGGACTGGGAATGGTGGAAGAGACTCAATCCAGAATTGGACTGAGAATGGTAGAAGACAGTTCATCAAGCATTTGACTGAGAATGGTGGAAGATATTTCATGCAGAATTGGACTGAAAATGCGGAGGGGACTATTCAGCATTGAACTGAGAATGGTGGAAGAGACTTCATTTAGCATTGGACTGAGAATGGTAGAAAATACTTAATCTAGCATTGGACTGAAACTGGTTGAAGATACTTCATCGAGCATTTGACTACGAATGGTAGAAGAGACGTCATACAGAATTTGACCGAGAGTGCTGAAGAGGCTTTATTCAGTATTGAACTGAGAATGGCGGAAGAAACTTCATCCATCATGGACTGAGAATGGTGGAAAAAGGTTGATGATCAATGCATTCAAAGCTCTACTGAAAAAAATCCACTTTTGGTTAGATTCCGCTCACCATGGAAAATATTTTGTGCATGATTTATGCTCAAAATAATATACAGGTTTTCCGTTAGAGAATAATTGCACATATCTCAAAGGGAGTAATTGTTCTTCTCAATGTCTTTGCTTTCTGAAAGCTTGATTTCAAAAATTGCTCTTGCGTGGAATGGCATTCATAATGAAAAATAGGTTTCCATATAATTTCCAATTTTTTAACGCACAAGTTCACCGCTAGAGGTTGTAAGTTCATTCCTTTGTTACAAGATATTTCCAGCCGTATCTGCGCGAGCAAAACTCTACCGAATTTTTTGGGGGGGAGGAGGGCGGGGGGAGGCAGCTACTCTGAAAACGTTTTATGCCTGCTCCCCAAAATGCACAATTTGCCTGTTATGAGTCATATATACGTAATGGTTTTTTTCCGGATATTTGTGCTACTGAAAGTTTGATTTTAAACATTTTTTCCCGACCGGAAACCATTCACTTCATGAAGCATTTTGCGCATGCTTTTCAATTTTACATAATGTCCAATTCTGACACTATAGAGTGCACATTTCTGTTTGTAATCGTATTTGCGTTTCTAAAAAAAAACCCTACTGAAAAATGGCTGCTTATAACTGGTCTCATAACGTATGAGGAATATTGGGGAAATAGTAAATTTTAAATAATATACGGTTTTTTCAAAAGCGACGTAAATGCATTCACGTTTTCGCTGGGATTTTGTATTTCTAAAAAGCTTTCTTTTAAAATTCTTTCCGCGTAAGAAAGCAGCCAAGGGATGTGCACTTTAAACCCAAGAATTCGGTGTTATCTTTCTTGTTTTAAGTTATAGGCATTGGCATTGTTTAGAATTTTGAGCATCAAGCAAAGCTTTGTTAATCTATATAGTGTATGTACAGTATAAAGCAAAGTGGGTAAATGGGTAAACAAGTTAGTAAAATCATGCAATGCATTGATTATGATACGCTTTCCAACATACCAGAAATCATTACTCAAGTTATGAGGATAATGGCTGTGGAATAAATCTCGGTCTTGTGCCCTGAACTTTGATCCCATTTCGATGATATTCTACAGAACCGGTTCAGTATACCTCCGAAATAACATGATAAAGTTTTGTCGGAATGGAATCATTTTTACGTAAGTTATGATGCATAAGGGCTATGGAATAGATCCCGCTCCTGTGTCCTAAACTTTGACCCCATTTCGCCCATTTTCAATAGGATTCGTTGACCCCATTTCGCCCATTTAATAGACAGGACCAGATCCTACAACATACTAACATTTCATCCAGATCGAAGAATTTTTACATAAGTTATGATGCATAATGGCGATGGAAGTGATTCCGCTCCTATGTTCTGACCTTTGACCCCATTTCGCCCATTTTCAATAGGGTTTGTCCCCAGGTGGTCCCTTACCACATACTAAAATTTAATCAAAATCGAAACTTTTTTTACGTTAGTTATGACGCATAAGAGCAGTGGAATGGATCCCGTTCCTATGTGCTAACCTTTGACCCCATTTCGTTCACGTTCAATAGAGTTCCTTTCCAGGTTATCATCTTCCACATACTAAAAGTTCATCGAAATCGAACGATTTTTACGCGAGCTATCGTGCGGAAGAACATACGCACACAAAACGTGACGTAATGAGGCAGATGGGAATCGCGACCATCTGCTCGCAAGAGTGTGACGTCATAAAACTTTAATAGGATCCACACACAACGCGTGACATAATGAGACAGATGGCGTGACCGCGCGCCAAAATATCAAGCGCGCGATTGTGACGTCATAAGATCGTCCCCAGGTGGTCCCCTACCACATAATAAAATTTCATGGAAATCGAACGATTTTTACGCACGTTATGACGCATAATGCAATGGAATTCATCCCGCTCCTATGTCCTAACCTTTGACCCCACTTCACCCATTTTCAATTGGGTTCATTCCCAGGTGTTCCCCTTTAATATACTAAAATTTCATCGACATCGAACCATATTTACTCAAGTTGTGAGGCATAAGGGCAATGGAGTGGATCCCGCTCCTATGCCGTGACCTTTGACCCCACTTCACCCATTTTCAACAGGGGTCATTCCCAGGTGGTCGCCTACAATATGTTAAAATTTCATCGATATCGAACCATATTTACGCAAGTTATGACACATAAGGGAAATGGAATAGATCTCGCTCCTAGGCCGTGACCTTTGATCCCATTCCGTCCATTTTCAATAGGGTTCGTCCCCAGGTGGTCTCCTACCACATACTAAAATTTCATCGAAATCGAACCATTTTTACGGGAGTTATCGTGCCGACAGGCAGACAGACGGGCGGACATTTACACTTCTTCAACCTACGGTTGGAAAGCATAAAAAATGGAAGTGTTTCCGTCAGCGAATTGTTCGACCACTTCTAAATAAATGACCTAGAGATCTGAAAATTGGTATGCTGATAGGTTTTGATAAATAGAAAAATCCGAAAACCAAAAATATCAAAATGGTGGCTTTGGCACGCTGCCTGTTTGAATTTTTTGTTAATTGTTTGACCACTTCTGAATGATCTAGAAATCTGAAAATTGACATGCTGATAAGCCTTAAGATCTAAATACCTAAAAATGTCCACCCCCCCCCAAATGCGCCTTTGGAATATTGTCCGCTTGAATTTTTCGCGAATTGTTCAACCATTTCTAAATGACCTAGATATCTAAAAATTGGCATGCTGATGGGCTTTAAGGTTCGTTTACTTTGAAAAGTTGGAAAACCAAAAAAAAAAAAAATAATAATAATAAAATAGCGGCTTTGGAATATTGTCTGCTTTAATTTTTCTACCACTTCTGCATCTAGAAAAGTCTGAAAATCAAAAAAATCAAAAGGGAGGCTAAGCTTTACTCTTCAAAATGCTGATAGCTTTAAACATAGTTATACCAGAAACGTTGAAATCCTGTAAAAATTCCATGACATTTTGATTTAAAACTTAGGGGCGCCAAAACCTGCTCTGTTTAACGTCAAACCATATGCACTGACGTCACGACCTTATTATAAATCGTAAAACAGTTACGGATCTTAAATTACTTTTCTTTCTTAATTACTTTTCCATTTCTTTAATTTTATTTGCAAAAAATTATGGGTCGACAGTTCGGAGAATAGGCATAACTGCTAGTATTCTATATGTCGCACTATTTCAAATTCGCATGAAATGTGACCTCCATGCAGTTCTAAATAGCTGTAAGCGTACTTTTTTTTTTTTTTTTACGAAGAAGGCGTTTAATCGAAAACGAACACCGTTTTTAGTCAAGACACAGGAAGCAGGTGGTTTTTGTCTGAAGATTCAGAAAAGCGGTTACGGTCAGTTAGATTCTTCTCATGCCGCCGCCTTTTTCTGCTTCAGAGAGGGACGGTACAAATAAGCAGACCCCGAAGATGCACCTTTAGATAACCGCGACCGTTTTTATTTGTCTACGATCCCACGTTGATCGTAGGCAAGTGAATTAGTTGCATCACTCCCAGCGAAACGCTTCGGCGGCTCCAAATTTACCAAAGTCACCACCGATACACAAAGTGCAGTTCCCTTCCTTTTGATTCTTCTGTGTAGCCGAGGTCACCAGGTCACGTTGCGTATGCAACGGAAGAGAGAAAAAGAGAGAAGCAGAGATAGACCCTGGACAGTTATGTATTCCCTACATTTTTAGAGTGACCACGCCTAACGCCCATGACAAGACGCATTTCAAAACTTCTTTTGATTTGCTGAAGCTCTTGCCGAATAGCTGTGTAGCTCATTAAGTTAAGAAAAGAGTATTGTGATCTTTACATAACCTGTCAAACAATAAGCATAACTTACGGAAGAACAATGGGTCGCCTAAAACAGCAAAGTGACACGTTTCGTCGCTCCCTTGCCAATATCTTTGAAAGTAGGGAATCTTCGCGTAAAGAAACTCATTCGTCACGCAGTCGTGAGCTCTGATAACTAGTACTGGTCATCAGAAGAAAGACCTGCACAAAGAAATGTGTGATCGGAAGAACAGCAGAGTCATCCGATAAGTCATTTTTTTAACATGAAGACAGTAACGGAACTCGTGTTGTACAATCAAAAAGCTGAGTGAAGATACTACAAAGGTACAACGATGGCAAGTTCATCC
Source organism: Macrothele yani (assembly GCA_039090855.1). Lineage (NCBI taxonomy): Eukaryota > Metazoa > Arthropoda > Arachnida > Araneae > Macrothelidae > Macrothele > Macrothele yani. Next base: position 32,186,855 of record CM077025.1, read on the forward strand.
TCTTCGAAGTAGGATACCATTGCACGAGCCGTGAAAATGATTGGTTAACCTACATTGACAGCAGACGTAGCTTATTTCATTCTGAAGGAAGGCCCAGAATTCTATCTCACACTATGAGACGTGGGTTGGGGTGGGCTGAAGCCCACCCAACTTTTCTTTGAGCCCACCCTTTAGCCCCCAGTATTCCCTTAAAAACTTTTTGTGACTTGGAATAACACTTTCAGCGTCGCGTAAAATCCAAATAACGGAATAATTTGCCAAATTTTTGCCTTGCACTTCAAAACTTATGCCCCTCTTTCATCATGTTGAGGCCGCCTTATATATAAACTGTAGAGCAATTAAATTAGAGATACCTGTCTAGTAACGTGTAGCACCACCTTTCGCCCTGATGACGGTGGCGAACTGTCTCGGCATGGACTCGACAAGACACCGGAAGCGTTGGGAAGCCATACGGATCCACGACCCGTGAACAAGCTCCCACAGCTCACGAAGATTTAATGGAGGGGGTTCAGAGCCTCGAACATCTCTCTCGATGGCATCCCAGATGTGCTCGATTGGATTGAGGTCAGGTGACCTAGCTGGCCAAGGAAGCGAGGTCGCGTCGGTGGAGTGTTCATCCAACCATTCGGATACAGTTCGGGATCGAAGGCACTGTGCATTGTCTTGTTGCAGGATGAGGTCCCCAGTGGGATGCTGAAGACGCACAAACGGGAGCAAATGGTCGTCCAGGATATCCCGGTAACGTTGACCTGTGAGGGACGATGTCACACGTACCAGGGTTCCAATTTCAGTCCACGTAAACAGTCCCCAGACGAGAATGCCACCCCCACCAGCTTGAAGAGTACCCTGCGGCAAGAAGGATCCATCGCTTCATGTGGTTTGCGCCTGTACTCGTATCCTGCCATCCGCATGTACCGACGTGAATCTCGACTCATCAGTCCAGGCAACGTCCAGTGGCGATGTTCCCTCGCCCATGCTAATCTTTTCACCCTGTGATGTGCGGTCAGCAGCGGTACCCTCATGGGACGATGGCTTCTGTACCCCATAGCGAGGAGATGGTTCTGGATGGTGTGGCTGCTTACACGTTTTTGTGCACCTGCGTTAAATTGCCGAGGGATTTCTTGCACTGTGGCCCATCTATCCGCTGTTACAATGCGAGCTAGCCGACGATGACCCCACTCATCCACACGCTGTTGTCCACGGCAGTTGGCCCTTGCAGGGATGGTTTTACCGGATTCGATGTACTCATGGTGCACCCGTGACACAGTGGCTCGTGAAAATCCCAGTGCCTGCACGACTTCCGAGATGGAGCGACCCATTCGTCGGGCCCCAACAATTTGCCCACAATCAAATGCGCTTAGATCCTTCGTCTTACCCATACTGCGTCCTACTCTTACTGATTCCCGTCGCATCACTCCTTATATTGTCGGATCGCTGCATACGTCATGTCGTTTTCGTTTACAGGGCCACCCACAGCGCCACATTTGCATAACGCCAGCTGTCTCTAGTTCAATTGCTCTTCAGTGTATATATAGCCCACCCAGTTCTGAGCGGGTGGCGTCGCCACTGCTCTTGGTGTTGGTTATAATATTTTGGTTTTAAATACTTACTCACTTAATCACTAAATCTTAACACTTAAATAACATTTAGCGGTCACAGGGATCAATATAGCTAGAAACGGAATTTACAGAACATAAAAAAACAAAACAAAAAAACTGATTTACTCAACTGGTTGTTTACTTACAACACAACGTTGTGGAACTGCAAGGTACTTTAAACACAAATACAATTCCTGTGTGAACTACTATAACAGCTTCTTAGACAGAATTACGCTGTGAACCTCTAGGTAGCACCATGGACGCGCCCATATTGGGGGCCATAGGAGGCACTTGCCCTCCCCTGGAATTCTAATCTTGCCTCTTTCTATCCTCGGTATTACGGAGATTTTTGTGATAAGTTTGATTGCTAATTTTTCTGTTGAACTTCTGGGTGCTTGTGTTCACAGTGAAAATAAGAAAAAGTTGGGAATTTCCAGTAGAAAGTAATAAATGATATTTTCCATTGCATTTTAGTACAGCACCGTACAAACGCACAGTTTGGAAAGGTATAAAAGGCAAAGAAATGAAAAATATATCATTAGCAGCCATTCACTGCTGGATAAAGATTTACCAAAGTTTTTTTCCAGAATTTTGCACTGTAGGTATCTATTTCCTTCTTGGTGACCGATTGAGTGATCTCTGGATTTCATGTCACTTTGGACACAAGTTGCCAAAAGGACCAAAAGAACTAGAAAGAAATGTCCTTATTATTTTAATATTCTGTTTAATTCCATTTATACATCCCTTTTTATGTAGTTTTTGGCACTTCTAGTTTCCAATTAAATTTTTGAGTTGAGTGTGTGATAAAAATGGTTAAGGTGCATGGCATAAATATAGACACAGTCGACTTTGTGCCGTGAACGCAATGCTAATATAGGTAGGAAGCTGAAGTGGTACCTAATTAGACATAACCCTATACAACAAACGTTTCGATCCGTCGAGATGACCGGATTGTGTGAAAAGGACACCGCAATGTGAAATAGTGTGATTTTAGGTGTTTCATAAATATAAAGACAACTATGTAAAGTAGCCACATGCAAATGAGATGTACAAATTAGCATGTTGTACACACACGCATGGGCCGTAATTCGGTCTAGCCTACAAAAGACAGCGGACCTGCCGTCAGACATTCATTTGCCGAAATGCCACGCAACAGTCAAGTTTCTGGTGAGGAGGTGCAGAAGAGTTGGAGACTGAGAGCAAATGGATTGCCTGTAGCGAAAATTTGTAAAGCCATGGGGAGGAGTAGAGCAGTCATTTAGAAGACTTTATCGAAACGCGCTGCGTTAACTGCCAGAAAACGGCCTGGAAGACCTCGAACAAAAACCAAACGAGATGATCGTGCCATCATGCGTTTAATTTCATCCCAAAGGTTATCACTACGTCAGGTTTCTCTGACTGTTGGTGTCACCGTCTCAAAGGACACAGGTTATCGAAATCAAGGGAAGTCGCAACATTGTGCTCCGTAAAATGCGCCGTCTGCCACACCTCACGGGGCGCCACAAGGAAGATAGATTGTTATGGGCAAGCAGCCACATGCATTGGACGGACGAGTGGATCACAACTATTTTCTCCGATGAGAAAAAGTTCAACCTGGACGGCCCTGGCGGTTGGAACTGTTATTGGCATGATTTACGTCGCGAGCCACGCACCTTCTTCAGCAGACAGAAAGGAGGGAGACTTGTGTTGGTCTGGGGATCTTTTGCATTCAATGGGACAACGGATATCGCTTTTCTGCAAGGCAGGCAAAACTCCGAAACTTATCAGGACATACTCAGCAGCCACCTTCTACGTTTGCCGAAACTCTAGCGGGTATTGATTATCTGTTCCAGCAAGACAATACCTCAATCCATCGATCTGCATCAACAAAAAGCTGGTTTAACACTCATCATGTGACCGTAATGGATTGGCCAGCACTCATTCCAGATCTGAACCATATCGAGAACCTCTAGGATATCCTAGCTCGTGATGTGTATGCGAATGGATGGCAGTTCTCAAGTGTAGTGGCATTGAAAGAGCAGATTAAACGAAGCTAGTACGCACTCCGTCCATAACACTTATATCACTTGGTGGACAGCATGCCCAATCGGGTTTTCAGTGTTATTCGGATCAACGGCTGCACTATTCGTACCGTAGGTGCTCACAACTAGTAAGTTTTTGTATTTTGGAGACAGCGTATTTCTGTTTTTTTCTTGTACTTGGCGTTGGAATTGTTATGTGCCCGTCAAACTATTGTGCAGCTGCGTGTCCTATGCTGTTTCTGCTATAAATATGAGGTGTACATTTCAGCTCGTTGTAGTTTCTTTTTTATTCGAGAATTTGTTCTGTCTCTATATTTATGTGACGCCCTATAGATAGCAAGAAGGCACTGTGGAAATTTACAAATGATGTTTGTATATGTTATTCGCTGTTACACTAACTGTCTGCACCAGGGGCGTACTGATAGCCCCTGCAACCCCTGCAACCCCTGCAACCCCCGCAGTGCGGGGTGGCCTCATGGTCATCATAAAAGAGCCTCTAGCCTGAGAAAAAGATATTTTACAAAATTTTTCGCGTAAACTTTGTGTGAAAGCGGTTAAAGAAATAGCCAAGAATTAAGGTAGCTTTGAATGAAGTATTAAGTAGAAAATCACTTTTTTTTCAGTAAATACGTAAAATCGTTAGAAATCATTTGCGTTGCTTTAGTTCATATAAACTGGATGACGGGAAAGCAGCTATTTAAAAGAACTTGAGGCCCCTTGTAGTAGCCCTTACTGTTACAAGGGGCCTCAAGTTCACAGCCCTTGCAATAGTTTCTATGCAGGTATATTAACAAGAGAACGTGAAAAAAACATCAGTTCAATAAGCGGAATTTTTACACCAATGAAAATAAGATATTATACACTGAGTGGCCACTTCATTATGACCACCTGACAGTTTTAAGCAAATGAGCTACGGCTGCACGCTGTTGCCGCCAGAGGGCGAGGCTAGTATAAAAAGGGAAAGCTTAGTGCTTGCGACAGTAGTAGATGAATTTTTGGGTGACGAGATGGGTAAAAAATGCGATTTGACGGACTTTCAACGTGGGATGATTGTTGGAGCTCGGAGACATGGAGCGAGTATCACCGAAACCGCCGCATTCGTGAAATGTTCCAGAGCAGCTGTTGTTAAAGTGTTTAAAGACTGGACTGTCAGCTAAAAAACTGGGTCTCTACGAGCAATGTTTGATCGTCATCGACTAGTGACTGCTCGGGCGGAACGGAGATTGTCCAGCCTGGTAACAGACAGCAGAAGGGCAACAGTGCAGCAAATTACAGACCATCTTAATCAAGGATCCCCTCAAATGATCTCTGCACGCATTGTTCGCCGTACACTGCATCGGATGGGATATGGCAGCCGAAGGCCTGTTTGAACACCTTTGCTGTCTGCAGTTAACAAGAGAAAACGTCTCCAGTTCGCACAGGAGAACAAGGATTGGACGGTCGATAATTGGAAACAAATTATGTGGTCCGATGAATCACGTTTTCAGTTGCACCATGCCGATTGCCGAGTGAGAATTTGGCGGAAACAGCACGAAAGCATGGAACCCAAATGCATTGCTACAACCCTTGAAGCTGGTGAGGGAACGTTATGGTTTGGGGAATGTTTTTCTGGGATACTTTGGGCCCTTTAATTCGTGTTGATCAACGTCTGACTGGCACATCATATCTAAACATCGTTGCAGACCAAGTGCATCCTCTCATATGGATGGTTTATCCCATTGGCGATGGCTACTTCCAACAAGATAATGCGTCCTGCCATAGTGCTCGTATTGTACATGATTGGTTTCAGGAACATGTTGGTGAGTTTACTTTGTTTAGGTGGTCCCCTCAATCTCCAGATCTCAACCGCATTGAGAATTTGTGGGATGAAGTTGAACGAGCCATCAGACAGCTGGATCCAGAACCCTACAATCTCACACTCCTGGAAAGTGCTATTCATCAAGCATGGTCTCAGATTCCACAAACCACCTATCAACATCTCGTGGAGTCCATGCCACGAAGAATCGACGCAGTATTAAAGGCAAAAGGTTACCCAACGAAGTACTGAGGGCGTGGTCATAATAAATTGGCTGCTCAGTGTATATTACAGCCCAGCAAAAACAGTCTTGCTGGCCCAGCACTATGTTGCCGCTGCCGAGCCGTCAATAAAATGTCCGGGCGGCCAACAGTTGGCACCCCATGAGTTGTCATATGCCATAACAGGGCCATCAGTGGTCCATCACAGGCAGTCGCTGCCACAAGTGGCCCTGCAAGCACGTGCCAGAAATTATTGCTAGCCTAATGTGGTCCGCTAGTGGCAGCCAGCAACCACATGACGTAACTGTTGGCTTGCCGAATCTTGTCCGCCAATTTCCCAATAGTAGCAATAATAATAAAAAAAAAAGCAAGGATAACCGCAGTTTCCCGGCGCTACAATTTTTTTTCTACCCTTACGAAGCTTGTGAATTAACGCACTGCGCTGGGGAAATTTTATCAACAGACCGGAAAAACGCCTGTTTGCATCTGATTAGATTTGAACCAGGACCGTTGGCGTGACAGCTGAGCTCTCTACCGACCGGACTAATTTGCCACTCTCGAGCATATGCTTAAAGCTCTCTGTTTGGTATGCAGTGTGTAATCGAATGCTTCCCTCTTTCATTTTATAATATTGCGAGGCATTTTTCATAAAAGTCAGTTTCATATAATTGATAAATTAATTTTTTCAACGTAACAATAGTATTTTTTTTTACCTTAAAGGAACTTCACTCATTTTCAAGGCGTTTACATACTTAGAGTCGCTTTCCAAAGTTTTGTACTGTCCTTGCCGTCTTGAAAAGAGATTGTTGAATAAATATATATTTACCCGGGTTCATGTCACATTCTGTTACATTTTTAACGTTGTGTCTTTCCTTTCCGTTGTCCGAAGCTACATTTGTTTTGAAGAGTAAAAGATATTTTATTTTACTTCTCGTTATTTTTAGAAGCGAACTCTACCCAGTCTTGTGTGTTCAACCCATGGATGAGTACACCCCATAGCGTTGCTTTTTTTCTTTCAAATAATTAACAAATTTTGTACGCGTATAGTTCTTTTTTTTCCAACGTTATTTTAATGCTTTTCCAGGATATTTGTTTCAAGCGGTTTCAAATTTTTTCTTGTTATTCATCCACTCCATTCCCATGAATTGTTATTCATGGGAATGGAGTGGGTGTATTTCATGGCTGTAATCTAGTATTTCGCGGCTTAATCTGATATCTTCGTCGACGTAAAAATTTATTAGGAAATTAATTCGCCTCTCCACATATGGATTTTTTTTCTTAACATCCACTAAAATAATACGATGGCGATAGCGTCGTCTTCAACTAACTGGTACTATGAGAGACACAGCAAGTGTTGCTTCTTAGCATGCGCAGTCCCGTTGCTTCCACATGCTGTTGGGGGTTGCAATGGTTGCCAGCAACGGGCCACTAGTGGCACTTGCTTGGAAGCCCACAATTCCCGGCGATGTTGCAGGGCCATCAATGGCTCGCCAACTGATAGCGCTGCCACGAACGGACCACTACCGGGCCGTGATAGGCAGATTTCAGCCAGCAGTGACCCATCACTGCCAGCTGGTGGCCAGCAGTTTCCCAGCACTTGTGTTTTTGCTGGGAGTAGTTTTCACATAACTAGACATCCTTCCGAATATAAGGAACTCAAATGTGTTCATCAGGGAGCAAAAATTCAGAGACATGTGTCATTCTTTTTTTTTTATAACAGAATCAAAAGATTTTTTTTTACTATGTGTAAAATGTGTTTTTTTATATTCCAGAGTAAATAATTTAAGCAGTTTTACTTTTTTGTGCTACAGTTCTTAATCGTTACATACATTTTTGCTTACTTATGTTGTGACATTTCGTATAAATCAGAAAAGTCACTAAACACTGCCACCCGTCATTTGGATATTTTGTGTAAGCAATCGTGAAGCATTTCAAAAAGTAGGCCTCAGTTCTTTAAAATAATAAATTTTGCATGATATGATTAACTTTGACGTAAGTATTTTGTGTAGTAATTTGTATCGTTAATGAAGGCAATCAATTTAATTATGACGTACACATTTTTGTTTCACGCAATAAAGTGAAAAATAATTTATTTTATGAAAATGCTCGTAGGTTCCAAAGAATTTGATTTATTAAAACATCCGTGAAGCTTAGTTAATAATATGGAAGTTAAAATTTCGAGTAATTGAAAGCTAATGAATTTTCGCTAAAGGACCTCAAAAAAATTTTGTGTTTGTGTGGGGGCTCGTGGTCTTCCGGTACGCCACTGGTCTGCACCCCTCCTGAAAACTAAGTTATGGGCACCCATTGGTAGCACTTAAACATTTATTCGACGTACAAGCCATCTTTCGTTTGGTAATATTGAACTTCTTGGCGGTTCACAGATTATAACCTTATAACGAAGTAAATTTCTCCGTCATTTTCGGTCCACGCCGGGATTCGAACCCGAGTACGCTTATTCCGGAACAAGTCGCTCTACCAACTGAGCTACGCAGACATGTATTCTGATTCCTATCTGCCTTTATGTCATGTGCGTCCTGCTGGCAGGTACGTCACAACCTCTTGGTGTTCCATCATCCTATACAAACCTGGAATTGTTCAGCATCATCAGGATGATGCATTCGTCATTAGGAGTTCTTTATCATTAGGATATGCTTATGATGATGAAACATCAAGAGGTATTAAGTTGCGAACCACCAAGAGGTACTGTCTTTTTTGACAAAAAGAGTTCCAGGTTTGCACAGGATGATGCAAAAGCTCGTTCGTATTGGCCGACTCATTTCCTCTTTTTGTCAAAAAAGTCAAGAACCTCTTGGTGGTTCACAGCTTAATACTTATCGGTGTCTCATCATCCTTTACAAACCTGGAATTCTTCATCTCATCACGGTGGATAACTTTGAAACTAAAACGTTTTTCCAGTTTGATAAACGAAATGTATTTCAAATAATTAATTCAGTTAGATACGTGCGCACACACGCACGCACACACATATTCAAACTTGGAGTTCTTCATCATCTATGACGCACGTTTCACAGGTGATCAAGAACTTCAGATAGTCTCAGAGAAATGCATTATTTGCTGGAAATGAGAAATTATTATTTCCAAGGATAAAGAAGCTGGTATAAAGATGTGCTAAGTGTACTAAAGAATATGTCAAAAAGTAAAGTAACACCGTCGCCAGAACGCAAGAGCATAAAAATATTTCCAGAAAACGCTCCATTAAGAAAGCAACGATTTAAAAGTGTGTCAGATTAAAAAAAACAACAACTTGTAAAAGGCTCTTTGTTGTTCCACGTAAAACACTGGTTAGTTTTCACCCTTCCATTTCGATTTAACAGAAAAGTTATTTATTCATTATTATGGTGTAGCATTAGCAGATCAGGATTCACCCTAAACTGAAATCTGAGATTTTCCAAAAAAATTTCTGGAAAACGCTCCATTAACAAAGCCACAATTTTAAAGTTTTAGTAACGCATACTAATGCAAACAAAAAACAACCCATTTCTTAGAGTGTGACCAAAAGCTTCAAAATCAAATCCTATAAACACAATAGCGATTCATGAAATTCAAAATAAATACAAAATAATATACCTTATAAAGAACTGGTCAGTGCATGTAGACTTAAATCTCAGGAATGACGTGAAGAAAGCTATCAGCTGAATCGTATTCGTAAAAGGCAATGAGTACACAGGAGATATAATTAAAGCTTAGAATACCGAAACTGCAGCGCTTGTGTGTAGCTGACTTACTAAAACACTAGATAAAGCAAAACTTCACCTACAGCGAAATGCGAGTTACTCAAATAAAGTTTAAGAGACTTACATCTAATCCATTATTGCTGTCAATACACACTTGATCATGTTCACTTCAACACGATGAGAACAACTACGTAAACGTGGGATAATATCCCCACTGGTAATTTATTATGAAATACGACACTGGAATTTGAGTTAATATCCACAATAATACTTAACTACGAAACACAAAATTTTCATTAAAGTAGAATGCGTAGCCTTCAACAATATTTTAATGGCAATTAAGCAGTCTCGCATCCCAAAAGGAGTATTAACATTCATATTCAAAATCCCCTTCTCACAGCAACTGCGTAGCCATTATATCTCTTGCCTTGTTCTTATCACATACATACGTCGCTTATGTACGGACCTCATGGTGTTGCCAACCTCCATTCATGTGAGAGAGAAGACATCACGTTAAGTTTGGAAAGAGCAAAAGAGAACAAACTCAAATTTACATAGGAAAAGGAACTAAAAATGAAAGTTAAAATAGAAAATACGTCACAACACGATGAATGAAGTTCCAATCAAAACCTTTTGTAATCTGATAATTGAAACCATCATCATCATAATCACTGTCAACCATTGTAAATCTACTGCTGGATGAAAGTCTCCCCAAGTTTCTTCCACAACGGTCTGTCTTGAGCCAGTCTCCTCCACATCACTCCCATATGATTTCGAGTTTCATCCACACTTCACCAATGTGGTCTTCTTCTGAGTTTTTCTGTTCCTTGGAATCCGGTCTAGAATTTCGGTTATCTATCACTGGTCAGTCCTTCTGGCAATATTGCTAGCCCATTGTCATTTCAGGGATTTTACTTTGATCACGGTGTCTTCCACTCTTGTCATTTTTCTTATCTATGAGTTCCTCTTCTTATCTTTCCTGGTTACTTTTTTTGATTGGAGGTTTAACGACCACCGTGAGCAACTTGTAACGTACCAGGAGATGTGACGTACCTGCCAGAAGGACGCACACGACATAAAGGCAGATAGCAATTAGAATCAATGTCCGCCTAGCTTAATTGGTAGAGCAACTTATTCCGGAATGAGTGGACCCGGGTTCGAACCCCGGCGCGGATAAAAATGACGGAGAAATTTACTTCGTTATAATTGGCGCCCGATCTATCCGGATGACCCGACCGTTCAAAATCTCGCATTGGTGTGATGTTATTTCCACACCGCGAGATAGGAAAAATATGAGCAGCACTTCGAAAAAAAAAAAAAAAAAAAGAAAAATAAGGGGGAGATGATGTAACGTACCAGGAGATGTGACGTACCTGCCAGAAGGACGCACACGACATAAAGGCAGATAGCAATTAGAATCAATGTCCGCGTAGCTTAATTGGTAGAGCAACTTATTTCGGAATGAGTGGACCCGGGTTCGAACCCCGGCGCGGATAAAAATGACGGAGAAATTTACTTCGTTATAAACTCAATGGGCTATAAGCAGTCGCCCGTCCCTAATTTAGGGTCACTGGTTCCAGGAAAGGGAGAGAGAGACAGTGCCGTAAGACAAACACAACATCTATGCCTCACCGGGATTCGAACCCGGACCCCTTTCGGACAAATAATCAGAGGCCATCGCTTATACCACTGCGGCACCGGGGCGGCCTTTTCTGGTTACACCAAACATGCATCTTTCCATGCTTCTTGCAGCTGGTTCGCTGAACTATCGTTTTAGATCAACTTCCGGTAGCCCCCTGGTTCATTCGCCCAGTGATTTGCTCCACTGTAGCGTGTCGATCAGCCCTCATGCACCTTCGAAACCGACGTTCATCTCTCACATCCAGGGTACGTTGTGCTCCGCAGTTTTCACGTCGCTTATTCGCAATGGTGGCCGTTTCACCAATCACGATACACTTTAACCACAGCAGCATACGAATAGTTCACAGATAATCATCCCTTTTTGCAAATCTGTTAAATCACTCCTTTTTTCCATGACAGCAACGAGTGATATGTTTTCAGACTGCCTTCAGCGCACCTTATATACCCTCCAATCCAGTTCACGACACGTGCCTTCGTTTAATGGCTACGCGCTGTTGACGTCAAATGTAGGATGTGGTCGCAATAATGGGACTCGACTGTGTATTTAGGCAGTAATTAGTAAATAATGTTTTACTAATTTTTATGGGCTGGAGTGCTAGTTATCCTTAGTGGAATTTAATATTGAGAAAAAATGCGTTACTTTCTCTTCTGAAGTATGAATATGGTAAGTTCTCCGTGCGAGTCTGTCGAAGATTTGAACACACTCATTACACTCTTACTGGATCTGCATCTGATTTATTGATTGATTTTGTTGCTGTAGTTTGATTCAGAATTGCAAAGGTTTTTGCTTTTAGTGAAAATGGGAAATCCGAGTTAGCCAACATTATGATTTTTCAAGATCTATCTCTCATAAACAAAATAATTTCGAAACAACTCTTTCAAAAATTATAGGTTTCTGGAATTGCAAGAATTTCAGAGTAAATTTTAGAGAACGACAGAAATTTAAGTGCATAAAAATGGTGCTTATTTATATGACCTGAAAAAAAAATGCAAGGTTTTTGCTGAAGCTGAAGTTGACTTTTCAAAACTTCAGTGTAAGAATTCGGGGCGATTGTAGGGCACAAAAATCAGTATATCAGATGAAGATCCAGTAAGAAAAATATACGAATACATTAAGCAACTCAGAAATATTCCACAGTGAACCTTAGTGCATTAACATTTATAGCATAACTTGATTTTTTCGATTAGCATAACGAAGTGTAAGGAATATATATATATTTTACTTTAGCATCTGGGATTAATGACCTAGAACGCGGCGATAATCCGAGAAGTTTCCCTGTGCCCCGGTGTCTCCCATGGCGCCAGAAATTTACCGCGTCCGGGTCTGCCATGGAGACATAAGATGATGTAAACTCCACAAATTCTAACCACATGCACGTGAGCCTTCTACAGCTCATTCCTTACTCCTTAAAAACTCAAACACCATCCGGTGCTTCACATTTGCAACATTTTATTTTTGTTTGTTCGGGATTTTAATGACCACCATGAGCAACTCGATGGGCTGTAAGCAATCGTTGGTCCCTAATTTACAGCCACTGGTTCCAGAGAAGGGAAAGACACAGTGGCGTAAGGTAAAAAAAACATGTATGCCTCATCGGGATTCGAACTCGGACCCATCGTCATAAACAACCGCCTGACCATCGGGACTATATTTACAACTTCTCCCCCGATTACTGAGCCTCCGCAAAAATCATGTTGCCGAACTTCAACAGATGCCGAGTGCTTTCCCCGTTGTTTTTATATTGCAAGAGGACGATACAATACTAAACACTGCACACTGGAGGAGCAAAACATTACGGCAACTCGCTTAATGTTCTATAAGTCCTCCACAACTGTAGCCATGCGACGAGGCATGGACTCCTCAAGAAACCACGTGCCCACTGGCGTATCGTACCATACACGTATAAGACATGCCCGTAGCTCGTTTAGAGTCCATACGCCGCAACTGCCGATCCGTATGGTGCCTAATATGCTCAATTGGTTGCATATCAGACGACATAGGCGGTAACAGGAGCACATGGAGATCATTCACGTGTTCTTCGAATTAGTCCTGGACCATACGGATCACATGACACGATGCATTGTTTTTGTTGAAACACTCCATCTGGTTCTGGAAACACTGTCAGCAAAAACAGATGAATCCGATCTGCAGTAATTGACAGGTACGCGGTGACGTTCAATGTCGGAGGTGGAATTCCCCAAGAGCATTACAGCTCCACCACTTTCCTAGACTCATGGGGTCACAGCATCTTGTACCGTCTTTTCCGCAGTTGTACGACTTATCTACTGCACTGGCGACGTCAGCTTCTCAAAGCTGCAGGGAGGGGGGGGGGTATTAGGGAGCCTAAGCGCATGATGACATGGGGAGCACAAATTTTGAAGTGTTTGAACAGGATTTTTGGCCGAAATTTCTACCATGTGCAGCTAACCTGACGGTGATAGCGTTATCCTAAATAAAAAAAAAAAAGGTTTCAAAGTGTTATGCAAATGTGGCGCTGTGGGCGGCCCTGTAAACGGAAACGACATGACGTATGCAGCGATCCGACAATATAAGGAGTGATGCGACGGGAATCAGTAAGAGTCAGACGCAGTATGGGTAAGACGAAGGATCTAAGCGCATTTGATCGTGGGCAAATTGTCGGGGCCCAACGAATGGGTCACCCCATCTCGGAAGTCGTGCAGGCACTGTGTCACGGGTGCACCGTGAGTACATCGAATCCGGTAAAACCATCCCTGCAAGGGCCAACTGCCGTGGACAACAGCGTGTGAATGAGCGGAGTCATCGTCGGCCAGCTCGCATTGTAACAGCGGATAGACGGGCCACAGTGCAAGAAATCTCTGGACAATTTAACGGTGGTGCACAAAAAATTAGTAAGCAGCCACACCATCCAGAACCATCTCTTCGCTATGGGGTACAGAAGCCGACGTCCCACGAGGGTACCGCTGCTGACCGCACAACACAGGGTGCAAAGATTAGCATGGGCGCGGGAACATCGCCACTGGACCCTAGACATGTGGAAAAATGTTGCCTGGACTGATGAGTCGAGATTCACGTTGGTACATGCGGATGGCAGGATACGAGTACGGCGCAAACCACATGAAGCGATTGATCCTTCTTGCCAGCAGGGTACTCTTCAAGCTGGTGGGGGTGGCATTTTCGTCTGGGGACTGTTTACGTGGACTGAAATGGGACCCCTGATACGTGTGACATCGTCCTTTATAGGTCAACGTTACCGGGATATCCTGGACGACCATTTGTTCCTGTTTGTGCGTCTTCAACATCCCACTGGGGACCTCGTCCTGCAACAAGACAATGCACCGTGTCATCGCTCCCAAATTGTATCCGATTGGTTGGATGAATACTCCACCGACGTGACCTTGCGTCCTTGGCCAGCTAGATAACCTGACATCAATCCCATCGAGCACATCTGGGATGCCATCGAGAGAGATGTTCGAGACTCTGACCCCCTCCATCAAATCTTCGTGAACTGTGCGAGCTTGTTCAGGAGTCGTGGATCCGTATGGCTTCCCATCGCTTCTGGTGTCTTGTCGAGTCCATGCCGAGAAGAATCGCCGCCGTCATCAGGGCAAAAGGTGGTGCTACACGTTACTAGACAGGTATCTCTAATTCAATTGCTCTTCAGTGTATATAGTTTAAGAACCATGGATACGAATCTCTAAGGCAAGTCACCATTTCTTTGCAATTTTATCTTACTTAAGTCGGTTTTTTTCTTTATTTGCTTTCATAAGGCTGTTTACGAATTTTAGTTTGTAACTTGACAAGTAATCTCTCTCTCTCTCTTTCTCTCTCCTCGTTTTTAACCATTTAAAAAATATATGGTGTGTTTCTACTGCTCACTTAGAAATTCGTTCAGAGAACTCCCCCCATTCCCCATAAGCACAAACACTAAATTTAAAATAGGATTCATTTTATATAACAAAATTTCAGTAAATTTGAGAAATTCACAAACATTTATCCAAGTTCCCTAGAGTCTTAAATGGTTGCATCTGACATATGTTCCAACTGCTTAAATATTTTGAGGGGCTAAAAGTTGGGCTCAAAGAAAAGCTGGGTAAGCTGAATCTCACCGCAGCCCAATGGTAGCGTTGCGGATGACCCTCTGCCGTCTATTTATTCGCTGCAAAGCTATTCATGTGCCCAACCAAAAGTGATATTGAACATAATGCATTCATCGTCAAAAAAATAGTTGCACCCAGAAGGAAGCAACCGACAGGAATGAAACTTGATGGGTAGCTTTGGCATCGTGAGACACGCAAATGATTCAAGTATTACGCTCGGCCCCGCATGTGACGCAAGCAAGGCGCAGTGCCTGACCGGCTATATAAGGTCGTCCCGTTGCGCGTGCTTGCCATTCTGACTCGTGACGTTGTGTTGGTTGCATCCTTTGCAAGTGAAGTATGCCTCTGAGAAAAATTCCGAAGCAATTCGAGCAGTTGGAGGAGTTAGAGAGGGGCCGCGTCGTCGTGCTCCGGGAAGCGGGATGGTCTTATCGTCGTATTGCGCGCCATACTGGTCGTGCGGATATTACCACAGCACGCTGTTGGCGGTCTTATTGCCTTATTGCGCGACATGCTGGTCGTGCGGATATCACCACAGCACGCTGTGGGCGGTCTTATTGCCCTATTGCGCGCCATACTGGTCGTGCGGATATCACCACAGCACGCCGTTGGCGGTCTTATTGCCCTATTGCACGATATACTGGTCGTGCGGATATCACCACAGCACGCTGTTGGCGGTCTTATTGCCCCATTGCGCACCATACTGGTCGTGCGTATATCACCACAGCACGCTGTTGGCGGTCTTATTGCCTTATTGCACGCCACACTGGTCGTGCGGATATCACCACAGCACGCTGTTGGCGGTCTTATTGCTCCATTGCGCACCATACTGGTCGTGCGTATATCACCACAGCACGCTGTTGGCGGTCTTATTTCCCTATTGCACGCCACACTGGTCGTGCGGATATCACCACAGCACGCTGTTGGCGGTCTTATTGTCCCATTGTGCGCCATACTGGTCGTGTGGATATCACTACAGCACGCTGTTCGCGTCAGTGGATAGAATAAGGCACACCACAGCGACAGGAAGGCTCTGGAAGACCTTGACGAACCACGGAGAGAGAGGACCGACGGGTTGTTCGACATGCGCAGAGTGACCCAACAGCCACGATTGCGGATATTTAGCGAGCCGTGGTGCCCTCCATGCATCGTCCAATCAGTGTCAGCACCATCGGCAGACGGCTGCACGACGTAGGACTATACGCACGCAGACCGTTACAACGACTGCCCTTAACACCATTGCATTGTCGCCAAAGACTGCAATGATGTCGTGCCCGACTGTCATGGAGCCACTCAGAATGGCAGCGGGTGATCTTCAGTGACGAGTCCCGCCTTTGTCTTGGAGGAGACAACCAACCAATCCGTGTGCGGTGACACCGTGGTCAGCGCCAAGATGAACGGTTTGTTGTCGACACGTCCAGAAGGCCTGGTGTCACGATATGGGGTGCAATTGCCTACGATGCCAGATCCCCTTTGGGGTTCATTACAGGCACTTTGACAGCCCAACTTTCAGTTAATGAGGTCCTGCAATCAGTGTCCCTAACTTTTCTAAACGCTCACTCCGGTGTGCTTTTCCAACAGGACAACGCTCGTCCGCATACTGCTGCTGTCTCGAGAGCTTGCTTTTAAGGCACTGACACTCAGCCATGGCCAGCAGCATCGCCAGACCTATGTGACGTGCGCGCCCCGCAGGACGCACATGCCAGTGTAGTATGGTGGATAGCACTCGGAGCTCCGGAGCCGAGAGTTGCAGGTTCGAAATCTGCCTCTGGCATAAAAAATGATGAAGAAATTTTTTTCGTCATACCCTGTTTAAATATTTTTAATATCTAAACCCCAGCTTGTACTTGAAGAGCCCATGGGCTTACCTGCAAATCAGAGACCTTACATTATACGGATTCAGAGAATGTTTGTTTTCGACATAGTGCACTTCGAAGAAATTTTGAGGCTACCTAAGGGCCCTAGGTCCCCATTTCAGGGAGCCTCAAAATAGAGCTGAAACTCAACTAAAAAAAAAATAAACAAAAAGATTCAGTTTTTTTTTTTTTTGATTGGAGGTTTAACGACCACCGTTAGCAACTCAATGGGCTATAAGCAGTCGCCCGTCCCTAATTTAGGGTCACTGGTTCCAGGGAAGGGAGAGAGAGCCAGTTACGTAAGACAAACACAACATCCATGCCTCACCGTTATTCGAACCCGGACCCATCTCGGACGAAAAGTCAGAAGCCATCGGTTAGACCACTGCGCCACCGGGGCAGCAATTCAGTTTTTGACAAAACATGAAATTCTTTGGAAGTCTTCTGTTGTCTCCTGTTCTATCACACTTATCTTTGATCACTATCATTTATGTTGTTGATCATGCGAATCGTTTTTTTTGGGAATATCTCCTTTACTTGTTGGCCATACTCGTGTATGTGTGTGTGTGTGTGTGATTTAAAATACTGGAGACTGAGTTAGTAACCGATACCCTATACTATTTCCGGTTCGCGGGATTCACGCTTATACCATTTTTTTTAAATACCTGTTTTCGGAAGCGCGGAATATCAAAAGTAACAAATATGGAATTCTATCTTTGTAAACGATAAAGAAAACGCCAATGAATCACCCCCTTGTGATTTATTGATGTTTTCGTTATCGTGCATTTACTTCCATCCTCTCGTGAAGAGGAACGAGATAGACGGACATTTCATAACTCGCTCACTGCACGTGAAGCAGAGAGCGGAAAATAATAAGGAACTGATATTGCGTTTTGGCACTACGGTCCTGTGACTGTTGTCGTTTCTTTTCTCTGACTCAAATCTTACCAAGTGTATCTTTCGCATTATTTTTTTTTTCCGAAAGGATAGGCGCAAAGTGAGCTAGGGTTTACTCTCTGTGCAGACAGACCATGTCATTTTCCCACAGAAACTCCAAAAAAATCGAAAAAAAAAAATCTATCATCTCGTGACGCGCCCAGTCACTGTCAGTTGGGAATGGGAACTCAATGCTACTGCACTGTCGCTCTTCTGTGAATGTGTGGAACACTTAAAAAACAGCTGACTTTGTTTATATTTCCAAAAGATGGATGAAATCTTACGTCACCTTTTGAATTTGTCGCAGGCTTACTGATTAATATTGAACAGCTGCGTCATTTCACACTCCCATTCCAGATCTGCTATGCAAGATATTTAACACTACTTTAAGGAAAGGACGTGGTTGTATGTCTTTCCGTCCGTCTGTAGTACGAAATCTGAGCACATATTAATCCAATTCGAAAAATTCCTTTTTTCACCAACCGCGAAAGCGAAGATCTGTATCATCCGGTTATGTCCAGATGGAACGACTAACAAGATACCAGAACCTCTGACCACGCAGCTACCAAGGCAGCCTGGAATTTTGACCTTTAAGATGTTCCGTGCCTTCAGCATAAAACCATGGTATAACCCCTTAATACCATTAAACTAAATTCATTGGTCTTCATATGGTATTAGAGATCATCAAGATCCATAGCAGCCGTATGGAATGGATCTTTGGATTCCATCCACCGTAATGTCGGGCAGCGACATCACCAAGGGAACGCGAGGGTGGGCTTGAGCCCACTCTGCAGCTCACCCAGCTCAAAATGTACTATTTTTAAATATATGTAACTTCAAAATATAATCTGGACTTTGCCAAGTAATAAGTCTTGTGTTTTATTTCATGTAGCCCTACGTATTTCCCACTAAAAAATGCGTTGTTTATGTCTCCGAAAAAGTTATCAAAATAGTATCCGTAATAGCCGAGAAAATTCAGTTTTTCTTCAACCTTCGAATTCCTTAATTTTAAGCCTCTATTTCATGTTTGTACAGCCAAATTAACTGAGGGCGCCACTACTAATTGCTCAGCTATTTGTTTTTGTTTTTTACAAAATAGGGGATTTCAACAAGGAAAGTGGAAAATATAAGATAAGGTTCAACATACATAATAATTTGAGCCATATACTACGTGGGACGTAAATCTAGTAAATCGGGGATATCATCATCATCATCATCATTGTCAACCATTATCAATCCACTGCTGGATGAAGGTCTCCCCAAGTTTCCTCCACAACGGTCTGTCTTGTGCCAGTCTCCTCCATGTCACTCCCGCATATTTACGAATTTCATCCACCCATCTCCCATGTGGTCTTTTTCTGGGTCTTTTCCTGTCCCTTGGAATCCAATCTAAAATTTCGGCTGTCCATCTATGGTCTGTCCTTCTGGCAGTATGTCCAGCCCATTGCCATTTCAGGGATTTAACTCTGATCATGATGTCTTCCACTCTCGTCATTTTTCGGATCCACGAGTTCCTCTTCTTATCTCTCTTGGTTATACCAAGCATGCACCTCTCCATACTTCTTTGAGTTGTCTGCAGCCATTGTATGTCTCTTTTAGTTAAGGTCCACGTCTCTGCACCATACGTAAGCACTGGAAGGATGCATTGATCAAACACTTTTCTTTTAAGACATAATGGCATATTGCTTTTGAAAATTATGCTGTTTCTTCCAAAAGCTCTCCAGGCAAGTTTTGTACGCCGATTAATTTCTTCATCAATGTGACCCTCACTTGATATCTGCTGTCCAAGATAAACGTACGTATCTGTTATCTCCAGTTTTTCTCCATCAATCGATAAATCTTCATTTCTTGTAAAAGCATTGAACATCACTTTTGTCTTCTGAAAGTTCATTTTTAATCCCACTTCTTTGCTCTTGTCAGCAAGTTCCTGGATCATACTCTGCAGCTCTGATGGGGTAGTTGCAAAAATGACTATGTCATCAGCAAAACGAAGGTGGGTTAGATAATCTCCATTAATCTTTATCCCTTTGTTTTCCCAGTTCAGTGATTGAAAGACATTTTCCAATGTGGCATTAAAGAGCTTCGGAGATATGGTGTCACCTTGTCTCACTCCCTTTTCAATTTTTATGTGTGTTGTATTTTCAAACAGCCGAATCTTTGCACTTGCATTTTCATAGATGTTATTAATAATATTAATGTATGCATCTTCAATACCGCAGGATTTCAGAGCCGTGGTAACTGCTGATGGTTTCACCGATTCAAAGGCTTTTTCATAATCGATAAAAGCCATGCACAATGGAAGTTCATATTCCCTCGCTCTTTCAATTAGTTCTCTCAGTACGTGGATATGATCTATTGTGCTGTAGCCACTCCTGAATCCAGCTTGTTCTCTCGGTTGAGCCATGTCCAGTGTTACCTTCAAGCGGTGTGAAAGAACTTTAGTGAAGATTTTATAAACCACTGATAGGAGGCTGATAGGTCTGTAGTTCCTGAGATCCTCAATGTCACCTTTTTTTATGTAGCAGGATCATTGTAGCATTGTTCCAATCCTCAGGAATCTTCCCTTCATTAAGGCATCGAGTGAAAATTTGGGCGAGTACTGTTTCAATTTCTCCACTTGCTTCTTGTATGATGTCTATAGTAATTCCATCTTCTCTGGAGCTTTCCCCCGCTTCATGTTCTTGATTGCATGAGCAACTTCTGCTGGGAGGATTGGAAGAACTCTGGTACCTTTCATGATGTCTGGAGTACATGTATCATCCCTTTCATATAATTTGGAGTAGAAATCTTTCACTCTTGTCAAAATTTCGCCTCTATTTCTTGTTATAGAACCATCTTCTTTTCTCAGAGCCATAATCTGTTTTCTTCCCTTACTGAGATGTCCCTTTGCTATCTTAAGGCTTTGGTTGTTTTCAATTGCTTTCCTCACTAGCTCACAGTTGAATTTCCTTACGTCTTCAGTGATACTTTTTCGTGTTGTCTTGCATAGCTCTATATATTCCCCTTTGGAAGTCACATCTTCTTTAGTTGTCCTCATCTCTCTTCTTTTTTGCATCAACATTTTGGTTTTTCCTGATAATTTGTTCACATGCAACTTGTTCTTAGACCCAGCTAATTTTGTTGCTGTTTCCATAAGAGCTTTGGTTACTTTTCTGTTAACTTCCGAAATATCCACTTCTTCCGATGTTAGGCCTTCTAAAGCAGAGAATCTGTTCTTCAGTTCCAACTTGAAAGTATTATGGTGTTTTTTAAGGTTGGTTATGTCAATACATTTTGTTTGTCTTATGAGCTTGCCACGTTCCAGTTTAGTGTTGAGGTGCATCTTACATCTCACCAATCTATGGTCACTACCTGTGTTGAACTTGTTCAGCACACTGCAGTCTTCGATGACGAATTTTTTGTTACACATAATAAAATCAATTTCACTTGTCGTCCCAATTGGATGTCTCCATGTCCATTTCCTGTGTGGCTTTTTCTTGAAAAAGGAGTTCAAGATGAAAAATCCTTCTGCCTCTGCAAACTCAACGAGAGTATTTCCACGCTGGTTTCTGTTGCCGTGACCGAATTTACCTACTGAAGTTTCATTCTATTGCCGGTGCCCTATTTTTGCATTGAAATCTCCCATAATTATCTTCAAGTGCTGCTTACCTTTATTATTTAGATGACGAATTTCCTCATAAAATTCTTCAATTTCTTCTTCAGGATGACTTGTGGTGGGTGCATAAGTTTGGATAATCTGAGCCTGGTATCTTCTCGATAGTTGGATAACGAGTCGTGCAGCTCTGTCAGAGGAACTTTCAACTTCTATCACTTTATCCTTCAGTTTCTTGTTTATTATAAATCCAACACCACTAGTTCTGCCAGTATCTGTCCCACGATAATAGAAGAGATGTCCACTTTTCAGTTCAATGAGATCTTCTCCTTTTCTCCTTACCTCACTTAGCCCAACAATGTCCCACTTGATCCTTTGTAGTTCCTCTTCCAATTCAAGAAGCCTTGAATCAGAAGATAGGGAGCGTCCGTTATAGGTAGCCAAGGTCAGCTACCCTCACATATTCTGTTACACACGTATCAATATCAAAAGTACACACCGATCCGCCAATGACGACAGCCAAGCTTTCACACATGATGATTCTAAACCAATTAATGACGAAGTGACGGACGATCCGGACTGGAGTAGCCGTGTATAAGAACACACAGATGTTTAATACAATTCACCGCTGATGATGGGCAACGTATTTTTGCCAGAAACATGTCCGGTATGAAGTGCAGGGCGCTTTGCTGAAATGTTTGGTCCATTGACGAATCTATATTTGACAGATATCTACATTTTAAGGTATTTTAGAAATATCGCAATATCGACAGTTTGTTTTTAATTATCTGTTTTTTTTGTGTTCCGTATCCTTGATGCTACGATGAATTTGAACTTCACGGTTTGTATGACAGAATATTTCATGACTGTAAGACTGGACTGACTTCACTTTTAGGATATACAAGCTCTAGCATATTTTACTGCCTTGTGGAATTACAAACCATTTATAGTGCCTGCCCGTACATCGGGACTTCCGAACGCCTCTGAGGTAATATCTTGCCATAAAAATTCCGAATTGGTCTACATTATTGCAAACATTACATATTGCTTTTAATTAATATTTAGTTTCATCTTCTGATTACGACATGTGTATATAACGTACAGCAGTAATAAATAAAATGTTCTGTGTGAAAACACAAATTTGTCCGCTACGGACATCCGTGTCCCCTCACTC
Organism: Macrothele yani; assembly: GCA_039090855.1. Classification (NCBI taxonomy): domain Eukaryota; kingdom Metazoa; phylum Arthropoda; class Arachnida; order Araneae; family Macrothelidae; genus Macrothele; species Macrothele yani. Next base: position 32,209,467 of record CM077025.1, read on the forward strand.
CGGAGTAAGTCGCTCTTCCAACTGAGCTAAGCCGACAGAATGTCTCGCTGCAGATTTCTCGTCTTGACACATGTTTTCACCTCTGTAGTAGGTCACATCAGGACTGTTCTACACCAACATTGGCGGATAGGTGTGTACTTTTTATATTGATACGCAGTGGCGGCTCGTGGCAACTGAAACAGGCGGGGCCAGTAGCCGAAGTCAAACAATGAAATAAACAAAACTGTCATTATTAGGCCAACTATTCAGACCCTACCCCCAAGATTCCTTTACTCTGCTTCTGTTTACCCCCTTGACTCACAATAATGCCCAAATCAGGCAGGAATGTGTCAACTATTGTATTGCACACGAGAAAAATTTCCTCAGAATAGAATGCATAATTATTAACAGAAAAATGTTAAAACTCCTTAAATAAAATTTTTACCTTAAAACAGATGAGCATTAATTTATGTTAGTTGTGCTTTGCGTTTCTTCAGATTTCTCAAATGAGGAATAATCACAGGATTCACAGGATAAAAAAATGTAGTGAAAAAATAATAACTCCAAATATATGCAGGGAGGGAATGTTTCATGAATTTCGTCCCACATAGAATGAGTACAATACTACCATTTGCATTATTTGAAAGGTTTAACCTTTTTTTTTAAAGAATTTGTGAAACCTAAAAACATATATGTACACATGTGCAAATTATACTTACAGGTTTTCTCATTTATTTATTTATTTTTAACATAGAAAATCCTCTCAGTTAAAACTGAAATTAGTTCTGCAAAGCGCTTTGTAAACTTCATACTCTTGGAAACTCAAATTCTTGGGCTGATAAGCACCGAGTCTTTTTAAGTGAAGCTTTTCGACTCAAATTCTTGGGCTGATGAGCATTGTGTTTTTTTAAGTGAAGCTCAAACTAAACATTCTTGGGGTGATAAGCACTGAGTTTTTTTAACTGAAGCTTTTCTTCCAGATTTAAAGCAAAGAACGGATATTTTAACAAAATATCCACTCCATTCATTGTAATCGACAAGCAAAAAAGTCACGACACAAAGGAACAACACATCACCAAGAGAGACACACACAGAAAAAAAAACTAACTGAACTTTGAGCTTGGTCGGGGTAAGCTTCTCTGTCAACCCACGGCGTTAAGGAAATGGATACTCTCCTGGCCAATCAAATTAGCTATCTGGCCCCACAGCTTTTTTTGCACACGCGTTAAGGCAGTGTTGTGTGTAGGTCATCATACTGAATGAGACTGGGAGGAAATCGTCTCCTCTTCGCTTGCGTAGTGATGTTACTGGGGCCTGTTGGAGCTGGCCCCAATAACCTCACACTCTGAGCGTGATCTCTTTCCTCAGGGAATAGGTTTACTTTTTTGAAGGAAACTTTTCCCTTAGTTAATGGTTTTTGAAGGGAAAGGTTTATCACCATGTAGTTAAGAGAGAGAATAAGAATCAGGGCAAAAAAAAAAAAAATATATATATATATTTAAAAATAGAAACTTTGAGGTGGGGCTCGGCCCCTCTGACTCCTAATGACGAACCGCCCCTGTTAATACGTGTGTAGCAGTATATATGAGGGTATATCCCCAATTTACTAGACGGAAAGTGGCAGATAACTACTTTGTAGGAGAGGAGTGAAAGGAAAGGCGCTGGCTTAAAGGACGGGAGTTAAGAAGAAGTAAGGTATTTTGTCTGCGTGGCACGACGTTAAAATTTGATTTAGAGAAACAAAAACAACATTTTCCTTTAAATTATTCAAGTACAGTACTATTTTCGTAAGGAAAAAGGCAAAATTTTGAAAAACAATTTCAGACATTACATTCAGAGGAAGCAAAAAGTTGAAGGCGACATTTTAGTAAAATTTGTATCCTACAATAGTGTCGTAACTAGTCAGATCAGTGCGGGTTTGTGTGTGTGTCCATATGGAGGTGGTGAGGATTGCACGAATTCCTTTGTAGCGCGTAGTGAAAATCATTAACAATTAGGTCTTTCAGTGTTTCGTAAGAAAAAGAAAGATTGCTATCAAGCTTTCCCCACGAAAATAATGCTTACCCACCCTTCGCCTATCCAGATTTTGAAGTCTAGCGACGTTCCTGATATCGGAGAACTTTCTATGGCATAACAGATTATCGAGAACACTTGCAGCCCAACAGAGTGGAGGCTTGGATTCCACATAGCCTATGTCGGAGGACTTCCTATGGCATAACAAATTATCGAGAACACTTGCAGCCCAACAGAGTGGAGGCTTGGATTCCACATAGCCTATGTCGGAGGACTTCCTATGGCATAACAGATTATCGAGAACACTTGCAGCCCAACAGAGTGGAGGCTTGGATTCCACATAGCCTATGTCGGAGGACTTCCTATGGCATAACAGATTATCGAGAACACTTGCAGCTGAACAGAATGGAGGCTTGGATTCCATTCAGCCTATGTTGGGGGACTTTCTGTGGCATTACAGACTATCGAGAACACTTGCAGCCGAACAGAGTGGAGGCTTGGATTCCATTCAGCCCATGTCGGGAGACTCCTTATGACTTTACAAATCAGCGTTAGCGGACAACTTCTGGGAATGAACTCATTCTCAGTTGCATGTATTTTGTTGAAACTCTGGTATGTAACAGAAGAACTACCTTAAAGATTGAAGCAAGGTAAATAACGTGGATGATGCAATGTTAAGCTCACGACAACATACGTTTCACACGGTACTGTAAGTGGGGAAATTTCCAGAAAATGATTCGTGTAAAATGTTTCGGATTTCTTTTTTTATCAGGAAAAAATTCCTTTTTAGGTGAAGAAACTTTTAATGTTACCTAAAGTAATTTTGTGTGGACAAAAAGTGGTTTGCAGATTTTAAGTGCCTTTTTATTTCAAACGTAAAGAATTTTTCTACGGTTTACTTTTCAAAACAGAAATGCACCTTCATTAATCTTCAGTTCCACCTAATAGGAATCAATCTGATTTGCTATACATAAGGAGATAATCGGCTTGCTAACAAAAGAATAATAGACAGACCGAAGTCTAGATAAAAATAAGAAAATGCTGCAGTTTTTTTTTTTTTTTGTTTGGAAGTTTAACGACCAATGTTATCAACTCGATGGGTTATAAGCAGTCGCCCGTCCCTAATTTAGGGTTTCTGGTTTTAGGGAAGTGTGACGTACTACAGAGGTGAAAACATGTGTCAAGGCGGCAAATCTGCAGCGAGACATTCTGTCTGCATAGCTCAGTTGGGAGAGCGACTTACTCCGGAGTGAGGGGAAAAACTTGTGTTTTCCCCTCACTCTGGCTGTCTCCTTTCTGTGAAGACACAAGTTTTCACAGAAGGGAGAGAGAGCCAGTGCCGTAAAGAAAACAACATTCATGTCTCACCGGGATTCGAACCTGGACCCATTTCGGACAAATGGCCAGAAGCCAGCGCTGAGACAACCGGAGAGGCAAAATGCCCTAGTACTGCGGAGTGAAAGGAGTTTCTGTTGAAAACAAAAAGGCAGTTTTCTTCTTCAGGGGAATTTTTTTCCCGAATCTGTTGAGGAGCAGTGTTCTGGGCAGCTTTGCCAAAAATAAAAATGTAAAAATTCAAGAAAACATATAAATATATCTAATATTTCTCCTTTCAGAAGCAATTCTTTTATCATTTTTTGCTCACTTACAAAAAGAATAATCGTAAACGGGTTATCGCTACCAATCACATCCGGAAACTTTTAGCTAATCTTACTACATCCAGATTTCCTTGTCAATTTCTTTTCCCATCGTTATCTATTTTGCTTCTGGTTATATTGACCTGGAGCATATATATATATATATATATATAAATTTAGAAACACCAAGAGAAATGCGGCATAAAGTGCATTTTTTGACACAATAGCGCGTATCAGTAAATGTTGTACTTCTATTTTCGACCTAAATCCCTTCATCTTACAAAGATATAGGTACTTTAACACTTCAGTTTGCCGATAACCTGCTGTTGTAACCAATAATACTAAAGGCGTGGGAAACGTAATCCTACGTAGAGCGGTTAAACACTTTTCTGTTCTATTCTTTCCTTCCTAAAACGTCAAATGTAAGTTCTTGTCACGCCACCTTTATCTTATGTAAGATGGGCATTGTGTGTAAGATAAATTGCCCTGATTGCCAAGGAGGAGAAAAATAAAGCTCACGCTTTCGGGTTTTTAAATAAGCTATTAAGGGAATATCTGTGGGGCATTATCTTTCTTCAGCCAGTTCAAGGTCAGAACTCATCCTCTTCAAAGAATACAGAGAAAATAAAGGGAAAAAAATTGCTATTTTTTTCCTTGTGCTTTGACCGCTGAGGGAATCGGTCTTTCAAGAGTAGAGTCATCCATTGTGTCTAGTGTGAACTTTACGCTGATGGAAGCAGGTTCATGGCAAACACGAACGTCAACTGTTGCAGTTACTTCCATTTTTTACATGATCCAGTCAACCACTTATGAGCTTGTTTGGAACTAAATAACATTTTGTGGAAAGAGATGAACAAGGCTTAATTTTTTACTACCTCGTATTCATAGGGATGGATTTACAGGGAAGCTAACGAATTTTAAGCACTGGGCTTCGCGATACTGTAGAGCCTCCAAAAATAATGATTTATATATACTCATTGTCATAAAAATCCGCACACCAAGAAGGCGTTGCATTGAAATGAAATTTTAGTTGTGAGATGTGCCGTTTGCCCGCGGGAAATTGTCCTCCTGCTGTGATATTGTAATCACCAAGAACAGAAGTGATTACAATATCACAGCAGCAGGACGATTTCCCGCGGACATACGGTACACATTCCGGTCAGCGTTAGTACTTCGTCGGACCGCCTCGTGCTTCGATACATGCAGTGATACTGTCAGGAGATTGCAGATTCGCCTCTGGCAGGCGTCTGGGAATGTTTCTGACGGATGCAGGAATCATTTGTACAGCCGCCACATGTCTATGGATATTGGACAAGGACGCCGCTCTCACGATCCCACGGTCATCTCTGCTGGTGGTGTGTCTATGTTGTCCAGAGCCACTCCGCCGTGTATGGGTGACTTACCGTGTCCATTGCTCCCAATACGATCGATCCAAACTGTCCGACCGGCCCAAGTGGCGGACGATTCAGTGCGCCGGCCACCCTCCCTCTCTCATCCCGACTATACGGCCTCGTTAAAACTCCGTCAGTTGTCCGTACGAACATCTAAGGCGGCTCCTCGGCATGTCTATCGCTCAGGGATCGCACCTGTTTTTTACAGGGTACTTCGGCACGAATGTGGAGTCAGATCAGATCAGATCAGCTCATATGTAGAGGATTTTAGAAAGGCAGTGTCTTAGAAATAGGAAGCTAGGAGATTTGGGCTAGAGTGCCCGATAGGAAAGTGACACAGAAGCGAGAAAGGGGGAGGAAGACGCCCTTATTTATTACCTAGGGGGCCAGTACCCGGGGTCCGACGGCTCAACGTACCCATACGACGCACGGCGGGTATTTAGTGGTTCGAACGTTCGTACCTTCCCACGTTCGTATCTCCATGGCAATCACGAACGCTGACCACTAGGCCACCGCGGCCGACCAATATGGAGTACCATGCGCGGCGCCTTATAGCCCTCAAGGATTGCGATTGCAGCGCCGATCTTGGACGCGCGAGCATACGGAATCGCACGAAACTTCAATCATTTGCATGTCTGCCATTCCGGTAGCTATTCGCCGAGTTTCGCGTTAATCGCTCGATTTTTCTTGGTGCGCGGATTTTTATGACAATGAGTGTATATTTTTAACTTAATTTCTAAAAAAAAGAAAAGTTATAGAGCGAGGGATAAATTTGATGTTCTGGTTTGGGAAGATTTGGGGGCATAATTCCGGCCGAAATCGAAGTACGTCATCTACAAGTTTGAATTTACTAGTTTAAATGCAGGCTCACGAAATATCATTTTGATCGTAATATTACTTATAACTACAACCACGGGCGTTCCACAAAATCTGAGAGTAAAATCACACAAAATGAAGAAATATAGGTACAGCCAAATATATGTTATTCTTTCTCAAAGTATCTTCCCTCGGATGATATGCAACGGTCCCATCGTTCAGTCCACTTTTCAAAGCATGTGACGAAGGCATTTTGTGCAAGCTGCTTTAGAGACTCCTGTACATATAATTACGTCAGCATCTGTTTTGAATGTTGGGCCACGAAACTTCATTGTTGGAAACAATCAGAAATCGCACGGGGCGAGATCAGGACTGTAGGTAGGCTGTGGCGTGATTTCAATTCTGAATTTCGTAAGAAACTGTTGAACCACATTTGAGCTGGCATTATCATCGTGTATGGTCCACTTGCCCACTAGTTCCGGTCGCTTAATCGATATGTTTCACTAGTTCCGGTCGCTTAATCGATATTCCTTCAAGAATGAACTGTAATACTCATCTTTGACAGCAATTTGTGAAAGAACAGCATGCTCGTAGACTACACCTTTATGATAAAAGAAAATGATCATCATCACCTTCCCAGAAGATTTGGTGTCGTGGACCTTTTTCGGAGGAGGCGAGCCTTTGTGTTTCCAGACACTCGTTGCGCGCTTCGTGAGGGGGTTGAAATAGTGCACCCATGTTTAATCGGCAGTTATTACTGTGTTTTGAAAGTTTGGATACTTTGCAATAATTTGTTTTCACTCATGATGCATCTGAACTCTGGCTAACAATTGTTCTCTCGTCAGGTGATGAGATACCCATCTGGAACACACACGATGCAGCAGTAATTTTTCGCGTAGAATGCGGGATGCCGAAGTTTTTGAAATATTAGTTGACGCCGCCATGTTCTTCACTCGTAATTCGTCGATCTTCTTGCAGGATTGCCCTATCAGGGTAAACAATAAGCTTCGTAACAACACTTTCAAGTCGACGAGGCCTAGGAGCGAGTTCTGCCGACAAACGCCCATTTTTGAATTCACGGTGCCATCTAAAAATCGTTGACTCACCCAAACATTTATCTTTGTAAGTTTTTTCGTTAAATCAACTGTTTCTGAAGACATTTTGCCCAAACTATAGCAAAATGTTATGGCACAACGTATTTTCTTCTTAACTCTGAATCACTCACCTCCATACTGTATGGCGAAATGCATGCGTACCTTAAATAACTGCGCAATAAAAAAACCAGAATCGTCTCCCACGGCTAATAACTGCTGCTATAGATACTTCCTTAATTAAGTTAGTCGTCGTCGTGGATATTTCCCCCTTTTGCACTGTTGCTAACTCAAAAATAAATCACTCTCAGTTTCTATGGAACGTCCTTTGTACATATTACAACTGAGCTTAGAAATTGGGGTGTTATTTCTGGCCAATTGTTTTAAAATATAATTAACATTTAGCTCTTTAGTTCGGTGTTTTATATGACTCCCCCATCTTTTCCTTAAAATTCCCTTTCCTTCCATTAAGTTTAGTTTAAGAAGTAATCACAATACTGTTATTGTACGAGTAAAATGACATTGGAAAACACGTATTACAAGGCACAGGAATAGATTTCATCCATGTTCGGATTGTCTGTAAGAGCTGTCACTGACTGGGGTGGAATCTGACGATATGCGACAGGGGATGCATCACCGCATGTAACATAAATGTCTATTAAAGAAGAACCGTAAACTAACCGTATGTAATATTGGAATGTCGGAAAAGTCATGATGTATTTTGGCACTCGATGGCGGTTGGGCGGTTTTGGAAGTACTAGAGGCATGCGCAGCTCTGTTATCGCTATGGCATTTGACAGGTGCTAGTTCTAGCTGCAGTCTAAAAGGAATAGTGAGCGATTTGGTTGATTTGCGGAGATTTGACATCGAGTTTAAGATGGAAGACCAAACTGTGTGTTTTCGCCATATTTTACTGTTTTACTTCCGTAAAGGGAAGAACGCGCGTCAAGCTTGTGAAAAGTTGCGTAAAGTGTACGGTGATAATGCTCTACAAGAACGACAGTGCCAGCGGTGTTTCGCAAAATTCCGTGCTGGTGATTTTGACCTCAACGATGCTCCTCGGTCCGGGAGGCCAATCGAGGTTGATGACGACTAAATCAAGGCATTGATCGAGTCAAACCCACGTTACACGACACGAGAGATTGCAGACACATTGCACATCCATCATTCAAGCGTTCACAACCACCTGAAGAAGCTGGGATACCTAAGCAAGCTCGATCTGTGGGTTCCTCATGAACTAAAAGAAGCTCAATTGACGGCGCGTATAAACATCTGCGATATGCTCATTAAACGTGAGGAAAACGATTCTTTTTTGAAGCGACTGATAACTGGTGACGAAAAGTGGATTGTGTACAACAATGTGCTGCGCAAACAGTCTTGGTACCGACGTGCTGCTTCGCCTCAAACGACATTCAAAGCACACATTTATCAGCGGAAGGTTCTGGTCTCAGTGTGGTGGGAGTGTAAAGGTGTCGTGTTTTTCGAGCTTTTACCACGAAACCTAACAATCAATTCGAATGTGTACTGTCGGAAATTGGACATTTTGAACGAATCCATCATCCAGAAACGTCCAGAGCTCGTTCATCGTAAAGGTGTTGTGTTCCATCACGACAACGCGAGACCACACACAAGTTTGATCACCCGCCAAATATTATTGGAGCTTGGGTGGGATGTGTTGCCACACCCAGCATACTCGCCTGACCTTGCTCCGTCAGACTTCCACTTGTTTTGCTCTCTTCAACAGTCCTTGCATGGCTTAACGTTCAATTCAGATGAGGCTGTAAATCAGCACCTTGTACAGTTTTTCTCCACGAAAGACAGGTCCTTCTATGAACGAGGCATTTTGCAGCTCACTGAAAGATGGCAAAAGGTTATCGAACAAAACGGGCATTCTATCATTGATTGTTCTTTATTCTTTCTATCAATAAATGACCTTTGCAAAACATGGCTAAAATACGTCATGACTTTTCCGACAACCCAATATGATAAAGTACTGTGCTTCAGTATTCATCTAATAAAAGTCCCGACATTTCTTCCTTAACAAGAGGCTTTCCACTTTTAACTTCAGCCATTTCCTCCCCATCGGATTACCACAAAAGCCGTCAGTATTAAATTTCGTCTTGATAGCTATAATAGTTTTTGGGTTATGGCGACAGCAAACCATACTGACACAATACATACAGACACCACCATGAAAATAGCCAAATCATGTTAGGAAGAGGCCAAACTGTGGGTGCTGTTAAAATCTGGAAGTCATCGCTCTTTCCACGTTTATAAGTAAGTCACGGGAAAATTCTCATTGGCCGCCTCCGGGAATCAAACCCAGGGTCTTCCAGTTACGCGCCGGATATGCTTCCACTGCATCACAGCGGCCTCGAATTCCTCCAGATTCACATACACTAACTGCCAAGCCAATTTGCAGATTGCTTCTTGGTGTCCCGGACAATGCTGGGGATTCACCAAAGATGGTAAGCAGTAACTGAACAAATAATTAGAAGGCGAATGAATAATTAATACAGACATTTGACGTGGACCAGGAATATCAAACAGAAGTCATCGCTCTTTCCACGTAGCATTGTGCGGGGCTCCAAGAAGCAATCTGTAAATTGGCTTGGCAGTTAGTGTATATGAGTCTGGAGGAATTCTAGGCAGCTGGGGAGCATATCCGGCGCGTAACTGGAAGATCCTGGGTTCAATTTGCCCGGTGGCGGCCAATGAGAATTTTTCCGTGACTCACTAATAAACGTGGAAAGAGCGATGACTTCTGTTTGACGTTCCTAGTCCACGTCAAATGTCTGTATTAATTATCTGGAAGTCAGTTTGTTTTTGCGATGACAGTACTTTTTTATGCATTAACGGGAGGGAGTAAAAATGCAAGGCTTATATTTTAAGGAAGCCGGGTAAAGTGAGGGGGGGGGGGGGGGTAAACCGACACTGTGTGCAGGGCCCCAGTAACTCTAAATTCTCCACAGCGTACTCACACCATCCCTCTTTTCCGTAATGAAAAATAACAAACAAGAACAATAAAACGGCAGAATTTAAAAACTGATAGCTGTCACTTTTAATTTTATCGAGTTTTAAATTTAAAATAAATAAATTAATTAACTTCATTTCAATTTTTTTAATGGAGGTTTAACGACAACCTTGAGCAACACAATGGGCTATAAGCAGCCGTCCGTGCCTAATTTAGGGTCACTAGTTCCAGGGAAGGCAGAGAGCCAGCACCGTAAGACAAACACAACATCCGTGCGTCACTGGGATTCGAACCCGGACCCATCTCGGACGAATGATCAGAAGCCATCTCTTAGACCACTGCGCCACCGGGGCGGCATTTCATTTACAAACAACGTCTTTTTGATTGATGGTTTAACGACCACCGTGAGCAACTCAATGGGCTATAAGCAGTCGCCCGTCCCTAATTTGGGGCCACTGGTTCCAGGGAAGGGAGTGATCCAGCGCCGTAAAACAAACACAATATTCAGGTCACACTGGGATTCGAACCCAGACCCAACTCGGGCGAATGGTCATAAGCCATCGGTTAGACCACTGCGTCACTGGGGCGGCAGAATCAACGTAAACCCGAAGACTTCGATTTTAAGATTAATTTCAGCGGGACGCTAATGCTGTTTAAATGTTGATCTGTTCCCCATGATTGGGGTTTGAGAACATGGAGATGGCCAACATTTGCTTCATTTTACTGCGGTGAGGAGTATTAATAGGGCCGTAACTAGGGCCCAGAACCGGGGGGAGGCGAAGATTATATCTAAGGAGGCTCTGTGTTCAACTATAAACTGCATTTTTTTCACGAACACAGATGCAAGTTTTGAACTTCGTTTTTAATTTCCTTTTGTTAATTTACTTTACTACCGAATTATTTCTGTTAACCAAAAAGTAAAAGCAATTACATAAAATGCAAAATCTGATATGAAAAGGGGGAGAAAGAAAACAGAGCTCTCCTGTCATATAAGAAATAAATCAAATTCCTTTGCTTGATGGTGGTTGAGTTGTACGTTCCGTATCTCTGGAGGAAAAACAACTCCCAACTAACGTGAACAATTATTTGTTTTTATAATTTACTATTCTGATCTATTTTTTGGATCCACGCAATGGCATCGAGGATTTGCTGACGTCATATTTCAGATCTTGCTACTCCACTTCTTAGGTTTCACTTTTCTCCACCTTTAATCGTGTATTCTCATTCGCCAGTGCTCACTCTCGTGTATTCTCCTTCGCTCTTTTTCTCTCACGTTTTAACAGGTTCAGCAGCCAAACCTCTTTTCGCTCTCAAAAACAAAGAGCAACAGATTCCACTAAAAAAAAAAAAATTCTCCAACGCAGGCATCGTAAAATTACCCTATTGGACAAAAAGCAATGAACGATATATTGAAAGCTCTTTCTCTTTCGCGCACGCCAAGGATTTCCATTTAGCACTATTTTTCAACGAGTGGACGGATACATTTAGCTAAAATGTCCCCACGAGAGCAGATGGCTATAGGCAATGAACTACCTAGAAGTTTTTAAACAGCAGCTTAGCAACTCATAGTCACTTACCAAAAAACGAACAGGATTTTAGAGCTTTCTCCATAACTACGCCTTTACTCTTTCTTTCTATTATCTATTGTCGGTAGTGTTCTTTAAAATTTTACGTTTCTTCGAAATAGGAAAAAACAAGCAATCTTGATTTCTCTTTTTGCTGGCCCATAACACCAACAAGTGTTCACCATAAGCCAGAGAACCATTGGCGCAGCTGTTTTTACTGATTCACCACTATAATTATTTTTTTGGTATTTATTCATCGTTCATGCTGTATCACATCAATTTTTTTTAAAGCGTAATGCGGAACAAAATTGGGCAAAGTATTTATGCTTACAACGAAATACAAAAAGGCATTTTCATAAACCATCGGAAATGAAAGTTCAAATAATTTACCACTTGAATTTACCAGGGGTGGGCCTTGCTTCCCTTCCAGGGTGTGAGCCTCCTCTACACCCCTGCTAGTTGCGTCTTCACTACTGAGCAGTTTTGTAGTGGCTTCGCCTTTCTTCTCTTCAGGATGATTTTTTATTTATGACCACTTTCAGGAGGAGAAACTTATTCCATATTTCAAACTTTTAGTGCTATAGCCCCCGCAATTTAAACAAGGGAAAGAATGAGGACTGCAGCTACTGGGGGAGGGGCTGTTCCCCTCCCTGAAAGGCAATGGCAAGGACCTAAATTCATTCTCTGAGGGGCGTAAAATTCAGAAATACTAGAGCATAATAGTCTTTTCTACTTCTACGTTGTTTTAACACATCAACATACTAAGAAATAGTTCCTAAATGAAAGAAACCTTAACGGCCAGACGAAACATGTAAATAACAGAAGTCAACTTACGGTAAAGATGCTTTACTCAGGATGTAGCACACACATCGTAACATAGCATTTTGTAGTGAACGCTCCACACACCACACATTATCACAACACTCCTATCAATAATCAGTTTACAACCCAACGCTCTCTCTTACAACGCTCTCAAGCAATAGATCAGTCGTCGTTTTTATCTCTTGTTCTTATCAAAATTCAGGCATACTTCACGTGCATTCAACCTCAATTGTGTTGCCAAACGTATTCGTTTGAGAGAAAAGATATCACGTTAAGAGTGAAGAATAACAGAATAAACTCAAGATTTACATAGGGAAAGAAACTAAAAAGGAAAGTTAATTTAGAATATACGTCACAATACACAATATAAGAATAAATTGATTGAAACTTGTAACCCCAAAAGAAAGTTATACACTCTTCAGTATTTCATTTTTAAAAACTTTAGTTACTCTCATTAGATGTTCCGCGCAGCTGACCCGGGAACAGAGTAATCTACTCTATGAAATATTGACTCTTCATGTTTAAGATGTCCGGCACAGCGGAGAACTGCATATAGAACAATACGCAGACATGACTAACCTCCGTGACTCTTCCGAATACGCAATACGGCTGTCATCTATGCCCTTTCGCAAAAAACTCATCTGAGCATACAGCCTTGAACGGAATTTTTCCAAGCCCTACCCCGAAAGTGTCTCTCTATTATTACGTTCGCTATCTGACACTAATTTGTTCTGTGCTGGTTAGTTTTTTATTGTGTATTTGTGTGGACCGCTGTCTTGTCGGTGTTATGCGTTTGGTATTTGCAACCGTTGGGTTTTGGGCATTTACCTAGTTTTCGCTTCATTATTAAAATTATGTTAAAAACCTGAAGTCTGACTTTTCTAATACTTTTCAATAATAGAGGTATGAGAAGGTTAAAACTACATTCTATTTTGAGTGCAGGTGGTGGAAATTTTGAACACGAAGGGACGTAATTTTAAGTGCCGCCCTCCAGATAAGTAGAGCTCGCTGTAGCCCTGTGCAGAGTACATAGTGAATCCTATGTCTTCTCTGCGTGCTGTTTGGGTGATCTGATTTATTCGGGCGCTGACGTCACGGAGTCAGAGCTTTGCTGCGGTGAGGAGTACTGGACAATACTTCACTGCAGTTAAGGGCAATTAAGAGCAGCAGCAGCAGAGAAAGAGAGACACCTACCGCTGGGCAAGAAAACTGCTATGAGGCACAAAATCCTTGAGCGTCCAATATATATATATATATATATATACCGGACACCCCTTAAAAAGCAAATGAACGGACCTGCTGCGTTGTTAAGATGCGCGGTACAGCTGCAAACTGTATAAAAACAACCCTGCAGCAGATCTCAATCATATTGTACTGTGAGGGTGAGTGAAAATGTCGCGGCGGGATAGAACTGACTTTGAGAAAGAAAAGATTGTGGGGTGTTATATTAATGGGTTGTCCATGAGAGGAACCGAGAGGCGTTTAAACATACCCAAGTCAACTGTTTTGGATGTACTAAATAAGTGGAAGACACGTGGCGTGCCTCAAGCAGCAAAACGTACCAGCAGACCATAGAAAATGAGTAGTGGAGGACGTCGAAACCTCAGGAGAGTCGTTACAGCTAATCGACAGAGTAGTGCACAAGACCTCAGTGTACAGGTGAGTAAAAATGCTGGAACCTTGGTATGTACACTTACCGTTCGCTGAGAACTTCATTCCATGGGTTTCCGTGGTCGTGCGGCTGCTCATAAGTCTTTCATCTCCACTCGGAATGCTACTCGGCGTTTAGCATTGTGTAAAGAACATTTATCGTGGACTGAGATCAATGGAAACGGGTCTTATGGACTGATGAGTAGAGATACATGATCCATCAGTCTGATGGCCATCTGTGGGTATGGCGGCAGCCGGGGAACGCTATTTACCACAGTTTACTGTTCCTATGGTCAAGTTCGGAGCTGGCAAGGTACTCGTGTAGGGGTGTTTTTCGTGGTATGGTCCCGGCCCATTGGTTATCGTGGACAAACCTGTTAACCAGCACGCCTACCTCGATATTCTGGACAATTATGCCCTACCAACTCTGTGGCAAAACTATGGAACCAAACCTTGTTGATACCAGCAGGATAATGCACAGAACCATAAAGCAAGGACTGTTACGGCGTGGTTTGACGATAATTCTGTATCTTGTGTGGACTGACCAGCACAGAGTCCTGATATTAATACCATAGAGCACATATGGGATGAATTAGAGCGCCACATAAGAAGTTTGGAACCAAAACCTACTATAAAGCAACAGTTAGCGGTAGCATTATGTACTGAATGGAAGCGCATACCTATCGCTGTGTTCCAGAACCTCGTCGAAAGCATTTCTTGAAGGGTCAGTGCATGCATTAAGGCCAAAGGTGGACCGGCAGCGTACTAATGTATGTCAATAAATGCTATAATGTGTTTCTCTTCTAGGTGTCCGGTGACTTTTGTCAATATAGTGTATGTACATATATACATATACATACATACACACACACACTATGAATCATATGGTACATATACATGTATATGAATCATATAGCACACACATCTCATGATCCGTGGGACGTATCTTTAAGCAAGAGGCGGTTCCTTGCGCGTCTTTGCATTTCCAAATTATCCGATGATTTAATCTAAATAAATCTAATTGTAAATTCTCCTACTACTGAATCGAAATATGATGAATGAGCTCCGATTGAACACAAAAGTTATTTCGGCTGCGCCACCCCGGTGACCGAGTGGTTCGAAGCGCTGGCTTCTGATCATTAGTTCTAGATGGGACCACGGCTCTAGCTGTGATCCAAACCCAGGAGAGCAGAAGGGTTATCTAGGGGGTGGGGGAACTGGATGTTCAACTGCAAACTATCTTTTTCCGGGAAAAAAGACACCAGTTTTTCTTTGCGTTTCGCTCCGTTCGTTAATTTACTTCACTGTCGAATAATTCCTCCACACCGAAAAGTAAAAGACAAAATATGAAAAATGAGTGACGAAATAAAACTGGTCTCTTTTGACTATTAAGAAGAAATAGTGAAAAGAGACCAGTTAGCGGTATTATCTGAATTTACTTAATTTTGGTTGAGCTGCAAGTTCTTTAGTTTTGGACAAATTATTTAAGTTTTTGGTTTACTATTCTTGTATCTTTCCATGGATCGCATTATACACTGCTGGCCACCCAAAATGCAGCACCAATAAGGACACGAGATAGCAAAGCCAGATTTACTGGACACATAACAACAGATACAAAGATGAAATAATTGAGCTTACAGGCCCGTGCGACTTGCGGAACACGCAGACATTAATAGTTCGTGTGGCCCCCATGGCTGGCAATAACGGCCGCTACACGCCGCGGCATAGAACGAAAGAAGCTTTGTGTGTGGGCTTGGGGTATGTCGGTCCAGGCTGCTTCCACACGTTGCCACAGTTCATCAGGCATAGCCGCGGGTGGTGCTTGCCGGGCCACTCAGTTGCCGATCAGCGACCAGACGTGTTCGATGGGCGACATATCTGGAGAACAGGCGGGCCACGGCAGCAGGGACACTTGGTGGGCGTGCAGAATTGTTGCAAGATGCGTGCCACGTGCGGGCGTGCATTGTCCTGTGGAAACGTGGCCGCTGGCAGGTCCTGCAGGTAAGGGAGGACTACAGGCTCCAAAACTTCGGTGATGTAACGGTGGCTGTTAAGTGTACCGGCGATGCGTACCAGAGGGGTGCGGGTGTCATATCCAATTGCTCCCAAAACCATAGCGCCAGGCGACGGACTGGTATGGTGATGCATAATGCAGGCGTCATACAGTCTCTCGCCGCGGTGCCGCCACACGTGGATCCGACCATCTTGGTGTTGCAGGCAGAAGCGGGATACGTCGGAGAAGACAATGTCATTCCGTAGTCCAGGTGCGGCGTTCAACGGTCCACTGCCGCCGCACTCGCCGGTGGTGTAACGTCAATGGTAATCGGAGCAATGGGCGCCGTGCGACAAGTCCCCGTTCCTGCAGATGACGTCTAACGGTACGTGCGGACGCAGGTTGTTACGCAACACACCCTAATTCGTGCGCAAACGTTCCTGTTGTGGCGGTACGAGCCGTCAATGCCCGCGGCAGAATATGCCGATCCTCTCGTTCGGTAGTGTGCCGCGGCTACGGCAATCAGTCACGTCAGTCCGTCCGTCCCTCATGCGCCCACCGAATCCATACTCACCTCACTGTGGCTGGATGCCGTCCCACACGGGCGCCGATGTCTCGGTGCGATAAACCGCTGTCGCGATAAGCCACTATTCGTCCTCTGTTGAACTCCGAAACGTACTGGAATGACTGCCGTATTATGCGACGAGGCATCAGGAAGCTTCCCACGCACAGACCCGGCAGCACAACCCACTTCCACTACTTACACCCCGCATTCTGTGCACCCTTCTTGTAGTGTTTTTCGGTGGCGTGCCGGGCGCACATAATTTGCATATGCCCTGCAATGCTAATCGTTTGCATGTCCTCTTGCGGACGACGCATGTTGCGAATTTCAGGCCAATCGGATGCTTCCTTCTTGGTGTTGCATTTTGGGTTGCCAGCAGTGTAGCATCGAGGAGTTATTGATGTCGAGTATTTTGAGTTTTTACTACCCTTCTTCGGTTCCGTTTTATTCTATCTTCTATGATGCATTCTCCTTAGCTGGTGCTCAGAGACAGCCTCTTCTCACCATGGGAAATAACAAAATCACCAACCTTTTCTACTCAAAAAAACTAGAGCCCTGAAATTGACTCCAACGATCTCATATCTCCCACACGCACGAATAGGAAAACCACTGCTACTGGCCCAAAAGCAATGAATAGGACGAAGTTTAAAGCGCCCTTTCTCTCTCTTTCTCACACACACAAGGACTTCCCTTCAACACTATTTTCCAATGCCTAGGGAGATTAACATTTAGCTACCGTCCACATGCCCTTTCCATGACATTACTTCTTTGCAGGCAACGAACTACATGAAAGTTTCTTAACAGCAACTTTGTATCTGACAGTCACTGACTAAGTGCCTAACATAGTTTACGCATCCACCTCCTACTCAGTTTTTTCCCCTTTACCTCTCTGTTGTTTGGGGAAGGGAGGGACGGGGAGGGAAGAGTAAAGTTTTTCCATGTTTTACGTTTCCCGACCCTTCACACCAACAAATTCTGTACCCTGTGTGGTTGAGAATCATTGGCACAATTGTTCATATTGATTCAACCCGAGAAGTAACTTCTTTTGAGTTATCCATCGTGTTCGTGCTGCATTATTTCAATTTTGCTTTTCAGAAAAGTTCAAATACATGAATAAATACGGTATTTATGTTTATAACGAAACACAAGAGTAATTTTCATATACTACATAAAATAAAAGTTCAGGGAGTTTACAGTAACGTCCATTTTCATTTTCCGGGAGGGGAGTTGGGGAAGAGTCCCTCCATCCCCGTACTAGCTACGACAGTGGATATGTCGAGAGATGGAAACGGGTCGACAATTTCTAACGGGTCAAACGGGTCTGGCCAAGGTGCTCCTGACCTTATGAAGCTAGGTCAATACCCAGCGAAACCATGGTCTGCTTGAAAAAATAAATATCTGTGACAAACTATGTTGTATTATCTTAGTATATATATATATATAATCGTCGCAAGACTGTTCAAGAATCTTCAGTTAGGTTATGAAGGACGACAGTTTCAATACTTACTCTAAGTGAGTAAATTATACTTTCAAATATTACATTTGTTTCGTTTCCATATAACCTAAGATAACCACTGCGGAGAGACTGTTCGAACGCCCTGTATATATATTATAGCTCAAAGCAGATTTGTCCAGGTCAGTTACAGATCCGGGTCGGGTTCGGGTCGGGTTCAATTATGTGACGTCCGGGTCCCGGTCGGGTCCCATTATGTGACGTCCGAGTCCGGGTCGGGTCCGGGTCCCATTATGTGACGTCCGAGTCCGGGTCGGGTCCGAGTCCAAAATGTTTGACCCGTTTCCAACTCTGGATGTTTCCGGTCTCGAATACGGGCATGAATGGTGTATTTTCTTACAGCGCTGTCTCTCTTCCCTCCACGGAACCCGTGGCCCGAAATTACAGATGAGAGACTGCTTATAGCCGTTGCTGATGGCGGTTGTTACCCCCTCCCCCTCCCCGAAGGAAAAACTGGTGCAACTCCGAAATCTCTACTTTATAAGTACTTCCCATCCGCAAAATATTCAAGTTAACCTCCACACAGATTTTGTTTCTCGCGCTTTTTAAGCAAACAACGTTATTAGCAAGGTGTCTTAACTATAGAGTGCATGATTTATTTTGTGGAATATCTGTTTTCCATCCTTTGCTGGGACAAAACCAAATATCCCACATAACAACCAGTTAGTGCTTTCGAACAAACGTTGAAGAGTCACTCATGCTTAGCTGTTTTGTTATTGATCGAAGAAAAAACAAATGAATTGTGAAGTCCGTGGTAGTGCTTCACTAGTTACGCACGCAGTCCGCATACTAAATCTACAGAGCCGTGAGAGTTACATCTTGAAGACATAATCTCGGAACGTAGATGTCTGATTGCGCGTCATGTGACTCAGGAGTTTTTTTTTTTTTTTTTCCTCTGAGAGATTTTCTCTTTATAATTGCATTTTATTTCCTTCTACCACTCTTCTTTGTGCCTTTTACATCACTCTACGGTTGTGAAAAATGAATTTCCAGCGGCAAGAACACAGGGTCGAATGAAAACGCCTGACGACCTTCGCTGTTGATCGACAAACAAGTTTGGGAGCGTCTGCTAATGCTATTTTTACAAATTACTGCTCACCATTTCCAACGAAAGAATTTTGCTAATAATTCCTTTCAAAACTTAATACTACGCTTGTTAATTTTCTCTCCTCTTGCGGCTTTCTTAGCTTTGTCAGCGCGATAACTTTGGCAAAGATAGAGCAAGGGCGTTGTCTGATTTTTAAGTGCTTTTTGCTTAACTGCATTTTTTAATTAAGATGACCAAATACATTGTATCTGTCACGGTGAATTTATTTAAAAAATAAAATACGTAAAATGGAATATAGGCTGATTCGTTTGAGTAGTATGGCTTGTAACAGATATAATTAATCAATATTTGGCAGAAATAACCTTTATGGGTGGGAGTTTGTCTAGGCCTCCACATGACTCCCTTTCCCGACTCGGCCGAATTCATACCGGGTGCTCAATTATTGTCACGCGTTTTCGAACATCTGCGGAGTAATTTGTGCGAACGCTGCAGAAGTTTTCACCTTCAAGCCATCCAGGTTTTGGGGTCGTTGTGCGTATACGATAATTTTCACAAACTCCCACACGAAGAAATCGGAAGGAGAGTGATTCGGTGAATTTTCTGGCCAAAGAACAGAGCCACCGCGGCCATACCAGCTGTCATTGAATGTGTTGTTGAGACACTACAGCGCATTTTGAGCACTGACTACAGCGAATCAAACTCCCCACTTCCCTCGCCCTTTAGGCAGAATTTTACCTCCGTACTACTGCGTTGGCACAAATTACTCCGCAGATGTTAGAAAAACACATGGTAAGAATTGAACATCCGGTATGAACTTTACCGAGTCTGCAAAGGGGGTCATGTAGAGGCCTGGACAACCCTCCCACCCATAAAGGTAATTTCTGCCTAATATTGATTTATTATATTGTATCTGTTACAAGCCACACCGAAGTATTTTTAAATTATCCCTACCCAAACGGATCACCCTGTACACTGAAGAGCAAATTAAATTAGAGAGAGCTGGCGCTATGCAAATGTGGCGCTGTGGGCGGCCCTGTAAACGAAAACGGTATGACGTATGCAGCGATTCGACAATATAAGGGGTGATGCGACGGGAATCAATAAGAGTCGGACGCAGTATGGGTAAGACGAAGGATCTAAGCGCATTTGATCGTGGGCAAATCGTCGGGGCCCAACGAATAGGTCACTCCATCTCGGAAGTCGTGCAGGCACTGGGATTTTCACGAGCCACTGTGCCACGGTTGCACCGTGAGTACATCGAATCCGGTTAAAACCATCCCTGCAAGCGCCAACTGCCGTGGACAACAGCGTGTGGATCAGCGGGGTCATCGTCGGCTAGCTCACATTGTAACAGCGGATAGACGGGCCACAGTGCAAGAAATCACTCGGTAATTTAATGCTGGTGCACAAAAACGTGTAAGCAGCCACACCATCCAGAACCATCTCCTCGCTATGGGGTACAGAAGCCATCGTCCCACGAGGATGCCGCTGCTGACAGCACATCACAGGGAGCAAAGATTAGCATGGGTGCGGGAACATCGCCACTGGACTCTAGACATGCGGGAAAATGTTGCCTGGACTGATGAGTCGAGATTCACGTTGGTACATGCGGATGGCAGGATACGAGTACGGCGCAAACCACATGAAGCAAGGGATTCTTCTTGCCAGCAGGGTACTACTCTTCAAGCTGGTGGGGGTGGCACTCTCATCTGGGGACTGTTTACGTGGACTGAAATGGGACCCCTGGTACGTGTGACATCGTCCCTCACAGGTCAACGTTACCAGGATATCCTGGACGACCATTTGCTCCCGTTTGTGCGTCTTCAACATCCCACTGGGGACCTCATCCTGCAACAAGACAACGCCCCGTGCCGTCGCTCTGGAATTGTACCCGAACGGTTGGATGAACACTCCACCAACGTGATCTCGCTTCCTTGGCCAGTTAGGTCACTTGACCTCAATCCCATCGAGCACATCTAGGATGCCATCGAGAGAGATGTTCGAGCCTCTGATCCCCCTCTATCAAATCTTCATGAACTGTGGGAGCTTGTTCAGGGGTCGTGGATCCGTATGGCTTCCCAACGCTTCCGGTGTTTTGTCGAGTCCATGCCGAGAAGAATCGCCGCCGTCATCAGGGCGAAAGGTGGTGCTATACGTTAGTAGACAGGTATCTCTAATTCAATTGCTCTTCAGTGCATATTGTCCTGTTATAGACTAACAGTCTTTTAACACGTCTTTTGAAAAAGAAGTACTTGCTTATAGCAAAACTACTTTCATCCGCCAGCCCGTGGACACAATATCTCTGCAACTAGTAGTCCGATTTGAAAAATTATTTTGGGAATCGAAAGCCAGTGTTGTAAGAGCAACGATTCATTTGTTTAGGCCTCTTTTCGATGCATGACCACGCCACTAGGGGGTCGTAAATGGGCATACTATCGAATGCAAATATATTTTGCTTTTTAAAATTGCTTCAATAAAAAAGAATCTGAAAAATTATTTTTATCTTCCGATACTTTTTTATCACGGAGATAGTTTTACGCACAGTTTTTAATTGAAATAATACATGGTAAATGCATTATTTCAATAATAATGGGGCATAAATATACCCTATGTTGACAAAAGCCACCGGACACCTAGAAGAGAAACAAAACATAGCATTTATTGTGGAGTGATCAGTGCATTGTGGAGTGATAAATGCCCAAACGGAGGAGACAACTTTTGCTGAACAGACGACATTTCTATGAAATTTTCTTAGTCTCATTCGGGCAGTGTCCAAGGTATACAGACGGAAAAGGCAACTTTTGCGGTGGAGAAGAGGGTTTTACAAACTTTTATCTGTCTCTCTCTCTCTCTCTGATGGCAGAGTTGTTAGAAGCGCAGGCGTCTGCCGAATAGACTGAGATCAGCCCGGACAAGGCATGTACGATTTATATATCCTAAGAGGCTGATTCTCTCTCATCCTTTGAACAAGTTGCCATACTTTTAAATGGGTATATCGCACAGTCTTAGATATTCACGGGAGGTCATTAAACCCCAAAACAAAAGACTAACAAAAGCATGAGCAATGACGCAGGTTGTAGTAGAAAATATGGAAATGTCAAGATAAGAGTATCATACAATGTTTTCCTACAATTTTAAAACTGGTTTATACACAGTCGAGTCACATTATTGTGACCACTTCCTACTTTTGACGTCAACAGCGCGTAGCCAATGAAAGAAGGCACGTGTCGTGAGCTGTCTTGGAGGGTATATAAGGTGTGCTGTAGGAAATCTGAAAACATATCACTCGTTGCTGTCATGGATAAAAGGAGTGATTTATCAGATTTGCAAAAAGGGTTGATTATTATCGGCTTTCGGGCCAAGGGTGGCAATATTACTGAAAGAGCGGAGTTTGTGAATTGTTCGCGTGTTACCGTTGTTAAAGTGTATCGTGATTGGAGAAATGGCACCATTGCGAATAAGCGGCGTGGAAACTGCGGAGCACCTCGCGCTATTGATGTGAGAGGTGAACGTCGGCTCGGAAGGTGTGTGAGGGCCGATCGACACGCTAGCGTTGAGCAACTCACTGGCCGAATGAACCAGGAGGTTACCGGAAGTGTGTCTAAAACGACATTTCAGCAAACCCTGCTGCGTATGGGGCTCCGATTCAGACGGATGGCCACTGCAGCTATGCTAACGAGGGTGCATCGGCAGAAAAGGCTTACCTTTGCACAGCAGTACCGGAATTGGACCTCCGTTGATTGCCAAAGTATTGCCTTCTTCGATGAGTCACGTTTCCCGCTTCATCGAACGGACGGGTGTTGGCGTATAAGGCGAGAACCATCGGAGAACAAAACACTTCAACCACTGCTGGCAGAACACAAGTTGGTGGAGGCGTACCTGCCCCGCAGGACGCATATGAGATAAAGGCAGATAGCAGTGCGAGCACATGCCAGTGTAGTATAGTGGATAGCACTCGGAGCTCTGGTGTCGAGAGTTGGGAATTCGAATCCCGCCCCTGGCGTAAAAAATTTGGAGAAATTTACTTCGTCGTAAGTTGTTTAGCGATATTGGATATTGCGAAATGCATATCGCATAAAAGTTTGGTTAATGTGGAACAGGATATTCCCTCCCGGCTCTCCCACTTTTGTGCACCTGCTATAGTATAGTGCCACCATAAGAAACAGGGTACTTAAATTATTATGTATCTGATTAGTCTGAAGACCCCATAAGACAAAAGTTATTATGACTATCAAGAGAAAATTTTATATTTAGGAGTTTTGTGAAATAATACTATAAAGCTGTATACTTCACCTTTTCTAAAAAATAACTGAAAGTCATTGTCAGTTTAAAAATCTCAAGTTTCAAAGCATTCTGTTGCTTCGAAAAATCACGATGAAAAATATGTAATTTGTAGTAAATTTTCCTAAAGAAAAAATGAAGTTATATCATCATCATCATCATCATCATTGTCAACCATTATCAATCCACTGCTGGACGAAGGTCTCCCCAAGTTTCCTCCACAACGGTCTGTCTTGTGCCAGTCTCCTCCACGTCACCCCCGCATACTTTCGAATTTCATCCACCCATCTCCCATGTGGTCTTCTTCTGGGTCTTTTCCTGTCCCTTGGAATCCAATCTAAAATTTCGGCTGTCCATCGATGATCTGTCTTTCTGGCAGTATGTCCAGCCCATTGCCATTTCAGGGATTTAACTCTGATCATGATGTCTTCCACTCTCGTCATTTTTCGGATCCACGAGTTCCTCTTCTTATCTCTCCTGGTTATACCAAGCATGCACCTCTCCATGCTGCTTTGAGTTGTCTGCAGCCTTTGTATGTCACTTTTAGTTAAGGTCCACGTCTCTGCACCATACGTAAGCACTGGAAGGATGCATTGATGAAACACTTTTCTTTTAAGACATAATGGCATATTGCTTTTGAAAATTATGCTGTTTCTTCCAAAAGCTCTCCAGGCAAGTTTTGTACGCCGATTAATTTCTTCATCAATGTGACCCTCACTTGATATCTGCTGTCCAAGATAAACGTACGTGTCTGTTATCTCCAGCTTTTCTCCATCAATCGATAAATCTTCATTTCTTGTAAAAGCATTGAACATCACTTTTGTCTTCTGAAAGTTCATTTTTAATCCCACTTCTTTACTCTTGTCAGCAAGTTCCTGGATCATACTCTGCAGCTCTGATGGGGTAGTTGCAAAAATGACTATGTCATCAGCAAAACGAAGGTGGGTTAGATAATCTCCATTAATCTTTATCCCCTTGTTTTCCCAGCTCAGCGACTGAAAAACACCCTTCAATGTGGCATTAAAGAGCTTCGGAGATATGGTGTCACCTTGTCTAACTCCCTTTCCAATTTTTACGTGTGTTGTATTTTCAAACAGCCGAATCTTTGCACTTGCATTTTCATAGATGTTATTAATAATATTAATGTATGCATCTTCAATACCGCAGGTTTTCAGAGCCATTGTAACTGCTGATGGTTTCACCGAATCAAAGGCTTTTTCATAATCGATAAAAGCCATGCACAATGGAAGTTCATATTCCCTCGCTCTTTCAATTAGTTCTCTCAGTACGTGGATATGATCTATTGTGCTGTAGCCACTCCTGAATCCAGCTTGTTCTCTCGGTTGAGCCATCTCCAGTGTTACCTTCAAGCGGTGTGAAAGAACTTTAGTGAAGATTTTATAAACTACTGATAGGAGGCTGATAGGTCTGTAGTTTCCGAGATCCTCAATGTCACCTTTCTTATGTAGCAGGATCATTGTAGCGGTGTTCCAATCCTCAGGAATCTTTCCTTCATTAAGGCATCGAGTGAAAATTTGGGCGAGTACTGTTTCGATTTCTCCACTTGCTTCTTGTATGATGTCTACAGTAATACCATCTTCTCCTGGAGCTTTTCCCCGCTTCATGTTCTTGATTGCATGTGCAACTTCTGCTGGAAGGACTGGAGGAATTCTGGTACTGGTATCTTTCATGATGTCTGGAGTGCATGTATCATCCCTTTCATATGATTTGGAGTAGAAATCTTTCACTCTTGTCAAAATTTCGCCTCTATTTCTTGTTACAGAACCATCTTCTTTTCTCAGTGCCATAATCTGTTTTCTTCCCTTACTGAGATGTCCCTTTGCTATCTTTAGGCTTTGGTTGTTTTCAATTGCTTTCCTTACTAGTTCACAGTTGAATTTTCTTACGTCTTCAGTGATACTTTTTCTTACTGTCTTGCATAGCTCTATATATTCCACTTTGGAAGTCACATCTTCTTTAGTTGTCCTCATCTCTCTTCCTTTTTGCATCAACATTTTCGTTTTTCCTGATAATTTGTTTACATGCAACTTGTTCTTAGACCCAGCTAATTTTGTTGCTGTTTCCATAAGAGCTTTGGTTACTTTTCTGTTAACTTCAGAGATGTCCACTTCTTCCGATGTTAGGCCTTCTAAAGCAGAGAACCTGTTCTTCAGTTCGAACTTGAAGGTATTATGGTGTTTTTTAAGGTTGGTTATGTCAATAGATTTTGTTTGTCTTATGAGCTTGCCACGTTCAAGTTTAGTGTTGAGGTGCATCTTACATCTCACCAATCTATGGTCACTACCTGTGTTGAACTTGTTTAGCACACTGCAGTCTTCTATGACGAATTTTTTGTTACACATAATAAAATCAATTTCACTTGTCGTCCCATTTGGATGTCTCCATGTCCATTTCCTGTGTGGCTTTTTCTTGAAGAAGGAGTTCAAGATGAAAAACCCTTCTGCCTCTGCAAACTCAACGAGAGTATTTCCACGCTGGTTTCTGTTGCCGTGACCGAATTTACCTACTGAAGTTTCATTCTGTTGCCGTTGCCCTATTTTTGCATTGAAATCTCCCATAATTATTTTCAAGTGCTGCTTACCTTTATTATTTAGATGACAAATTTCCTCATAAAATTCTTCAATTTCTTCTTCAGGATGACTTGTGGTGGGTGCATAAGTTTGAATAATCTGAGCCTGGTATCTTTTCGAGAGTTGGATAACAAGTCGTGCAGCTCTGTCAGAGGAACTTTCAACTTCTACAACTTTATCCTTCAGTTTCTTGTTTATTATAAATCCAACACCACTAGTTCTGCCGGTATTTGTCCCACGATAGTAGAAGAGATGTCCACTTTTCAATTCGATGAGATCTTCTCCTTTTCTCCTTACCTCACTTAGCCCCACGATGTCCCACTTGATCCTTTGTAGTTCCTCTTCCAATTCAAGAAGCCTTGAATCAGAAGATAGGGAGCGTCCATTATACGTAGCCAAGGTCAGCATCAGATGGCAGCCTAGTGCGGTCCTCCGGGGATTCTTAGCACCCTCTGCCTTCATGTCGCACTGGCCGCTGCCTTGGCCAGGTACATTCCAGCTGCCGGAGACTGAGGGCCAAGATTTAAGTTGTGGAATCATTTTGGAGGGGTTTGGCCATAACTCACCACGCTGGCCAAGCGGGTTGGTGAGTGTGGGATAGAATTTCCTCTAATCCCGATGGTATAGTTATACAGCTATTGGCGGTCGTCAGAGCCCCTTTAGTGGGAACAGGATGCACCACGAGAAGGTGGGGTTGACATTTGTCAAGGAGAGGCTGTGATGTTACGCATCACCTGACCTTACATCCCATATATATATATATATATATATAGCTATTCAGGAAAATAATAAGCTCCAACAGAAAATAAAATGAGTACTTCACCCACACTAATAGAAAATAAAATCATCATCGCATGATTAGAGATCTACTTTGTACGTGATTGTGCGGTACGTGTCTTTTTGGCAAAGGGTAGCACGCACGGCGGCCGTTGAAGACGACGCCTGTTCGAACCCCACCAGAGGGAAAAGACTCGTGTACTTCGTACGTCAGGGAATAGGAATCTCTGGTAAAAGGGTTCCGTTTAAGTACGGAAAAACCCGAAACTGTTTTTTTTAACGGAATTACTGACTACGGTAAATCTGTCAAAATGAAAATTTCATTAAAAGACGGATACCTATCGGCAATTTTGCTAAAAGGTATTTTCAGAAATTTTCAGAACTCAAACTGGGTAATCTAAATGCTATTCTTGAAGAGATATATTGATATCACCTAGGCTGTAATTTTTTTATTTGGAGTTCGACTGTCATCGGTGATCATTTAAGGCTATATATGGTCCCCGTCCCTAATTTAGGGTCACTGATTCTGGGAAAGGGAAACAACCAGAGCAGTAAGTCAAACGCATCAGACATGCGTAAACTGTGACTCTAGCCCTGGTTCAACTCAGACGACCAGCCAGAATCTCACGCATCTGAATTCTAAGTCACTGACATAATTTAAAATGCGCTTCAGATCGCTATAGTTACTTAAGATATGTTTTGAAGCACTTAAAGGACAAAACCGGTTAACAGTCTTGCCATCTGAGCAACAACAACAACGAAATCATGCCAGAAATTTTTATTTTGAAAAAAAAAAAAAAAAAGAAAAAGAAAGAAAGAAAAAAAGAACAACTACGAATTTGCTCCAGCACGATTAGGAAAACTATAACTGTCGCCTAAAGGTCTTCAATATATTTTTCAAGTTCCTAATTACATAAAATTATTATTTATATACATTAAAGAGATAAAACATTAGCACCACCTTTTTAATATGACGTTGGCCTTCTACGTGCCACCAAAAACAGCTAGATATCCGGCGAGGCATGAACGCCACAATATTTCTAAAGGTGTGCTGTTGTATCTGGTATCAACATGCTGCTGGCAGATTCTTTAACTCTTGCAAGTTACGTGGTTGAGCCGCCGTAGATCCAATAACCTGTTTCAATATAACCCACAGATGATGCAGTGGATTTATGACTGCTGAATTTGGACGCCAGGGCAATACCTGGACCTCAACCTCCTGTTCCGTGAACTATTCTTGAACAATCCGGGCAGTGTGGCATGGGCATTATCCTGTTATAAAAGAAGGCATTAATAAGGAGAAATACCGTTGCCATGAAGAAAGTATGTATCTGGTCTGCAGTGATGTTTAGGTAGGTGGTAGACTTCATTGTTTACTGTACACGACGTCATTGTTTCCTCCAAACAGAATTTTGCCCACACTTGACCCTAGATTTCCCAGCAGAATATTGCCCAAAGCTTCGTGACTGGACCTATGGTTACCCAGCAGTATATTGCCCAAAGCTTCGTGACTGGACCTACGATTTCTCAGCGGAATATTGCCCAAAGCTTCATGACTGGATCTATGGTTTCCCAGAAGTATATCACCCAAAGCTTCGTAACTAGACCCAGGATTTCCCAGCAGAATATTGCCCAAAACTTCGTGACTGAATCTATGGTTTCCTAGCAGAATATTGCCCAAAGCTTCGTGACTGGACCTACGGTTTCCCAGAGAGTATTGCCCAAAGCTTCGTGACTGAACCGATGGTTTCCCAGCAGAATATTTCCCAAAGCTTCGTGACTGGACCTATGGTTTTCCCAGCAGAATATTGCCCAAAGCTTCGTGACCGGACCTACGGTTTCTCAGCGGAATATCGCCCAAAGCTTCGTGACTGGACCTATGGTTCCCCAGTAGAATATTGCCCAAAGCTTCGTGACTGGATATGTGGTTTCCCAGAAGTATGTTGCCCAAAGCTTCGTGACTGGACCATGGTTTCCCAGCAGAATACTTCCCAAAGCTTCGTGACTGGACCTATGGTTTTCCCAGCAGAATATTGCCCAAAGCTTCGTGACCGGACCTACGGTTTTTCAGCGGAATATCGCCAAAAGCTTCGTGACTGGACCTATGGTTTCCCAGCAGAATATTGCCCAAAGCTTCGTGACTGGACCTACGGTTTCCCAGAGAGTATTGCCCAAAGCTTCGTGACTGGACCTATGGTTTCCCCAGAAGCATATTGCCCAAAGCTTCGCAACTGGACCTATGGTTCCCCAGTAGTATATTGCACAAAGCTTCGCGACTGGACCTATAGTTCCCCAGCAGTATATTGCCCAAAGCTTCGTGACTGGACCTATGGTTTCCCAGCAGAATATTGCACAAAGCATTCGTAACTGGACCCAGGGTTTCCTAGCAGAATATTGCCGAAAGCTTCGTGACTGAACCATGGTTTCCCAGCAGATAATTGCCCAAACCTTCGTGACTGAACCATGGTTTCCCAGCAGAATATTGCCCAAAGCTTCGTGAATGGACCTATTGTTTCCCCAGCAGAATATTGCCCGAAGCTTCGTGACTGAACCTATAGTTTCCCAGAAAAATATTGCTGAAAGCATTACATTTCCTCCAGCGGCTTGCTTTCGTCTCATGGTGCATTCTGGTGCCAACGCTTCCCCAGGTAAACGACTCACACGTACCCGGCAGTCCACATGGTGCAACAGGAAACGAGATTCATCAGACCAAACACCTTCTTCCAATAATTCGAGGTCCAGTATTGATGCTGCTTGCCAATTGTTGATGCTTTCAATAGTGAACCGAAGTTAGCATGGTCACTAGGAGGGGCTTGCGGCTACGCAGCGCCATTTTCATCAGAGCAAGATGTACTGTGTGCGTGTTGTGATTGTTTGTAGCAAAAGAATCTGAAGCAGCCATAAAGCCTAAATTATAACTTATTCGACTTTGAATTCATCTACAAAACATACATTACGTAATAACCTATAAAATCTAAAGACATCTATAGAATGTCAACTAGTAGCAAATCAAAAATTTAAATTACGATTATATATGGGAAATAAATTCTGGTACTTCCATTCTTATTTCTTTGCTTGGTTTAAGCACCTTTTGCTCTACAATCAGTGCCTGCTCACAGCGTGTCTACGCCCAGATGCAAAGCGCCACTTCGTGAACTTTTCGCTGGACGAAATTTACATAATGTTTTCGACTTTAAGATACTCTCATGTATTTGGCTGTTCTGCCGAACCCCACTTCCAAAAATTTAGAAATAAGGTGCTTTAGTATCTTTCAAGTACTTAGTAGCAGAAATTGTATCTTTCAAGTACTTAGTAGCAGAAAAATATTGGATAAGAACTGCTGTCCCTCATAAAATTATTGGGTGTACTAAATTAACCCAGCCAAATCGGCGCCACCGATGCATTTTTCTACTCAGAATATAGACAACACTCAAGTAATTTCTCAATGTCCTCTGCATTTTATTCATGCGATAAAAGAAATAGTGCTTCGTGAAATATTTAGAGAGTACTCGCCGAACAGAAAGCAAGACGAGGATTTACAACCACTTAAGTAAATGTCAAAATTTGCATGTGCAATGTGCATTTTCGACAATTTTCATTTGACATTGATTATTGATTTGTAATTATTTTGATTGTAATGCAAGTATAGAAATACAAGTAGTGTAATGATAATATGAAAACGTTGGTTATGGATAAACTACTTTATATTGTATCATCATCATCATCATCATTGTCAACCATTATCAATCCACTGCAGGACGAAGGTCTCCCCAAGGTTCCTCCACAACGGTCTGTCTTGTGCCAGTCTCCTCCATGTCACTCCCGCATACTTTCAAATTTCATCCACCCATCTCCCATGTGGTCTTTTTCTGTGTCTTTTCCTGTCCCTTGGAATCCAATCTAAAATTTCGGCTGTCCATCGATGGTCTGTCCTTCTGGCAGTATGTCCAGCCCATTGCCATTTCAGGGATTTAACTCTGATCATGATGTCTTCCACTCTTGTCATTTTTCGGATCCACGAGTTCCTCTTCTTATCTCTCCTGGTTACACCAAGCATGCACCTCTCCATGCTGCTTTGAGTTGTCTGCAGCATTTGTATGTCTCTTTTAGTTAAGGTGTATATAGCATACTTTTTATTTTAAAGCTCATCAGAGCAAATCTGAAGTTAATTGTACCTGCTTAAAATTTCAGAAAATAAATCATAACTGTACTAAGGAAAAGGAAAAAATATGTGTTCCCTCTTGTAGTTCAATAAAAATTATTTAAAAAATTGAGTCTGAAATGGGCCACTTGGGTCGTTTGACGCCTGGGCCTTTAGCCTTAAATCCGCCACTGTTGTGTACAATGGGCTTTTCCTAAAATCTTAAGAAAAATAAATCCTGTAGTTCTTAAGAGGATAAGAGAAACCATGGGCGGCGCGAAACCTGATATTTTCCGGTGGGGCGGGGGGGGGCAACTTCTCCAAAATTTAAAACAGAAAAAAAAGAGAGAGAAACCGTACTCTAACAAATCATTATCAACTACACTGCTGGCCACCCAACATGCAACACCAAGAAGGAAGAATCCGATTGGCCTGAAATTCGCAGCATGAGTCGCCCGCGAGAGGACATGCAAACGATCAGCATTGCAAGGCATATGCAAATCATGTGCGCCCGGCACGCCACCGAGAAGCACTATAAGAAGGGTGCACAGAATGCGGGGTGTAAGTAGTGGAAGTGTGTTGTCCTAACAGACCTGCGCGTGGGAAGCTTCCTGATGCCTCGTCGCAGAATACGGCAGTCATTCCAGCACGTTTCGGAGTTCCACAGAGGACGAATAGTGGCTTATCACGACAGCGGTTTATCGTACCGAGGCATCGGCACCCGTGTGGGACGATATCCAGCCACAGTGAGGCGAGTATGGATTCGGTGGGTGCAGGAGGGACGGACGGACCGACGTGAGCGATTGCCGCAGCCGCGGCACACCACCGAACTGGAGGACTGGCATGTTGTACGGCGGGCATTGACGGCTCGCACCGCCACATCACCAACGTTAGCGCAGGAATTAGGGTGTGTTGCGCAACAACCTGTGTCAGCACGTACCGTTCGACGTCGTCTGCAAGAGCAGGGACTTGTTGCACGGCGCCCATTGCTCCGATTACCATTGAAGTTACACCACCGGCGAGTGCGGCGGCAGTGAGCCGTTGAACGCCGCACCTGGACTACGGAATGGCACGACATTGTCTTCTCCGACGAATCCCGCTTCTGTCTTCAACACCACGATGGTCGGAAACGCGTGTGGCGGCACCGCGGCGAGAGACTGTATGACGCCTGCATTATGCATCGCCATACCGGTCTGTTGCCTGGCGTTACGGTTTGGAAAGCAATTGGATATGACACCCGCACCCCGTTGGTACGCATCGCCGGTACACTTAACAGCCACCGCTGCATCTCCGACGTTTTGGAGCCTGTAGTCCTCCCTTACCTGCAGGACCTGCCAGTTGTCACGTTTCAACAGAACAATACGCGCTCGTAGGTGGCACTCATCTTGCAACAATTCTTCACGGCCCACCAGGTGTCGCTGCTGCCGTGGCCCGCCTGTTCTACCGATATATTGCCCATCGGACACGTCTGGTCGCTGATCGGCAACCGAGTGGCCTGGCAAGCACCACCCGCGGCTATGCCTGATGAACTGTTGCAACGTGCAGCCTGGATCGACATACCCCAAACCCACATCCAAAGACTCTTTCGTTCGATGCCGCGGCGTGTAGCAGCCGTTTTTGCCAGCCATGGGGGCCACACGAACTATTGATGTCTGCGTGTTCCGCGAGTCGCATGGGCCTGTAAGCTCAATCGTTTCATCTTTGTATCTGTTCTTATGTGTCCAGTAAATCTGGCTTTGCTATCTCGTGTCCTTCATGGTGTTGCATTTTGGGTGGCCAGCAGTGTATTATCAGTCCACTGCTGGATGAAGGTTTCTTCTTCTTCCCATTGGTCAAATCCAATCTAATATCTCAGTTGTTAAACGGTGGTCAGTCAGTTTATTTAGCAATATATCCAGCCCATTGCCGTTTGCGAATTCTTTAACGATCTTCTTTAAAGTTAAAAACGCCGCTCGAGGGTGCAGTGGTCTAAGCGCTGGGTTCTGACTATTCGTCCGAGATGGGTCCGGGTTCGAATCCTGGAGAGGCATGGATGTTGTGTTTGTCTTACTGCATTAGGTTTCTTCCAATGGCCCTGAATTAGGGATGGGCGACTGCTCATAGTCCACTGTGCTGCTCACGATGGTCGCTAAACCTCCAACAAACAAACCAAAAATAAATAAATAAATAAATAAAACGGAAAAACGCAACGGTGAGTTGACTTTTCAACTTATTTGTGCAAAATCAATTTTCAGTGCTGTACTTGAAGCGTTTCCAGAAAACTGCTGTACGTGGTGACGGTCTCCAGGAAATTTTCATTAAAGATAAAAAGTTATGAATATTCCATTTATAAATTCCATTTGGAAACAACAACTTCAGATTAAATTAAGTTAGCACATCCGCGATCTAAATTTTAAAATTTCACAGAACTTTTTTACTAATCGTAAATGGTTACATAAAGTATATTTGTCAAGTGATCCGTATTGTAAACATTGTGATCTCTTGGAGAAGACTGAACACATTTTTCTTGAATGTGATTTTGCAAAAAAACATTTGAATATGGTTAAGGAATTACTTAAATTTAAAGAAGGGTTTTGACTGTAAACAAATTTTATATCGCGCATCTTTAAAATATAGTGATTTAAAAAGTAATGCAATTCATTATCAAATAGCAAAATACAAAATATAATCTGTGAAAAAAGTAGAAATTTAATGCCATTTAATCAGAAATATCGAAATTCGGAGCAAATAAAATTAGTAATAAAATGCGACTTTCGAAGAGTTCTAAAATTTGAAAATAGGAAATATGGTGTAAGTAAAACTTTTAAAAAGAGGATACCATTAAAACCAATAGTTTATAAAAAAGGTAATAATATTCTTAATAAAATATTCGAATAAAATAATACTGAATAAGTCACAAATTCATAGTAGGATCCAGAGTCAAATTTTCAATTTTCATGTGTTGGAAACAGTTTCTCTTCCTATGGCTATATTGTTTTCATACTTTCACTTTCTTCAATTGTTATTTGCTTTGTATCTTTTCCTTTTCTCTCATTTTTAACGAATCACTTCAGTATGGGTATCTTCATAGTGTTACCATACCTGATGGGGTGATTCTAAATAAATTGTATTAAACGTATTTCGGGTGTTTTTTCCCGGTCGGCCTACGCACCTCAAAGATGTTTTGAAAGATCTGTTTGAAAGATGTGAAAGAATAGTGAAAGAAATACGGGATTACGCCAAATAATACCAATTTTGAAGATGATAATCCGATTTTTGGCGTAAATGTGACAAGGATGGTAAGTCAGATAATATCCGAAAACTTTGAAAATTTTCATCGTCCTGGAGCGGGACTCGAACCCGCTTCTCCCAGAAAACACCTGGGTATGCTAACCACTAGGAAACTTGGTCGATCTGGGTGGTGTAGTGGTTAGCATACCCCGGCGTTTTCTGGGAGAAGCGGGTTCGAGTCCCGCTCGAGGACGATGAAAATTTTCAAGTTTTCGGATATTATCTGACTTACCATCCTTGTCACATTTACGCCAAAAATTGGATTGTCATCTTCAAAATTTGAAAGAATAGTGTTATAATTTAAAAGTACTTATTGTTAAATTTTGTCCCTTGGATCCACATGAAATTTAGTTTGAATAGTATATCTGTGAGAAATATTTTAACTTGGATTTCTTGGGTTTTTTAACATAGGAACTCGTTTACAGTGCTCCTTACCTATCTATTCTGCAAAATAGTAGCTTAAATAAATTTTTTAGATAAATCTTTAGATTAATTAATTGTTATGAAAATGTGTAAACGATGTGTTTAAATGTGATTCAGGAAAAAATAAATGAATCCTTAACAACTTTTTATGAATCCCTCAGGGTCGGCTTTCATTAAAATCGGGAATAAGACATAAAATAAACAAAAAAGTAATACCATACGTAAATCAGAATTTTTAAAGATGTTTCGTAGGAAGACCCTACTTCAGTGAGGGAACCATGAAATTCCAGGGGGAGTCCGGCCCCCGTGTCCCCTACCTTCCGGATCCCATGTGAGAAATTATACTGTCACTTTTTTGCTCATACATCAGCATAAAAAACAACAACAACTGATCTTTGAAATCCATTCATTACGTCAAATCCAGTTGTTTATAAAAGGTCTGACAAAGGTACATTATGCATTTCAAACAATTTTTTGGGTTTGACTCTGTAATGGGGAGTTCTGGAACTGATATCATTTTTCACGCAAACAAAGCAATCGATGTGTAAAAGCATTGTGCTAACCCCACTTCCGTGAGAACACAAACGTGTTAACCTCATCAAAATACATTATTTGAATTTTATGATGCTAAACAACAATCGTAAGGTCGGATATTCCTTAGATCTCTAGATTTCACGATTTAGAAAGGATTCTTTCAAGTGATGCGGAAGCAAGAAAAAGGAGAAATAATTTTTGAGAACGAAGCAAACAATACTGTTCTACAAACGTTGATTCCAGATCAAACGGAGCATCCACCCTTATTTTTCCTGCCCTTTATCCAACCACCCCATTAAGAAGAGTTTGATCTCAAGGGCCTGTGAGAAAATTTAACCCATTGCACTCTAGAAAGATCATTTAAGCATGAAATGGTACGAAGCGGACGTGACTTTTATTGATGGACTTCGACTTTACCTACTTACATCTTCGGCCCAGAGTGGACAAAGAATCACCCTCCCTACACAGCGCCCGACTTTCTTACAGGCTGTGCAATTAACCCGTGACGTACCAAATGCGAATAATTTCCGTAACATTGTCTCACCCGCTGAAGGAACAATCAGACCGCGACCGCTGAAGACGACGCCATTTTGGTTTCCTCCTGACCGATAGGTGGTGAGAGCGCGGACCAGCGCAGTGCGCGAAGCACGCGCACGATCGAGCACGCGTTCCGGCGAAAAACCCGGTCCGGCGATCCCCCCTCCCTCCATCCGTCATTGTAGCTGGACGTTGACATCGAGATGCTCTACTGTGTGTGACAGACAATGCGCCTTTCTTGTTACTTTCACCGTCTTTAATGAGGACTTCGTCAATTGGACTCGCACGCTTCACGGCCTATCTCTTCTGTGCTGGTCAGATTTATTTCCCTTGTTTGCACATTTTTAACTCCATATTTTTGGTTTGCTCGGAAGCTATGACTCTCTGAAATTGTATGTTGTAAACGGAAAAACTTTAAAAGAGATGAATGGACTTCCTCTTATGATGATTCCAGTGAAGCATTTGTTTTGGTGTCGCGGTCCGGAATTTTTATAACCATTTTCGCTTACTGCGTCATGCTATTCATCTCAAAATTGTTATTGAAGATGGTTCAAGCTTTTTTCTCCTTTGTAATGGAGTTGACAATGTATTCTTTCCCCTTCCTTTTTCCTTTGTTAAAGCTTTCTGAAGCAATCAAGGCTACGAAAATACAACTCATCTTCGTTTAATTTAGAACACAACGTTTATGCAATATTTATAACCAAAAGTCAACTACAGTTTCACTGGAAACCTATGGTTCAGCTTCATCAGGACTAAACGTTTTCATTTCTTACTTGTGACGATTTTACCACTTTCACGTGTCAAACCTCTCTTGCCCGCTATCGGTTTTGATGAGTGCTTTCCATGCGCTCCATAAATATGGAGGTAAATGATTTATCTATCGGTTTGGTGAGTGCTTTCCATGCGCTCCATAAATATGGAGGTAAATGATTTATCTATCGGTTTGGTGAGTGCTTTCCATGCGCTCCATAAGTATGGAGGTAAATGATTTATCAATCGGTTTGGGGAGTGCTTTCCATGCGCTCCATAAGTATGGAGGTAAATGATTTATCTATCGGTTTGATGAGTGCTTTCCATGCGCTCCATAAGTATGGTGGTAAATGATTTATCTATCGGTTTGATGAGTGCTTTCCATGCGCTCCATAAGTATGGAGGTAAATGATTTATCTATCGGTTTGATGAGTGCTTTCCATGCGCTCCATAAGTATGGAGGTAAATGATTTATCTATCGGTTTGATGAGTGCTTTCCATGCGCTCCATAAGTATGGAGGTAAATGATTTATCTATCGGTTTGATGAGTGCTTTCCATGCGCTCCATAAGTATGGAGGTAAATGATTTATCTATCGGTTTGATGAGTGCTTTCCATGCGCTCCATAAGTATGGAGGTAAATGATTTATCTATCGGTTTGATGAGTGCTTTCCATGCGCTCCATAAGTATGGAGGTAAATGATTTATCTATCGGTTTGATGAGTGCTTTCCATGCGCTCCATAAGTATGGAGGTAAATGATTTATCTATCGGTTTGATGAGTGCTTTCCATGCGCTCCATAAGTATGGAGGTAAATGATTTATCTATCGGTTTGATGAGTGCTTTCCATGCGCTCCATAAATATGGAGGTAAATGATTTATCAATCGGTTTGGGGAGTGCTTTCCATGCGCTCCATAAGTATGGAGGTAAATGATTTATCTATCGGTTTGATGAGTGCTTTCCATGCGCTCCATAAGTATGGAGGTAAATGATTTATCTATCGGTTTGGTGAGTGCTTTCCATGCGCTTCATAAGTACGAAGGTAAATGATTTATCTATCGGTTTGATGAGTGCTTTCCATGCGCTCCATAAGTATGGAGGTAAATGATTTATCTATCGGTGTGATGAGTGCTTTCCATGCGCTCCATAAGTATGGAGGTAAATGATTTATCTATCGGTTTGATGAGTGCTTTCCATGCGCTCCATAAGTATGGAGGTAAATGATTTATCTATCGGTTTGATGAGTGCTTTCCATGCGCTCCATAAGTATGGAGGTAAATGATTTATCTATCGGTTTGGTGAGTGCTTTCCATGCACTTCATAAGTACGAAGGTAAATGATTTATCTATCGGTTTGATGAGTGCTTTCCATGCGCTCCATAAGTATGGAGGTAAATGATTTATCTATCGGTGTGATGAGTGCTTTCCATGCGCTCCATAAGTATGGAGGTAAATGATTTATCTATCGGTTTGATGAGTGCTTTCCATGCGCTCCATAAGTATGGAGGTAAATGATTTATCTATCGGTTTGATGAGTGCTTTCCATGCGCTCCATAAGTATGGAGGTAAATGATTTATCTATCGGTTTGATCAGTGCTTTCCATGCACTTCATAAGTACGAAGGTAAATGATTTATCTATCGGTTTGATCAGTGCTTTCCATGCGCTCCATAAGTATGGAGGTAAATGATTTATCTATCGGTGTGATGAGTGCTTTCCATGCGCTCCATAAGTATGGAGGTAAATGATTTATCTTCATATCCATACCTATCAAGGGCATGGAAAGCACTCATCAAAACCGATGGCCGGCACGAAGCATTTGACACGTGAAAGTGGTAACATCGTCACAAGCAAGAAATGAAAACGCTTAGTCCTGATGAAGTTGGACCATAGCTTTTAGCGAAACTGTAGTAGAATTTAAGTTATGCATAATGCATTCATAAACGTTGTTTTCTAAATGAAATGAAATATACAGTAATTATGCAATGCCTGTATAGTTCAACTGCTTCAACTCATCTTCAATTCAGATTTACTGTGTACAGTAGAAAATCAGAACACAAATATCTAGCTAAAAGGTAAATCCAAGCTCTCTGTCAGGATCGTAACTAGGCCCCAGCACAAGTGAGCGGCGGGGGGGGGTCTGAAAAGCCATCTGTGGCTGGGAGCTCTGTGTTCAACTACAATCTGAGTTTTTCCATGAATACAGACGCAAGCTTTGCTTCGTTTTTAATCTCCCTTTGTTAATTTACATCGTTTACGAATAATTTTGCCACAAAGATAAACCAATTAGATAAAATTCAAAATATAAAAGGGGAGAAATAAAACAGAACTCTCTTGGAACATAAGAAAAGCGTCATATGCTCTGAATGTGCTTTATGGCGAACAGCACGTTTCTTATCGCTGGAGTCAAAATAACTCCCAACTAGTGTGATTTTTAAAAAAATGTACTGCTGTATCTTATTTTGCGCGTATGCTCCTGATGGCAACCAGGATTTACTGATGTCATATTTCAGCTTTTTCTACCCCTCTTTTTCAGTTC
Organism: Macrothele yani; assembly: GCA_039090855.1. Classification (NCBI taxonomy): domain Eukaryota; kingdom Metazoa; phylum Arthropoda; class Arachnida; order Araneae; family Macrothelidae; genus Macrothele; species Macrothele yani. The sequence continues at coordinate 32,248,362 of CM077025.1, forward strand.
CACTGTTTTCTCCATCGTTAATTGCGTATTCTCCTTTCCTGGTGCACAGTGGTAATCATTTCTTACCATGGTCAATTGACAAATCTCTTTTCCCTCTCAAGAACCAAAAGCACGAGAATACCACACACAAACACACACACAAAAGCTTTTCTACAACAAAAGCATCGTAAAAACACAAATGCTGGACAAAAAACAATGAACGAGATGTTGAAGCTGTTTCTCTCTCACGCATAAGCAAAGGATTTCCCTGTAGCACAATTTTCCAACACGTAGAGAGATAAATTGAGCTAAAATGTTCCACGAAAGCACTTCTTTGTTGGCAACGAACTACTTAAGACTTTTTAATCAGCATATTAGCATTGCATAATCACTTACCAAATGAGGAACAGGGTTTTAGCCTTCTGCAGAACTACTCCTCTCTGTCACTGTCTTTTTCTACTTTTTTTTTTTTGGTAATGCTCTTTAAGATTTTACGTTTTTCCTAAAAAAAAAAAAAAACAACAGCAAAACAAAACTACCCCCTCCCCCCAAAAAAAAAATCCCGGTATTTCTTTCTTCCTACAACACCAACAAGATCTGTCACCATACGCCAGAAAATCATTGGCGCAGCCGCGTAGCCTCACTTCCCCTAATCCATTTCCCCTAATTCCCGTTTGCCCTAATCCCGTTTACCCCAATGGCGTTTCCCCGAAATCGCTTTTACCCGAATTCCCATTTCCCCTAATTTCGTTTGCCATAATCTCGTTTCCCCTAAATCTCATTTCTTCTAATTCACTTTTGCCCTAAACACGTTTACCCCAATGGCGTTTCCCCGAAATAGCTTTTACCCGAATTCCCATTTCCCCTAATTTCGTTTGCCCTAATCTCGTTTCCCCTAAATCTCATTTTCCCTAATTTACCTTTGCCCTAAACACGTTTACCCCAATGGCGTTTCCCCGAAATAGCTTTTACCCGAATTCCCATTTCCCCTAATTTCGTTTGCCCTAATCTCGTTTCCCTAAATCTCATTTCCCTAATTCACTTTTGCCCTAAACACGTTTACCCCAATGGCGTTTCCCCGAAATCGCTTTTCCCCGAATTCCCATTTCCCCTAATTTCGTTTGCCCTAATCTCGTTTCCCTTAAATCGCGTTTCCCCTATTTCACGTTTGCCCGTATCAAGTTTTTCCTAATTCGCGTTTGCCCTAATTTATATGTGTCCTAATTTTTATTAACCGAAACAAAACGGTGGGTTTTGATATCGCAAGAGAATTATTCTTTCCTTTCTTGTTGATGACTTCGATAATCATGCCAACAAAAGTGTAAAGAAGTGCACATGGTGAGGACCATTATACGGTTAGTCCTTAACGCAGCCATTGTATCCGTCACTCCCCCACAGATAAAGTACTACATCGCACTAAACTTTTATTAAAGCAAGAAATAGAATTGTGAAAGCAGAAGGCCCACTTTTTAAGAGTTCTTAGCGTACTAGACCCCTCCCCTCTCCCCACCTTTCGTCCCCTAGTGGCCAAACCATTTTTACCAAAAAATTAGAAACTATAATCCAAACGATTTCACACCAGGAGCTGTATTTTACGCCCTTTAGCCAAAAATCTATGCGAAACATGAAAAAGTGACTATGCCTAAAAAGTAGTCTTCGACATAAACGGGATCGAAAGTTAAAAGTATTTTTTTTCAATTGGATGTTTAGAAGCAAAAATATGGAATAAAATGTATTTCTAATTCAACATCACCTGCATTTACGCCCTCTAGCAGCGAAATTGTGCATCGTATAAAAAAAACATGTAGGATCATCATTCGCACATTTCAAGCTTTCCAACGCAAAAATAATATTTGAAATCGGACTAATAGTTGCAGAGATATTGTGTCCACAGACGGACGGACGGACAAACAGAAAACATAAACACGATCTGTTTTACAAACTACGTGCTACAAATATTCTCTTACACGGCGCGGCAAATGTCCTTCGCTCGCCCTTGTTTGGATGGATGGATGGAGGGCTTTTGGAAGAAACAATACAATTTTAAAGAGCAATACGCCATTATGTCTCAAAAAGAAAAGTGTTTAATCAATGTATCCTTCGAGTTCTTACATATGGATGGGAGACATGGATCTTAACTAAAAAAGACATAGAAAGGCTGCAGATAACTGAAAGAAGCATGGAGAGATTCATGCTTGGTGCAACCAGGAGAGATGAGAAAAGGAACTCATGAATAAGGAAAATGACAAGAGTGGAAGACATGATCAGAGTAAAATCTTTGAAAAGGCAATCGGCTGGACATGTTGCCACAAGAACGGACCTCCGACGGACAACCGAAATTCTGGACTGGATTCCAAGGGACAGGAAAAGACCCAGAAGAAGACCACATTGGAGATGGGTGGAAGAAATTCGAAAGCCTGCGTGAGTTAAATGGTGGAGACTGGGGCAAGACAGACCGTAGTGGAAGAAACTTGGTGAGATCTCCATTCATCCAGCAGTAGATTGATAATGGTTTATGATGATGATTAAATATACATATATTTTCCTAAATTTGACGACTAAAAAATTACATACAACGATTTTTCTCCTAAATTTGACTATAAATCCGATTTTTTTTTCCTGAATTTTGGCGATAAAAGAAACGTTTTATTTCGCTCAAGGGAAATCAGGACAAACATGAATTACGGAAAACATGAATTTGGGAAAACGCGAATCAAGGCAAAGGAGAATTAGAACAAACTTGATACAGTAAATGTTTTTAGGGGTAACTTTGACACGGACAAACATGTTAAGGGCAAACGTGAATTAGGGGAAACGAGATTTAGGGGAAACGAGATTAGGGAAAACAAAATTAGGGGAAATGGGAATTCGGGTAAAAGCAATTTCGGGGAAACGCCATTGGGGCAAACGTGAATTAGGGGAAACGAGATTTAGCGAAATTAGGGAAAATGGGAATTCAGGTAAAAGCGATTTCGGGGAAACGCCATTGGAGTAAACGTGTTTAGAGCAAATGTGAATTAGGGGAAATGAGATTTAGGGGAAACGAGATTAGGGGAAACGAAATTAGGGGAAATGGAAATTCGGGTAAAAGCGATTTCGGGGAAACGCCATTGGGGTAAACGCGTTTAGGGCAAACGTGAATTAGGGGAAACGAGATTTAGGCGTAACGAGATTAGGGGAAACGAGATTTAGGCGTAACGAGATTAGGGGAAACGAAATTAGGGGAAATGGGAATTCGGGTAAAAGCGATTTCGGGGAAACACCATTGGGGTAAACGTGATTAGGGCAAACGGGAATTAGGGGAAACGAAATTAGGGAAAATGAAAATTCGGGTAAAAGCGATTTCGGGGAAACGCCATTGGGGTAAACGCGTTTAGGGCAAACGTGAATTAGGGGAAACGAGATTTAGGGGTAACGAGATTAGGGGAAACGAAATTAGGGGTAACGAGATTAGGGGAAACGAAATTAGGGGAAATGGGAATTCGGGTAAAAGCGATTTCGGGGAAACGCCATTGGGGTAAACGTGATTAGGGCAAACGGAAATTAGGGGAAACGAAATTAGGGAAAATGGAAATTCGGGTAAAAGCGATTTCGGAGAAACGCCATTGGGGTAAACGCGTTTAGGGCAAACGTGAATTAGGGGAAACGAGATTTAGGGGTAACGAGATTAGGGAAAACAAAATTAGGGTAAATGGGAATTCGGGTAAAAGCAATTTCGGGGAAACGCCATTGGGGCAAACGTGAATTAGGGAAAACGAGATTTAGCGAAATTAGGGAAAATGGGAATTCAGGTAAAAGCGATTTCGGGGAAACGCCATTGGAGTAAACGTGTTTAGTGCAAACGGGAATTAGGGGAAACGAGATTAGGGGAAACGAAATTAGGGGAAATGGAAATTCGGGTAAAAGCGATTTCGGGGAAACGCCATTGGGGTAAACGCGTTTAGGGCAAACGTGAATTAGTGGAAACGAGATTTAGGGGTAACGAGATTAGGGGAAACGAAATTAGGGGAAATGGGAATTCGGGTAAAAGCGATTTCGGGGAAACGCCATTGGGGTAAACGTGTTTAGGGCAAACGTGAATTAGGGGAAACGAGATTTAGGGGTAACGAGATTAGGGGAAACGAAATTAGGGAAATGGGAATTCGGGTAAAAGCGATTTCGGGGAAACGCCATTGGGGTAAACGTGTTTAGGGCAAATGTGAATTAGGGGAAACGAGATTTAGGGGTAACGAGATTAGGGAAACGAAATTAGGGGTAACGAGATTAGGGGAAACGAAATTAGGGGAAATGGGAATTCGGGTAAAAGCGATTTCGGGGAAACGCCATTGGGGTAAACGTGATTAGGGCAAACGGAAATTAGGGGAAACGAAATTAGGGAAAATGGAAATTCGGGTAAAAGCGATTTCGGAGAAACGCCATTGGGGTAAACGCGTTTAGGGCAAACGTGAATTAGGGGAAACGAGATTTAGGGGTAACGAGATTAGGGAAAACAAAATTAGGGTAAATGGGAATTCGGGTAAAAGCAATTTCGGGGAAACGCCATTGGGGCAAACGTGAATTAGGGAAAACGAGATTTAGCGAAATTAGGGAAAATGGGAATTCAGGTAAAAGCGATTTCGGGGAAACGCCATTGGAGTAAACGTGTTTAGTGCAAACGGGAATTAGGGGAAACGAGATTAGGGGAAACGAAATTAGGGGAAATGGAAATTCGGGTAAAAGCGATTTCGGGGAAACGCCATTGGGGTAAACGCGTTTAGGGCAAACGTGAATTAGGGGAAACGAGATTTAGGGGTAACGAGATTAGGGGAAACGAAATTAGGGGAAATGGGAATTCGGGTAAAAGCGATTTCGGGGAAACGCCATTGGGGTAAACGTGTTTAGGGCAAACGTGAATTAGGGGAAACGAGATTTAGGGGTAACGAGATTAGGGGAAACGAAATTAGGGGAAATGGGAATTCGGGTAAAAGCGATTTCGGGGAAACGCCATTGGGGTAAACGTGTTTAGGGCAAATGTGAATTAGGGGAAACGAAATTAGGGAAAATGGGAATTTGGGTAAAAGCGATTTCGGGGAAACGCCATTGGGGTAAACGTGTTTAGGGCAAACGGGAATTAGGGAAACGGGTGTTCACCGGCGCAGCTACTCCTACTGATTCACCCCGAAAAGTAATTTTTTTTACTTATATATCATTCGTGCTGTGTCACTTTAATTTTTTTTTGTTTTGGTTTAAAAAAGTGTAATGCACAACAAAATAATGTAAAGTATTTATGTTTATAATGAAATACAAAAGTCATTTTCATAAACCCCTGAAAATGGCATTTTTCACAAACCCTCCATGCCTTGCCAGGGAGCTGATCCCCACTCTAGCCCCCCTACTAGCTACATCCCTGCACTTTGCACTCCGCGGTGCTGCTCCGTCATTTTAACACTTGTGACAACCTCTTAACCTTTTTCCGCGGCCGACATACTTGACCAGGGACGTCGCTTGACTTGGAAATCAGGGTGGGCGAATATTATTCTTGCTGGTCAAGTTTGATAGCAACTTTATTTACGAAACACTTACAATCTCTTTTAATGCTTTATACTATCGCCTACAAAGGAATTCTGCGGAATCCCCCTTCCCTCGACACGCACACCTGGATATTACTAGTTACGTCTCTGGTAATTCATTGTTTATTATGATAACAAGTCATATGTTTGTCTCCATTTGGCCAACCTGATGGCTAAGAGGCTCAAGGCATTAGCGTTGGATCGTTCGTCCGAGATCAGTTGGTGTCTGAAATGAGGCATGGATTGTCTGTTTGTCTGATGGCGCTGACGCTGCCCCTCCCTGTAGCCACTGGCCCCAAATTAGGGACGAGCGACAGCCTATAGCACTTACACTATCTTGACAAAAGTCACCGGACACCCCTTCAAAAGCAAATAAATGAGCCCGCTGCGTTGTTAAGATGCGCGATACAGCTGCAAACCGCATTAAAACACGCCTGCAGCTGACCGCCATCATATCGCACTGTGAGGTTGATTAAAAATGTCGCGGCGGGCGAGGACTGACTTTGAGAAAGGAAAGATTGCTGGGTGTTATATTAGTGGGTTGTCCATAAGAGAAACCGAGAGGCGTTTAAACATACCCGGTCAACTGTTTTGGATGTACTGAATAAGTGGAAGACACATGGCGTGCCTTAAGCAGCAAAACCTACCGGCAGACCATAGAAAATCAGTGATAGAGGACGTCGAAGCCTCGGGAGAGTCGTTACAGCTAATCGACGGAGTACTGCACAAGACCTCATGAGTAAAAATGCTGGAACCTTGTTCTATACACGTATCATTCGCAGAGAACTTCATTCCATTGGTTACCGTGGTCGTGCGGCTGCTCATAAGCCTTTCATCTCCACTTGGAATGCTACTCGTCGTTTAGCATGGTGTGAAGAACATTTATCATGTGTTCACACTGAACGCGAATGGTTTGAGAACCGTCACGGAGACTTTTTCATGCTACAATGGCTTCCTCAATCTCCGGATCTCAATGCAATTGAGCATTTGTGGGATGAAGTCGAAAGGGGACATCAGGCAGCTGGATCCGCTAAAATCAAATCTTCAAGAGCTGTAGGATGCAATTCCTCGCATTTGGGCTAATATACCCCAAATTATACATTACCGACAATTAATAGATTCCACACCAAGACGAATTCAAGCAGCATTAAGAGCAAAAGGTGGCCCAACAACGTACTAACAAGGTGGTCATAATAATTTGTCCACTCGGTGTAGAGTTGCTTAGGGCTGTTTCTAAATCCAGTATATCCAGTAAACAGTATATTACAGCAGATATTTTTAAGCCTTAGCAGCATCCTGTAAAGCGCCATATTTGCGGTAATTCAAATCTGCTGACAAAGGAGGCGTAGTGGTCTAAGCGCTGGCTTTTGACTGCTTGTCCCAGTGAGCTCAGACTCGATACCCGGATGACAGAATCGGCTCTCCGCCTTTCCCTAGAACCAGTGATGGTGTGCTTGTTTTACGGCACTGGCTCTTTCAACTTTCCCTGGAACCAGTGACTCTAAATTAGGGACGGAGCCCATCGTCATTTATAGCAATCGCTAGTTGCTCGCTGTGGTCATTAAACTCCTCTCCCCCAAAATACATAGACTAACGTATAAAATTCACAGCTTTCATATAAAAAATGCGTTAAAATAGAATTCAATCAAGCGTTTTCAGAAAACATATGCATTATAATCAATAATAAAATGCGTTTATAAGAAAGAAAAATGTCTGACTTTTTCACGCAACTGATACTAACTAAATGCACATTTTAAGCTTTTAGTCTTTAAGTCCAACATATTAAATTTCATGAACATTTCCTCAGTGCGTGCGGCATCTTTGTATACTAATGACATACTAGAGGGAAAACTAACTGAAAGCTACACTTGCTGCTTTCCCAGAAGAAAAGCACACCTCCAACTTCACGGTAGATATTTTAAAGAGGTAACTTGAGATTGATGTTCGCTTCGTGTGGTGTACATCAAAACATTAAGACATGCTGTTCACGAAATGACAGATTTTTCCGCCCTAAAATTTCCTGTCGACCCTCAATGCGTAGGAGTGATGGGTTTTCCGGAAAAGATGACTGCTTCCGTGATACTTTTGCACCTTATGACTGAGATTTTTGGAACAGGATGGAGCGGTCTATTTAAAATAGTGAGCACTCGTCCGTACCTTAAACTACTTGAAGGAAGCGCGACAACAAAATCATGATGGATAGCCTAAGTGAGCTGTTCTTGAAACGATTTTCTAATCTTCGAAAACTCTCCTCTGATTTATTTCTTTTCATGCTCCATATGACGAGGAGGCAATTTTGGTTAACCCGTATTTTGCCGTTCAGAAGACAAAAACAGTGCTAAAAAAATTGTAACTTTTATTCGCTATAATAGTCTAAATTACAAGGCGCACATTACGTGTCAAGACTAAGTTTTATTAAATCATGCTTAAGCATTGAGAGTCATACACATACCGGCCACTGAATTAGAAACTTTTATCCAATACTGAGTTGAACTTCCTTTTAGCCCGAATTATAGCATGTATGCGGTTTGGCATACATTCCACATGGTCGTTGGAGTGCATTTACGTCTATAGCATACCAGGTGTTCACCAGAAATCAATCCTAAAATATTAAACTGGACTAGATTTGATACAAGACTTTGCTCCTCTATTTGTTTTCCTAACATGTAACATACATTTTCAATGGCGTTGAGACCCGGGCTTTGTGTTGGTTAGGGAAGATGGTGGAAGTCGCTATCATTCGTTGAACCACATATCTTGCGCGATGGACGCTAGCACTGTTGTCCAGGAAACAGCCGTCACCTGCGGGATAGAATGTCAGCGTACGTTCAGATAATACTTCGAGGACACCCGACCTTCCAACAATATCAGGAACCCGTTCTGCACAGTACTACGTGCCCTACACCATGACACCACCGCCAGAACCTTGAGTTGCGTTTACAAGGCAAGCTGGCTCCATTGCATCATGGGGCTCCTGCCAAACTCTCTACGTACCATCAGTACAGAACAAGATATACCGCGACTCGTCGGACCACATGACTTTTCCCCAGTCTTCCAGTGTCTACTGACGGTGTTCTTGACACCACTGTAGAAGAACTTTCTGGTTCTTCTCATACATCAATGATTTCTTTGTAGGCATGTGACTGCCAGTATACAGACCCTGTTCAATTTCCTGCCCATAGTTCTCTGAGATATGGGTCGGGAATAGCCGTCATTGTACGCTTCGGTCAATTGCTGCTCACAGGAAGCCCTGTTTCTCCGTACAAGCCTTCTCGGACGACGGAGATCTCGTTCTTGACAGATTGTCGTTGCGTCTCATCTATGCACTGTTAGACAAGCAATGTGGGTCATTTTTTCCACAGATTAAAGACATGAGATATCTCACCTTTTGGGAAACGAGTCAGCTCTGATGTTTTCAAAATCGTCGCTCCAGCCAGATGGGCACCCACAATAAGCCCTTTATCGAACACCGAAAGATCCTTTGTTTTTCCTATTGTGATCAACACTACTGATGACTACTGGCGAGAGGTAGTCTTAAATACAGGGTGTTTCACTCGCTACTTTACCCGGCATTTTAGCAATAACTGTAAGAGGAATGAAGGTATCGTAACGAAATTTTAACTGGACATACCTTAGGCTGTGAGAAAGCAAACTGAAGTAACATGTAGTTGCGCCGGCGATGTGGGCGTGGCCAGAGAAAAGTAGCGGCGCTAGTGTAGCGCGGCTCCTCATCGTCTGCCGGACGAGCGGGCCTCTGTCAGTTTACTGAGTCTGCTGACACAGTACGGTCGTTGTTTTGCCGCTCGTGGAACAGTACGGTTGTGTGTTTGTGTTGTCGGAGAACAGAAAACATTGAAATGAATTCGTATACTCTAGAGGAGCTAGTGTATATTGGGCGGACGTACTGGCAGACTAAATCGTTGAAGTCGTGTCAAAAATAATTCGTTAAGAGGTTTGGAGGTCCGAAACCACCCCTAAAGCCCTGCATTTTGGCCACGTCACGGAAATTGGAAACAACGGGAAGTTTGTGTGACGCGCATGGAGGAGGTCGACGACAAATGCCGGAAGAAACGGTCGCTAGTCACGTGGCGGCGCACGTGACCGAGTATTTTGCATATACGCTGCGTAGTTCATCTGCAAAAAGGTTTCTAATTCAGTGGCCGGTGTGTGTGTACATCATCCTGTTCAATACCGAATCGAGGCAACTACTGGATATCAGTTGTTCACGTTTTAGAGATTGAATTTCTCATGAAAGAAGTATTATATCCGTCAAAATTCACGGGCATGTGGTGAGAACACCTGAAGATATGGAAGTTGTGCACCATGCTAAGCGACAATGGAGAGAAAAAGGTACAGAGTTACTATCTCTGAAAATTACTTCACTGTTTAAACGAGGTAGAAAGACAATACCCACACTAAAACGAAAAGCACAAAAAGCAAATAAATACCGCAAGCTTCTCTGCTTAGTTTTAATTGATTTTTAAAATTCTTTCGACCCAATTTGAAAAGTTTCTGTTTTCTTGGGTTGGTGCAAATGAAATGTCCTTCAAAGGACCAGAACACGTGCACGGCAAGAACGGAAAAGTAGGACAACTTACCTAGGCAAAATAATCCCCCTCGGCATCGACACATAGTTGTCATCTGTCCGACAAGGCAGTGATCCCGGAACGAAAAAGTCTTATGGCTGGCACCCGAAGAAGTCAGGAACTGCACGTTGAACCTCGTTGTCTGTCGTGAACTGTTTCCCGGACAGGAAGTGATCCAGACGACGATAGTCAGGACGAGGCAGTGCTTCATAGCCCAAGACACTTAGTGTCAGCATCGATTCGTTGTGAGACATGAGGGCTGCTTTGTCCTGGAGCGGAAGAACACTATATCTGTTAACCAAAGCCGGTTGTTTCTGCAACAATTTCCGGTGCATCTGATGTAATTCAGCACAATAACGTTCTGCAGTGATAGTGTGACCTCTTGCCAAGAAACTGCGATGAATTATCCCGGCTGTGGACCACCAAACAAGGAGCATCATCTTCTTGGTGTGTAGGGGGTGACTTAAGATACCGTCCAGCAGGCTGTGCCTTGCCTAACCATTGTGCAGATCCTTTTCGATTATCATAAAGGACCCACTTCTCTTCACAGGTGACGATTAGATGCAGTAGAAGTTCCTGTTTATTCCTGGCAAGCAGCGACGTTCAGACTTCCAAACGCCTAGTCTGGTTGGCAGTTGCCAACTCATGCGGTAGTCACATGTCCAGCTTTTTGCGTTACCCAGCGCAGCCAGACGCCGAACAACTGTCGTGTGATACTCCGTGTTTCACTTCGATAAGTAAACGCGAGGATAATACGTGCATTGAAGATTTTTCTTTTTAAACACAATGGAAGATCACCGGTTAAATAGTCTTTAAAGTTCCAAAAGGCTCTATTACCTTGGATAATTCTTCTTTTGATTTCTCTTTCTCGTCTTTCTTTAAAACTGGTTGCCTGACCTAAATAGATGTATTCGTCTATTTTTTCAATTTCTTTTCCTTCTATCAAAAATCAAAATGTCTTCTGTATTGTTCTTATATTTAGTTTTTGCTGTGTTTATTTTCAGACCTGTTTTGAGACTTTTTATCCATAAATCCTTCATCTAATTTTGGATTTCCCTATTGCTAGTTGCAATAATGACTATGTCATCAGCAAATCTTAAGCGATTTAGGTACGTTCCATGTATGTTGAATCCCTTTTCTTTCAGTTTAAATTTCTAACAATATCTTCTAATACAAACGTCAATAAAACCAAACCGTCGATACACGATTAAAACTCATAGTTACAGTAAAAACTCCCTACAAGTACATGACAAACTTTACTAAAAGCTAAAAGAAGTATATACAAGTTGTACATACTTCTTTTAGCTTTTAGTAAAGTTTGTCATGTACTTGTAGGGAGTTTTTACTGTAACTATGAGTTTAATCGTGTATCGGCGGTGTGGTTTTATTGACGTATATTTTCTACTCGTAATCATCGTTTTGATTCTAATACAAAGTTAAATAATATTGGAGATAGTGGATATCCTTGTCTAACTCCTCTCTGTATCCTGAAAACCGAGCCTAGGTTCTCCAACTTTATTGTTGCTGTAGCTTTGCTATATATTTTATTTATTGAACTGACATATTTTATTTCCAATGTTTGTATTTTTATTGAAGAACTCATTTCTTTTTGATATGTAGAATCAAAAGCTTTGCTATAATACACAAAAACTAAGTGAACTTCTTTCTGATATTCATTTGTTTTTTCAATTAATTCGTTAATTGTATGTAGATGATCTATTTTAGAGTAAGCAGACCTAAAAACCGCCTGTTCTACCGATTGTGCATCGACTAATTTTGAAGTTAATCTTTTTAATATTATTTTTGTAAAGTGTTTATACACTTGTGACGAAACACTTAGAGGTCTACAGATGATAATATCGTTTTTGTTTCCTTTTTTATGAATACAAGTGATAACTGCATTATTCCATTGTTCAGGGATTTCTTCCTTTTCAATCACTTCGTAAAATAAACCTGTCAGGGATTTCCATAACATTTCTCATCCTTCTTTTAAGTGCTCTGCTGTTATTCCATCTTGTCCTGGACTTTTATTTTCCTTTAGTTCTGAAATGACCTTTTCTATTTCATCTATTGTTACTTTTGGAATATCTTCTAAATTTTCTTCTAAATGTTCTTCCGAATCATCAGTTTGTATAGCTCTATAAAGGGTGGTATAGAACTCATCAGATATGTTCAGCATTTCTTTTCTATCATATATCAGTTCACCTGTTTTATTCTTCAAACAGGGTATCCAGTTCTGTCCTCTATTTAACTTCTTTCTTGCTAATTTTAGAGATTTTTTATTTTCAATAGCTTCTTTCACTCCGTTTGTATTATAGGATCTTATATTTTTTCTTATGTTTTTCCTTACCAGTTTTTTATTTCAACATATTGTACTTTTTGTCTTAGGCTGAGTTATTTTCTTTATAACCTGTTAGGAGGCATAAATGCAGATGCTACTGAGTTCGAAACATAAATTTATTCATATCATTGCTTCTAAAAACTCCGACTCAAAAAAGATAAGTACATTTATTTCGATATCGCTTACCACGGAGAATATTTTGGGAACAGTTTCTACTTCAAATTACGCAGCATAGTTACCCTGCTAGAAGGCGCAAACACATATTTTTTTGTATGTCTCCGCTTCTAAAGGTCAGATTTAAAATATTCTATTTGAGTTCGTTCGATAACGTTCACAGTGAAAGATATTTTGCATGTGATTTGAAAATCTTCATAATGCACTTTTTACCACTAGGAGACGTTAGTGCATATTCCTGTTTACAGTTTATTTTGCCCTTGTATCTACACAACTAACCAACAAGAAAGGTGACACCAAATTTTCGGATGTAATGAGTCTTTTGAATTCTTTCCAACACGAACACAACATTTCAAAGTTATTCACAGTCAATAGAACCCGTTAAAAAAAAAAAAAGAAATAGACCGCATTTCTGTAATTGATAGAACATCTAGAAACAGAAACAGTTACTTCTCCTCCCCACTAACGGTTGAAATGTCTGTTACAAAAAATTTCTCTTAGCCAAAAGAACATATCAAAGACAAAGCGATTGTATAACAAACTGTTAGAAGAACACATATAAAAAGAAACATGATCTAACTTTACCCCACCCTAACGGAAGAATTTTGAATAATGGAAATGTAGAAAATATGTGAAAGGTATTCTGCACAGCAAAAGCAACCTTAGGGAAAATTATTTTTTCAAATATATCTCTTGGAAGCAGGGATAGTGAGAAAAGAGTTTTGGCATTTCTGCTTTTTAGCGGGTAAACTGCGAATTATTTTAAAAATCTAATGTTTTCCACTTTACGGTAGCGAATGGCATACAGTAGAGAAAGAAATTTTTCAAAAGGATTTAGGATTTTTAGAAGTAAAGATACATCATCAAACGGAAATACACATTAACGCCACCTAGCGCCAGAACTATTAACTACAAAACATCTACGAGTACAGGCATAGTGTTTTGCAAAAATAAATGGTATACGGCCTTTAAAGAATTTTTTTAATCGGCCTTTTAGAAGCAGAGATATCGACAAAAAGATATTACATATTTGCGACCCTAACGGATTAATTGTGTATTATTTTAGGAAGAAAATGCGCATAAAATGCTTTGGTAGATAATAGTACCTGACCGAAAAAGGACTTTTTCAATCAGGTTTTTAGACCCGCAGATATTTCTGCTAATATGCTGCAAACGGAAACCTGAATTTTTGCTCTCCAGCGGCGGCCCACTTGTGCCAAAAGAAAATTTTTAAATTATATGCAAAACTTTTCGCACCAAAACCGCTCTCCGTCAAAGAAATAATTTTACAAATCGGACTTATCGATAGAAATGAGATATATATCTAAGCTCCTGGAGGTAAAACTATGCATAAGTTTAAGCAGAAGTATTCTCGGAAAGTTTGTCGTGGTGAGAAACATGATCTAACTTTACCCAACCTAACGGAAGAATTTTGAATGATGGAAATGTAGAAAATATCTGAAAGGTATTCTGCACAGCAAAAGCAATCTTAGGGAAAAATAATTTTTCAAAAATATCTCTTGGAAGCAGGGATAGCGAAAAAAATTCGAATTCTCTGGACTCACAAACGACTAACTGCCAAACCACATGGCAGGTTTCCCAAAGGTATCTGATCACAATTCTCCAGACTCACAAACGACTAACTGCCAAACCACATTTCTGGCTTCCCAAAGGTATCTGATCACAAAAAAAAAAAAAATATTTTTTAGACAATTTTCTAGAAGCTAGGATATAGCAGCAAATATATATATAAGATACCAGGCTCAGATTATTCAAACTTATGCACCCACCACAAGTCATCCTGAAGAAGAAATTGAAGAATTTTATGAGGAAATTTGTCATCTAAATAATAAAGGTAAGCAGCACTTGAAAATAATTATGGGAGATTTCAATGCAAAAATAGGGCAACGGCAACAGAATGAAACTTCAGTAGGTAAATTCGGTCACGGCAACAGAAACCAGCGTGGAAATACTCTCGTTGAGTTTGCAGAGGCAGAAGGGTTTTTCATCTTGAACTCCTTCTTCAAGAAAAAGCCACACAGGAAATGGACATGGAGACATCCAAATGGGACGACAAATGAAATTGATTTTATTATGTGTAACAAAAAATTTGTCATAGAAGACTGCAGTGTGCTAAACAAGTTCAACACAGGTAGTGACCATAGATTGGTGAGATGTAAGATGCACCTCAACGCTAAACTTGAACGTGGCAAGCTCATAAGACAAACAAAGTCTATTGACATAACCAACCTCAAAAAACACCATAATACCTTCAAGTTAGAACTGAAGAACAGGTTCTCTGCTTTAGAAGGCCTAACATCGGAAGAAGTGGACATCTCTGAAGTTAACAGAAAAGTAACCAAAGCTCTTATGGAAACAGCAACAAAATTAGCTGGGTCTAAGAACAAGTTGCATGTGAACAAATTATCAGGAAAAACCAAAATGTTGATGCAAAAAAGAAGAGAGATGAGGACAACTAAAGAAGATGTGACTTCCAAAGTGGAATATATAGAGCTATGCAAGACAGTAAGAAAAAGTATCACTGAAGACGTAAGGAAATTCAACTGTGAACTAGTGAGGAAAGCAATTGAAAACAACCAAAGCCTAAAGATAGCAAAGGGACATCTCAGTAAGGGAAGAAAACAGATTATGGCACTGAGAAAAGAAGATGGTTCTGTAACAAGAAATAGAGGCGAAATTTTGACAAGAGTGAAAGATTTCTACTCCAAATTATATGAAAGGGATGATATATGCACTCCAGACATCATGAAAGATACCAGTACCAGAGTTCCTCCAGTCCTTCCAGCAGAAGTTGCACATGCAATCAAGAACATGAAGCGAGGAAAAGCTCCAGGAGAAGATGGAATTACTGTAGACATCATACAAGAAGCAAGTGGAGAAATCGAAACAGTACTCGCCCAAATTTTCACTCGATGCCTTAATGAAGGAAAGATTCCTGAGGATTGGAACACCGCTACAATGATCCTGCTACATAAGAAAGGTGACATTGAGGATCTCGGAAACTACAGACCTATCAGCCTCCTATCAGTAGTTTATAAAATCTTCACTAAAGTTCTTTCACACCGCTTGAAGGTAACACTGGACACGGCTCAACCGAGAGAACAAGCTGGATTCAGGAGTGGCTACAGCACAATAGATCATATCCACGTGCTGAGAGAACTAATTGAAAGAGCGAGGGAATATGAACTTCCATTGTGCATGGCTTTTATCGATTATGAAAAAGCCTTTGATTCGGTGAAACCATCAGCAGTTACAATGGCTCTGAAAACCTGCGGTATTGAAGATGCATACATTAATATTATTAATAACATCTATGAAAATGCAAGTGCAAAGATTAGGCTGTTTGAAAATACAACACACGTAAAAATTGGAAAGGGAGTGAGACAAGGTGACAACATATCTCCGAAGCTCTTTAATGCCACATTGGAGGGTGTTTTTCAGTCGCTGAGCTGGGAAAACAAGGGGATAAAGATTAATGGAGATTATCTAACCCACCTTCGTTTTGCTGATGACGTAGTCATTTTTGCAACTACCCCATCAGAGCTGCAGAGTATGATCCAGGAACTTGCTGACAAGAGTAAAGAAGTGGGATTAAAAATGAACTTTCAGAAGACAAAAGTGATGTTCAATGCTTTTACAAGAAATGAAGATTTATCGATTGATGGAGAAAAGCTGGAGATAACAGACACGTACGTTTATCTTGGACAGCAGATATCAAGTGAGGGTCACATTGATGAAGAAATTAATCGGCGTACAAAACTTGCCTGGAGAGCTTTTGGAAGAAACAGCATAATTTTCAAGAGCAATATGCCATTATGTCTTAAAAGAAAAGTGTTTGATCAATGCATCCTTCCAGTGCTTACGTATGGTGCAGAGACGTGGACCTTAACTAAAAGAGACATACAAAGGCTGCAGACAACTCAAAGAAGCATGGAGAGGTGCATGCTTGGTGTAACCAGGAGAGATAAGAAGAGGAACTCGTGGATCCGAAAAATGACTAGAGTGGAAGACATCATGATCAGAGTTAAATCCCTGAAATGGCAATGGGCTGGACATACTGCCAGAAGGACAGATCATCGATGGACAGCCGAAATTTTAGATTGGATTCCAAGGGACAGGAAAAGACCCAGAAGAAGACCACATGGGAGATGGGTGGATGAAATTCGAAAGTATGCAGGGGTGACATGGAGGAGACTGGCACAAGACAGACCGTTGTGGAGGAAACTTGGGGAGACCTTCGTCCAGCAGTGGATTGATAATGGTTGACAATGATGATGATGATGATATCGGAATAAAAATTATTCACTTACGCTCCCTAGTGGCAAAACCTCTCGCTACCAAAATAAAAAATTATATGCACAGCATTTGCCACCAAGAGCCCTATCCTACGCAAAAATAATTTTTCAGGTCGGTCATTTAGAAAGAGAGATATATCTTGGGAATCGCAATTTACCTTCACGCCCCCTCGCGGGAAAACCAAGCATTGTTTGAAAAAGAAACTGTACCCAAAATAGTCTTCATTATAATGGTATCGAAAGGAAGAAAACATTTTTTAGTCGGATATTTAAAAGCAATGATATGGGATAAAATGTATTTTGAATTCGATAGTATTTGCATTTACATCATCTATCAACGAAATTGTGCATCAGAAAAAACTGGAAAGACAGGATCACCGTTTTCACATTTCGGGCTTTCCGATGCAAAGGGATATTTTCAAATTGGATTAAGAGTTGCAGAGATATGGTGTTCGGTGTTCACAGGCTGACGGACGGACAGTCAAAGTGATACTGTAAGCACCTGCTTTTAATTTTTTTTTCTTTTTTTCTTTTTTTTTTTTTTACAAAAGACGTGCTAAAAATTGCTTTAGGTCAGATATCGCTCACTAAACAAAATCCTTTATGCATAATTCCTATTTAAAATAATGCAGTCTTACCGCTAGATGATATAAATATATATTTCGCTTTTCTCGGTATCTCTGCTTATAGAAGCCAGATTTAAAAAAAGAAGATATCAATAACCGCTCAGAGTATTTTTCGTGAAATTTTTTCAATTTTTCATAACGCACGGTTCTTCCGCTACGTGCCGTAAACATGAATTTCTGATTGACACCTTTTTTCTCAACTTGGGGATAAATGCATTTTTCTCCGCTTCCAAAAATCCGTTTTAAATAGTGCACATTTTCCCTCTAGCAGGCGACACGCATAAACTCATTTATTTGTTATCTCTGCTTCTAAAAGTCATAATTGAAAAATTATTTTCTCATCTCATAGCTCTACTGCGAAGAGAATATGGGGTGTATTTGCTATTTTTCACAGTGCCCAGTTCTGCGGCTAGGTGGTGGGCATATCTATTTCCGAGAGTGTCTCCTCTTGTGTAAACACGAATTTGCATGTAACGGAAATCGAAATCGCGCCCCCTCACTCCGGAGTAAGTTGCTCTTACAACTAAGCTAAACGGACGGAAAGCATTACTGCAGATTTGTCGTCTTGACATATGCTTTACCTCTCACACGATTTTAGACATTTGATTGAAAAAATCCACTCCGACACGCTCCTCTATGATTGAAAAAATCCATTCCGGCACGCTCCTCTATGAAAGAAAAAATCCATTCCGACACGCTCCTCTATGACTGAAAAAATCTATTCCGACACGCTTCTCTCTGATCGAAAAAATCCATTCCGACACGTTCCTCTATGATTGGAAATATCCATTCCGACACGCTCCTCTATGACTGAAAAAATCCATTCCGACACGCTCCTCTATGATTGAAAAATCCATTCCGACACGCTCCTCTATGATTGAAAAAAATCCATTCCGACACGCTCCTCTATGATTGAAAAAATCCATTCCGACACGCTCCTCTATGAAAGAAAAAATCCATTTCGACACGCTCCTCTATGAAAGAAAAAATCCAATACGACACGCTCCTCTACGATTGAAAAAATCCATTCCGACACGCTCCTCTA
The DNA here is from genome assembly GCA_039090855.1 of Macrothele yani. NCBI lineage: Eukaryota > Metazoa > Arthropoda > Arachnida > Araneae > Macrothelidae > Macrothele > Macrothele yani. Next base: position 32,266,978 of record CM077025.1, read on the forward strand.
TGATTGAAAAAATCCATTCCGACACGCTCCTTTATGAAAGAAAAAATCCATTCCTACACGCTCCTCTATGATTGAAAAAAATCCATTCCGACACGCTGCTCTATGATTGAAAAAATCCATTCCGACACGCTCCTCTATGAAAGAAAAAATCCATTTCGACACGCTCCTCTATGAAAGAAAAAATCCATTTCGACACGCTCCTCTACGATTGAAAAAATCCATTCCGACACGTTCCTCTATGATTGAAAAATCCATTCCGACACGCTCCTTTATGAAAGAAAAAATCCATTCCGACACGCTCCTCTATGAAAGAAAAAATCTATTCCGACACGCTCCTCTATGATTGGAAATATCCATTCCGACACGTTCCTCTATGATTGAAAAAATCCATTCCGACACGCTCCTCTGTGATTGAAAAATCCATTCCGACACGCTCCTCTATGATTGAAAAAATCCATTCCGACACGCTCCTATGATTGAAAAAATCCATTCCGACACGCTCCTCTATGATTGAAAAAATCCATTCCGACACGCTCCTTTATGAAAGATATTTCGAAACCATTTTTATTTTCTTCAAATGACACACATTTTTCTGCTAGTCGGCGTAGCATTATACGTATTATGCTTTTCTCCACCAGAAAAATTCCTAATACACACAATTGACGTGGATTAGGAACATCAAACAGAAGTCATCTCTCTTTCCACGTTTATAAGTGAGCCACGGAAAAATTATCATCGGCCGCCATTTCGAATCGAACCCAGGATCTTCCAGTTACGCGCCAGACATGCTGCCGCTGCACCACAGCGGCCTCGAATTCTCCAGACTCACAAATGACTAACTGCCAAATTACATGGCAGGTTTCTTCTTGGAGCTCCGCACAATGTTGGGATTCACCAAAGATGTTAAGCAGCTACTGAACAAATAACTGAGAGGCGAATGAATAATTAATACACACAATTGACGTATATTAGGAACATCAAACAGAAGTCATCGCTCTTTCCACGCTGTGCAGTGGTAGCATTTCCGGTGCGTAACTGGAAGACCCTGGGTTCGATTCCCGGTGGTGGCCAATGAGAATTTTTCCGTGACTTACTTATAAACATGGAAAGAGCGATGACTTCTGTTTGATTTTCCTAATCCACGTCAATTGTGTGTGTTAATTATTCATTCGCCTCCTAGTTATTCGTTCAGTTGCTGCTTACCATCTTTGGGGAATTTCAGCATTGTGCGGGGCTCAAGAAACAAACTGCCAAGTGGTTTGGCAGTTTGTCGTATGTGAGTCTGGAGAATTTGAGACCGCTGTGGTGCAGTGGTAGCATGTCCGGCGCGTAACTGGGAGACCCTCGGTTCGGTTCCACGTGGCGGCCGATGAGAATTTTTACGTGACTCACTTATAAACGTGGAAAGAGCGATGACTTCTGTTTGAAGTAAAAATTCCTTTTGATTCGGATATCTTACGGTATCAGGACAATTTCCCGTGCCAGATGTAATTTTTTTCTAACTCACACCTCTACCACTAATCAGCGCAAAAAGATATTTCTGTTTTGAAATGTTTTACGTATTGTGGATATTCGGTCAAAAAAATTATTTTGTAATTGGTATCTTATATTAAGAAGAATTCTGCGCGCAGTTTGTGTCTTTTAAATACCGCGCAGATCATTCCCTAGGGACTTAAACGCATTTTCTTTTTCGCTGCTTTTCTCCTTTTCTAAAATTCAGCTTTGGAAATTTCTTCTAATATTAGAAGGGATTCAAAACAGGCGCAACGTAACATGATTTTTTAATTAATTTCCTTATAACTTTGTCCTTCGACTACACAAAGCAAACTTCCTCATTTGATGCTGACCAGAAGTTTCCGAGATGGAAATGGGAACTTCGATCTAAGTGTACACGATATACAATTGCATTTTTAGCACGTCTTTTGTAAAAAAAGATCCTGCTTATGTTATCGGGTTGTCTTTCTGTGGATACCATATCTCTGTAACTATTAATCCGATTTGAAAAAATCATTTTGCGTTTAGAAGCTTGAAATCTGCGAATGATGATCCCTCATTTCGTTTTTTTTACGATGAACAATTTCGTTGCTGGAGGGCATAAATGCAGATGATGTCGTATTCAAATTAAATTTTATTTCATGTAATTGCTTCTAAATATCCGATTGAAAAAATTCTTTTACCTTTCGACTCCATTTATGTCGAAGAGTATTTTAGGTACGATCACTTTTTCAAGTAATTCATAGACTTTCCGCAAGGAAGCGTATAGGTAAATTACACTTTCCCTGATATTTCTGCTTCTAAAACTCCGATTTGAAAACTTCTTCCTGTATCGCATACAGCTCCTGTTGGGAAATGTTTTGCATATAATTTCTTATATTTGGTAAATAATGGTTGGGCCACCAGGTGGCATAAGTGTTAATTTCTGCTTCTGACGTATTTGCAGCAAACTCTGATCTCCTGAAAACTTGACTGAAAAAATTCTTTCCTAAACCGATACCGCTCACATCGAAAAACCTTTTGAGAATACTTTCTTCTTAAAATAATGAATGTTCTTCCCTCCAGGGGGCGTTGATGCATATCTTATATTTTTCGACATCTCTGCTCCTAAGAGTCCGATTTGAAACATTCTTTCCTTGTTGGAGAGCGTCACGGCTGTGAAATGTTTCTCATGTAATTTCAAATTTTTCTTAAAGCACAAGTCTGCAACCAGAGGCCGTAAGTTCACGTTTCCGTTTACAACAGTATCTGCGGTATTAAAAACCCGATTGAGAAACTTCTTTCTTCGATCAGATACTACTGCTTTCCATACCGATTCCATTGACTTTGAATAGCTTTGATAAATTTAATTCGCGTCCGAACGGAATCAAAAGACGTGCTCATTACACCCGAAAAGTCGGCGTCATCTTTCTTGTTCTAATTAACATGCTTTTAATTTAAAGCTAATAACGATTTCCGAGGAACCATAATTAACAAAATTTGGGTTGCTTAAAAATAATTGGCAAATTTGATATAACGCTACCCTTGATGTGATGTAACAAATGGTGACAGTGTATCAAGGATTACCTATATATTATACACTGGCGAAAAGTGAAAAAAGAGCACCAAGAAGGAGACGTCTGATACCAACGAAATTTATACAGCATAATAACGGAATACAGAGGATAACGTGATCAAAACATTATGGCAAAATACAGCTGTATTTGCTGGTACTGAAAAATAACATTTCCATGTAACATGGTTAGTACGAGGTTGAGCCGCCATGAACTGCGTCACACTGTGCAATTCTGGCATGGAGTCTGTCATACAGGTGTTGGATGTAAGTTTGGGGTATTGAGTTCCAAGCATCCTCAACCTGGACGCGTAAATCGGGGATGGTCGTGGCTGGCCGTGGAGACCGGATAAGTCGTTGTCCCATAAAATCCCACACGTGCTCAATGGGGGACAAATCCGGTGAACGTGCAGGCCATGGAAGTTGTCTCACATCCTGAAGTGCATGTTGCGTTGCATGTGCCGTGCGAGGGCGTGCGTTATCTTGCTGGAAAACACCACGATGGACCGACCTTACAAATGGCACAACAACGGGCTGAATGATGTTGTTGATGTAGGAGGTGCTGTTTAACGTACCCGGTACAAACACTAGTTGTGTACGGGAGTGATAGCTGACAGCTCACCACACCAAGAGACCAGGTTTAGGCCCTGTGTGTCGCTTGCGGATGCAAGAAGGGCGGAGACGCTCCCCTGTGCGTCTGCGAACACTCATACGGCCATCGGAGGCTCCCAAGCAGAATCTGCTTTCATCGCTGAACACGACAGATCTCCATTGCGTTCTCCAGTGCAGACGTTGGCGATACCACTGCAGCCGTTCCTGATGGTGGGCTGGAGTCATAGGTACACATGCCAGAGGCACACGTGCACGTAGTCCTGCATCCAGTAGACGATTGCGGATTGTTCGCACAGTCACCTCAGGTGAAACGGCAGCTCGAATTAGCGTCGCAGTGGATGTTCTGCTTGACAACGCCGCTCTTCTTATTCGTCGATCGGTCTGCTCATCAGTCCATCTGTGACTCCCGGTTCCACGTCTTCTCGCGTGGCAATGTTCCTCGGATCATCTACGTCACCATCGTACCACCAGCGATACTTCCCTTCCAATTCGCTCCGCGATACGACCATCCGGCCTCGTGGAGTCCTACTAGACGACCTCGCTCAAAGTCCGTTAACTACTGAAATCGTACACATCTTCCATGTCCAGGCATTGCAGCTTTTTCAGGGTCTTCGCACGTGTCCGTACGCCGACGACTGATTACATTCACTTCGCCGTACTCCCTAAATACCACCGACGATAATTTGCATATTATGCAGTGCTGTGGTGTAAGCGCTCACGGGTTGGTCCCAAAATTAACATCACACTTACATTTTTTCAAGGAGATGTAAATGCATTTTCCTTTTCGCTGAATTTTGTTCTTCTAAAATTCTGATTTAGAATGTTTTTGATGCTATCCATCTTTCCCGACAACAGCGGTTAAGTAAATTCATTGCAAAAAAGATTTTTATGTAACGAAAACGGGTAATGGAAGTAGCCAAAACCATTGTTGAAATCTGATTTTTGAATCCTGACCCCCAAAAAGGACGCACAAATGGATAATTTCATTGCTACTCAACAATATGTTTTTTTAAACTATCGCCGAACGTTATTTCATCACGTTTTACATAAACGTAAGAATATCTCATTACAATCTGCGTAAATTACGAGAACCGGATGCTAAATGTAATAAAAGCCATTACAAAAACATATTTTTGATGTTATGCATCTTTCCCGATAGTGGTAAAGTAGCTACATCATATTTCGTCGATGTCAAGGTGGTTTCTTACGTTCGTCTAAATCTGAATAATATAAGAATAACAATAAAAAATATTGCGTTTGAAAAACTAAATCATTGCCGTCGCCGAAGTTTAGTAAATATTTACTTTTGTGATTCACTTATCTTCTTTCATTGGTTTTACGACAATAACATTCATTTATCCACCTACTTAAGTACCGCTAAGTGTCAGGAATTAGTACCTTACTGTTTGTTGTTATGATTTTATTCTACTTATAGTATGTACCACACTGAGGCTCGGTGTGGTCGTGAGTGACGCTAATAAATGCAATGTGTTGTACGTAATAAAATGCATACTCTCGAATCTCACTCGTTTTATTTCACCCCCATAAAGATATGGGCAGGCGAAAGACGTATAGAATAAATTATTTACAAAGAGTGTCAGAGTACTCTCTCGATTTTTTTTTAGTTTTGGAAAGGATTCAAAGGAAGTGTTGATTACACCTGAGAATTCGAGTCATCTTTCTTGTTATTTTGAGGTTTAAAAACCACCATGAACAAATGAATGGAAATGCTATAAGCACTCACGCGTCCTACATTTATCCCCCATTCTTGCCAATGGGACGGCTCGTCGTATTTCGCATTTGTTTCGGCGTAATGTGCAAATGTTGGCCAAATAATTCTAGAACAAAGATTTTGCTGGTATATCATTATTGTTCATAGTTACATTACGGGGGTGGTGTTGTTACATTCCCTTATCTTTTTTTTTCTTGCAAGGAGCCACAACGGTCATTCGATCGGTTTCTAGAGAACAAACAAAGACAAACTTTTGGCTAACACGTCTGACACAGAGAAAAGTTTAGCAATGGATTTGTGGATTTTATTTCAACTGAAGGCTGACCCAGATTTGTGACACCTGTCTGTTTCTGTTTCTCTCAGCAGGATTAAGCACGACATTTCGTCCTGGTTTTTAATCTTACTTGCATTCTTGAAAAGTGTAAGATCGCTCTAGCTAAAGCCTTTTTAAGATGACCTGAGAAATTCTGGAAAGTCTCTATGACAATAGGCACTCCTAAACGCTACCCCCCCCCCCCAAAAAAAAAAAAAAAAAAAACGATTAGGATATGTTTCGCTCTTTTTACATGTAGCTAGAGTACCGAAGGATACAAAAATCAATCAAAATGGACGTGGGACTTAGCGAACGCGCGTTGGCCTGTATAACAAAAGTTATACCCAGTGATTTTATCCCATAACAAAAAAGAATGGAAAGTTTTTAAGTCCAATTTTAGGGGCAAAAAAATCTGTCTTTTTGACGGGAACCATTGATCACTGAACGGTTCTGGTTCCTCTTTATTTTATTTTGCATGTTTCATTGACGTGCAGTGTATGTCTATTCCCAACTAGCTAAACAATACATGTAATGTTTAGCTAGTTTTTAACTAGCTAATATGTCTATTCCCAACTAGCTAAACACTACATGTAATGTTTAGCTAGTTTTAAACTAGCTAATATGTCTATTCCCAACTAGCTAAACTCTACATGCAATGTTTAGCTAGTTTTTTAACTAGCTAAACACTACATGTGCTAAATGTCAAGTTCACCAATAATGAAATAGGCGTTCCCTCTAAATAATGTCAAGGGTTGATACTTACTAATCTTTTATTTCCATCCAACTTCAAAAAAGCATGGTATACAGTATTCTAACGTCTTTAATCCAACACTAGTAATCAATCAATACTATAACACTCACACCTTTACAGCATAGTTATGCAGACGCCAATAACAATATAACCTCACATACGCAATACGCCCAGCAAAGATTCAACATCTCCACACACAGACAACTACGTCGCAAAATGTATCCTCTATATATCCTTTCTCGTTCTTATCAACATTCATACGTGTCTTACGTACTGACCTCAGGGGTGTTGCCAAACCTCATTCATGTGAGAGAAAATATATCACGTTCAGTTTGGAAAGTGCAAAAGAGAACAAACTCAAATTTACATAGGAAAAGGAACTAAAAATGAAAGTAAAATTAGAATATATTAGATGTGCAACTTAATTCTGGGCCACAAGCACGACACGTTGACAGCAAATTATAGCAAATCGAGTACGTACCTAATCAGGGAAATAATCCCCGTCGTGTTGGATACATTTGAGCCATCGGTCAGACAGCTGCCGAATGCCACTGAGAAAAAAAGTGGGATGTTTCGAGTTGATAATGTCATCAATACTTGTGTGGACCTCCACGACAGAAGTGAAGTGCATATCACTCAAGTGATGTTGCAGAGAGCGAAAGAGGTGATAATCCGAATGGGCGAAGTCTGGAAAATACGCCAAGTGGGACAAAATCCCCCGTCCCAGGTCGGTGATCGTGTTTAAAGTCGTTTTCGCGGTGTGAGGACGCGCGTTATCCTGAAGCAACAGGGCCGACCTTCTGCCCTTGCCGGTGTATGGCCTTTTCGACTCCAGTGCGTCGCTTACACGAATGAGTTGTTGACAATAACGCTCAGCAATGACCGTTTTAGCAGGTTTGAGCAACTCATAGTGTACGACACCGCGTTGATCCCACCATATGCACAGCAACAACTTCCTGGCATGGATATTCGGTTTGGCGGTACTGGTGGTAGGCTGACCTGGATAAACCCACGATTTGCGCCGCTTAGGATTATCGTAGAGGATCCACTTCTCATCACAGGTAAAAATCTTGTGGAGGAAATCCTTCTTCTTGAATCTGGAGAGCAAGGACACAGCAACATCGTAGCGCCTAGACTTGATCGCAGCTGTGAGCTGGTGGGGTTCCCAACGGCCATCCTTGTGAATCCGTCCAAGCTTGTGCAGGCGCTTTGCAATGGCTTGCCGTGTTACTCCGCGTACCTGGGCGTGCTCTGATTGTGTGCGACAGGGATCCGCGTTCAACAGTTGTTCCAGTTCCTCATCATCAACTTTCTGTGGCTGTACCGGACGTTATGCATCACGGAGATCGAAATTTCCCTGCTTAAACCACTGGAACCACTTCTTACATGTAGTGAAGGACACAGCAGCCTCACCCAAAGCAGCACAGATCATTTTCTGGGCTTCCGCGGTACTTTTTGTCATCTGAAATACGAACAGGAGGCAATGCCTCAAATGTTGCTTCTCGAACGACATTGCTTTTTCCGTCCACTTTCGTCCCTACTGTCACTACAGCTGTGAGTGGTTACGGTTGCCTGAAAAGCTGTTGGATGGGGCTGCAGTCAGCCATTATCGCACGCAGCTATTTGCATTTGTCGACGCTCGCGGTTAGGGCCTGAGAATTAAGTTGCACACGTAATACATCACAAACATACTTTAGTTAATCATAACATTTACACTGAAGGGCCGAAACATTATTGACCAGCACCTCTTTATGCAAATCGAAGCAAGGGTATTTAAAGAACGGTATTTGTGAAGGTCATGAAACGGTATAAATAACACCTGACACTGAGCTCTGTCAATCAGTGTTATTCTTGTTCGTCAGATGGGGAAGGCAGTGGAATTAAGCAAGTTTGACAAACGTTAAATTGTAATGGCCAGAAGACTGGGTCAAAAGGAAAGGCATGTGAGGAAATCACGGTAGCCGTGGTTAGCACTTTCAAAAAGTGGTCTGAGGATGGAGAACCCACACACCACTGGTAAGGTGTATTGGAAGAAGGTCGTCTGGTCCGACGAATCTCGTTTCTTGTTGCTCCAGGATGGACGGCCGTTAACGTGCGCGTCGTTCACCTAGAGAAATACTGGCACCAGGATACACTGTGAAAAGTAAACGAGTCTGTGGAGGAAGCGCAATGCTTTGGGAAATGTTCTGCTGGGAAAACCTGGGTGTAGTGATTCATGTGCAGGAAACTATGACGTCTACCACCCACCTAAACATTATCGCAGACAAGGATCCTTTCACGGCAACGGAATTTACTTCTAGTAGTGCCTTTTTTTAGAAGAATAATGCGTCATGCCACACTGCCCGAATACTTCCAGAATGGTTTGCAGAACATGAAGAAGATTTCCAATATTCCCCAGATATCAATCCAATTGAGCCTATGTGGTTTATTTTGGAATAGCAAATCTTATCAGCGATGGCTCAACCACGTGACTTACAAGAGTTAAAGGATCTGTTGCAAACGTGTTGGTACCAGATACCACAAGACAAGGTTAGACAGTAAAGTTTGCTCATCGGCACTATAGACAGTAAGATTTGCTCATCCCGCCTTCCTCGCAGACGAATAATCGTGACGTCACCGTGTGACATCACCGTCCTAACATGTGAATCGTAGATCCGAACTGCAGCTATATAGGAAGATGTCTTGTCAACAATTTTTATAACTCAAACACAGAACAAAAGCTTACGCAAAAACACATTTACATTAAATACCGTAGAAATTCACAGTCATTGGGATATATTTTAATATCGGAGATTTCAAAAATACCTCCCGCACATTTTCGTTACGTTAAGGGCAGGAAAACGTTTAAATGTTAATTTAGTTACAAGGAGAATTTTTCCTGTTTTTATATAAATTTAGAAGGGAAAACGCATAGTAGGACATATTATTGTCATATAATAAATAATTCTTTATGAGGAATAGGAAGAGCATCTCGGCAACATTCCCCAATTTTTAAAAATTAAAAATTGAAACCATTCTGCATTGAAAAATCTGCTAAAACTCATGAAGATTATTCCAGCTGGTTTACGAATAATAATCGCGACACGTAGCTACGATGCAGATAGAAAGAAACGTGACGATTAAGTAGTCTTACGATGGCGATTTGGACAGTGTCGTCACAAAGCAATTACCGGAAGTGCAGGATGAGTATAATCGTGTCATCTACTAACCTTAACCACAAGACACCTAGAGAAAGCTTGTAGCGTCAATGCATCGCAGGGTAAGAACTGTTTTGGCTGCACGTGAAGGACCCACATCATATTAGGAAGGTGGTCATAATAGTTTGGCTCTTCGATGTGTAACGTTTTACTCAGGGTTCGATATATTACTACTGGAGAAAGGTATCAAAAACCAAATAGACTTACAGGTAAGTGTCCCAGTTTGTTTGAAAATTCCAGATATGGTGCACCACTCACGAACATAAGATAACATCACACAATGAAGCTCAAATGATGATGATGATGATGCAACCAGTCAATTAGTATTCGAAAAACTCAACGAAACGTGAGCACCTTAACAATGGTTACTTAACTTGAAGAGAACAGCATAGTATAACGTAGTCTAACAAAATTTCGTTTAGCTTGCAAATATATCGATAACCTCTAATCAAAGGAGCCCAACATACTTTACACATCTTACATCTCCGTCTCTCTGACCTCACAAACTCTAAGTGATGCCACAAAGAACGGAAAGCTCTTTGGAGTCGCCACGTCACGTTAAGTTCAGAAATTATAACGAGCCATAACCAAAATTTTAATAAGAAAGATGACACCGAATTCTCGGGTGTAATACGCACGGAATTCTGGGGTGTAATACAATCTCCCTATCGACTAAAATTTCTTTATGTTCTACACTTTTTGTATCCCCCGCCCCTCCCCGGCAGATTTCCTGGGTAGGTACATGCCCTCAGATAATTTATTGAGTTGTAAACGGTGAAAATCTCCCGGCCGAACCAGAAATTCTTTATATTTCATATTATAGATTTTAAGCAGCGCCCCCCCCCCCCCCGGTAAGTTTTCTCAGTTTGTACATACCCGCAGAGAATTTGCTTAGCCGTAGTTTATAAACCTTGAAAAATATCGTAAATCAGAAAATACGAATTTACGGAAATGTTATGCGTGTCAGATAACAAATCTCGGGAGACGTAGCCACGGAGCAGTCCACAACGAAATTTTTATACGGCCCCTTAAATTTTTTGTGGCCAGTTCTCCGGGTGGCCAGTTCTTCTGAGGCCAGTTCTCCAGTGGCCAGTTCTCAGGTGGTCAGCTCAACGGTGGCGAGTTCTCCGCTTTGTCTTTGGCCCAAAACTCATGGAAATGTCGAAATGTCTTACAGATAATGAAATATTAAAAAAAAAAAAAATTATGAACAGTAGTTGCTCAAGTAGTGGGGAATATAGCCACACGAAATTTGTTTATGCAGAACAATTTTATGGCACTGAAATTCCGATGTGTCCAGTTCTCCGTGGCGCACCATATAATTGCGATATAGCTACGAAAGTGCACCTGAGCACGCGGGTGCCAAAATCTGACCTCAAGATAAAAAAAAAACTGAATCGCAAGTATGTTAGTGAAGGAGAGTGGAACGTTTGGTCTGGGATATCTACAGGTTACACCCGATGGTAACTTTTGGCCTGGGATACCTACAGGTTTTCACCCTATACATCATTTTGAAGCTTTCGTCAATAGCACCTGATCTCCCATTGGAGGGAGCGTGAGGAAGGCAAATTTTGATTGGACGTACCGTTTCCAAAGCATTTTCGTAATGACCTCTGTCACATTTAGCACCAAGTTCTCGGAATATATGCAGATTTCAGTGAGACATTTTTACGTTTATGTGAAACGTGATGAAATAATGTTCGGCTAGTTTAGTATATTGTTGAGAGCAATGAAATTAATTATTGTTGCGTCACCTCATGAGACAGCATTCAGAAATCACATTCAATAACGTTTTAGACTAGTTCTGTTACCCATTTTCATTACATACAAGCTTTTTTGTATGGGATTTACTTTACTGTTGTAGAGAAACGCACCGCACCAAAAAAAAAAAAAAAAAAAAAAAAAAAAAGATTTTTTAGAAAACAGATTTCGGGAAATTATATGTTTACGCTAATGGTGCCGCCACGCATTATTTCAAATAAAAACTGCACGTAAAATGGCTCTCGTGGTGAAAGCTATCGCAAGGGCCAATTAATTTTCTGAAAAGCAAAATATACTTTGAATTTAACAGCATGTGCATAACGTCGCCTATAGGCGACGTTATTCATCGGAAAAAGAACAAAACATATAGATTTTCGTTCTCTGATTCCAGGCTTTCGACTGCAAAAGGAATTTTCTAATTGCAGTAATAGTTACCGAGACATGGTTTCTACACTGTGAAAAAAAATTTATAAAATTCACGAGCCATTTTCCGTTATTTTTTATTTTTTTCGTGAATTAACGAAACATATTTCTGATACAACCTTTTCCGTGAAATGACGGAAAGAAACCTGAATTTCACTGGTTTTTCGTACAACGTGGAAAATTCTGAATTTTCAGAAACCTTTCCGTAGTTTCTTCTCTTATATTAACGGAAAATCTCCGTTCTCACTTTTCCGTAATAAGAGAAATTGGTCAGAATACTTGAGGTTTCATTAACTTTTAAATTTCACACGTCTGTCGAATATTGAAGTTCTGTAGCGAGATCGGATGTTCTGGATAGCATATCGCATGAATTTTGTTTATTGTGGCACAAGATATTTCTTCTCCTCTCTCCTATTTTGTGCATAAGCTATTTAAAATACACACACACACACACACACACACACACACACATATATATATATATATTTTTGATATAAAAAAATAAAAAAATATATGCTTTAGAAGGCCTAACATCGGAAGAAGTGGACATCTCTGAAGTTAACAGAAAAGTAACCAAAGCTCTTATGGAAACAGCAACAAAGTTAGCTGGGTCTAAGAACAAGTTGCATGTAAATAAATTATCAGGAAAAACGAAAATGTTGACGCAAAAAAGAAGAGAGATGAGGACAACTAAAGAAGATGTGACTTCCAAAGTGGAATATATAGAGCTATGCAAGACACTAAGAAAAAGTATCACTCAAGACGTAAGAAAATTCAACTGTGAACTAGTGAGGAAAGCAATTGAAAACAACCAAAGCCTAAAGATAGCAAAGGGACATCTCAGTAAGGGAAGAAAACAGATTATGGCACTGAGAAAAGAAGATGGTTCTGTAACAAGAAATAGAGGCGAAATTTTGACAAGAGTGAAAGATTTTTACTCCAAATTATATGAAAGGGATGATACATGCACTCCAGACATCATGAAAGATGCCAGTACCAGAGTTCCTCCAGTCCTTCCAGCAGAAGTTGCACATGCGATCAAGAACATGAAGCGGGAAAAGCTCCAGGAGAAGATGGAATTACTGTAGACATCATACAAGAAGCAAGTGGAGAAATCGAAACAGTACTCGCCCAAATTTTCACTCGATGCCTTAATGAAGGAAAGATTCCTGAGGATTGGAACACCGCTACAATGATCCTGCTACATAAGAAAGGTGACATTGAGGATCTCGGAAACTACAGACCTATCAGCCTCCTATCAGTAGTTTATAAAATCTTCACTAAAGTTCTTTCACACCGCTTGAAGGTAACACTGGACATGGCTCAACCGAGAGAACAAGCTGGATTCCGGAGTGGCTACAGCACAATAGATCATATCCACGTGCTGAGAGAACTAATTGAAAGAGCGAGGGAATATGAATTTCCATTGTGCATGGCTTTTATCGATTATGAAAAAGCCTTTGATTCGGTGAAACCATCAGCAGTTACAATGGCTCTGAAAACCTGCGGTATTGAAGATGCATACATTAATATTATTAATAACATCTATGAAAATGCAAGTGCAAAGATTAGGCTGTTTGAAAATACAACACACGTAAAAATTGGAAAGGGAGTGAGACAAGGTGACACCATATCTCCGAAGCTCTTTAATGCCACATTGGAGGGTGTTTTTCAGTCGCTGAGCTGGGAAAACAAGGGGATAAAGATTAATGGAGATTATCTAACCCACCTTCGTTTTGCTGATGACGTAGTCATTTTTGCAACTACCCCATCAGAGCTGCAGAGTATGATCCAGGAACTTGCTGACAAGAGTAAAGAAGTGGGATTAAAAATGAACTTTCAGAAGACAAAAGGGATGTTCAATGCTTTTACAAGAAATGAAGATTTATCGATTGATGGAGAAAAGCTGGAGATAACAGACACGTACGTTTATCTTGGACAGCAGATATCAAGTGAGGGTCACATTGATGAAGAAATTAATCGGCGTACAAAACTTGCCTGGAGAGCTTTTGGAAGAAACAGCATAATTTTCAAGAGCAATATGCCATTATGTCTTAAAAGAAAAGTGTTTGATCAATGCATCCTTCCAGTGCTTACATATGGTGCAGAGACGTGGACCTTAACTAAAAGAGACATACAAAGGCTGCAGACAACTCAAAGCAGCATGGAGAGGTGCATACTTGGTGTAACCAGGAGAGATAAGAAGAGGAACTCGTGGATCCGAAAAATGACAAGAGTGGAAGACATCATGATCAGAGTTAAATCCCTGAAATGGCAATGGGCTGGACATTCTGCCAGAAGGACAGACCATCGATGGACAGCCGAAATTTTAGATTGGATTCCAAGGGACAGGAAAAGACCCAGAAGAAGACCACATGGGAGATGGGTGGATGAAATTCGAAAGTATGCGGGAGTTTCATGGAGGAGACTGGCACAAGACAGACCGTTGTGGAGGAAACTTGGGGAGACCTTCGTCCAGCAGTGGATTGATAATGGTTGACAATGATGATGATGATGATGATATATATATTGCAACGGGATGTAAGGTCAGGTGATGCGTAACATCACAGCCTCACCTTGACAAATGTCAACCCCGCCTTCTCGTGGTGCATCCTGTTCCCACTAAAGGGGCTCTGACGACCGCCAATAGCGGTATAACTATACCATCGGGATCAGAGGAAATGCTATCCCACACTCACCAACCCGCTTGGCCCAGCGTGGTGAGTTATGGCCAAACACCTCCAAAATGACTCTACAACTTAAATCTTGGCCCTCAGTCTCCGACAGCTGGAATGTACCTGGCCAAGACAGCGGCCAGTGCGACATGAAGGCAGAGGGTGCTAAGAATCCCCGGAGGACCGGACTAGGCTGCCATCTGGTGCTGACCTTGGCTACGTAAAATGGACGCTCCCTATCTTATGATTCAAGGCTTCTTGAATTGGAAGAGGAACTACAAAGGATCTAGTGGGACATCGTCGGGCTAAGTGAGGTAAGGAGAAAAGGAGAAGACCTCATTGAACTGAAAAGTGGACATCTCTTCTACTATCGTGGGACAGATACTGGCGGAACTAGTGGTGTTGGATTTATAATAAACAAGAAACTGAAGGATAAAGTGGTAGAAGTTGAAAGTTCCTCTGACAGAGCTGCACGACTCGTTATCCAACTCTCGAGAAGATACCAGGCTCAGATTATTCAAACTTATGCACCCACCACAAGTCATGCTGAAGAAGAAATTGAAGAATTTTATGAGGAAATTCGTCATCTAAATAATAAAGGTAAGCAGCATTTGAAGATAATTATGGGAGATTTCAATGCAAAAATAGGGCAACGGCAACAGAATGAAACTTCAGTAGGTAAATTCGGTCACTGCAACAGAAACCAGCGTGGAAATACTCTCGTTGAGTTTGCAGAGGCAGAAGGGTTTTTCATCTTGAACTCCTTTTTCAAGAAAAAGCCACACAGGAAATGGACATGGAGACATCCAAATGGGACGACAAGTGAAATTGATTTTATTATGTGTAACAAAAAATTCGTCATAGAAGACTGCAGTGTGCTAAACAAGTTCAACACAGGTAGTGACCATAGATTGGTGAGATGTAAGATGCACCTCAACACTAAACTCGAACGTGGCAAGCTCATAAGACAAACAAAATGTATTGACATAACCAACCTTAAAAAACACCATAATACTTTCAAGTTGGAACTGAAGAACAGATTCTCTGCTTTAGAAGGCCTAGCTTCGGAAGAAGTGGATATATCTGAAGTTAACAGAAATATAACCAAAGCTCTTATGGAAACAGCAACAAAATTAGCTGGGTCTAAGAACAAGTTGCATGTGAACAAATTATCAGGAAAAACCAAAATGTTGATGCAAAAGAGAAGAGAGATGAGGACAGTTAAAGAAGATGTGACTTCCAAAGTGCAATATATAGAGCTATGCAAGACAGTATGAAAAAGTATCACTGAAGATGTAAGGAAATTCAACTATGAGCTAGTGAGGAAAGCAATTGAAAACAAGCAAAGCCTAAAGATAGCAAAGGGACATCTCAGTAAGGGAAGAAAACAGATTATGGCACTGAGAAAAGAAGATGGTTCTGTAACAAGAAATAGAGGCGAAATTTTGACAAGAGTGAAAGATTTTTACTCCAAATTATATGAAAGGGATGATACATGCACTCCAGACATCATGAAAGGTACCAGTAACAGAGTTCTTCCAGTCCTCCCAGCAGAAGTTGCACATGCAATCAAGAACATGAAGCATGGGAAAGCTCCAGGAGAAGATGGAATTACTGTAGATATCATACAAGAAGCAAGTGGAGAAATCGAAACAGTACTCGCCCAAATTTTTACTCGATGCCTTAATAAAGGGAAGATTCCTGAGGATTGGAACAACGCTACAATGATCCTGCTACATAAAAAAGGTGACATTGAGGATCTCGGGAACTACAGACCTATCATCCTCCTCTCAGTGGTTTATAAAATCTTCACTAAAGTTCTTTCACACCGCTTGAAGGTAACACTTAACATGGCACAACCGAGAGAACAAGCTGGATTCATTAGTGGCTACAGCACAATAGATCATATCCACGTACTGAGAGAACTAATTGAAAGAGCGATTGAATATGAACTTCCATTGTGCATGGCTTTTATCGATTATGAAAAGGCCTTTGATTCGGTGAAACCATCAGCAGTTACAATGGCTCTGAAATCCTGCGGTATTGAAGATGCATACATTAATATTATTAATAACATCTATGAAAATGCAAGTGCAAAGATTCGGCTGTTTGAAAATACAACACACATAAAAATTGGAAAGGGAGTGAGACAAGGTGACACCATATCTCCGAGGCTCTTTAATGCCACATTGGAAAATGTCTTTCAATCACGGAACTGGGAAAACAAAGGGATAAAGATTAATGAAGATTATCTAACCCACCTTCGTTTTGCTGATGACGTAGTCATTTTTGCAAATACCCCATCAGAGCTGCAGAGTATGATCCAGGAACTTGCTGACAAGAGTAAAGAAGTGGGATTAAAAATGAACTTTCAGAAGACAAAAGTGATGTTCAATGCTTTTACAAGAAATGAAGATTTATCGATTGATGGAGAAAAGCTGGAGATAACAGACACGTACGTTTATCTTGGACAGCAGATATCAAGTGAGGGTCACATTGATGAAGAAATTAATCGGCGTACAAAACTTGCCTGGAGAGCTTTTGGAAGAAACAGCTTAATTTTCAAGAGCAATATGCCATTATGTCTTAAAAGAAAAGTGTTTGATCAATGCATCTTTCCAGTGCTTACGTATGGTGCAGAGACGTGGACCTTAACTAAAAGAGACATACAAAGGCTGCAGACAACTCAAAGAACCATGGAGAGGTGCATACTTGGTATAACCAGGAGAGATAAGAAGAGGAACTCGTGGATCCGAAAAATGACGAGAGTGGAAGACATCATGATCAGAGTTAAATCCCTGAAATGGCAATGGGCTGGACATACTGCCAGAAGGACAGATCATCGATGGACAGCCGAAATTTTAGATTGGATTCCAAGGGACAGGAAAAGACCCAGAAGAAGACCACATGGGAGATGGGTGGATGAAATTCGAAAGTATGCAGGGGTGACATGGAGGAGACTGGCACAAGACAGACCGTTGTGGAGGAAACTTGGGAAGACCTTCGTCCAGCAGTGGATTGATAATGGTTGACAATGATGATGATGATGATATATTGCAACATGAAGGCAGATGGTGCTAAGAATCACCGGAGGATCTGAAAACTTGACTGGTGAGCTTTGGGAAGAAACAGTATAATTTTCAAGAGCAATATGCCCTTATGTCTTAAAAGAAAAGTATTTAATCAATTCATCCTTCCAGTGCTTACGTATGGTGCAGAAACGTGGACCTTAACTAATAAAGACATACAAATACTACAGACAACTAAAAGAAGCATGGAGAGTTGCATGCTTGGTGTATTCAGGAGAGATAAGAAGAGAAACTCATGGATCAGAAAAACTAGAAGAGTGGAAGACATGATGATCAGAGTAAAATTCCTGAAATGGCAATTGGCGGGCCATATCTCCAGAAGGACAAACCGTCGATGGACAACCGAAATTCTAGACTGGATTCCAAGGGTCAGGAAAAGACCCAGAAGAAGACCACATGGAAGATGGGCGGATAAAATTCGAAAGTATGCTGGAGTAACTTGGAGGAGACTGGCACAAGACACTCCGTTGTGGAAGAAACTTGGGGAGACCTTCATCCAGCAGTGGATTGATAGTGGTTGACAATGATGATGATAGATACATTGTGTTTTTGTTATACGATGTCTATGTATCAGTCTTTGGACAACTTAAGACAAAAGCTATTATATCTCTCAAAAATAAATTTTATATTTAGGAGGGTTTTTTTTTGTGTGTGTGAGATGATACTACAGAAAAGTACATTTCACCTTTTTTAAAGATAACTGAAAGTGTTTGTCGGTTTAAAAAAATTAAGTTGCAAAGCATTTCGTTGCTTCGAAAACTTAAGATGAAAAATGCTTAATTTGTGAAAAGTCCTCCTACAGAAAAAAAAAAAATTATTGCAAGCCAATTTTGAAAATTAATAAGCTCCAACAGGAAATGAAATAACTAAATCACTCGTATTAACGACAAAAAAAAAAAAAAAAAAACAACTCAGTGTCGCGCAATTTTTTTTCGATGTACGTGATTCAAATTTCCGAGTGTCTCTGGCTCAGTGGTTAAAGGCGCGCGTTATCTGTTCAACCAGTCAAAGCGGCGCGGTTTCAATCCTGACCGGAGCGGAAAGATGCAGGTTCGTTGGTTTTGTGGAATTTCAGTTTAAATACGGAAAAACCTGAAATGGATTTTTCCGAAGTAAACGGAATTTCTGACCACGAAAGATCTGTGAAAATGCATAAGTTAAAATAAACGGACACTTTTAAAAACGGAAATTTCTGAAAAACACGGATAGCTACCGGCAACTTTGCAGCACGTTATTTTCAGAAATTTTTCGTGAATCCATACCACTTATTTTTTACAGTGTACAGACAGACGGACATAGTTATGTTTAAGCACTTTTTATTTATTTTGTATCAAAAGACGTAATATTATAAAAAGAGACAATAAAGACAAGGAAAAATTAAAAAACGTAATCATACGTCCTACATTACTGGAGATATAAACTGTAATATCGATAAGTTACAACGATATCATTCTCAGTGACCCACTTGGAGAACTAGGGAATAAATTATCTTTCCTTATTTTTCCTGTGGATATAACATACATATCTGGTCAACTCGAATCAAGATACACTCTTTTGAACATCTGACAGACAATCATTCAAAAACAAATCGCAGAGAAAGAGTGTCAGTACAGTTGAGAACGTTGTTCATCACACCACATATTATTCACTTCCAATCAGCTTCGACTTCCGGTCAAACATAAAATTTATACTAAGATCTGAATTCACAGTGAGATTAAGACAAGTGTCATAAGGAGATGCACTAAATGCATCTCCTTATGACACTTGTCTTAATCTTCCCTCACAAATCGCCTCCTATCAGAAAGGAGAGACCTCTTGGTGTTCATTTTATCCAGGTATAATGTGATTTGATTCGCCGGACTTAAATGAATTTTGAGAGCAAAGTTTAAGGTCAAATATGTACGAAATATGTGAGAAATTTTTTAAATATGTATTGGGTTGCATTTACTTGAAATTCAAAGCAGGTTTTTGCGGTATTAAATTTCTAACAAACCATTGTGCTTTCTGTTTAATTTGGCATCTGCTCAAAGCCTAAATTGTAAGAAATTAGTGTACAGAAAATCCTAAAAAATAAGCAAAGATAGATACACTTGTGCATGTAAGATTTTAAAAAATACACCTTTTTTTATTTCTCCTTATATCAAATTTATGTATTATGCCTAAAACCAAGATAGATGCTGCGTATGCTTAAAAATAAACTGAGCAAATTTCATTTCCTTAAATTAGAATAAAGTAGAGATAAAATAATAACAAAATTAGTTGAATGATTACAACTAATTTTTGTTTGGTACTGCTATCTTCATTGATTATACGCAAGACTCCATGGATTTACTCAGGAATTTTTAACTGGGCATATTCGAAGGCTCTTTTATAGCTAAATATGCCCTTCTCTCCCACGGAATATTTTTCAAAACTACACACGGTTTTCCCACAACTACCAAGTTTCTCCCACAACTGTTTTTGTGCTGCTTTCATTTTTCATCTTTCATGTCTAAATGCTTTCTTAAACAAGGCTAAAACAAAGAAGCATATTTGCAAGGGTTGTTGAAAGAATAGATATATCGATATCTGCAAAATTTGTTTCAGATTAAAATGAGAGATACGTTTTGTGGTTGCAAAGACATATGCTTAAATAAGAAAAACTGAAAAAGAAAAATGAGACTGCTGTATGTACAGAAATATAAATATGTATAAACTTCAAATAAAAAAAAAAAAAGAAAAATTATTGCATTTTAGTAAAAGATACTTCAATTTCACTTTTTGAAGCTGAAGAATTCATGAAAATGCTACCAACCTAAAAGGAAAAATACTTAAAAATTAAAAAAAGTGTGCACACACGCACGCACACACACACACGCACACACACACAGTATATCTCATCATCATTGTCAACCATCATCAATTCACTGCGGGATGAAGGTCTCTCCAAGTTTCTCCCACAACTGTCTGTCTTGAGCCATTCTCCTCCATGTTACTCCGGCATGCTTTCAAATTTCATCCATCATATATATATATATATGTGTGTGTGTGTGTGTGTGTGTGTAAATGCTACCTACCTAAAAGTAAAAATACTTAAAAATTTAAAAATTAAAAAGTGTGTGTGTGTGTGTGTGTGTGTGTGTAAGTGTGTGTAATTCATGTAAATGCTGCCTAGCTAAAAGGAAAAAATATTTAAAAATTAAAAAGTGTGTTTGTGTGTGTGTATGTGCACGTGTGTGTTGTACTGCATGTAAATCCTACCTACCTAAAAGGAAAAATACTTAAAAATTAAAAAGCGTGTGTGTGTATGCTCGTGTGTGTAATTCATGTAAATGCTACCTACCTAAAAAGAAAAAAAATTCAAAATTAAGATAAGATAAAGGTATACTTATCTTATAAAAATACTTCAAAATTAAAATAAGATATCTACACCTAGCACGAAATACCCTTAGTTCTTTCAAAAGTAAAAAGTGTGTGTGTGTGTGTGTGTGTGTGTGTGTGTGTTACACATATTCAGATAGAGGGTAGTTGCGATTTTATATGGGTGTTTTCTGAGGAAATTAATTGGGGTGTTGAAGAGGAGTGTATAAATTCCTGCTAGCCTCGAATAGTTTGCTTTAGCATTAACAGATTTTTTCCTGTTTTTCTTTCCACATTTGTGTGTTTTCGTAAACCTGTATCATCATTTGTGTGTTTTTGCAGAAATCTGTCCATGTACTCTGGTGAACTATGGAGAAAATAAGTAAAAGAAAGAAGATCATCATCCTGCATTCATTCTGTATTCAAAGTATCAATATCGCGAGGTCAAAAAATTGTGGTATTTCTTTACTCATATCAAATTTTCCCAAATCTATGAACCGATGTTCGGTATTTGGTTACAGACATTGTACTACTATCACAAAACCACTGCCACCATTTTATTTTTTCAAAGTGGATACGTAAATTTGTTGCACGCGCGCATAGCCATTGGGGAAAAATGATAGAGAGAAAGTAGAAATCCGATTAGGTAGCTGATATACAATGGAAATGGGCCATAATTTACCAAAAGGCAGAGATGGATTTGGTTAGGTTGGAGAGCTTGTCGGTTTAGTTACCACTGTGATAGCGACCACGCCTCATTCCACTTCCTGAACATCATTTGTGTAGTGATTTGCCATCAATGAAGCGAGATTGCCTCTTTACAGGCGAACAACACAAGTAATGTTGGTTGCTCTACCCAGATGTCATTTTTTGTCAGCACTTACTACATACCTGATAACTGTCGCCAAACATGGAACAATGTGACCCGCTGAAGGGAGTGTCTGCTAAACAATGGAGATGAGTGAAGAAAACAATGGAACTTGTCACCCTTTTGGACGAACCGGTACTGCCTTAAATTGATTGTTCTCTTCCACTGCTTTGTTTGAACCTCGGAGTAATTATCTCTCTGGAAGATCGGTGTTTAACAATGATCTAAGACACAGAAATGAAGCTACGAATCATTTCTACAAAAGACAGATCCTATCTGTTGTATAAACACGTCCGTAGGATAAGATTGTTGTTGTTAAGCGGTGTTTATGATTTCTTGAAGAGAATTTACTAAATGCAATTGAAAACTTTAAAATCAAGAGGACTGCCGTACATAGTCGTCTGGAGGATTTTCGATTGAATAGTGTAAAAAGCCTTTTCGTATTTGTAGGCAAAAGTGAAAAACAGCTTTTCCATCCATTGCCACTTTATTTACTCTAATGTAGACGTCTTATTTTCCAGTACCTCTCGCCCCTACCATGGGGGAAGGTGATGACCATGAACAACTCGTAACAGCTATCATGAACAACTCGTGAGGTTATATCAGAAACAACTCGTAAGGACATAACAGTCGAAGTAAACAACTACTATGAACAACTGGTAGGGCTATAGCAGAAACAACTCGTAGGGTTTATAGCAGTATAACTGAACGACTATCATGAACAACTCCTAACGACTCCCATAAGCAACTCGTAACGACGGCCATGAATAACTCGTAACGACTACTATGAACAATTCGTAACGACTACCATGAGCTACTGGTAACAACTACCATAAACAACTCGTAGCGACTAAAATGAATAACTCGTAACGACTGCCATGTACAATTCCTAACGACCCATGAACAACTCATAACGACTCCCATGAACGACTCATAACGACTGCCATCAACAACTCGTAACGACTTCATGAACAAAACAATTCGTAACGAATACCATGAACAACTCATAGGGCTATAAGCAGTCGCCCGTACCTAAATTAGGGCTTCTGTCTGCAGGGAAGGGACAGATCCATTACACAAGTGCCCCACCCATGTCTCATCCGGTGCCAGAAACCGGAAGGCATCTCAGAACAATGATCAGAAGCCAGCGCTTCAGGCAACACGGCCACCAATACTGCGAAGAAAGCTTTCAGTTGACAGTTTCGAAGCAAAGCTATAACTACAATACATATAAATTTGCATTTTCTCACCTAGCGGCAGAACTGTGATATTTCGAAAAGTAGAAATGTATACAAATATATTTCTACTTTACAAGTAGAAGTAATTTTCATACTGGGCGCTATCTGACACACACACACAGGATTTTTTCTTTTAAATCGCACCTTTGAAAGAGCTGAGGTAATCCACGAAATAGAATGTGCATTTACGTCCCCGTAAAACAGTATATTAATTGAAACAGAAACGGTGCAAAAATTATTTTTCGTAGTGAATGGCACCTTGCGTAAATCTAAATTTAATCGATTAGTCTTTTGAAACTCAGATTCGACTGAAAATAAGAGTGCTGATCATTAATAAGTATACGACGATGTCCTTCTGTGGCGAAATAGAGATACGTAAATCATTATCTCCCAACACCATTTTTTTTATTGTGGGTTTAACGACCACCGTGAGCACCTCCATGGGTTATAAGCAGTTACCCGGCCCAAATTTTGGGCCCCTGGTTCCAGGAAAAGGAGAGATAAAGGTACGTAAATCATTATCTCCCAACATAATTTTTTTTATTGGGGGTTTAACGACCACCGTGAGCTACTCCATAGGTTATAAGCAGTCATCCGGCCCTAATTTTGGGTCCCTGGTTCCAGGAAAGGGAGAGATAGGGATACGTAAATCACTATCTCCCAACATAATTTTTTTATTGGGGATTTAACGACCACCGTGAGCTACTTCATGGATTATAAGCAGTCACCCGGCCCTAATTTTGGGTCCCGGTTCCAGGAAAGGGAGGGATAGGGATACGTAAATCATTATCTCCCAACATAATTTTTTTTATTGGGATTTAACGACCACCGTGAGCTACTCCATGGGTTATAAGCAGTCACCCAGCACTAATTTTGGGTCCCGGTTCCAGGAAAGGGAGAGATGGGGATACGTAAATCACTATCTCCCAACATAATTTTTTTATTGGGGGTTTAACGACCACCGTTAGCTACTTCATGGTTTATAAGCAGTCACCCGGCCCTAATTTTGGGCCCCGGTTGCAGGAAAGGGAGAGATAGGGATACGTAAATCATTATTTCCCTTTATCATTTTTTTTATTCGGGGTTTAACGACCACAGTGAGCAACTCCATGGGCTATAAGCAGTCGCCCGGCCCTAATTTTGGGCCCCTGGTTCCAGGAAAAGGAGAGATAGGGATACGTAAATCATTATCTCCCAACACCATTTTTTTATTGGGGGTTTAACGACCACCGTGAGCTACTGCATTGTTTATAAGCAGTAACCCGGCCCTAATTTTGGGCCCCGGTTCCAGGAAAGGGAGAGATAGGGATACGTAAATCATTATCTCCCAACATAATTTTTTTTATTGGGAGTTTAACGACCACCGTGAGCTACTCCATGGGTTATAAGCAGTCACCCGGCACTAATTTTGGGCCCCGGTTCCAGGAAAGGGAGAGATAGGATACGTAAATCATTATTTCTCTTTATCATTTGTTTAATTCGGGTTTAACGACCACCGTGAGCAACTCCATGGGCTATAAGCAGTAGCCCGACCCAAATTTTGAGCTCCTGGTTCCAGGAAAAGAAGATAAAGAGATACGTAAATCATTATCTCCCAACATAATGTTTTTGTTGGCGGTTTAACGACCACCGTGAGAAATTCCATGGGCTATAAGCAGTCGCCCGGCCCTAATTTTGGGCCCCTGGTTCTAGGAAAGGGATAGATAGAGATACGTAAATCGTTATCTTCTTTAATTGGGCGTCGTTAAACGCCCAATTAAGCAACTCCATGGGCTATAAACAGTCGCCCGGGCTTAATTTTGGGCCCCTGGTTCCAGGAAAGGGAGAGAGACAGTGCCGGAAGACAAGAGCAACATCCATGTATCACCAGGATTCGAGCCCGGACCCTTCTCGGACGAATGGTCATAAGAAACTGCGCCACCAGGAGTGCCCCAACATCATTACATCCTCCTGACTAGAAGGCGTTATTTTTGGCACACACAAAGGATTTTTTTAAATAGCGCTTTTAGAACAGGAGAGGTAATCCGCGAAATAGAATACAGGGTGATTCAGAACTCATGGGACAAACTTTAAGGAGTGGTAGAGCACACTGCAACAAACATTTTGTGTATAGGAATGTATGGGCGCAAGTCACGCGTTGAGGCACAAACACAAGAAATAGACATGAAAGGAAGCATAAATTGTTTACTTACAGCATTGTTGACAAGTTCTTCCTTACAGCATTGTTGACAAGTGCTTCTTTACAGCAATGTCTACAATAATTGCTCAAAATTGCGTCCACCAACAGTAATACATGCGTGGCAGCGTCGACTGAGTGACTGGCGAACAGTTTCAAAGATGCCAGGTATTTCTCGCACACGTGCAGCCGCAACGGATGTTCGAGCGACAAGGTCCTCAACAGAGTCAACTGGAGTCTCGTAAACGAGGGCCTTCAGTTCAGATGTCCCCATAAGAAGTAATCAAAGCTCGATAAATCAGGCGATCGGGGTGGCCAACGGACTGGTCCACCACGGCGAATCCATCGCGCCCCAAACGTGACATCCAGACAATTGCTCACATTAATGCTGAAATGGGCTGGCGCCCCATCATGCTGAAAGCATAGTCCTTGTAGGACCGCCAGTGGTACAACTTGAAGCAATTCTGGTAAAACCTCTTCCAGAAAAATACGGTAACATCTGCCATTGAGTCGCGTTGGTAGTAGATATGGGCCAAGCAGGAAGTCGTTCACAATACCCACCCACACATTCACAGAGAATCGTTCTTGGTACGTCGCCGTTGCCACGTATGTATTACTGTCGGTGGACGTAAATTTGAGCAATTATCGTAAACACTGCTGTAAAGAAGCACTTGTCAACGATGCTGTAAGTACACAATTTATGTTTCCTTTCCTGTCTATTTCCCGCGTTTGTGCGTCAACGCGTCACTTCCATACATTCCTAAACAAAAAATGTTTCTTCCAGTGTGCTCTACCATCCTTTAAAGTTTGTCCCATGAGTTCTGAATCCCCCTGTATACTGTACGTTTACGCCCAATATAGGAAAACAGTATAGTATTGAAACAGAAACGCTGCGAAAATTATTTTTCATAGTGAATGATACCCGTAAATCGAATTGTATTCACTTAGTCTTTTAAAACTCAGATGCGACTGAAAATAACAGGGCTGATCCATAAGTACCTACCGATGATCTTCGGTAGAGGAAAAGGGATATGTAAATCATTATCTCCTAGCATCATTGCATCCTTATGACTAGACGGCGTTGTTTGGCACAGGAGTTTGAATAAAAAGGCAACGGGCTGGAGAATAAATTCAAGTGGAAATGAAGATCTCTCTGGTAACATGGTCTCAAACGGAGGTACCCGCGGTGATTAGGTTTCTCTGGGCACGGAAAACGCCGGAAGCGGAAATCCATCGCCAAGTGCAAGAAGTCTATGGTTGTTATTTGATGAAGCTTCGGAGCGTGCCAGAATGGTATTCAGATTTATCACACGGGCGCAATGTCTTGACGTGTGAGGAACGCACTGACAGGCCTTCAACAACAACAAAACACACCGTATGTGGAGGCTCTCGTGCAAGAAAATAGACACGTGACTTAGTACCAAAACTTCTGCTGATACAGACGTTTCTTTCGGTACTGCGTCTTCTGTTCAGCGTAACCACCGATCGTAAAGTTCGAGTAACACTATGTTTTTAGGCGGGTCGACATTTTGGCTTGAATCTGCTTTCCAGCACGATTCGCCCTCCCCCCTTTTTTTCAAACTCCTGGGCCAAACAACGTCAACTAATCATGGGAATGTAATGACGTTAGAGTTCACTGATTTACATATCCCTAAACCACCGCTGAGGTCATCGGAAGCCACTTATTGAGAATTGAGATTTATCGAGAGGATTTACGGAAGCGAGTGTCTGACCCCGGGTCTTAAACAACCCCTAGAAGTAGGAAGCTAGGACATTAGGCTAGAGTGCCAGACAGGAAAGTCACACGGAAGCCAGGTAGAAAGGGGGAGGAGCAAACGCCTTTAATTTTATTACCACGAGGTCACTACCGTGGGGTACCCTAAATTAGGGACGGACGACTGCTTATAGCCCATTGAGTTGCTCACGGTGTTTGTTAAACCTTCAATTAAAAAAAAAAAAAAAAAACTACCCGGGCCCGTCTGCTTAACGGACTCGTCCAAGACACGGCATTAATTCAGACGTTCGAACGTTTCTACCTGCCCAGAATCGAACCGAGGTCTTTTCCGTGACAGCCAGAAGCGCTGATCACTATGCCATTTGCTGCAGAAGCTACTTACTGATGATCCTCATACAAATATAAACTTACACCCTCATACGTGCACTATAAGAAGTGCATTTTTTTCTTTTCGGGGTTGAACGACCACCATGAGAAACTCCAAGGGCAATAAATAGTCACCCGTAGCAAATTTGGTGCCACTCCTTCCGGTAAAGCAGCTACAACAGTAGGACAAACACTCCAATCATGTGTCATCCGGACTCGAACCCAGACCCAAATCGAACGACTAGCCAGAAACCAATGCTTCTGACCATTCGGCTACCGGGGGAGGGGGGAGGAAGTGGAAAATAAAAGCAAAATGTTCCTCACAGTGAAAACTACCCGACGTAAAAAAATATGTAGCGGAATTTTTAACGTGGTGGGGAGTAAAATAAATACCGACGTAAATAGGCACATGTCTTTATCACCTATTGGGGGGGGGGGGGGGGGGCATTAGAGAAAAGAAGAACAGGAGTTTCGGCTTAGCTTTTACACTGAAGAGTAATTGAATTAGAGATACCTATCTAGTAACGTGTAGCACTACCTTTCGCCCTGATGACGGCGGCGATTCGTCTCGGCATGGACTCGACAAGACACCGGAAGCGTTGGGAAGCCGCCCCGGTGGCGCAGTGGTCTAAGGCGTTGGCCTCTGATCATTCGTCCGTAAAGGGTCCGGGTTCGAATCCCGGTCAGGCATGGATGTTGTGTTTGTCTTACGGCACGGGCTCTCTCCCTTCCCTGGAGTCAGTGACCCTAAATTAGGGACGGGCGACTGCTTATAGCCCATTGAGTTGCTCACGGCGGTCGTTAAACCTCCAATCAAAAAAAAAAAAAAAAAGCGTTGGGAAGCCATACGGATCCACGACCCCTGAACAAGCTCCCACAGTTCACGAAGCTTTGATGGAGGGTGGGTCAGTGCCTCGAACATCTCTCTCGATGGCATTCCAGATGTGCTCGATGGGATTGAGGTCAGGTGACCTAACTGGCCAAGGAAGCGAAGTCACGTCGGTGGAGAGTTCATCCAACCATTCGGATACAATTCGGGAGCAATGGCACGTCGCATTGTCTTGTTGCAGGATGAGGTCCCCAGTGGGATGTCGAAGACGTACAAACGGGAGCAAATGGTCGTCCAGGATATCCCGGTAACGTTGACCTGTGAGTGACGATGTCACACGTACCAGGGGTCCAATTTCAGTCCACGTAAACAGTCCCCAGTCGAGAATGCCACCCCCACCAGTTTGAAGAGTACCCTGCTGGCAAGAAGGATCCATCGCTTCATGTGGTTTGCGCAGTACTCGTATCCTGCCATCCGCATGTACCAACGTGAATCTCGACTCATCAGTACAGGCAACATTTTTCGACATGTCTAAGGTTCAGTGGCGATGTTCCCGCGCCCATGCTAATCTTTGTACCCTGTGAAGTGCGGTCAGTAGCGGTACCCTCGTGGGACGATGGCTTCTGTACCCCATAGCGAGGAGATGGTTCTGGATGGTGTGGCTGCTTACACGTTTTTGTGCACCTGCGTTGAATTGCCAAGTGATTTCTTGCACTGTGGCCCGTCTATCCGCTGTCACAATGCTAGCTAGCCGACGATGATCCCGCTCATCCACACGCTGTGCCGCCCCGGTGGCGCAGTGGTCTAAGGCGTTGGCCTCTGATCATTCGTCTGAAGGGGTCCGGGTTCGAATCCCGGTGAGGCATGGATGTTGTGTTTGTCTTACGGCACTGGCTCTCTCCCTTCCCTGGAACCAGTGACCCTAAATTAGGGACGGGCGACTGCTTATAGCCCATTGAGTTGCTCACGGTGGTCGTTAAACCTCCAATCAAAAAAAAAAAAAAAAATCCACACGCTGTTGTCCACGGCAGTTGGCCCTTGCAGGGATGGTTTTACTGGATTCGATGTACTCACGGTGCACCCGTGACACAGTGGCTCGTGAAAATCCCAGTGCCTGCCCGACTTCCGAGATGGAGTCACCTATTCGTCGGGCCCCGACAATTTGCCCACGATCAAATGCGCTTAGATCCTTCGTCTTACCCATACTGCGTCCGACTCTTACTGATTCTCGTCGCATCACTCCTTATATTGTCGGATCGCTGCATACGTCATGTCGTTTCCGTTTACAGGGTCGCCCACAGCGCCACATTTGCATAACGCCAGCTGTCTCTAATTCAATTGCTCTTCAGTGTATATAGTTCAATCTTCTGATCTTAAAAATAGTTGTTCAAATCCGACTAATGATTGCAAAGATATGGTATCCGCAGGCAGACAGACTGTGCAAAATGAGAGTCAGAATTTCTACAAAATTCTGACTCTCATTTTGTATAGCGTAAAAGCCCAAATTTTTCCGATGATGAATTCGAAGCCACATCTTCCTTCTCCGGAGTCGGATGTTCTACCGTTTGAACTGCACCGGCGAAAACTTATCGCTGTAACTTGCCGTCTTGATGTATGTGTCACCTCTGAGGTATGTACATCACAATTGTTTCCATTAAAATGTTTTAATTTCTTTTAAAAGCAGTGGCATTTGTGGTAAAATAACGTCTACGGCAAATAAGAAGGAAGGAACAAGAACACCTAATTAGGAACATGCACTTTTGACCAAGAAAATAAAAATTAAAAGTTAGTAATAAATTACCCATGGCTCTGAATTAAAATAAGATCTTAAAAATAGTTTAAGACGAAGAAAATCCTGGATGTGATTTAGATTGAGAAATGCCATTCGATTAAATGAAGAGAGAAGTAAAATGCGTTAAGAATGATAACTGTCAAGATGCAAAGTTCACGATAGAAAAAGAGAAGGATAATGTCACTCAAGAGCAAAAGATCAACTGCTACTGAACACTAATGAGATGATTTCCTATGCCGGAAGTCATTCTGGAGGTACTTCCTGCATTTTATGAAAGAAGGGAAAAGTTTTCTGTGACGTACTCAATCGAAAGGAGAGCAGTTTGAGAGGATGCATTGCTGCAGGTCTCACGGAAGAATAAAAAAAAATGGGTTCGTGGTCTCTTTATATAGCAGCCTTTTGTGTTCATTGGTAAAACGGATAGTTTATTTCAGTTTTTAAAGACAATAGTTCATATCGGAAAATCTCAAAATGAGCGACTGCTCTTTCACGTGTGATTGGTAATTCAGCGTTCTCACATAACAGAACCCGGAACCTTAACGTAAACGGTGCAAGCATTTCCCCATTTAGAAACAAAGCGAAGCTGTATTCTTTGGATATACTCCGATATTAGTGCGTTTAAATTACTAGGGGAGAAACGAATAAACGACTTTTGAAGACAATGCCGATTTTAAAAGTCCTTTATTCAGCTTTTATTATATGTGACGTATACCTCTGATTTAGCCTTCCTTTTGAGTTTCTGTTTTCTCATGTAAATTTGGTTTCTTCTTGTTAAATATTTTCTGACTTAACGCCACATTATTTCTTCCCACGGGCTCTTTAAAGTTGGCACGCTAACAGAGGATTGAAATTCAGTCAAACGTAAACAAAAGTTCTGAGGCGATAAGATAGTGTTGATAGTGTTATGAGGTGATAAGAGATGAGAGAAAGATGATGTAGAGAACTATGTTTTGAGTACGTTAACAGGGCAATGCTCGAAGTATGTATGTTAAATGAAAAGCGAATGATAAGATTATACTATTAGAGATCTATGTAGATCACATAAATTATAGAGCAAGCTACATAGGCGTAGCGTGGATGAGGCAAGGAGAGGGCACGTGTTCCCAACTTTAGAATTTTTTTTTGTTTTTTTTATTGGAGGTTTAACGACCACCGTGAGCAACTCAATGGGCTATAAGCAGTCGCCCGTCCCTAAAATAGGGCCACTGGTTCCAGGGAAGGGAGATATCCAGTGCCGTAAGACAAATACAACATCCATGCCTCACCGAGATTTGAACCCGGACCCCTTTTGGACGAATGATCAGAGGCCATCGCTTAGACACTACGCCACCAGGGGGGGGGCTTAGAAAATTTAAATGGGAGGGCAAGTCTACAATGGGGAGGTAAATATGAGCGAGAGGCTTAATGGTGACGCTACGAAGTTCAAAGAGAAAAATACAAGAGTTTTATAAACACACACACACACCAGTTTCGTACTGGAAAAACTATGTTCGAGGCCATTTTGCGTAAATCTATGAGGTTTCAATTACTGAAAATTTTTAAATTCCATATTATTAAATATATCGATTCACCCTAAGATGACACCGCAGTTTAACGTACAAGAGCCTATGCAGTCACTGAGCCTTCCGGAAAGTTATGTTCATCCGCGTCACTCCCCACTGTGTCCTGCTGTTGGCAGCTGTCAATCACTTCCCCCATCAACTCATTGGCATCCTTATCTCCCAAACACAGCATATCTACGCATGCGTGTGTTGCTCTAAGTTTAAAACTTAGTTTCTGAAAATAAACTTTTTCTAGATTTGTCTAAAATAACTATATGTACTTATAAGTAAACAGCTAGGACAATATAAAGTATGATTTTGGGCAATAAATGCGTTGGTTTTCACGGAAAATGTTGGGAACTACTTTTAGTCGCGGCGATAGGTTTCGCGTAACTTCCCCTTCATTGTCATCTAAGGGTGAATCGAAGTATAGGTTTTACGGACGTTTTAATAATTCAATTTCCTTGTAAGCTACAGGTATTTTTTAAAAATGTGATTGCCCTAGTTTTGTAGCAATACAAAGTACCACAAAACACTTATATCAAAGTTAATCATATGTAAATTTTATTCCTTTAGAGAACTAAGGCAATCCTCTTCGAAATGCCTCACATCACACACATAAAACACATAACTGCCGTGTGACAGCGCCTAAGAAGGTTTTCTGATTTATATGAAAATACAGAACATAAGTAAGTAACAATTAAGAATTGTGGCACAAAAGCAGCAAAAATTAAATTATTTACTCATGAAAATAAAAAGGAACGCCAGATTTTCTACGTAGTAGAAAGTTCCCGCGAATAACATCTTTTAGTTCACTACATTCTGAAGGTACAAACGACTGTAATACGTAATTCTTTACAGCAATGAGTCATTCTATTACGGCCACCCCCAACCTAGAGAAATGAGCGCGCATAGAGACCGAACGGTGGCGCAGGTGATGATCATGATCATATGTAGAGGATTTTAGGAAGGGAATGTCTGACTCCAGGTCTTAAACAACCCTTAGAAATAGGAAGCTAAGAGATTTGGGCTAGAGTGCCCGATAGGAAAGTGACACGGAAGCGAATTAGAAACTGGGAGGCAGACGCCCTTATTTATTACCGGTGGGCCAGTACCCGAAGTCCGACGGCTTAACGTGCCCATCCGACGCACTGCGGATATTTAGTGGATCGAGCGTTCATACCTGCCTGGAATCAAACCTGAGGTCCTTTCCGTGGCAGTCACGAACGTTGCCCACTAGGCCACCCGCGGCCCAAGTGGCGCAGGTACAGTTCACAGAGCAGTATATATACAACCCAAGGACCGGCTTTTGATTAGAACTGTTTGGAGTCAGAATAAGAAAAGCTGCCGATTTATCGGTGTTTGATAAGGGACAAATTGTGATGCACGGCACCTCGGAACTACGATCTCGGAAACGGCGTGGCTTGTGGATTGTTCACGTGCCGCTGTAGTGAGTACGTATCAAAAGTGGTGCACAGATGGCCAAACGACGAACCGTCGTCCCGTCATGTGTTGTCCGCAGATCATTGATGACGCATTCTTCACAGCTACCGCAGGGCCACAATGCGACAAATAACCCGCAGCTACAACGGTGGGGATCAGGGAAATGTGTCACTGCACACAGCTCATCGCAGCCTTCTGCACATGGGCCTGCTTTGCGAAAGACCCAGCCGGGTCCCCATGCTCACTGCACGTCATCGCCAACAATGCGTGAAATGGACCCAAGATAATCGAGATGGGACGGTGGATGATTGAAAGAAAGTGGCCTGGTCTGGCGAATCCAGATTCCTGGTACATCACGTAGACGGCCGAGCGCGGATGCGCCGATAACCAACGGAGCTATGGCACCTGGATGCACTGTTGGGCAGGAACAGGCAGTGTTATGCTGTGGGCGATGTTCTCTTGGGAGACTTTGGGCCCCATTATCCCAATAGCACGATCTCTGAGAGCTGTCAGGTATGTGAACATCATTGCGGACCAAGTTCACCCATTCGTGGTAACTGTGTTCCCTGCTGGTGACGGCCATTACCAACACGATAATGCGCCATGCCACACGGCCTGAATCGTCAAGGAGTGGTTCGAGGAACATGCTGGTGACTTTCTGTTAATGCCCTGGCCTCCAAATTCACCTGACATGAACCCAATGGAACATTTGTGGTTCTACTTGGGAAAGCGGGTTCGCGCTATGTCACCCCCCTCCGAAATATAGGAGAACTGGAAGATATGCTGTTGACATTATGATACCAGATACCCCAGGATACCTATCGCCACCTCGTCGAATCGATGCCTCGCCGAGTGGGAGCTATATTGCGGGCTAAAGTGGGTCCTACATCTTATTAGGTAGGTGGTCATAATGTAATGGCTCATCGCTGTATATTTGGTTGTGATTCGTTTTCGTGAGGAAAAAAAACCGCGGCAAAATGCTATCAATGTAGAGAACTCATTACATAACATTATTCATGTATCAGCAAAAGGATTTGTGATATTTGTAACAAAAGAGAGGGCTTGATTTTCGGAAAACTTAGCATCTCAAAAATCCGCCCGAATTGTTAGTCGTCGTTCATTATCAGCAGTGATTGGCAAACGTTTTGTTACTCTAGGGAGCGTGAAGTCACATTACGATTTCCCGCCGGATGTCTCATGCTGCTACAAGTACGATTTGAAAAAATATTTTTGCATCGGGTACAGCTCCTGGTAAGAAATGTTCTGCATATAATTTCAAATTTTTGCAAGGAATAGTGTAGACACTAGGGGCATGAGTGTATGTTTTAGTTTCTGTTATATTTGCAGCAACATCTGCACCTCTAAAACTTGATTTTAAAATTTATTTCGCTGTCACATACCACGACAAGCGTTTTGAGAACATCTTGTGCTGAAAATAGTGCATAAGCTTTCCGCCACGAGGCGGAGATGTATATCTTAATTTTTTCGGTATCTCTGTTTCTAATAATAAGATTTGAAATTTTTTATTCTTTGTCGGAGAGCGTTTCGCGTGCAAAAGGTTTCTCACAAAATTTCAAAATTTCCTTAACTCACACGTATGCCACTAAGTGGACATAAAATTCTGTTTCTGTTTGCAGCATATTAGCAGCAGCATCTGCATCTAAAAGCCCAATAGAAAAAAATCCTTTCTCGGTCAGACACAACGAACTTTCAAAACTTTTTGTACAATCTGCACAAAAATCTGCTTTTAAAGTCAGATTTAAAAAAAAAATGTTGATAGCTCTGTACTATTTACATTGTGGAAGACCTTGTCTTTGCCCGCCGGTTTTGTAGTTCACAGTTCTGGCGCTAAGTGCTGTTAGTGTGTATTTCTGTTTGGTGCTGTATCTTCGCTTCTAAACATCCTTTTGAAAAAAAAAAAAAAAATTGTATGCCGTTTGTTACAGAAACGATGGGGAATATTATCTTTTTAAATGAGCGCATACTTTACTCGCTAGAGGCAAGAAATGTCAAAACCCTTTTCTCCCTATCTCGACTTCCAAGAAAAGTGTTTGACCAAGAAAAGTGTTTGAAAAATTCCCTTTCCGCAACATAGCTTTTGTTGTGAAGAAAGCCTTTCAAATATTTTCTACTTTTCCATTATTTAATATTCTTCCGCAAGGGGCGTAAAGTTAGATCATGTTTTCTTCTACATCTGTTCTAAATGTCTGATATAAAAATCGTTTTGTCTGTGATATGTTTTATTGATTGTAGAAATGAGGTTGATGTTTTTTCTTAACCTTCAGCGGGAGAAAGTAACTATTTCTGTTTCTAAATGTTTTGTTTTTAGAAATGCTGTTGAATTTTTTTGTGTCTTTTTTGTAATGGGTTTCACTGAGGACTAATAACTTTGAAACATTCTATGCCACCCCGGTGATGTAGTGGTGTAAGCGATGTCTTCTGATAATTCGTCCGAGAGAGGTCCGGGTTCGAATCCCGTGGAAGTCTTGGGTGTTGTGTTTGTCTTAAGGCACTGGTTCTCTTCCTTCCCTGGAACCAGTGTTCCTAAGTTGGGTACGGGCGACTGCTTATAGCCCACTGAGTTGCTCACGATTTGTCGTTAAACCCACAACCAACCAACCAACCAAAAAAAAAAAAAAAAAAAAAAATTCTATTCCTGTCAGAAAGGATTCACAAGACTTTCACAATAGGAGATTTCATGTCACCTTTCTTGTCTCCGTTTTTCGGGAACGACAGAAAGGATCCCTATGTTTACAATAACGTACCAACAAATGCAGTGTTAGTCTGGTTAACAGTCGTTTGTTTTATAACTTAGTAGGCAGTGAAATTTTGAACTAAAACTCAGCAAGATGTTTGAAATATCCAAATAAAAAGGGGGGAAATGGTAATGCTGTTTGTGACACATTTCACATTTGAAAAGTTTAAGATTTTTACTGAGAAAATGTTTTTAAAAATGGAAAACAATGTTCTGAGAATGCCTGGAAATCAAAGGATTATGTTTTGAAAATAAAAGATTTGTGACACGAGTTTTTTCCACAATGTAAGCAGAAAATAGAACTTTGTAAAATTGTTTATAAGTGATTTGTTTTGCAAAAATGCATTAAAGCCCCATTTCAATTCTTGTAATGTTTAAAATTCGTCACTTTTCAGCGATTCGATGCCCTCATCCAGCGGTGCCATTGTATGCACAAATACAGCTATCACGTGAAGACCGTCAAGCAGGAACGATAGCAACTTACAACTGTGATCCAGGATACGAACTTTTTGGGTGAGTACAAACAAAAAAGGAACAAGTTGGTAAAATCATGCAATGCATTGATTATGATATGCTTTCCAACATACCAGAAATCATCACTCAAGTTATGAGGATAATGGCTGTAGAATAAATATCGCTCCTATGCCCTGACCTTTGTCCCTATTTGGATGATACCCAACGAAACCAATAAAGTATACTTCCGGAACAACATGAAGTTTTGTCTCAATCGAAGCATTTTTACATAAGTTATAATGCATAAGGGCGATGGAAAGGATCCCGCTCCTACGTCCTAACCTTTGAGCCGATTTCGCCCATTCCCTATAAGATTCCTCCCCAGGCTGTCCTCTGCCACATACTAAAATTGCATCGAAATCGAGCCATGTTTACGCAAGTTATGACGCTTAAGTGCAATGGAATGAATCCCTCTCCGGTGTCCTGGCCTTTGACCCAATTTCGCCTGTTTTCAATAGGATTTGTTCCCAGGTAGTCGCCTACCACATACTAAAATTTCATCGAAATCGAACTATTTTTACGCGAGTTATCGTGCTAACGGACAGACAGACGGACGGACGGACAAAGCTGGAGCACATATGCTTCCTCAGCCTACGGTTGGAAAGCGCGTAAAATAGAACCTCAAGCTTACGTGCTTGAAATGTTACTAGTTGTATACGAGATGCCATAAAAATAATTCCTGATAAATGTTTTCCTCGTCGATTCAGCTCAGTTATTACTGATTTAAAATAATGCATTTCCGAATTCATATGAAATATTACTAATCACTACTTATTTTCAGATATTGGAACCTGGCTGTTTGTTTCCTTCCTTTTTTTAAAAAAAATTTGAATGCGAAAGTGAGGTCATAACTGAAATTGCCCATTCCCACAAAAAAAAAAAAAAAAAAAGATGAAAAATATTAAGGGGGACCTAGTGATTTTTCTCCCTGTACTTTCAATAGAAAAATTTGTACCCTATTTCCTTAGTGAAGAAAGATTTCCCATACATCAAAACCCAACTTAGATTGTACAATGGGTGTTTTTTGTAAAAGAACTTTCCTGAACTATATTAAATCAGTAACTTTATTTCGATGTGGTGGCAAGGAAGAGTGGCGCCACCTGTAATTAAGTATCATAACTACATGGAAGTAAAGTAATTGATTTTTAATATAGTTTAGGAAAGTTGTTTTGCAAAAAACACCGATTGTACAATCTAAGTTACGATACTTTTTTATCATTGGGCCAATTTTGTTGGATAGGAAATCTTTCTTCGCTGAGGAAATATGGTGGAATTTTTTTTTCTATTATAAGCATAGGGAGCAAAATCCCTAGACTTCGACCTTAATAACTTTCGCAGATTGTTACGTTTTTAACTTAACTTTGCTATGCATTTTTTTAATGCTTTCCAACTGTAAGTTGAAGAAACGTATATTCTCCATCTTTGTCCGTC
Organism: Macrothele yani; assembly: GCA_039090855.1. Lineage (NCBI taxonomy): Eukaryota > Metazoa > Arthropoda > Arachnida > Araneae > Macrothelidae > Macrothele > Macrothele yani. The sequence goes on from CM077025.1 coordinate 32,304,603, forward strand.
TGCCCGTCAGCACGATAACTCGCGTAAAACTGGTTCGATTTCGATGAAATTTTAGCATGTGGTAGGGCTCAACCTGGAAACGAACCATATTGAAAATAGACGAAATGGGGTTAAGGATCAGGATATAGGAGCGGGATTCATTCCATTGCTCTTATGCGTCAAACTTGCGTAAAATTGCTTCGATTTCGATGAAATTTTAGAATGTGGTAGGGAACCACCTGGGGATGAGCCCTATTGAAAATGGCGAAATGGGGTCAAAAGTCAGGACATAGGAGAGGAATCCATTCCATTGACCTTATGCGTCATAATTTACGTAAAAATGCTTCGATTGCGACAAAACTTTATCATGTTGTTTCGGAGGTATACTGAACGGGTTCTGTTGAATATAATCGAAATGGGGTCAAAGGTCAGGGCACAGTAGCGAGATTTATTCCACCAGCCATTATCCTCATAACTTGATTAAAAGTGCTTCTATTGCGACAAAACTTTAGTTTGTTTTTCCGGAGTTAAACTGAACCAATTCTGTTGAATATAATCGAAACGGGTTCAAAGGTCAGGACACAGGAGCGAGATTTATTCCAATATGCCCTCATAATTTGAGTAATGATTTCTGGTATGTTGGAAAGCGTATCATAATCATTGCATTGCACGATTACACCAACTTGTTTTTTATCGTTGTGTTTTGCCGTTAAAACTCTACTCAGATCTAATTCTCTAGCATTTCTTTCTTTTTCGCGGTCGTTTTTTTCGCATAGAGTTCTCTCATCTTTCTCGGCTGTTTGCACTATTCCGTGCTCTTGTTCTTGCTCCCAAAGGACAAATTTTTAATAAATGCACATGTAAGTAGACTCAATGGACAAAACATTAGAGATACCTATCTAATAGCGTGTTGGTCCTTCTCAAGCGAGAATAACAGCCTCTACATGCCGAGCCATCGACTTCACCAGATGTCGGGGGAATTTCGGAGGTAATGTCAGACATGCCCTTTGCAGCACTGTCTACAACTCCACCTGAGACGTCCGTCCAGGATCCATAGATCTGATGTTCCTTTCCACGGTATCCCAGAGAGCTTCTACAGGGTTTAATTCAGGGGACCTTGGGGACCACTAGACAGTTTCAAACTGAAGTGAGTGTCCCTTGAGCCGTGCCTGGGTGGTTGCGTCCCGGTGCGCCGGTGTATTGTCCTTCTGAAAAACACTATCGGCTGTAGGATGTTGGAAGGCTATGAAAGCATGCAGGTAATCAGCAAGCACATGCTGGTAGCGCGCAAGGGTTAAGCACCTCTCTAGATGCACTGTGGGACCTAATTTGTCTCATGAGAAGGCTCCTCAAATTAAATCAGAACAACCACCGCCTTGAACAGGGCCGTCCTGTCACGACAGGCATGGCTTCATGCTGCCGACGCCACACCCGTGCCCTCCCGTCAGCTTGGTATAGCACAGCTGAAAACGGGACTCATCTGACCACACGACGCGGCGCCACACTGGAAGGGTCCAGTTTTGATATTTTCGGTATTTGGTGGTAACGTCCGATGACGAATAGCCCACGCTGGCACCCTGCTAGGACATCGGCATTTGTACCCCAGGGTACGCAGCGTGCTACGTACCGTTCGCTCACAGACTCTGCTTGGGTCTCCAACATTTAACCTGGATGCGATTTTCGCCGCCGTTGTCAAGCGGTCGGTCTGTACGAGCCTGGAGTGTCTACGTCGAACCCGGTCATCAGTGGCGTGTTGTCGACTACCGCTTGCTCTGTGGGCTCTGGTACGTCCGTCGATGGTATACTCGCAACAGCCACTGTACGATACTCTCAACAGCCACTGTACGATGAGGTGTAGCGTTGTTGCTCATTAAGAGGAACTCATGGCCCACAGCACCTCTAAACAGACGCACGTGAGACAGGAGAACCTCGGTACAATAGCGAATACCAGTGACTGAACCTCCTTGGAAGATGTGTAGGTAAGTACGGCTACCAAGCATGATACCACCCCAAACGAGAACTCCGCCACCTCCAAACCGGTCCCTTTCGATGATGTTGGAGGTGTGAATGCGTCTTCCCTGCTCTTTCCAGATGTGTATACGTCCATAATCGTTCGGCAGATTAAATCGGCTCTCATCCGTAAAGAGAACTCAACCCCATTGCTGATGTGTCCAGTTCTTGTGTTCCTGGCACCACAGAAACCGCCGTCTCCGATGAGCAGGCGTTAATGGCACACACCGTACTGGTCGTCGTGCAAATAGACCACTTTTGTGCAGCCTCCTGGCCACGGTAAAACGCGATAACGGACGTCCAGTTGTCTGTTGCATGTGCCTTGCGATTTCTCCTGCTGTCTGCCGTCTGTCTCTTCTCGCCTGTAGGACAATATACCGGTCGTCCGCCGCCGTGGTAGCTCGGGGACGACCACTGCTAAACTCTCGGACAGCTGTTCCTGTCGTTTGAAATGCCCTCCAAGCTCGTGAAACGATGCTGTGAGCGATCCCGAACTCCTCGGCCACACTAGTCACACTCCGACCTTCTTCCAACTTCCCAATGACGCGACCTCGGGTAACGTCATCCAGATGTCATCTACTGAATTGCCTGTTCACGGAACTGTTGCAGACTCAGCGAAACCGCCGTCTGAGTCTGCAACAGTTCCGTGAACGGCAAAAATTGTCATTGGAGTGTTGAAAACCGGAAATGTGGTTCAATGAACCATGTTTGTACATTATTTACTACACATGGAATGGGCGTGTGGAGATATTCAGGAAAGCTTTTAATCACAATCAAAATCATCGGATCCAGGCAACATTCTGTACACTATGCAGGCTGTCAGTGGTGGAATCTTTTGGAGAATGCTTTCCTGGGGGAACGTTTGAGGAAATATCTCCACACATTTTTTTGGCTTAGTGAGAGATCCAGATAGTATGTGAGCTTGGGTGATGTTGATTGCGCAATGATGTCGCTGCAACTCGCTGCAGATGAGCTCTCCGAAGACGACCGAGCAACATGTATTGCGCAGATTAAATTGTCAGGGAATTTCAGTGACGTGCCGCACCTTCCATGACACGCAGTGCCCTAAATCGAATCACATCTAGAATGTTCCAGATTATCCGGAACGACAATTCGTGGCACACCAGTGTGATATGAAATTGATTATCTTAGAGAAATGGAGCAGGATTTCCAGTGTGTGAGGTGCAAGGTCTATGTATAAGTTTCCAGCGTTTTATGGTCGAATAGACTGCAAATACACAAGCAGCTGGTGCTTGATCACCATCAAAGTACGTCTGTCCAAGGAGATGCAAATCTGCACTTTGCGTCTCCTTCGACCGTCCTCTAAGCTTCTTGTCCTCCACGCTGCAATCACAATTTCTGAACTTCACAAACAATTCACGATACGTACTTGCACCTACAGTTTTCTCGCTGTATGCCGAACAAAGCCCTACGGGAAAGTCGCACGGAAGCGAATTAGAAAGGGGAGGAAGACGCCTTATTTAATACTGGGAGCCAATACCCGGGGTCCGATGGCTTAGCGTGCCCATCTGACGCACAGCTAATTTTTATAGTGGTTTCAGCATTCGTACCTGCCTTGGATCCATCCTGAGACTTTTCCGTGGCATTCACGAACGTTCACCACTAGGCCATCTGCAGCCTAGCTCGTCTGAATCTTTTGCAGCGAGTTGTTTATAAAGCCACCTCAAGGTCATAGTTGCGTACGTAAGTGAGGATGGCACGTGTTTGATTGCTATTGGGTGTTCCTTATAATTTGCTACTTCAGTGTATAAAAATCAGGTTAAAACCTGATTTTTAAATATATTAACTTCAGACATGATCATCTGGTTTGCTGATGTTCAGTAATGAGGTATACATGGCCCGAACTGTTAGCTTGTCTAATTCCCTTTGCTGTTCACTCTACGTGCTCAGACTTTACCCTCTTTCCCCATAAAACCATAAAATCTGGTCTCATACTTGAGTTCAGGGAAAGGTCCTTATGTTTCCATGCTTAAATCCGGACAAATTAAGAGTAATATTTGCTATCATTTGCTCTCTTCCTAGATACCACAGAAACTAAATTAGGGATATGATCTTATAATCCTTCAGAGGCCCATTGTATCCGGAAATTCCAGTCGCCACCACTCTTTTCCACCAGCTTTTAAAAAACGCGCAAAAGTGAGAAGCAAAACAAGAGGGAGTATTTAAACATTTTCATTACCACAATTCGATTCACAAACCTCTCACGACACGGCTTGTACCTACAGATTTCTCGCTGTATGCTGAACAAAGGCCAGAGACACTAAGCAAAAACAAGGTGAATGCAGAACAAGAATTCACTAAGCCAGAACAACGTGTGAAGCCATCTCATGCTTCTGCAGCGGCTTTCCCGAGATTAAACGTAAACAACGGACAGTGACGAATATGCACCTTGCCGGTCGCCATGTTTTGGCTCAACTGACGCATGCGCGGGCTGTTCGACACAGTGTTGGCACCTTATCCCCCCACAGAACTAAATTCTGATAAAATATCAACAGTTTCACTTTTACATTCCACACCGCGGAACCTTACGTATACGTACAATACTTCCACACACTTTGTTCCGTCCTCACCTTTTAGGATTGGAGTTTTAGTATGTATACATAAGTTTCAAAACTCGAATCCTAAAAAGGCAATTGTGGATCTACGTGCTCTAAAGTAGGGTCTTTAATATTTTTGGTGTGCTAGAGCATTTCCGCGAGTGGCAATCGTATTTTGTCGAAGTGAGCAACAAATATGCTGTTCACTAGATGAAGATGACTTCTAAACTTTTTTTTTCCGTTTACAACAAACATGAGCATCTGTAAGGGTTAAAATAAGCCCGTCGTCCTTAATTTAGGGGCACTGCCTCCAGGGAAGGGAGAGAGCCATCGCCGTATGATATTCACACTACCCATGCCTCATTCAGGACTGAAGCCCGCGCCAAGATTGTACAGCTAATCCGAGAACTACACTCAGTGACGCCTCAACCACAGGAACAGCCTGTATTCCTGTCTCGTTCTTTCAATTTAAACAGAAAACGGTTCACTAACAAATGTCATAAAACTGAAATATTAAAATTTTGTGTCCTGGAGTTATTCATCTAATTCCAACCAAACGACTAATTAATTCCAAGGTTTATTAGTAACAATTTTATTTTGAAACAATGGAAGTTTTGACGGAAGATTTCTACTGTTTGACCCGTTGACTGAACAATTTGATTTAGCTCTTGCAGATTTAAAAAAGATTCTTTTCTCTTGCACTGTTAAGCTGACAAAGCATGAAGACCAATTATCCCATCAGTACTTGGAAAGAAAAAGGTGGCAGCTGTTTCATTATATAATAGCATAATAAGCACTGTCATAAACATTATGCTTTTCAGGGACGTGAATACTCTGACAGGTAAGTTTACTTGTCTCTCTTCAAACTGAGGGCATTGAAGATAATTGAGGTACATCTTATTCAACATTCCGGAACTGCTAAACCAGTTACTCGTTTCAAATATAACACAGTGTCAAATTATTTGAAACACCCTTAAGGCAGCGGCCGGATGTTCAAAATTAAAGGAATCTGTTTATTTAAGATACAGGAGAACACTTAGCTATCCATAAAATTGCCTCGTGCATATAATGAATATCTCCTGAGGGTAAAGCGTTTGCGAGGATAAATCAAAACGTAAAGGCAATTTTGTTGCATTTACCAGAGTATAACTTACATAATTGTACATTATTTCTCAATATTATTTCCCAAAAGTTCCGCAAATTTTTGTAACTGTCCACAAACTTCTTGATCTCGTCGGATTTGGCTGATCCTGAAGGCATGTACGTATGCACTAAAGCGCCAACCATATAACGCTTCTTTATGATAACCCATGAGATCATATCGCTTGGAACGAAATCCGTGCTGTATGGTGTAGAAGAGTCCCAAACTTTAGATTTTGACTTGTCGTCATGGTTGCAACCGTTCGTTCGGTAAGACCATTGCTGTGGTGCAGAAGAATAGTCTCTAACAACAATCCTTTTATTTTGTTGCGGACTGCAGTTTTCGGCTTGTCTTTAAGTATTACTGAATATGTTGCAGTATTGAGAGTTTGTCTGTGGTCCTGATAATGTTCCAAAATATGGCCACACATATCTCAAAACAAGGTTAGCAAGATTTTCTTTTTCAAAGGAAACACTTTGAATTCCTACACTGTAAAAAAATTTCTGATTTTCATGAAATTAAAAATTAATCTCTGAAATTAACGAAGCATATAATTCTGATACAACCTTTTCCGTAAAATGATGGAAAGAAACCCGAATTTCACAAATTTTTCTCATGACAAGAAAATTCTGAATTTTCAGAAACCTTTCCGCAATTCCTTTCATATATAAAACGAAAAACTCCGTTCTCACTTTTCCCGAATCCATATCACGAAAACATTCTGGTTACATTCTGGAAGACGAACTAAAGGAAGACCTTTTGAAAATAGGACTGTATCAACATTGACATGCAGGAGAACAATGCTTTCAGATGGAACAGAAAATGCAGAAGACGAAGATCTTGCTTAAAACCAAACAAGAGGAAGAACTGACGTGAAATCGAAGAACTCACTTCTTGTCTTCCTTAGTAGAGATAGGACTGTATCAACAATGACGTGAAGGGGGATAATGCTTTGAGAAGGGATGAAAAATGCGTGGACTCAGAGTTATGGACATGAAGCTTCCTGAAGAGCTAACTAGAAAAAGATCTAAGGTGAGATAGAAGGACTGTATTAATAATGACATGAAAGAGAATCATGCTTTGAGAAAGGACAGGGAATGCATAGACTGCAGAGTAATAGACACGGATCTCCCTGCAAACTGAACTAGAAGAAGACCTAAGGTGAGATGGAAGGACTGTGTCAACAATGACATGAAAAAGATTTATGCTTTGAGAAGGGACAAGGAATGCGAGGGACGTTGAGTGTTATAGACATGGAGCTTCCTGGAGACAAAGTCCTCTGGTGAGATGAAAGGACTGTGTCAACAATGACACGAAGAAGAAGCATGCTTTAAGAAGCGACGAGGAAAGCGTAGGACGCAAAATTATTGATATGGAGCTTCCTGGAATGCCAGCTGGAGGAAGACTCAAGGTGAGATGAAAGGACTGTGTAAACAAGGACACGAAGTAGAAAATGAAACTGAATGACGAGTTTATGCAATACAGGGTAGGGCGGAGAGGAAGGATGAGCAAACGACTCCACTTAAATACAAGAATGATAACTCTGCGTAAGAAGTAGGAGAATGGTGACATTAAACGGTGGTGTACAAAATTAACGCCGCCCCGGTGCCGCAGTGGTTTAAGCGATGGCTTCTGATAATTCGTCCGATAGGGGTCCGGGTTTGAATCCTGTGAGGCATGGATATTGTGTTTGTCTTACGACACTGGCTCTCTCCCTTCCCTGGAACATGTGACCCTAAATTAGGGACCCACGACTGATTACAGCCCATTGAGTTGCTCAGGGTGGTCGTTAAACCTCCAATAAAAAAAAAATTAACCAAGACTAAAAAATTACTAATTGTACTGTTCAAAAGTATCTTAGCTTACATACTGCAGTCTTCTCAGCAGATGATTGAACACTATTCATCTCCCAGCACTTCGCAACTATTGAACCTTAGAACCCTATCTTTCCGACAGCTTCTTGCAAAAGCTAAATCTCTTCTCTCTTCCTAGCGTTGCATTCAGACAGTTTTTTCGGGGGTGGGGTGGGGGGGGGGGGCAATTGCAGATTTTGAGGGGGGCTGAAACTTGTTGGCTGATTATATACATATAATCACAATTCATCTAATGTATACTTGGCTGAGGTTGGCCGAGTGGGCAACGTTCGTGACTGCCACGGAAAGGACCTCAGGTTCGATCCACGAAATATCCGCCGTGTGTCGGATGGGCACGTTAAGCCGTCGGATGCCGGGTACTGGCCCCCGGTAATAAATAAGGGCGTCTTCCTCCCCCTTTCTACTTTGCTTCCGTGTCACTTTCCTATCGGGCACTCTAGCCCAAATCTCCTAGCTTCCTATTTCTAAGGGTTGTTTAAGACCCGCGGTGAGACACTCCCTTCCTAAAATCATGATCATGATCATCTAATGCATAAATGTATAATCTGATTATATACATATGTTCCAATGTATAATCTGATTATATACATATAATCACAATTCTGTAATTTATATATACATTAATACATCTAAAAAATGTAAATTGAGTATAAAAAGTTTCTTATGCTCGTATATCGGAAATTCGAATTTCAAAAAATCTGCGCATACAAGAGATTAAAAATGTAATACCTTTGCTTTAATTCAGTAATGCACCACGGATTTCACCATGGGGTGGTGTAAAATATTGCCGATCCTAGTAAGATAACGCTGTGAAGGAGACCCTCCTCCCCAACAACATTAGGAGTGGTAAAAATGTCCTCGCCTTACTACAAACGTGTTTCTGATTATTAATGAATCATTACAGTGTTACTTGAAAACGTATGGTTTAAGCTATTCCCTTGCAAATTAGTTCAGCCCTTTTAGATTACTTAGATTAGCATATAGTATGCCAGTTTGAGGTGCCTCGATTATTTTTTTTTTTTTTTTTTTCATAGAATGTAAACCACCCAACCCCAGGAAAGAAAAACCATTTATGTGAACGATTTCTAATAATTTGTTATTGTTAAAAATTAGGTAGCAAACAATTTGTTGTATTGGAAGCACTAACGTCACGTTAGCTACACTGAAGCTTAACGGTACACATGGAAAGTCGGCGTAGAAGACTGAAATAAATCTGAATGTCAGCTTTCAAAATATGATGATGCATTGCAAATGCAAACATCTCTACTCTGTGGCATTATGCTTTTATTGCGGAAGTTGTCAGTGCTTGAAAAATTGCCTGTTTAGCGACGACTGTTTAATGTTTTATTGAAGGATGACAGAAATTTCAGATTGAAGTCCATGGGATGTTTTTATTATTATTATAATATTTTCCATCATTTTCTTAATTTTTTTTAAATTAATTTTTCAAAATATACACCTATAAACGAAAACAATTAGACTAAATATAAGGGGAGATCATCCCAAGACCTGCAGGGGGCTTTCATGGATCTTCGGGGGACTATGCACCCCCGAGAAGATACCTGAATACATCACTGCCTCTTCCAATAACACCCAGAAACGGTAACCATTGTATCCAATAATCAACAGAACTTACAGATTTTGTTTCCCTCCATTCAGTAATCGGTCTTTCCTAGTGTTGAAGAGCAGAAAAATACAACTTCTGATGTCTGTATCAGTAATTAAAAGATTTATAAAAAGAGAGATTAGTGTGTAATGTTTTTCTTTTAATTTTTTCCGATCCAATCATACAAAGAAATTCCATACATTTTTACAGGCTACGGCATTGTTTGCTGCTTCTCCTAGGTGACATTTATTTCCTTTTTCTTTTCAAAACAGTTTTTCTTAGAAGACGGAACAGATTAATTGATAAAAAGAAATTGAACATTTTAAACAACCCCAAACCAGCACAATTTTGCTTCATTTGGCTTCTAAAGTACGTGTGAGGACAAATAATGGAATTAGAAACTATGCAAGAGTCGGAAATAGTTGTTCATTCCTCACGCTTTTTTTCCGTTTTAGTTGTGGAGTAGGCGTTTACAAGAAAAAGAGAAACAATGTCCAGTGTGATCTAGCAATAACAATGGACACGGAAGATCAACGCCCCCTCAAGTCAGTGTTTTATTGTGATTTAGTGTTCCGCTTTTCGACCTTGCTATGCCCTCATCCGTGTAGAGCCGCGCCACCCCTCTCTATCCCTCTGAACCCTTTCTGTCCTTCCCTTCTTCCCTGAAGGGGTCACACTTTCCTACGCATTTCCGGCTCTAACGAACCACTGCGGTGTGCTATGATCAATTAAGTATCTCTGATAGGTTGCGTAACACCTACAATCTGCGTATGTTACGCAATTTGGTTTGATTGTTAGCTCGAAGAAAGAAATACTTGCATTTTTGGTTCAGGTGGAGTTACTTTCAGTGCGCTTAATCTATGCAGGGTATCTTAATCTACCAACAAATCTCAAGTGTGACTTCATACTACAGCATTAGATGCGATTTAAAATTGCTTTCTTCTTATTTTCTTTCCTGGAAGCTTCCTTTGCACGGAGATGTCCTATTTCTGCCAAATAGTCTTTAGTCTTCGAAACAATGACAGCCGTGGAATTGGAAGTTTAACGATTTATGACAATCAGTAAACCGAGAATTTAAGAGGAAGACACAATGCATGCCACACAGAACTGAACTGGTGTTTAACGAGGTTAAAAATAGTCTCCTGTGTTAAACGTGACAGCGGATTTCGTTTTCAAACACTTGTCGCATCACTTTAATTGCTGCTTCTACGTCTACGTGTACAAATAGTTTCGATAAAATTCTAAATACATCATCGACATGAGTTACCGTATTTTTCGGCTTAAAAGTCGATACGTATTTAGCATAAGTCGAATGGGTTAAATTTCTCAGTTTCTTTATCTTCATTCATGAATAAGTCAATCCCGAATACAAAACGAGGCTAGAACAAATACTGTTAGTGTTCCGAAATTCTGTAATTACACTCATGTTCATTAAAAAACAGCAACAGGTAGGCTCAGTTCTGATTGAGCCCCCAGTTTAGAACGCAGGACTATGATCGGTGTGTTGGATTTTTGTTTGGCGGGGTTTGCTTTCAGGCCGTTCTCGATACCCTGTAGTTTGTTGGGCTGCAGTCCTCTTGGACTTCTTAAATTCCTCGTCACTCGCTCTTGCCTCTTGTTTTGGTTTTCTCCACTTTTGCATATGTTCATTCTGCGAATACCGCGGCATTGTTGAAAAGGTTTCCCGTTCAGAAGACAACAATTTTAAAAAATCTTAGTTTAAAACACTGCGATATGTTCTTTATATATTTGAATAGACCTTGGAAGAGCACGATGAAGACTTCAAAGTACTTCCCTGTCCCCCTTATTTCCCAGATTTAAACCCAATTGAGGATCTGTGGGACTATCTCGATCGTGTTGTTCGCTTTACGAATCCTCCACCACGCACCCTCCAGCAGCTGCCAGATGCACTGCAGTCAGCATGGCTCCACATACCTGTGAACACCTTCCAGCACCTTATTGAGTCACTCCCAGCCCGTCTAGCTGCTGTACGCGCTGCACACGGCGATTACACTGGATATTAGTTGGTGGTCACAGTAATGTCACTCGACCGTGTAAATGAAATTGAGAAAGTACAAAAAATATCTCTACGATACCCTTTTTCCCAAATCTACTGAAGTTTATATCGTGGATATCCCGACGGCTCACCTTCTGTCATTTTTCAAGACGACCTCTCTACATTCGAGAAGGAAGGCCCTCCAACTCAAATTTCGTCATCAATGGCATCATCAATGGAGAGACACATGTTATTCTAATTTTAAACCCATTCGTGTGCCACGTTCACCAAGGACAAAACGAGAAATATTTGCAGTGCCATTCTGCAGGACTGAAACTGGGAAAACTTGTCCGTTACGCAAAACGTATAGACTCCACAACTCACTTGAAGAATGCCAGGACATTTTCAATGTAAGTTATGATTCCTTTTGTGAAGCATGGTTTGCAAGACTAGTTAACACTTTTAACGCACAATGATTATATAGAAGTCCCTGTAACTAGATCTACGATCTGTAGGAATGTGCTTACAAATAAATAAATAAATCTCTTTTTCTTTGAAACATGTCTCACAATTTGATTTCTTTCAAATTTTCAGACTTTTTCCCTTTGGTAAACTACTAATTCAGTTTTTCCTTCATTCTACTAATTCAATTTCTCATGTTCTCTGGACACACACACACACACACAGCCTGTGTCATGCCTTTTCAATACTCTTCGTTTCGTATTTTCACGACCCTCTATCTCCGTTTCATATCTTTCTTCCTTATAATTTCTTTTTCTACTTCACCTTATTTTCTCTATTCTTTTTCTCTTTATTTCATTCTATTTACCTTCCCATCCCTTGCACAATGCAGTTACGCCGTGCCGTGTACATATCATTATTACAACTTCTCATTAGCACATCGACATTTTCAGATGCGGACAGGTGAACATGCTTCTTACCGCCTGAGTAAGATACAGCGCGTGAATATTGTGAGCTCAGCCAATTTGCATTCTGTTCCGCTTCGCGATTCACGTGTAGCGTGGTCATCTCATCTGAGTGAAACTACCTTCAAGTACATTACGTGTTTCATATACAATTTTACAATTTGCCGATCATATCGGCATTTCGAAATTTGGACTCCTTTTCGGAAATTAATATTCTTACAAACATCGCGGGAAGCATCATCACAGCCGCTTTCACCTCGAGGAGTGAGGAGCGGCGTTCGTTCGTAACCGTCACAAAGAATAGACACAGTAATGATTCACACTGGTTTTACGGATTAGAGGTCATGACCTTTTAAACAACGACTGTTGTTACGTGTCAGTATTTATGCTGTTAGTCTGAGATCTGTATCAAGGCTTTTTTTCCCTCCTTTTTCTTTCATTTATAACCGACGCATCTCACTCATCATAAGTTACGTGTCGGTAGTGGCATGTATTATTCCATGCTACAACGAATTATAGACAGGGTGCTATTCCTCGTAGGATTTATGACTCAACGTGGACAAAATTTTCTTTCACCAGACCGATCAAAGAAGGCCCGCCTTTTTTTCAGCAGCTACGAATGTATTCGATGAAAGGAAAATACGCAATCAAAACTGCCTCGAAGCTAGACTAAACGTATGAACTACGAAAAATATGAAGATGTTCAGAGGCGACTTTAGATATTTTGAGCCCTAGGCGCTAAACGATTCAACGGGCCCCCTTCCCCTTCTTATTGCCTCAGAAATGTTCATCTGTCAGATTAGCTAAAAAAAGAGAAAAGAAAAAAAAGTAAAGTCGAGAAAAAAGTTTTTACGCTTTTTAAAATTCCATTTTTTCTTCCTGAAAAAATGCTAGTGTAATCGCTCTGTCTGCACGTGCACATCGAACTTTTTGTTTTTAGAGATATTTCAAAAAAATTTTGCGACTAATAGGAAATCTAAGGATATTAAGTTCGGCACTTTAAATAACGCTAAGGGCTGTTAAGTCGAAAATTTAAAAAAATCAAGCTCTGTTGTGAAGAAACTATTCAACTTACAGGGAAATATTATTTTCGTGCATCTCAGATTAGGCTTAACTCTTTCTTCTCAAATATTTAAATTTCCCAATTACTTCGTTAATTTCTCGCTAAAGGCCAAAGAATTTGATTTTCATTAAAATTTTCCCATTTTAAATTTCATTGCTACAGTTCATAAATTTCCAGCTACTAGTTCACAATGTGGAAATTTCGTAAATTTTAGCTTTGCGCTACGAAGAGATTATTTCTGTTACAGCAAACGTTCTTTTTGAGTTTCATACGTTAGGCGAAATTGATTACTTTTAACACCTTTTCAGTTGCAAGTTTATTGGCAAATTTATCGCTAAGGGCGATAAAAATGAAATTTCGTACATTGCGTGTAAATTGTCATAAAATTTTATAGAATTGGAATGGATTTCAATTATAAAACGTGCTTTTTCCATTGCTTCAGTTTTGGAAAATCATCTCGTTTTTTACATTTTTAAGCTAAAGTAGGAAACGAGCAAAGTATCAAGCAAAAATAAAATACTGGAAGACATTGGCAACCGGAAGATTCCTCCACATTAGAAAACACGGGTAAAATTCATTTTATGCACAGTGCTTCACTTGAAAATGATGGATGACTTTTCGCGGAGGAGTTTTGGCATAGACGAATGCCATGGACCAAGAAAGGTGGACAATAAGAAATTCATCAGTCATTCCAGAAAAGCGAGAATGTGAAGAGTTTCTTGAAAGCATTTTTTCTTATTGTTTCCATAGGAAAATTTAGAAGGTCCACATATTTTTGTTTTGGTCTGTGAAAACCAAATCAGTACTGCCAATGAAATTATGCGTTTTCGGGGCCCCTTAATCTGTGAGGCCCTAGGCGTGCGACTAGTTGGAAATCACCCACTGAAGATGTTAGATTAGTAAGATAATGTGACATATCTCTCTGTTGAGAGAAAGCATTTTGGTTGGAGGTTTGACCACCATGAGCAACTCAATGAGCTATAAGCAGTCGCCCGTCCCTAATTTGGGATCACTGGTTCCCGGAAAGAGAGGAAACTAGTGCCGTAAGACAACATGCATGCCTCACCGGGATTCGAACCCAGGCCCATCTCGGACGAATGGTCACAAGCCAACGCTCAGACCACTGCGCCACCGGCACGGCCTAAGCATATTTGCAATGATTGAAACAGAAAACTAATCATTCAGTTTTCGCAAAGAAAAATGAATTATTAGGAACTAGGCTCAACTATATATTCAAAACATTATTGAATATATTGTTGAGCCTAGGTCTTAATCTCAAGTTCCATAGCATTTCGTCGCTTCGAAAAATCAGGATGGAAAAAAGTACGTATTTTATAGTCCTCTTGCAGAAAAAAAAAAAAAATACAAATCTGTTCATAAAAAGAATACGGTCCAACAGAAAAGAAATCAAATGATTCTCCCGTATTAATAGGAAAAACAAAGTAAAAGACATTTCATCATCATGCGATTAGAGCTCTACCTTATATGTGACTGTGCAGTACGTGTCTTTGTGGTCAATGGTAGCACGCGCGGCTGCCGTTGAGGACGATGCCTGCTGGAACCCCACCAAAGGGAATAAATTCATTTGCTTCCTACGTCAGGAAAGAAATATCTCTAGTAGAAGGGCTCCGTATAAATACGGAAAAACTCGAAACTGACTGTTTTGAAATAAAACGGAATTACTGACTACGGTAAATCTGTCAAAATACTGGTTAGGAGGAACGGGAAATTTTTAAAACAGAAATTTCGTTAAAAAACGGACACCTACATTTTGCTGCACGTTATTTTCAGGAGTTTTCCGTGAATTCACGCCATTTTTTTTACAGTGCATAGTATAACGAAGTAAATTTCTCCGTCATTTTTGGTCCACGCCGGGGATCGAACCCGAGTCCTCTTATTCCGGAACAAGTCGCTCTACCAACTGAGTTACGTAGACGTTCGTCTCGCTGCTATCTGCCTTTATTTCGTGTGAGTCCTGCCAGGAAGGTACTGTCACATACCCCCCCCCTCGAAAGAGGGCCGGGACCATGTATCGTTGTAGGCAGCCATCCTGCTGAAGAACGTGGTCTTGAGAACTCCCAGTCAATCCGGTGTGTGGAATGCAACGTCACACACATTTATTTTTCGAAGCGCTGAAGAAAGGATTCTTTTATTTTTCTTGTCCCGCGGTGTGGAAAGAACGTCATACCATTGCGAGATCTTTAACTGCCGGGTCATCCGGAAAGTTTGGGCGCCATTATAACGAAGTAATTTTCTCCGTCATTTTTTGTCAACGCCTTGGATCGAACCCGAGTCCTCTTATTCCGGAACAACTCGCTCTACCAACTGAGCTACGCGGACATTCGTTCTCGCTGCTATCTGCTTTTATATCGCGTGCGTCCTGCGGAGCAGGAACGTCACAATAGCTTTGTTGAGATGGTATTAGAAAGGTTTTCTGAGCCCGAAGTCAGAAAACAGCGTGTTATATGTATATGTTAATAGTTCTAGCAACACGCACTGCAGCCAAAAACGTGGACTAAGAAACCTTCGTGTAATAGTTTCAGTCTGTTTGTTTGCAAATCCACCAGAATCAAAGAACACATGTGAGTCATAAAAGTAAATTTTTACTAAACTATGGCGGCGGCAATAGTAAGTATTTAGGCTGTTTAGGTTTTGAAAAACAATGTTTATTTTCATTATTACAGAGGGTGAGTCGAAAGTTTTTCAATATTTGGACCCCTTTTTTGACCTCATACGCACCTTTAAGACGAAAGCTGACTAGCATTCAAAGTATAAGCCATCGTGTTGCACCGTCTTTAGCCATCTGTCTACCGGTTCTTCCATTACGCGCAGTACCAGTTCTTCTCCTTCGAAGTGAAGAGCTCCTTCACCCCAGCTGCCACATCCTCCTGATCGTTGAAGAGCCGCCCGCGAAGGAAGCGAGCCACGGACCTGGAACAGCTAATAATCCGACGGGGCGAGGTCCGGACTATATGCTGGGTGTGGCATCAGTTCGATGCCCTCAAGTTCCTGGAGTTGTTCGCGCGGTATGAGGACGAGCGTTATACTGCTGTAGGAAAGCGCGCTTTCTGTTCACCAGGGCCGAGTATGTCTCCTCCAAAATGGCATACATCCGCTCCAGCTGTTCAGAGTAGAGGTTGGAGTTGATGGTCCGACCGTCTGGAACAAATTCGTAATGGATTCATCATTGTCAACCATTATAAATCCACTGCTGGACGAAGGTCTCCCCAAGTTTCCTCCACAACGGTCTGTCTTGTGCCAGTCTCCTCCATGTCACTCACGCATACTTTCGAATTTCATCCACCCATCTCCCATGTAGTCTTCTTCTGGGTCTTTTCCTGTCCCTTGGAATCCAATCTAAAATTTCGGCTGTCCATCGATGGTGTGTCCTTCTGGCAGGATGTCCAGCCCATTGCCATTTCAGGGATTTAAACTCTGATCATGATGTCTTCCACTCTGGTCATTTTTCGGATCCACGAGTTCCTCTTCTTATCTCTCCTGATGACACCAAGCATGCACCTCTCCATGCTACTTTGAGTTGCCTGCAGCCTTTGTATGTCTCTTTTAGTTAAGGTCCACGTCTCTGCACCATACGTAAGCACTGGAAGGATGCATTGATCAAACCCTTTGCTTTTAAGACATAATGGCATATTGCTCTTGAAAATTATGCTGTTTCTTCCAAAAGCTCTCCAGGCAAGTTTTGTACGCCGATTAATTTCTTCATCAATGTGACTCTTACTTGATATCTGCTGTCCAAGAAAAACGTACATGTCTGTTATCTCCAGCTTTTCTCCATCAATCGATAAATCTTCATTTCTTGTAAAAGCATTGAACATCACTTTTGTGTTCTGAAAGTTCATTTTTAATCCCACTTCTTTACTGTTGTCAGCAAGCTCTTGGATCGTACTCTGTAGATCTGATGGGGTTGGAGTTGATGATCCGACCGTCTGGAACAAATTCGTAATGGATTATCCCCTCGAAATTCCACCAGACGCAGAGCATCAAATTGTGTTTCTGGGCCGGGCTCAACCACTGCCATTGTGTGTTAGGATTACGGGAATAGACTCAGTGTTTATCGCACGTAAAAATTCTCTTGATGAAACATACATTGCGCGGATTTTTCTAGGAGTTTCGTGCACACTTTCACTCGGCGGTTTGCTTCAGCTGGCGCTGGTTTGTGAGGGACAATGCAATCCTTGCCGAGGTCCTAAACGTTATGTACCACGGTGGTCTTTGATATGCCCAGCTCGCCTGATAATCTCCGAGTGCTGGTTGTCGGATTTACCTCTAGGCGCACGACCTCCGAATCCATGGTTCGGAGGTCGGCGTACCTGACCTTTGCTGATCGTCGAGGTTTCTGTCACCTGAGTGAAATTTATTGAACCATCTGGTTTCGGTGCTGTGGTTCAAGGAAGCTTCCCCGTCTGCATGACAAATGTTTCGTGTTGCTTGAGCAGCGTTATGGACAGGTGCAAACTCATAAAGCAAAAATTACCTAATTAGCCGGTTGTGGCTGTTTATCTTTAATCGTCCCAACCACAGACAGAACGACGACAAGCAATGCTGTTCACAACATTAACTACCACTTTATATCCCTTTCGACTGACTGCAGTGCGCGACTTGAACTAGCTGAAACATGGGACATACCCTCAGCAGCACATGCGTTTATGCAAATATTGCAAAACTTTCGACTCGCCCTCTGTGTACAGTATATTATTTAGATTTAGACGAACATAAACGACCTTGATGCTGATGAAATGAAATGTAGCTAAAAAAATCCATCTGCGCATGCGCAAAATGAAAATGACCTCAAATCAGAATCAAAAGATGAATCGCTAGTTTGTTCATAAGGAGGATATAGTAGCTTGTGGTCAGGATATCTACATGTTACTACCCATTGTGTTATACATCATTTTAAAGCTCTCGTCAATATCGGGTGGAGATAAAGCCGAATTTCGCTTCGACACACTGTTTTCAAAGCATCAAAAATGCGTTTTTATAATAGTAGGTAACAATAAAATTACCTACTGTTGCGTCAGTTCATGAGACAGCATTCAAAAGTCCGATTTCAACAATGGTTTTGACTACTACCACTACCCATTTTCATTACATCGAAATTTTTACTTGGGATTTACCTTACTGCTGTCGGTTATGAGGCATATCATGGGACATACAGTGTGTCAGAAGATTTTCGTCAAATTTAATTATTTGTTTTCTGAGAAACTTCAGATTATACTTGCCAGGCTTATATTGCTTTAACCTGTATACTTGAATTTGCAGAAACAATGAGCTGTGTGGAACTTTCGAGACCATCCATTTAATCCAAAGTTTCTATGAAAGTACCTTCTGATATTCAAAAATGCATTTGCTGCAACAGCGATAAACTGTCTCCCAATTTCGGGAGTAACATTCTTTTTTTCTTGACACAGAGGATGAGTCGAAAGTATTGCAATTTTTTCATGAACGCATGTACTGCGGCGGGTATGTCACGTGTTTAAACTAGTTCAAGTCGCGCACAGCTGTAAGTCGAAAGGGATATAAAGTGGTAGTCGTTGCTGTGAACAGCATTGCATGTCGTCGTTCTGTTTGTGTGGGACGCCTGAAAGATGAACAGCCACAGCCGGCTAATTAGGGAATGTTTGCTTTACAAGTTTGAATTGAGCCATAACGCTTCTCAAGCAGCACGAAACATTTGTCATGCGAAAGGGGAAGGTTCCGTGCACCACAGGACCGCATCCAGGCGGTTCAAGAAATTTCGCTCAGGTGACAGAAAACTCGACGATCAGCCAAGGTCAGGTAGGCCGCGAACCGTGGATTCAGAGGCCGTGCGCCAGGCCGTAGAGGCAAATCCTACAACCAACACTCGGAGATTATCAGGCGAGCTGGGCATATCACAGACCACAGTGGTTTGTCACCTTCAGGACATCAGCAAAGGCAAGGTCTACAGGAGCCACCGCATTGTCCATCACCAACTGACGCCAGTTGAAGCAAACCGCCTAGTGGAAGGGTGCACGAAACTCCTAGAAAACCTGCGCGATGTACGTTTCATCAAGAGAAATGTTACGTGCGATGAAAAGTGGGTCTATTTCCGTAATCCTAACACACAACGGCAGTAGTTGAGCTCGGCCCAGCTTCCTGAACCTGCTGCCAAACGTGGGCGCTTCGAGCAAAAGGTGATTCTCTGCGTCTGGTGGAATCTCGAGGAGATAATACATCATGAATTTGTTCCAGACGGTCGGACCATCAACGCCAATCTCTACTATGAACAGCTGGAGCGGATTTATACCGTTTTGGAGGAGAAGTACCCGGCGCTGTTGAACAGAAAGCGCTCTCTCCTACTGCAAGACAACGCTCGGCTTCATACCGCGCGAACGACCCGGGCAAAGCTCCAGGAACTTGAGCGCATCGAACTGATACCACACCCACCATATAGTCCGGAACTTGCACCGTCGGATTATTACTTGTTCTGGTCCATGGCTTTCTTCCTTCGCGGGAAGCACTTCGACAACCAGGAGGAAGTGGCTGTTGGGGTGAAGGAGTTCTTCGCCTCGAAGGACAAGAACTGGTACCTCCGCGGAACCGAAGAACTAGCAGACAGATGGCTAAAGACGGTGCAACACGATGGCCTATTGTACTTTGAATGCTAGTCAGCTTTCGTCGTAAAGGTACATATGAAGACATAAAGGGATCCAAATATTGCAAAATGTTCGACTCACCCATTTGTATTACCGTTATTTGAAATCCCTAAGTTATTTTGAACAGTGCATTTCCCCTTGCGAAAGTTGATGTGTGGATGTGAACGTGTGAATCACGCAATAGTTTAAGCATATTTCGACCATAATGAGTCTTTCTCACATAGAAAAATAAATTGATTTCAATAATAATCGTTCTGATTTCTTTTCCATTAATGCGAAAATCGGAAAAAAACTGATACGTGTTCATGCTTTAATAATTTATATTTATGTGCAAAACTAAACGTTTAGGGATTATAGAAATATAAATATGTTCCAATGGCCTAGAAGACATACGCAAAAGTATTTTTCTTGAATATCAGATATTTTTTTAAATTGCATTTTATCCCTCACGTAATGGTTGATGCCAGGAATTCAGAAAGTTTGCCAGAACAGGTAGCAACCGAACATTTTCAAAACAACAACAAGAAGTATTGAAGGTTTGGAGGTCATCAAACCCGTTTTGGACGTCAAGGAGTTTTATAGATCGTACTCAAGAAAACAGTTATTTTGTGCAATGCAAACCGATTTGAAAGACTTGACAGGAGAAGTAGAAAATTGACACTCCTAGTTTAAGGGTAACTCGGGTCAAATAGGTAATTAACCTGGAATAAATAAATTTTAAACAGAGCATAATGAACTCGTAATACGGTAGCTAACAAACATCAGGAAGAAAATGAATGTAACACCTCTTTGCTCATGATACTGGAATTCTTGGTATATGCTTTCTGTTTAAATTTTAAAGAGTTGTTTATTTCGAAAACATGTTGGGCAATTTTGCTGTTTCGAAACATTCTGCAGACTGTCACAAATAACAGGATTTCGACCAAAACTACAGAAACAATATTGTAAGATTTTATTACCGGATTCAGATAAATTCGTTGTAAATATGGATTTATATTCATATGTGGAATTTCATATTAGGCGCTTTTTGCGGCAGAGAGCGGGAGACGTTGTAGAAAGATATTGGGGTTTTGCACTGATGGAGTCGTAAGGCTTACAACGGGAACTATGGTTGTTGACAACCTAAAAGGCACGTTAAGGAGACTGTAACGTGTACTCCAATGCAGCTTTCCTTTTTTTCATGTCTGTGTAAATTTAGTTCATTCTTCTTTAAGCATTTTGCACACATAACGTTTACATTTTCTCTCCCTCCCGGCTGTTTTTGGCAGCGAGTATTCAGTTCAGAGGTAGTGTGACGTGTGTAAAAAAGGTAAGAAGGCTGTTTTCAATGTATGCTCGCTGGCTGACGGGCTTATGAGCTGTGAGGCTGGTTCACGAGTTGTGAAGTTGATTTTCGTTAGGCTAGCAGACTTTCGTTAAGTTTACTATAAAAGATTTTCTGAAATTTACGATCCACTTTCCGTGCTTCTTTTTCGTGAATTAACGAAGCATATTTCTGATACAACCTTCTCCGTGAAATGACGGAAAGAAACCTGAATTTCAAAAAAATTTTCGTACGCCAGAAAAATTCTGAATTTTCAGAAACCTTTCGGCAGTTCCTTTCTTATATTGACGCTGAAATGCCGTTTTTAAGATACGTTAACGGAAACTATGAATTTCCAAAAACCTTTCCGCAATTCCTTTTTTATTCTGACGGTAAATAGCCGTTATAAAGTTGTGTTAACGGAAAATACTAAATTTTCAGAAACTTTTCCGCGATTCCTTTCTTATATTGAAGGTAAATCGCCGTTTTTAGCACGTCTTTTGTGAAAAAAAGATCGTGCTTATGCTACCGGTTTGTCCGCCCATCCGTCTGTACCCACGATATCTCTGCAACTATTAGTCCGATTTGAAAAATTCTTTTGCATTGGGAAGCTTGAAATATGCGAATGATGATCCTTAAATGCAGATGATGTCGAATTCAAAAATACGTTTTATTCCACATAATTGCTTCTAAACATCCGATTGAAAAAATATTTTTTATCTTTCGATTCCATTTATGTCGAAGGGTATTTTAGATATAGTTACTTTTTTAAATTACGCATAGATTTTCCGCTAGGAGGCGTAAAAGTTAATTACATTTTCCCCGATAACTCTTCTTCTAAAACTCCGATTTGAAAAAAAATTTCTTCAGCGGATACATCTCCTGATGGAAAATCTTTTGCATATAATTTCAAGTTTTTGGTAAAAAATACTTTGGCCACCAGGGGGGGGGGGGGGGGCGTAAGTGTTGATTTTTGCTTCTGATGTATTTGCCATAAAATCTGAGCTTCTAAAATATCGATTGAAAAAATTCTTTCGTGGACTGATGCCACTCACATCGATAAACCTTTTTGGAATATTTTCTTCTTAAAATATTCCACAGTTTCTCCGCCAGGGGGCATAGTTGTATATCTTATTTTTGTCAATATCTCTACTTCTAGGAGCACGATTTGAAAAATTCCTCCTTTGTCGGATAGTGTTTTCCGTGTGACATGTTTTTCATATAATTTCGAATTTCCAAGTAATTCATAGACTTTCTGCTAGGGGGCGTAAAGGTAAATTGCGTTTCCCCCTATATCTCTGCTTCTAAATCTCCGATTTGAAAAATTCTTTCTGCACCGGATACAGCTCCTGATGGGAAATCGTTTGCACATAATTTCTAATTTTTATTAAAAAAATGGTTTGGCCTCCAGGGTGCGTAAATTTTGATTTCCGCTTCTGATGTATTTGCGGCAAAATATGAGCTTCTAAATTCTCGATTACAAAAAAGTCCTTTGTTCACCGATACGACTCATGTCGACAAACCTGTTAGGAACATTTTCTTCTTGAAATAATGCATGGTATCTACGCCAGGGGCGTAGATATATATCTTATTTCTGTCAATACCTCTATTTCTAGGAGTCCGATTTTAAAAATTCCTTCTTTGTTGGATAGTGTTTCCAGAGTGACATTTTTTCCCTATAAGTTCAAAAATTTCAAGTATTTCGTAGACTTTCCGCTAGGGGTCGTAAAGGTTAATTGCGTTTCCTTCCATATCTCTGCTTCTAAATCTCCGATTTGAAAAATTCTTTCTGCACCGGATATACAGTAGCTTCTGATGAGAAATCCTTTGCACATAATTTCTAATTTTTGTAAAAAATGGTTTGGCCCCAAGTGGCGTAAGCCTTAATTTCCACTTCTGATGTATTTGCAGCAAAATATGAGCTTCTAAAATCTCGATTGAAAAAAGTGGTTTGTTGACCGATACTACTCATGTCGACAAACCTTTTAGGAACAATTTCTTCTTGAAATAATGCATGGTTTCTACGCCAGGGGCGTAGATATATGTTTTATCTTTGTCAATATCTCTACTTCTAGGAGTCCGATTTGAAAAATTCCTTCTTTGTTGGATAGTGTTTCCGATGCGAAATGTTTTCCCTATAAATTCAAAATTTTCAAGTAAATTATTGGTGGACGTACGGACTTGTACGTCATAAAAAACATCAGTCTGACCGCCCAGAGTTATATAGACCGGATTTTCAGAGCTGTTGACATGCCGTTTGCTGCAGCAGTGGGTGATTCGTCCCTTTTCATGGACGTTAACTCTCGACCTCATAGAGTTCGGCAAGCGGACAACATGATTTAAGAGGAGGGATCGAGCGTATGGAGTAGTCAGCATGCTCCCCTGACTTAAATCCAATTGACCATGCTTAAGACTCACTTGGCAGACGCATTGCAGCTGGACCGGCACCGCCCTTCACTATTCATGAATTGGAGACTGCCCACATTGAGAAGTGGAGAAGATATCTCCAGTACCTCCTCGACAAACTTATCAATTCCATGCTACACAAGTGTGCAGCGGTCTTAGCTTTTCGGCGGGAGCACACAACCTACAAGAGGTCAGTTACCACCTTCAAAAGGTCATCTTCTCTTTCTGTACAGATTTGCATATTTTTATATAGCACTAGCTAAATACCCGTTCTTCGAACGTGATGATATTAAAATACAATTGAAATACAGATGATATGTATGATATACAGTTGAAATGGCCATACACTGCACATTTCTTCACTCTTTTGGTAAACACATGTCTGCCTGGCTCATTCTGCCCGACGACACATAAGCAATTTCGTTTGTAACTGTAATTTTAAAACTTCAAGCCCACACGAAACAAATGAAAATACGTCGTTACTTTCACTTTTATCGTTAAAATAAAATTAGACAACAGAACAAAATAATAATAGAAAAAGAACAAAATACGCTGTTACTTTCAGCATAAATGTAAAAAGAACCTTTCTTATAAACAATTTCGTTCGAAACTGTACATTTAAAAGCTAGCAAGTCAGATGTTTTTGAAAGCGTGAGCAAAATTGTGTTGCCATCGCTAATATCTCAAGGGGGAAACTTTTTTTTTTTCAAATTTCAATTATTATGAAAATCTACCCGCGTATTTATATTTATTGCAGAAACCTTACCACTTATATGACGTCACCGAAAACAAATGTTGGTAATTTGATTTTGACTCAAAAAACCTTGACATTTGATATGTCAAACGATAACATAAATGTTTAAATGCAAAGCATATTATGATATAGCGCTTTTTACGTGATTTTTAAGATTTTTTGTTAAATAAATTTAAAACAAAATATATACTGAGCAGGTCATTCAAAACTTACTGGGCAACAATGGCTCAATGGCTCGATCACTGCAAAACTTCCTAGCGTTATTAAAGCTGGGTTATTTAAAAAACCAATTTCGACCCACTTAAAATTACCGTAGGAGAAAATCCTTTCTTAGTGCGCCTCTATGTTGTAAAAGGAACATTCCTGCCAAATATGAAAGTTCTAAGTTCAGTAGTTTCTGAGATACGGTGATGAGTTAGTGAGGGCTTTCAGGTTTATATGTACAGATATCCTATCATGTGTATTAAATGATAGTATTCCGTAAAAATTCGCTGATATGTTTTTTCATATATCTCCATATTATTGAATATTCTACTGTACAGTACAAATTTTGGAGTTGCGAATCCGTTTATTAGTGTAAATATGACATGAATGGTAAGTCAGATAATATCCAAAAACTTGGAAATTTCGTCCTCCTGGAGCGTGAATCGAAGCTGCGTCTCCCGGACCGCTTCCGAGTATGCAACTAACTACATCACCCTAGCCGGGAGACGCGGTTTCGATTCCCGCTCCAGGATGACGAAATTTTCAAATTTTCGGATATTATCTGACGTAACATCCATGTCATATTTGCACCAATAAACGAATTCACAACTTCAAAATTTGTATTGTACAATGGTGTGATCCCGTATTTCATTTATTGATTCTACTGTACCTTACATAAAAATAATATTTCACGTTCAACAACACGTCAGTCGCACATGATTTTCCTGCAATATCTCTAGCTCCCCTAATTCTTTTGAGCAGTATATCAAGCTACGGATGAAAAGCTATGTTACATAAGCCTTTCGATGACGCATTTTTAAGAGGGTAGCTTCTGCTTTGAAAAAGGTAAAACGAGATCTTGGATGTCCACCTGACTCGCCTGTACTTCTCTCATGTGATTTCGTCGTGCTTTCAAACTGAAATGAATTTCGTTTTCGTTCCACTAAGGATAGATGCAATGAGAAGAAGTGATGAAAGAAATTAAGAAGCCATCAAATAGAAGCCATCGCTCTTTCCACGTTTATAAGTGAGTCGCGGAAAAATTTCTCATTGGCCGCCACTGGGAATCGAACCCAGGGTCTTCCAGTTACGCGCCGGATATGCTTCCAGTGCATCACAGCGGCTTCGAAATTCTCCAGACTCACAAAGGACAAACTGCCAAACCACATGACAAGTTGCTTCTTTGGAGCCCCGCAAAATGCTGAGGATTCACCACAGTCGAACAGCAGCAACTGAACAAATAACTAGAAGGCGAATGAATGATAAATTCACAGTTGACGTGGACCAGGAACATTCTTTTTTCCGTGACTCACTTATAAACGTGGAAAGAGCGATGACTTCTATTTGATGTTCCTGGTCCACGTCAACTGTGTATTTATCATTCATTCGCCTTCTAGTTATTTGTTCAGTTGCTGCTGTTCATCTGTTGTGTATCCCCAGCATTGTGCGGGGCTCCAAAGAAGTAACCTGTCATGTGGTTTGGCAGTTTGTCGTTTGTGAGTCTGGATAACTTTGAGGCCGCTGTGGTGCAGTGGAAGCATATCCGGCGCGTAACTGGAAAACCCTGGGTTTGATTCCCGGTGGCGGCTGATGAGAAATTTTTCCGTGACTCACTTATAAACGTGGAAAGAGCGATGACTTCTATTTGATGTTCCTGGTCCACGTCAACTGTGCATTTATCATTCATTCGCCTTCTAGTTATTTGTTCAGTTGCTGCTGTTCATCTATTGTGAATCCCCAGCATTGTGCGGGGCTCCAAAGAAGTAACCTGTCATGTGGTTTGGCAGTTTGTCGTTTGTGAGTCTGGATAACTTTGAGGCCGCTGTGGTGCAGTGGAAGCATATCCGGCGCGTAACTGGAAAACCCTGGGTTCGATTCCCGGTGGCGGCTGATGAGAAATTTTTCCGTGACTCACTTATAAACGTGGAAAGAGCGATGACTTCTATTTGATGTTCCTGGTCCACGTCAACTGTGCATTTATCATTCATTCGCCTTCTAGTTATTTGTTCAGTTGCTGCTGTTCATCTGTTGTGTATCCCCAGCATTGTGCGGGGCTCCAAAGAAGTAACCTGTCATGTGGTTTGGCAGTTTGTCGTTTGTGAGTCTGGATAACTTTGAGGCCGCTGTGGTGCAGTCGAAGCATATCCGGCGCGTAACTGGAAAACCCTGGGTTTGATTCCCGGTGGCGGCTGATGAGAAATTTTTCCGTGACTCACTTATAAACGTGGATAGAGCGATGACTTCTATTTGATGTTCCTGGTCCACGTCAACTGTGCATTTATCATTCATTCGCCTTCTAGTTATTTGTTCAGTTGCTGCTGTTCATCTGTTGTGTATCCCCAGCATTGTGCGGGGCTCCAAAGAAGTAACCTGTCATGTGGTTTGGCAGTTTGTCGTTTGTGAGTCTGGATAACTTTGAGGCCGCTGTGGTGCAGTGGAAGCATATCCGGCGCGTAACTGGAAAACCCTGGGTTTGATTCCCGGTGGCGGCTGATGAGAAATTTTTCCGTGACTCACTTATAAACGTGGAAAGAGCGATGACTTCTATTTGATGTTCCTGGTCCACGTCAACTGTGCATTTATCATTCATTCGCCTTCTAGTTATTTGTTCAGTTGCTGCTGTTCATCTATTGTGAATCCCCAGCATTGTGCGGGGCTCCAAAGAAGTAACCTGTCATGTGGTTTGGCAGTTTGTCGTTTGTGAGTCTGGATAACTTTGAGGCCGCTGTGGTGCAGTGGAAGCATATCCGGCGCGTAACTGGAAAACCCTGGGTTCGATTCCCGGTGGCGGCTGATGAGAAATTTTTCCGTGACTCACTTATAAACGTGGAAAGAGCGATGACTTCTATTTGATGTTCCTGGTCCACGTCAACTGTGCATTTATCATTCATTCGCCTTCTAGTTATTTGTTCAGTTGCTGCTGTTCATCTATTGTGAATCCCCAGCATTGTGCGGGGCTCCAAAGAAGTAACCTGTCATGTGGTTTGGCAGTTTGTCGTTTGTGAGTCTGGATAACTTTGAGGCCGCTGTGGTGCAGTGGAAGCATATCCGGCGCGTAACTGGAAAACCCTGGGTTCGATTCCCGGTGGCGGCTGATGAGAAATTTTTCCGTGACTCACTTATAAACGTGGAAAGAGCGATGACTTCTATTTGATGTTCCTGGTCCACGTCAACTGTGCATTTATCATTCATTCGCCTTCTAGTTATTTGTTCAGTTGCTGCTGTTCATCTGTTGTGTATCCCCAGCATTGTGCGGGGCTCCAAAGAAGTAACCTGTCATGTGGTTTGGCAGTTTGTCGTTTGTGAGTCTGGATAACTTTGAGGCCGCTGTGGTGCAGTGGAAGCATATCCGGCGCGTAACTGGAAAACCCTGGGTTCGATTCCCGGTGGCGGCTGATGAGAAATTTTTCCGTGACTCACTTATAAACGTGGAAAGAGCGATGACTTCTATTTGATGTTCCTGGTCCACGTCAACTGTGCATTTATCATTCATTCGCCTTCTAGTTATTTGTTCAGTTGCTGCTGTTCATCTGTTGTGTATCCCCAGCATTGTGCGGGGCTCCAAAGAAGTAACCTGTCATGTGGTTTGGCAGTTTGTCGTTTGTGAGTCTGGATAACTTTGAGGCCGCTGTGGTGCAGTCGAAGCATATCCGGCGCGTAACTGGAAAACCCTGGGTTTGATTCCCGGTGGCGGCTGATGAGAAATTTTTCCGTGACTCACTTATAAACGTGGATAGAGCGATGACTTCTATTTGATGTTCCTGGTCCACGTCAACTGTGCATTTATCATTCATTCGCCTTCTAGTTATTTGTTCAGTTGCTGCTGTTCATCTGTTGTGTATCCCCAGCATTGTGCGGGGCTCCAAAGAAGTAACCTGTCATGTGGTTTGGCAGTTTGTCGTTTGTGAGTCTGGATAACTTTGAGGCCGCTGTGGTGCAGTGGAAGCATATCCGGCGCGTAACTGGAAAACCCTGGGTTTGATTCCCGGTGGCGGCTGATGAGAAATTTTTCCGTGACTCACTTATAAACGTGGAAAGAGCGATGACTTCTATTTGATGTTCCTGGTCCACGTCAACTGTGCATTTATCATTCATTCGCCTTCTAGTTATTTGTTCAGTTGCTGCTGTTCATCTATTGTGAATCCCCAGCATTGTGCGGGGCTCCAAAGAAGTAACCTGTCATGTGGTTTGGCAGTTTGTCGTTTGTGAGTCTGGATAACTTTGAGGCCGCTGTGGTGCAGTGGAAGCATATCCGGCGCGTAACTGGAAAACCCTGGGTTCGATTCCCGGTGGCGGCTGATGAGAAATTTTTCCGTGACTCACTTATAAACGTGGAAAGAGCGATGACTTCTATTTGATGTTCCTGGTCCACGTCAACTGTGCATTTATCATTCATTCGCCTTCTAGTTATTTGTTCAGTTGCTGCTGTTCATCTGTTGTGTATCCCCAGCATTGTGCGGGGCTCCAAAGAAGTAACCTGTCATGTGGTTTGGCAGTTTGTCGTTTGTGAGTCTGGATAACTTTGAGGCCGCTGTGGTGCAGTGGAAGCATATCCGGCGCGTAACTGGAAAACCCTGGGTTTGATTCCCGGTGGCGGCTGATGAGAAATTTTTCCGTGACTCACTTATAAACGTGGAAAGAGCGATGACTTCTATTTGATGTTCCTGGTCCACGTCAACTGTGCATTTATCATTCATTCGCCTTCTAGTTATTTGTTCAGTTGCTGCTGTTCATCTGTTGTGTATCCCCAGCATTGTGCGGGGCTCCAAAGAAGTAACCTGTCATGTGGTTTGGCAGTTTGTCGTTTGTGAGTCTGGATAACTTTGAGGCCGCTGTGGTGCAGTGGAAGCATATCCGGCGCGTAACTGGAAAACCCTGGGTTCGATTCCCGGTGGCGGCTGATGAGAAATTTTTCCGTGACTCACTTATAAACGTGGATAGAGCGATGACTTCTATTTGATGTTCCTGGTCCACGTCAACTGTGCATTTATCATTCATTCGCCTTCTAGTTATTTGTTCAGTTGCTGCTGTTCATCTGTTGTGAATCCCCAGCATTGTGCGGGGCTCCAAAGAAGTAACCTGTCATGTGGTTTGGCAGTTTGTCGTTTGTGAGTCTGGATAACTTTGAGGCCGCTGTGGTGCAGTCGAAGCATATCCGGCGCGTAACTGGAAAACCCTGGGTTCGATTCCCGGTGGCGGCTGATGAGAAATTTTTCCGTGACTCACTTATAAACGTGGATAGAGCGATGACTTCTATTTGATGTTCCTGGTCCACGTCAACTGTGCATTTATCATTCATTCGCCTTCTAGTTATTTGTTCAGTTGCTGCTGTTCATCTGTTGTGTATCCCCAGCATTGTGCGGGGCTCCAAAGAAGTAACCTGTCATGTGGTTTGGCAGTTTGTCGTTTGTGAGTCTGGATAACTTTGAGGCCGCTGTGGTGCAGTGGAAGCATATCCGGCGCGTAACTGGAAAACCCTGGGTTCGATTCCCGGTGGCGGCTGATGAGAAATTTTTCCGGGACTCACTTATAAACGTGGATAGAGCGATGACTTCTATTTGATGTTACTGGTCCACGTCAACTGTGTATTTATCATTTATTATGAAATTAAGAAGTTTTTCTCAGAAGTGCTTTTGACTACTCTGCGGAAAAGCTGAGATATGTGAACATAGTCAGACGGAGAGAATTTTGCAGAGGATCATGCTAGCTAAATATAGCATAACCTTTCCCGCCTTTTTATTCACAGATTATTTGCTAATATTGCCTCCATATATCATATAGTTAATTATTCCATGCCATGGATGGATAAGTTAAGGTTATTATGCTTGTGTTAACCACATTTTGTTATTAACATTTATTCTTCCAGGTAACAAGCTTTACAAAGCATCTATTGTTACATTTGCATGTAAAAAATAATGCCTTTGTCTTCACACATTATGCTACATAACATATTGTGTTTTTTCTGACATATTATGCTGCATATGCAATGGAATCTCTGTTATACATTCTCCTAGGTGATGGCCTTAAAAACCATATAAATGAAATTTCAAAATGTTAAATACCATTGTAAAAATTTTGAATGCCTCCAAAATAAGGATGGGGGCGGCAAAGAAGGATTACGCTAATTTACATGAATACTTAGTTTGCTACATTAAGCCTATTATAACGAAGTAAATTTCTCCGTCATTTTGTTCACGCCGGCAATCGAACCCGGGTCCCCTCATTCCGGAATAAGTGGCTCTCCCAACTGAACTACGCGGACGTATGCTCTCGCTGCTATCTGCCTTTATCTCATGCGCTTCCTGCGGTGCAGGCACGTCACACTACGTCTATTTTGATTTTTGTATTAATTTTTCATGCTAATTTCTTGATAAAAATTAGGTTAAGAAATTCTGTAGGATTTCATATTTTCAATATACGTAGAAAACCTTTACCTTTGAAATACTAGATAGCAAAGCTGAATACAATTTTGTTTGATATTAAATACCCCTATTACACATTTTTACTTATAATCATCGCTCTTTTCAAAACTGGTTATATATATAGAATACGTACACACACATACACACCCACAAACATATATAGCCCCCTCCAACAAGAATTCCTGGGTGCGCCACTGACATTATATCAAAATAAAGTTCCTGTTTTGCTCGTTAAATCCGGGATCTCGCTAAATACGGGATCGTTATGAACGGATTCTATTGTATCTATAATTACTAAGAAAATAAAAATATAGGTTTCGCCTAAAGTAGTTTAGCGATTATATTTCTGGTATTTTTGTACTCAGAACACTGTGCTATTTTTACTTATCGAAATAACTTCTATTTTTGTCGATAAAATATTCCGATACTAAATTTGATTCATTCACAAAGTTAAACAATGTGTGTACATATATAGTGTTCGCCTATAGTTTACAAACGAATGTGACGTACGTCGCTCTTAATCTCTTTGGGGCTTTGGGAAGAAGACACCATGTGATAGAAGGCATTATGTCAGACACTGTGTAATTTTTTGAACATGTAAAATAATATTTTTGAATGTCTAATTTGTAACATACGGCGCTCTTAATCTCTTTGGGGCTTTGGGAAGAAGACACTATGTAATAGAAGGCACTATGTCAAACACTAATGTAATTTTTTGAACATGTAAAATAATATTTTTGAATGTTTAAATTGTGACGTACGCCACTCTTAATCTCCTTGGAGGAGGCTTAAGCCCCCAAATCCCCCTCCGTGGGTGCGCCACGGCACTAATTGATTGAGCATTAGCACCCAGTAAAATATTGACCAATCTTTGCTTGTCTCAAATTTCTTGAATTCTGAGAAACAAAACAAACTGTGCGTTATTTAGTAAATATTTAGTGCTATCATCTATTTCGGGGCTATATAAAAAAAAAAAAAAAAAACGCTGTCTCAGTTTTCTGAACGTTGCAACATACCAGGTTATGTATGAAACAATCAAAGACTTGTGAAAACAGGAATTTGTCGGTGACGAAGATGGAAGCCCCTTCCTCTCGCTCGGAGTGAGTTGCTCTAACGAATTAAGCTACACCGACGGAATGTATTGCTGCAGTTTTGTCGTCTTGATACGTGTTCCACCCCTGTAGAACGTCACAGAGCCGTATATTTTTTATAATTTGAAATTCAGTATTTCACGTATAATCGCAAAATGTATATACACGAATTTCGTATAATCGAACTGAAAAAAGAATAAACATTACAGTAAAATATCGGGACAAACAAGCCCAGAATTGTGTGTAAAAGTGAAAAAGCCACCTCCTGTGTCCCAGTGGTCTAAAAGCGATGGCTTCTGATCATTCGTCCGTGATGAGTCCGAGTACGAATCCCGGTGAGGCATGGATGTTGTGGTTATCTTACGGCGTTGGCTCTCTCCTTTCCCTGGAATCAGTGGCCCTAAATTAAGGACGGGCGACTGCTTATAGCCCATCGAGTTGCTCACGGTAGTCGTTAAACCCCCAATCACACACACACACACAAAGTGAAAAACGTATAAGCGGAAAACGTTCTACTGTATATTGATATTGATTTTCCTTACATATTAGGTATTTTATCTTTTGTTCAATATCTTCTCTGGATACAAACATTTCTAAATCAATTTTTATTTTAGGTCTCCTTTAAGAAAATGCAAAGAAGACGGGAAATGGGACGGAGAACTTCCATACTGTGGTAAGATATTTACGCATTAAATACACCAAATAAATAAACGTGTGTGTGTTTACACACACACATATAGTAGAAAAGGATCGTAAAACGTCTGTCTTAAATTCCTTTCATACAAATATAAATGAGAATTATACAACATAAGAAAATGTACACTTTCACGTAATGCTAATTCGAGCATATTCTTCGACTGGCATTTCTACCGTAGCTTAAAGGACCTCTTCATCAGAGTAAAACTCGGCTGCTAGCAAGATTATTATTGTGTGAGGATGAATGGCGAATATAATGCTTATTTTTGCAACAAATCCCTCAAAACTTCAAGTGACGATCGAAAGAATGCACGCAAAAGTAACGAAGGGGAATGAACTTACCGAAAGTCAAAGTTACGAAATGAACTTACGGAAGGCAAAAGACTTTCCAAAGTCTTTGCGTTCTGTAAGGAAGAATTCGAAGATATCGAAATAAAACGAAGAATTCCAAGTCATTAGAGAAAACTTTGAAGTACATTGGCGTTCAAAAATAAAGTGACAAACACAAAATTATGAACAACGCAAAATCCACACGACACAGTTTAATGACCGTTGGTACGGACATGCATATATGGACAACGCAGCACTATGTGACACAAACGGATTGATATCTCGGCATGAGGAGGAAGCATGTGCATGAGTGCATGGCAGTCCAAAAGTGATGCAGCAAGTATTTCGAGGGACGGAGTATGATTACCCGGAACAGAGATACAGCTCGTTCAGAAGGCTGTAAACGAGATTTTGGGGCAATAAGTGCTATTCCTCCACCAAGGCGTGTCCGAGTCACGGGAAAGTTCTGGGAGGGGGCTACCAGCTTGCAATTGCTCTTTCCAGGGCATCACAGACATAGTTTATGGTGTTCAGGTTCGGAGATCTGGTGGGCCAGTCTATCCGGTAAACATCATCACTCTCCAGGTATTAATCGACTAGCTGAGCTCTTTGGGAACGGGCATTATCGTCCATAAAAAGGTACTGGGGCCAATAGATGCCCTGAAAAGCTGTACACGGGGCTCTAGGATGTCATCGCTGTAGGGTGTAACAGTATGTGTGCCTTCTGGAAACACGTATAGCGGTGTGCGTCCATCCAACATGATGCCGACCAAACCTGCAACAGAGTAGTGGTCAATTTCTCGAATGTTGGAGGGAAGATTTCCGCTTTCCGTGTCTCTCCAAATGTACACTCGTCGAGAATTCGTGTTTAGGCTGTACCGAGGCTCGTTACTAAAAAGATCACATGCCAATTGATCAGGGAGTTCCAGGGGTCGGGTTGTGAGGGCGATGCGGCGAATGTGAATCCGACCATTGGCCTTCTCGCATACAGACCTCTCTCGTGGAGTCTTCTCTAAACTGTTTGCCTCGACATCGCAGTTCCAGTAGCAGAGGAGAACTCTTGCGAGAGTTGTCTGGCTGTCGACTACCTTTGGCGGCGATCTGTTGGAGACAAATACCGATCGTCTTGACTTCCTGTGTCTCGTGGTCGTCCTTGTCCCGGCCTTTTCCGGTTACTATTCCGGTTTCCAGGAACTGTCTCCAGAGATTCGAGACCATCTTCCTTGACACATTCAGTCATCTTGCGACCTCAACTTGCGATTGGCTTGCTTCCAATCTACCAATTACTCTCTACGGTAAAGAGCCTTTTAAGTGATGGTGCGGAGCCATTCTTCCATTAACAGTCCAACTCAAACTTCTATTGCAGCACTCCGCTCAGAACAACGTTTATCAAGGTCGCGTACCTAGAGATCCAGGATACATGGACCCTGGACAGACGTCTCGTGCGGAGTTGTGGATGAAGCTGCAACGGTATGGCTGCCATTACCACCGGAAACCCTTCGGCATCTGGTGGAATCGATGTCTTGGCGCGTACAGACTGATATTCGCGTTACAGGAGGACCAACACGCTATTAAGTATAGTCGGAGTTTTCCCTTGGCACTTGATGATAATGGGGTGCAAGCATTTTGAGTGTAACGTGTCGAAGGAGGTGATTTCCGATGCTCAGATACAACCCCGGCGAAAACTTCCCCAGTCACTTGTTCCCTGCGTGGCTAAGATTTTAAGACCCATTACCACAGCAGTCCCATTTGCGCTAGATGAGGACCAACACGCTATTAGGTATAGTCACGGGTTTTCCCTTGGCACTTGATGATAATGGGGTGCAAGCATTTTGAGTGTAAAGTGTCGAAGGAGGTGATTTCCGATGCTCAGATACAACCCCGGCGAAAACTTCCCCAGTCACTTGTTCCCTGCGTGGCTAAGATTTCAAGACAAATTACCACAGCAGTCCCATTTGCGCTAGAGGAGGACCAACACGCTATTAGGTATAGTCACGGGTTTTCCCTTGGCACTTGATGATAATGGGGTGCAAGAATTTTGAGTGTAACGTGTCGAAGGAGGTGATTTCCGATGCTTAGATACAACCCCGGCGAAAACTTCCCCAGTCACTTGTTCCCTGCGTGGCTAAGATTTTAAGACCCATTACCACAGCAGTCCCATTCGCGCTAGAGGAGGACTAACACGCTATTAGGTATAGTCACGGTTTTTCCCTTGGCACTTGATGATAATGGGGGGCAAGCATTTTGGGTGTAACGTGTCGAAGGAGGTGATTTCCGATGCTCAGATACAACCCCGGCGAAAACTTCCCCAGTCATTTATTCCCTGCGAGGCTAAAATTTTAAGACCCATTACCACGGCAGTCCCATTCGCGCTAGAGGAGGACCAACACGCTATTACATATGTATCTCTAATGTTTTTTTTTGCATTGACACAAGTTTTAGGAGATTACGCACTGTGTACATCAATCAAATCTTACGTACAACGTTAAAGATTCCTATTCACAATTGCAAAAAATTTTTTGTACGTAGTGATGTTCTCATAAGATTCTCTTAAAGTTTTGAAAGTTCATAAAAACTGAAAACGATTATTTCAAATATCACTTAGCTGTGTGAATTGATGTCTTAGTATTCCTTGAGTTCTTGATGCAGATGTATATTTTGCTCATAGTCCAACAGTAGTTTAATAAGATTTTCATTTCTGATTAAGTTTCGGTACTCATTGGAGTCCTATTCTCAAAGATTTGGTGAAGTACAGTCTGGAAACACAAAACATCTGTGTTATCACTAACTCCTTGCTGGCTCTCATGTCTCCAATGTATTGGTGCCTCCTCATTGGTTAACTGACTGGCTTCACTGTTGTTCGGTGGCTTATTCTCATTGGCTGTTGTATGGTGAGTCATGTCTCTGTGGTGAAATCTTCAAAACACTTTCTTTTTTAATTGATCCTTCTTTTCTCTTCTCTTTCTTTTTCCCCTATTTATAAGTAATTTCCAGGGTTACGGAAGATCTATGCAACTCTTAATATTACAAACTTTTTGGATACCTTTTTGAATGAGAATAGCTTCAGAACATCTGATTTCATCTTGTTTTTGATGTTGGATTAGATGTTTAATATTGATAAAATCAGGTTAATAATTATTATTCTAGCAGTATTAATTAATGCTGCGACTTCTTGGTTTTTATTCCAAATTTTTATATGTTGGACTAGTCTTATCTCAGCCTGTTTGTAGCACTTCCTATACATGATTTCTCTAATGTTTTATCAGTTGTGTGTAATGTTGGCATTTGATATGAACCTGCTTTTTCTAGAATTGAATTAAACTGCCACTGCTCTAAAATCTTATTAAACTACTATCGGACTATGAGAAAAATGTGGGTATCGTTCATTTGATCGAAAGGTCTCTTGACCGAAAATCACTTCATCGAAAGGTACATTTCACCGAAGGCTCACTTGAACGAAAAGTTCATTTCACCGAAAGGTCACTTCACCTAAAAGTTCATTTCATCGAAAGGACATTTGATCGAAGAGTTCATTTCACCGAAGGATTACAATACCTAAAAGTTCATTATATCGAAAGATCATTTCACCGAATGGTCAATTTATCGAAAACTTAGAATTTTGTTGTCACAGATCTGTTGGAGTGTGGTGCAGGTTTTTGAAAAAATAGCCACCTAAACATTATCGGATTGTATGAAAAATACACTTTTTCTGTGAAACACCTCCCTATGAGTAGGTTTTTCGAAATATAAATTTAATTATGAGGCCTATATCTGGGCCTTTTTGTCAAATTTTAATCCTCCGAGCTGATATTGATAAGGGTTGCATAGCAAATCAAGTAAATAATGTTCCAATTTTGCTCAACCACAAAACATTAATGTTTTGACCGTAGGCATGGATACATGCCATTTTAATATATTTTAAACCTACTCATATTCATAAGCATTACATAAAATGTAAAGTAACTTTTTATGTAAACCTTATGAACATGAGCACGCAAGGTTAAAATTTGCTAAAAAGGCCTAAGCCGAGGCATAGAGACCTAAATTTGATTCTTTTTGTCTGAAAAAATGTGCAACATTATTAACTTGACTTTTTATGTAAACCTTATGATCACGAGTTCGCACGATTGAAATTGGGTAAAAAGGCCTAATCCAAGGCCTAGAGACCTGAAATTGATTCTTTTTGCCTGAAAAAATGTGCAACATTATTAATTTTACTTTTTATTTAAATCTTATGAATATGAACACTGAACAGGACTTTTATGTAAACCTTATGAATATGAATGGAATACGGAATTACACCATACAATACAAATTTTGAAGATGGCAATCCGTTTTGTGGTGTAAATATGACAAGGATTAAAATTATGAACATGATTAAAATTTGCTGAAAAAGCCTAAGCCTATTGTTTAAAAAAAAAGTCTTAAAACTAAGTCTTTGCGTTCTCTGTGGCACGGAGAAATCAAAGACTTAGTTTTAATCCTCTAACGTTTCCGTGGTTTGTCTGCCGAACTTGCACAATGTTTCTATAGATCCTGTAATGAAACCCATAAGTTTTCGATAAACTGACCCTTCGGTGAAATGACCTTTCGATGAAATGAACTTTTAGGTAAAGAGGCCTGTCGGTGAAATGACCTTTTGATGAAATGAACTTTTAGGTAAAGAGACCTTTCGGTAAAATGACCTTTTGATGAAATGAACTTTTAGGTAAAGAGACCTTTCGGTGAAATGAACTTTTGATGAAATAAACTTTTAGATAAAGAGACCTTTCGGTGACATGACCTTTTGATGAAATGAACTTTTAGGTAAAGAGACCTTTCGGTAAAATGACCTTTTGATGAAATGAACTTTTAGGTAAAGAGACCTTTCGGTGAAATGAACTTTTGATGAAATAAACTTTTAGATAAAGAGACCTTTCGGTGACATGACCTTTTGATGAAATGAACTTTTAGGTAAAGAGACCTTTCGGTAAAATGACCTTTTGATGAAATGAACTTTTAGGTAAAGAGACCTTTCGGTAAAATGACCTTTTGAAGAAATGAACTTTTAGGTAAAGAGACCTTTCGGTGAAATGAACATTTGATGAAATAAACTTTTAGGTAAAGAGACCTTTCGGTGAAATGACCTTTTGATGAAATGAAATTTTAGGTAAAGAGACCTTTCGGTAAAATGACCTTTTGATGAAATGAACTTTTAGGTAAAGAGACCTTTCAGTGAAATGAACTTTTGATGAAATAAACTTTTAGGTAAAGAGATCTTTCGGTGAAATGACCTTTTGATGAAATGAACTTTTAGGTAAAGAGACCTTTCGGTAAAATGACCTTTTGATGAAATGAACTTTTAGGTAAAGAGACCTTTCGGTGAAATGAACTTTTGATAAAATAAACTTTTAGATAAAGAGACCTTTCGGTGAAATGACCTTTTGATGAAATGAACTTTTAGGTAAAGAGACCTTTCGGTAAAATGACCTTTTGATGAAATGAACTTTTAGGTAAAGAGACCTTTCGGTAAAATGACCTTTTGAAGAAATGAAATTTTAGGTAAAGAGACCTTTCGGTGAAATGAACATTTGATGAAATGAACTTTTAGGTAAAGAGACCTTTCAGTGAAATGAACTTTTAATGAAATAAACTTTTAGGTAAAGAGATCTTTCGGTGAAATGACCTTTTGATGAAATGAACTTTTAGGTAAAGAGACCTTTCGGTAAAATGACCTTTTGATGAAATGAACTTTTAGGTAAAGAGACCTTTCGGTGAAATGAACTTTTGATGAAATAAACTTTTAGGTAAAGAGACCTTTCGGTGAAATGAACTTTTAGGTAAAGAGACCTTTCGGTAAAATGACCTTTTGATGAAATGAACTTTTAGGTAAAGAAACCTTTCGGTGAAATGAACTTTTGATGAAATAAACTTTTAGGTAAAGAGACCTTTCGGTGAAATGACCTTTTGATGAAATGAACTTTTAGGTAAAGAGACCTTTCGGTAAAATGACCTTTTGATGAAATGAACTTTTAGGTAAAGAGACCTTTCGGTGAAATGAACTTTTGATGAAATATACTTTTAGGTAAAGAGACCTTTCGGTGAAATGACCTTTGATGAAATGAACTTTTAGGTAAAGAGACCTTTCGGTGAAATGAACGTTTGATGAAATGAACTTTTAGGTAAAGAGACCTTTCGGTGAAATGACCTTTTCATGAAATGAACTTTTAGGTAAAGAGACCTTTCGGTGAAATGAACTTTTAGGTAAAGAGACCTTTCGGTGAAATGATTTTTGATGAAATGAACTTTTAGGTAAAGAGACCTTTCGGTGAAATGAACGTTTGATGAAATGAACTTTTAGGTAAAGAGACCTTTCGGTGAAATGACCTTTTCATGAAATGAACTTTTAGGTAAAGAGACCTTTCGGTGAAATGAACTTTTCGGTCAAGTGACCCTTCGGTGAAATGTAGCTTTCGATCAAGTGATCCTTCCGTGAAATGAACTTTTGGATCAAGTGATCTTTCGGTGAAACAATCTTTTCGGTGAACTGATTTTCGGTCAAGTGACCCTTCGGTGAAGTAAACGTGGGGCAAATGAACCATACCCGAAAAACGCATATCTGTATCAAGGAATACTAGGACATCAATCCAAACAGCTAAGTGCTTTTGAAATAATTGTTTTTAGTTTTTATAAACTTTTGAACTTTTAAAAGAATCTTATGAGAACATCACTATGTAAAAAGGATTTTAGCAGTTGTAAATAGAATTTTAGATGTTATACATAAGATTTTATTTATGCATAAAAATCTTGTATCAATTAGCACTAAAAAAATGAATAAACAAAATAATACCGATCTTGTTTCTCGTGCCCAAGAGAGTGGGAAAACGTGAAGAGGGTTTAAAAAGCATATGGGTATTATGTTCCTAGATATTTAAAGAAAAATAGATTCACGCTTGAATATTCAAAATTTTTATCTAAATAAATACTTAGTAATTCTACTTGTAGTAAATCTAACTGAAGCGATGAAAGATTTCCGTCTTTAGCACGATTTAATGATTAAAAGATGAGAAATATATACAATTAAAAACATGAGCACTTTCGAGGCAGCGGCTGCCTCTTCTTCAGATGTAATTACATCTGAAGAAGTAATTACATCAGATGTAATTACATCTGAAGAAGAGGCAGCCGCTGCCTCGAAAGTGCTCATGTTTTTAATTGTATGTATTTTTCATATTTTATTCATTAAATCGTGCTAAAGACGGAAATCTTTCATCGCTTCAGTGATTAATGTCGCATGAGTCTTCAATATTTGTTGGTGGTAAATATAATTAAAGTGAAAAACATTTCTTTGTTAAAAGTACAATAATTCTTGCTTAGAACTGCAGGAAAACTATTCAGTTTTTCTTGTGAATGGATGCATTACAGCCGTAATGCATCCATGCGCCCGTTCACTGGAGTCAGGCCCGTTCACTGGAGTCATCCGAGCGCCCGTTCACTGGAGTCAGGCTGTTAGGGATGCCCTTAACAGAAGATTTACAAACGGATGGATTGATAATTGAGTGACCCATCGCTAGGGTACCTAATTTCTCGTATATCAAGCCAATTAACTTTCTATGAAATCAAGGTTCCTGACCTAAATTACATACTTAGGCATACTAAGACGGCAGAAATTGGATATTTTTAATGTGGTCTCACTCGACAGGTTTGGCTGGTAATAAAATGTAGACCAGGTTCTGTGCGAGGCACGAAAGGCATTCATTTCGAAATCTGGTAACTCATGAAATCGAAAATGATTCAGAATTCCGTTTCCGCATGACATTGTGTTGGAAGTTGTTAAAAAGCATCAGCAGAGAATTTTCTTTCAATAAGTATTTGAAATTCTTTTCAGTGAATCTGAGATGCCATGTATTTCAGAAATGCTCTATTACGTCTAGCATACTCATATACATAAAAAAAAAAGGAAAGCAAAAGATACTTATTTTGCATTTTATTTATCATATCTTCATTTCTTTACAGGTGTAAACATCGCATACAGGAAATCAACTAATCAGTCCAGCACAGTCCGTGGGGGAGAATCTCGAAACGCAAATGACGGAAAATTTTTAGACAGTTCCCAGTGTACTGAGACAAAGGTGGAAAACTCCCCCTGGTGGCAGGTGGACCTACTGCGCACTTATGAAGTTCGAGTTGTCAGGGTATACACTAGAGGATGCTGTGGTAATGTTTCTTTCTTCAAGAAAGTAGTAAATGCTACTTCTAATCAATGTCTTCAAACGAAAGTTTCTTTCTTTCTTCCTGTCTTATATACACTATGTTGACAAAAGTATTCTGACATATAACTAGAACGAAAACCAGAGCACTTATTAGCCCCCCCCCCCCCAAATTACATAATCGGCATACGTTTGGCTGTTATCACTGCAGGGACCTTTCTAGGCACGCTTTCCACGAGATGCTAGTAGGTCTGTATTGGAATTTCCCTCCATTTCTAATGCAAAGCTTATCCCATTAGGTATGTACAAGAATTTTCCTTCATTCCTCCTGCAAAGTTGATGCCAGTAAATCTGTACCGGAATTTCCCTCCATTCCCACTACAAAGCTGATGCCAGTAGGCCGATGCCGGAATTTTCCCCCATTCCTCCTGCAAAGTTGATGCCAGTAGATCTGTACCGGAATTTCCCTCCATTCCTCCTGCAAAGCTTATCCCATTAGGTATGTACTAGAATTTTCCTTCATTCCTCCTGAAAAGTTTTCACACAGTATTTCAGTATTTATTAGAAGAAAGATACAGGAGATGTGCTTGAATAAATCATCTCAAATGATGTATGACAAAAAAAATATTTACAGATGCTTGTAGCTTACGCTACTGCTTATTTACACGGTTCTGTACATTGATGATAGTTGATGCCAGTAGATCTGTACCGCAATTTCCCTCCATTCTCACTACAAAGCTGATGCCAGTAGGTCTGTAGCGCAATTTTTTCCACCCCTCCTCTAAAGATGATGCCAGTAGGTTTGTAGCGGAATTTTCCCCATTCCACCTCTAAAGCTAAGGCCATTAGGTCTGTATCGGAAGGAAATTAGTTCCATTTCTCTTACAAAGTTGATGCCATTAGGTATGTAGAAAAATTTTCCTTCATTCCTCCTGCAAAGCTGATGCCAGTAGGTCTATTCCGGAATTTTCCTCCATTCCCCCTACGAAGCTGATGCCAGAGCTCCCATAGAAGGGTCCCACCTGCGGAAATCGGATTCGGTGTTCCATCTTGTCCAACAGATATTCTGTCGGATTTAGCTCGAGACAGTGGTCTTTCAATCCAACTCTTGCACTTTCTGCTTCTCAATCAAATTCCTGGACAGTAAGGTCTTTGTGAGTACTTGATGCTTCAGGAAGATCTGTCCAGTTCATAAAGTACTGGACAGACCTTGCTAAAAACAGAAGTACTGCCACATCGTATATAGTGCGGGACTGTTCAGAATGTCTTTGTACCTGGCGGATGTTAGAATGAAAGTCACCACAGCCAAAGGGTAAAGTTTTCCCAGAAGAAACAGTCGCACATCACAGATTTTCACGAAACTTGACTGTAGGGGCAAGGTAGTTCACCTAACAGCGTTCCACCGACAAAAGTCACACCCAAATACAGTTAAACCAAACGAAAGAGTGAGTAGCGCAATTCATCACTCAATACGACGCTCTTCCATTCTTCCCATATCCACGAACAGTGCACCAATGCAGTCGTCGTCTGGCATTCCAGTTACTTCACAGTCCTCGAATGGCCTTTTGATATAGGATATATGCGCAGATGACCTAGCATGACAACGATGGACATGCAGTTTTGGTGCAAATAGCTGTTCCAGTGTCTTGTACGACGTCGCCGTCTAGGTCTGTGGCAGAGTACGTGCGTGACTTCTTCACATTAGATTGACTGAACATATCTGTACAATGATATCAGCATCTCATTGAATCTATGCCACATCGAATCGCGGTAGTTTTGAAGGCAAAGAGTGGCACAACACGTTATTAGGTAGGCAGTCCTAATAATTTGTTGATGTACACTGAAGCAACAAATCCTCGGACAAGGTAACAGAAACAGGTACCTTTGTTAGAGAAATCTAGGGGCCAACTACAATACGTCAATGGGACTGTGCGTATGTGGCGCTCATCACATGAAGCCATGGAATCCAGTTGTCAGGTCAAATTTTCAAACTGGTGCATGCCGTGCGATGTTCTCTTTAGGTGTGGCCACCATTTTGGCTCCTTTTACCTATTGAGGGCGTCATCGCACAAGGCAACGCTGACGTATTCACCGACCACGTACACCAGTTAAGGACTATAAATTTCTCACAGCAGGAGACCTTCTTTATCAACAAGACAACCTCTCGTCTCATCGCTCCCATTTGGCGAAGGACAGGACTGGTTGGTGGAACATTCCAGTGAGTTCACAGCCCTCGAATGGCCTTCTCATTCTTCACATTTGAACCCAATTGAAGATGCCTTCTTTCAGTAAGACAGCATCCCGTCTTATCGCTCCCGTTTGGCAAAGGATTAGTTGGAGGAGCATTCCAGTGAGTTTGCAACCCTTGAATAGCCCTCTCTTCGGATTTGGACCACCTATTTGGCAAAATGGAGGAATGCATTCAACCAAATAACCTGCAGTTCTCGGCGTTTAAGGACTGCTGTCTTAGTATTATAAGCTGCAATACTGCATGAGAGTTTGCGTCACCTCGCAGAGTTCATTCATGTAATGACATGTTGTTAATCTTGTGAGGGTGAAAGATGGACCCACACTTTATTAGGTGGGTGTGTATAAGAAATTGTCCTTTAAGTGTATATAGAAATATACTGGTGAAAATTCTGAAGCTAACGTTACCTACCGCGAGTGATTATATTTGATATGCTTTAAGTAAAGGCATTCATTAGAGCAAACAAGCTAGGTTATACTTAATGAAAGCTATGAAAAATTAATAGACAGTAAGTTACACACACACACACACGAAATAGCAAAGGATACATGTTTTATTCATGTCATGAATAACACACACATTCACTTTAAGATATAGCCCAATTTTCTTGAAACGAACAGACTATTACGTGGATTCCGACGGGGAAAAAAACTCCTTAGGTTGCGTAAGCTGCTACTAGCAGTCGGACCGACAGCATTTTCTTCGCAAAGCCTCTTCGAATGGGTCAAAACAGATGGTAATTGCTCAACACCAAGAACGGGAAAAAAGGGGATTGGAGGCAAGCACTCCAATGTACCGTTAGGTAATTTTTTTTACTTCATATGCATTTTGTTCACTTGTTAAAATGTCGATCAAAAAATTTGTTTGGATGTCGTACAGAAAAGTAGTTTCGAAAGCAAAGCATTGTTATGATGCCTTTTGTCGTTTTCCAGTGAAGCGTTTCGTATGTTGAAGGGAAATTTTCCTGTACTTTTTAATGCTTTAACTTAAACTAAATACATATTAGCTTGTGTCTTGTCAGTTTTAATTAAAACATATGAAAGCAGAGTAATAAATTTGAACACTTAATTACTACACTATAAAAACTACAAGGCCGCCCCGATGACGCAGTGGTCTATGTGCTGGCTTCTGACCATTTGTCCGTGAAGGGTCTATGTTCGAATTCCGGTGAGGAATGGATGTTGTGCTTGTCTTACGGCACTGTCTCTATCCCTTCCCTGGAATCTGTGACCCTAAATTAGGGGACGGGTGACTGCTTATAGCCCATTGAGTTGCTCACGCTGGTCGTTAAACCCTCAATAATTAAATTAATTAATTAAAAACTGCAAGCACAAAATAAGTAATAGAATGCACGTGTTACGTTTAACACATAACAACATAGTGCCT
Source organism: Macrothele yani (assembly GCA_039090855.1). Classification (NCBI taxonomy): domain Eukaryota; kingdom Metazoa; phylum Arthropoda; class Arachnida; order Araneae; family Macrothelidae; genus Macrothele; species Macrothele yani. Next base: position 32,349,420 of record CM077025.1, read on the forward strand.
CCACTTCAACACCTGCCACGTGACATATGTATAGGTGTTACGCCACGAAGCGAGGAGGAGAGTAACAAAGCAGGCAAAACGCCAAATTTACACTGGCGGAAAGTGAAAAAAGAACACCAAGAAGGAGACGTCTGATACCAGCGAAATTTATACAGCATAATAACGGAATACAGAGGATAACGTGATCAAAACATTATGGCAAAATACAGCTGTATTTGCTGGTAAACTGAAAAATAACATTTCCATGTAACATGGTTAGTACGAGGTTGAACAGCCATGAACTGCGTCACACTGTGCAATTCTGGCATGGAGTCTGTCGTACAGGTGTTTGGATGTAAGTTTGGGGTATTGAGTTCCAAGCATCCTCAACCTGGACGCGTAAATCGGGGATGGTCGTGGCTGGCCGTGGAGACCGGATAAGTCGTTGTCCCATAAAATCCCACACGTGCTCAATGGGGGACAAATCCGATGAACGTGCAGGCCATGGAAGTTGTCTCACATCCTGAAGTGCATGTTGCGTTGCACGTGCCGTGCGAGGGCGTGCGTTATCTTGCTGGAAAACACCACGATGGACCGACCTTACAAATGGCACAACAACGGGCTGAATGATGTTGTTGATGTAGGAGGTGCTGTTTAACGTACCCGGTACAAACACTAGTTGTGTACGGGAGTGATAGCTGACAGCTCACCACACCAAGAGACCAGGTTTAGGCCCTGTGTGTCGCTTGCGGATGCAAGAAGGGTGGAGACGCTCCCCTGTGCGTCTGCGAACACGCATACGGCCATCGGAGGCTCCCAAGCAGAATCTGCTTTCATCGCTGAGCACGACAGATCTCCATTGCGTTCTCCAGTGCAGACGTTGGCGATACCACTGCAGACGTTCCTGACGGTGGGCTGGAGTCAGAGGTACACATGCCAGAGGCACACGTGCACGTAGTCCTGCATCCAGTAGACGGTTGCGGGTTGTTCGCACAGTCACCTCAGGTGCAACGGCAGCTCGGATTTGCGTCGCAGTGGATGTTCTGCTTGACAACGCCGCTCTTCTTATGCGTCGATCGGTCCGCTCATCAGTCCGTCTGTGACTCCCGGTTCCACGTCTTCTCGTGCGGGAATGTTCCTCGGACCATCTACGCCACCATCGTACCACCACCGATACTTCCCGTTCAATTCACTCAGCAATACGACGATACGACCACCCGGCTTCGCGGAGTCCGACTAGACGACCTCGCTCAAAGCCCGATAACTTCTGAAATCGTACACGTCTTCCATGTCCAGACATTGCAGCTTCTTCAGGGTCTTCGCATGTGTCCGTACGCCGACGACTGATTACGTTCACTTCGCCGTACTCCTTAAATACCACCGCCGATAATTTGCATATTATGCCGTGCTGTGGTGTAAGCGCTCACCGGTTGGTCCCGAAATTAACATCACTCCTACGCAAACTCGTCCCCATTAACATATGTAAATTTCATGATCGTCCGCCAATTCCTTCTTGGTGTTTGTTTTTCACTTTCCGCCAGTGTAGTAAAATTATCAGCGCCACCAAAAGTGAGGAAACAGCAATAAATCAATTTACCCGTGCGCCTGAAAGCAAGGGGAAATCAACAAATCAAATGAAACACCATCTTCAGTCGAATTACCCGTGCGCCCCAAAACAAGGAGAAAGCAACAAATAAAATACAGCACTATCTACTGTCAAATTACCTGTGAGCCCAAAATCAAGGAGAAAGCAACAAATCAAATGAAGCACCATCTACGGTTAAATTACCCATGCGCTCAAAAACAAGAAGAAAGCAACAAATCAAATTAAGCACCATATACAGTCGAATTACCCGTGCGCCCAAAATCAAGGAGAAAGCAACAAATCAAATGAATCACCATCTACTGTCAAATTACCCGTGAGCCCAAAAGCAAGGAGAAGGCAACAAATAATAAAGAAAAAAGCACCATCTAATGTCAAATTACTTGTGCGCCCAAAAGCAGGGAGAAAGCAACAAACCAAAGCACCATCTACAGTCAAATTACCCTTGCGCCCATGAGCAAGGAGAAAGCAACAAGTCGGGTGAAGCACCATCTGAACTCAAATCACCCCCGCGCCCCAAAGCGAGGAGAAAGCAACGATTCAGGAGGAGCACAATTTACAGTCAAATTACCCTTCGCACCCAAAAGGGAGGATATAGCAACGAGTCAGGCGATGCATCATCTGTAGTCAAATTACTCGCTCGCCGAAAAGCAAGGCGAAAGCAACGAGTCAGGAGAAGCACCATTTATCATCAAATTACCCGTGCTCAAGGCGAAGCACCATCTGTAGTCATATTACCCGCGCGCCCAGTCTCAGGGAGAGAGAGCAAAAAGTCATTCGAACAACTAACTGCAGTTCGGGGAGGGGAAGTGCTCACGATACAATCACCGCATAACAGTATGCAAAAAATTATATATATTTGCAAGTCTTTTTATTTTGCTGTGATAAGCAAGGGAAAAGTAACAAATGGTAATAAAAGTATTGATATTATTTCATAATTGTTTTAATTAATCTTTTATGCTTCTATTTTTCCAGGTCATGCTCCTCTACATGATTTAGAAATAAGAGTTGGAAATAGCTCCATAGTTCAAGGAAACCGTTTGTGTGCTTGGTATCCAGGAACACTCGGTAAGCAGCAATGAAATATTTTTTGTATGTTATTGTCAGTATCTTTGAGAATTATGATCTCCGAGTTTTTAATTTATTAACCATGGGTTTCTGTGACAACACCGTTAAATTTCCGGTATTCTGTAACCGTAGGGCAGTGATTCTCAACCTGTGGGGAAGATGCCACATAAGGGGGCGCGAAATATCTAATAAGGGGCGAAGACAAGTGGAAATCGAAGAAAAACTATTTACTGAAACAACAACAACAACAACAAAAAACCCGATAAAATACATTCTGAAAATAAAATAATACCTTCCCCGTGGTAATAAATGTACGCTCACCCCAAGCATGGTTGTTATAAACAGCAAGAAAAGCGACTCGTTCGCGTTTCGAGATATGCCTGGAAGCATTACTCCTCCCACAACTCGGAGCCACCCCGGTGGTGTAGTGGCCTAAGCGATGACCTCTGACCATTCGCCCGAGATGGGCCCGGGTTCGAATCCGGTGAGGCATGGGTGTTTTGTTTGTCTTACGGCGCTATCTCTCTCCCTTCCCTGGAACCAGTGGCCTTACATTAGGGACGGGCCACTGCTTACAGCCCTCTGAGTTGCTCACGGTGGTCGTTAAATACCCCAAATAAAAAACAAACACACTCACTCGGGGGCAAGAAATTTAAGCGCACCCAGCTCTCGTCAGACGTGGGGTCGCGAATGGCCTAGTGTTCAGCGTTCGTCACTGCCACGGAGGAGCCTCAGGTCCGACCCCGGGCGGGTACGAACGCCCGAACCACTAAATATCCGCCGTGCGTCGGATGGGCACGTAAAGCCGTCGGACCTCGGGTACTGGCCCCACGGTAATAAATAAGGGCGTCTCCACCCCTGTTCTACCTTATTTCCGTGTCACTTTCCTATCGGGCACTCTAGCCCAAATCTCCTAGCTTCCTATTTCTGAGGGTTGTTTAAGACCTGGTGTCAGACACTCCCTTCCTAAAATCCTCTACGTATGGTCTGATCTGATCTCTTCAGACGTTGCTCGGTTGGACTTGCAAGAATTCACTATACGGTAGGCGGGTGATGACGATCAGAAATTTGCAACGATGCATATTTTGCGACCGGGACGATGATCTATACATACAATACATCTGAACAGATATTTTAAACAGATCAATATACTAAAGAAGTTGTGTAACGTAAAAATTATATTGCAATTACGCAATTACCGTGTTCAGGTAGCAATAGCTAACTAACCCAAGTAACTAGGGTGGTATTTTGGCAGCTTCCCGGTAAAAGGATTGTAAGGGGGCGCAGTAAAAATTGATATGCAAAAGGAGGCCACAAATTAAAAAAGGCTGAGAAACTGCCGTAGGGCAAAAAGGAAATTATGCACCAGTTTTTATTGTGCATCCGTTTGATAAATTGGTTGAAATTATTGACTTTCAAAACAATATTTTCCCCATTTACAGTGTTCTTATAAATCGATAAAATGCATTTTTTGAACCCCCCCCCCCAAAAAAAAACAAAAACAAAAAAACTTTACGACATTAATATTTGTGTGGCTATGTTTATTTCTACGTAGTACATTTCTAGTAATATACAGATAACGGTTTTCTTTTATGAATTTCTCTAGGGTTTCTTTTAATTTAAAGAAAGAAAAAATGTGTTTTAAAAATTACCATGCAAAGTCCTTATTTTCGCCAATAAAGTTCAAAAGTTCATTTCCATGATTACGAGAGTTTAAACGGCATGATTTACATAGCTGTACTTAGTTTGCATGATTGTTATGAAACATCTAACTCTGCTGCTTATTTTCTGTTCTTTATTTATTAGGAACAGATTTAAACACATTAAAGTGATTTGCTTTTTTCAAATTTAATTTCTATAATTTTTTAAATTTAACTCATGAAGAAAGGAAAACTCAATAGTATATGTAATCATCTTAAAGAACGTATTATCTCCTGAAAATTGAATTCAATTTTCCACATTTGCTTTCAGTTTGTGTGTTTATGATAATATAGTTTCGTAAAAGTTTCTAATTTTTAATTTTTTAGTTCTTTTGTTCGGGAGTTGTAGAAAATCTCGTCGGACAAACTTTGTCTTAGGGAGATTTTTTGTGTCCTGTAAAATCATATTTCTAAGTGAAACAGAGCAATATCATGTGAAAAATCTCAAGAGTACTTTTCCGCAGGGGAAAAAGGGACCAGAGTTTAGAATTGTGCAATTTTTCGTTAGGAGAAGCACGTATAGATCCCCTTAGTTATTTTGACAGACGGAGTGCATATACTTATATATTTCACTCTATTTTAAATAGGAGTTTCTTTTCAAAAACTTATTATATCTTAATTTTCAGCACGAAAAAACTTCTTTAATTAATGCAAAGAGCTCAGCTTCTTCATAACGTATCTCAGAAAATTGATTTTCCCCTTACTTAATATTGTGTATTACTTATTCACAAAATTTTCCCCTTATTTAATATTGTGTATTACTTTTTCACAAAAATTATTGAATGAAAAGATCCGTCGTCCTTAACTTCACCTCTTAGGAATTATGCAAGAACACCTTTGACATGTGGCGACATCTAGCTTTCAATGTCGGAGACACGTGTATGTAATAAATTCTTTTATATATTTTTTCTTTATTGTTAATTATTTCATACCAATAGATTAAGTTCTTTCATGGGTAATTAAGCGCTTTTAAAATATGTGTTAAAGTTTCATTATTTCTTCCCTTTTTCTTCGAAAAATGAATTTTTTTCGGGAATTTGTTAGACACTCTAATTCCCGTGATTTCGCTAATTTATAATCGTACGAAATGTTCTTTGAATTCTGTGTCGATATCTTTTCGTCATAAACTTCGTGACTTCTACATCATTTTTTGGAGAGCATTAGGAAAAATTCGAAACTTTTTTTTCACAATGCATATTTTGGTTCTAATCTATATTTGGAGTTATTGCTTTTCTGCATGTTATAATTCACAATTATTCCCACAACTTGGTATTCATGTTTGAGCATGTCCTATGGTATTCATGTTTGAGCATGTCCTATGGTATTCATGTTTGAGCATGTCCTATGGTATTCATGTTTGAGCATGGCTGATGCCCCCCCCCCCTCCCCGTGGGCTGACAGAGCGGAAATTATTACGTCGAAATTTGAAACAAAAATTCACGGTACATATATATCTAAATCATGTACCGTACTATTATAACATATAATAATTATAAAGGAGCTGTTCTGTTAAATAAATTTAGAAAAATCTAACCAGGGAAAGAAGTTCATGTATTGCTTCTTCTAATCATTTAACTTTCTTGTACTGTAACATTACTAGTAACTGGATAAGAATAAATGTACAGAAGTCAACCTACTTCTTAATTGTTATGGCACCTGACTATTTTTCCCGGTAAATTTAGGGGGTACCCCACCTGGGGAAAATTCTGTGTGCCACGCCTCACCCTTGGTAAATTTCTGGGTGCACTACTGTACAGTAGTCATCATTTTTTTAACCTAAGGAAAGCCTTCTCAGTATGTGGCTTGATTTCACTTCTTTGTGGTTCAAATTGTTAAAGCTTTCTTGAAAGCTAAGCTGCCTTGTGATTCCATGAGAGAGAGAGAGAGAGAGAATCCGGTTGCTTCCTCGGTCAAACATTTTACTTGGTTTCAAAAATTAATTTTTTTACCGCGGAAAGTTTACCGTTTATTAATCGTAGAACTGTTAGATGTACTAGAACTTATAGGGATGTTGTTTTTTTTATAAACTGTATGTTTACATCTGCTAATTATTTAACGCATTGTGTTCCTAAATATGGTATCATACATCTAGCAGGAAGGTATATTGTTTCAAATTTCAGTTTTAAAAAAATTCAGGACTGTCATATGAGAATGATTAAAATTAACCCGAAATTATTATTATTTGGGTTATACAATACAGAAAAAAAAGGAAAATTGCTTTAGCGTGCGGAATACATTTCACGGTATAACTGTACGAATGCTTCTCTCACTGCCGCACAGACATAGGTGTAACTGTAGGAGGAGGGGGGACTGCAAATGCCCCTTCAACATTTTCTACGCATTTTTATTTATATTACTAAATATAAATATTTCATTAAGATAAAATTATGACGAGAATTCATTTTTGTGGAGCCAAAAAATGAAAGTTAAATTCATTTTAAAAACTGCGTATTAAATTTGGTAACTTCACCCCTCCCATCGTTAAAAAGCATAAGTTACGCTCTTTTGCACACACATATACGTATTTTCCACGAATGCGTATGGGAAGTAGTACAAAATGGCGTCAGTATCTCTCACTCCTGGTCTGGAGCAACTTTGTACAATGTCACTTGCGCACCCAGGAATTCTTGTTGGAGGGGGCTGTATATATATTTAGTATACGTACACAATGTGTGTTCATATACTGTATATAGTGTACGTCTATAGTTTATATACGGTTGTGTCGTACGTCGCTCTTAATCTCTTAGGGGTTTTGGGTAGAAGACACTATGTAATTTTTTGAACATGTAAAATAATAATTTTTAATGTTTAATCTGTGACGTACGTCGCTCTTAATCTCTTTGGGGCTTTGAGAAGAAGACACTATGTAATTTTTTGAACACGTAAAATATTATTTTTGAATATTTAATTTGTGACGTACGTCGGTCCTCTTCTCCTTGGAGGGGGCTTAAGCCCCCAAAGTCCCTCCGTGGGTGTGCCAATGTACAGTATAATCAGATTTCTGTTAAAAGACGAAGTAAAACCTTCTGAAACTTTCGGCAGGCTAAGTGGACAGTACGGGGTATATCGTTACCGTACAAGTGAGTGCAATAAAGTCTCGTCAGCTCGTCAAGCTTCTGTCCACAGAGTACAGTTTCGTCACTTTCATCAGTTCATAGTGCAAAAGTTCGTTGCTCTTCCATCTTCATCAATTCGGATTTTCGTCTCTTTATCTACGAAAACGATACCTATGCTGGAGAATAGTGGGCCTGAAAAATCCTTTTCCTCATATCTCCTTTGGTTTGTTCTTGTAGGATCTGGTTCACCACGATGTAATGTTGAGAAACAAAACTCCGGATTAAACTATTCTAAAAAATATCTACTTCCTAAATGACGATATTAAAATACATAGATTTAGCGCGTCACAATTGTTGAAATCAGTTAGCATTCATTCAGGGGTACTCACGAATTTCAGTTTTTCATACACTCTTTATACACTGAGTGGCTACTTTATTATGACCACCCCCTCAGTACTTCGTTGGGCCACCTTTTGCCTTTAATACTGCGTCGATTCTTCGTGGAATGGACTCTACGAGATGTTGATAGGTGGTTTGTGGGATCTGATACCATGCTTGATGAATAGCACTTTCCAGGAGTGTGAGATTGCAGGGTAGTGGATCCAGCTGTCTGATGGCTCGTTCAACTTCATCCCACAAATTCTCAATGGGGTTGAGATCTGGAGATTCTGGGGGCTATCTATGAAAAGTAAACTCACCGGCATGTTCTTGAAACCAATCTTGTACAATACGAGCACTATGGCAAGACGCATTATCTTTTTGAAAGTAGCCATCGCCATTGGGATAAACCATCCACATGACAAGATGCACTTGGTCCGCAACGATGTTTAGATATGATGTGCCAGACAGACGTTGATCTACACGAATTAAAGGGCCAAAAGCATACCAGGAAAACATTCCCCAAACCATAACGTTGCCCCCACCAGCTTGAAGGGTGTAGCAATGCATTTGGGGTCCATGCTTTTGTGCTGTTTCCGCCAAATTCTCACTCGGCCATCGGCATGGTGCAACTGAAAACGTGATTCATCAGACCACATAATTTGTTTCCAATTATCGACTGTCCAATCCTTGTGCTCCTGTGCGAACTGGAGACGTTTTCTCTTGTTAACTGCAGACGGCAAAGGTGTTCGAACAGGCCTTCGGCTGCCATATCCCATCAGATGCAGTGTACGGCGAACAGTCATGCAGAGATCATTTGAGGGGACCCTTGATTAAGATGGTCTGTAATTTGCTGCACTATTGCCCTTCTGTTGTCTGTTACCAGTGTGGGCACTCTCCGTTCCCCCCGAGCAGTCACTAGTCAATGACGACCACACGTTGCATGTAGAGACCCAGTTGTTTGGCTGACAGTCCAGTCCTTAAACACTTTAAAAACAACTGCTCTGGAACATTTCACGAATGCAGCAGTTTCGGTGATACACGCCCCATGGCTCCGAGCTCCTACAATCATCCCACGTTGAAAGTCCGTCAAATTGCATTTTTTACCCATCTCGTCACCCTAAAATCACTTCTACTTCTGTCGCAAGCACTAAGCTTTCCCTTTTATACTTGCCTCGCCCTCTGGCGACAACAGCGTGCAGCCATAGCTCATTTGCTAAAAACTGTCCGGTGGTCATAATAAAGTGGCAACTCAGTGTATAGTGGCTCACCATTAGCATTCGGACATCCCTCTGCTGTTAGTGAAATAGGTTTTATGCAAACACCACGTTGTGCTCATAAGGCTGTTCTGAGACAATAGAATGACTGTGAATGCAAGATGTCTTCATCGACAGAGTTAACTAATTTCCAGCGCGATCTGATGACAGGGTGCCACATTAGGCAATTAGTACGTGAGATTTCGGCGGCTTCGAAGATAGATACGTCGACGGCTGGTGATATGATATAGAAATGGAAGGTGATTGAGGCTGAATGAGTCAAGACACGACCCGGTAAACCATCGAAGCTTACACAACGCGACAGGAGAGTTCTGTAAAGGACTGCCACCTCAGAACGCAAATCAACACGGTCTCAAATCACGCAAACCCTATATGAGACTATTGGGACTGATGTTAGCATTAGTACAGTGCGTCAGACGCTTCACGACATTGATTACCATGGTTGAACAGCAACAAAAATTCCGCGAGTCACTTCGACTATCACCACACGCCGAGTAGCGTGGAGCAAGGGGTGTCGATCTTGAACTGTAGAGCAATGAAAAACTGTGCTGATAATTCGTGGTGCACAGTCTATCAGTCTGATGATCCTTTTTGGACGTGGTAGATGCCAGGAGAGAGGCACTTTCCTGACAGTATCGTCCCGATAACGAAGTTCGGTGGAGGCAGGAGGATGGTATGGAGTTGAATTTCGTGGATGCATTGGGCCTGTTACTCGCTTTGGACAAAACCATGAAAGTTGAGCTCTACAAGAGGTCCTAGACAATTTTTACAACCTACGTTGGGCACTACATTGGTGAAGGCCCATACCTGTATTAGCAGGAAAAGGCACCATTTTATATTGCTCTCGTTATTACAGATTGTTTTGAGGATATTGGCGTCGAAAAGTTGGACTGAGCAGCCCAGTCTTGATCAGAACCCTATAGAGAACATATGGGGCGAACTGGATCGTCGGGGACGTGGAAGAAGAGATCGACTAAAAAACAGAGCTGAACTGGTCACTTCTTTGAAGTCGGAATGGTGGAACATATGGGAAGACAGAGCTGAACTGGTCACTTCTTTGAAGTCGTAATGGTGGAACATATGGGCGGACAGAGCTGAACTGTTCACTTCTTTGAAGTCGGAATGGTGGAACATATGAGCAGACAGAGCTGAACTGGTCACTTTTTTGAAGTTGGAATGGTGGAACATATGGGTGGACAGAGCAAAACTGGTCACTTCTTTGAATTCGGAATGGTGGAACATATGGGCAGACAGAGCTAAACTGATCACTTCTTTGAAGTCGGAATGGTGGAACATATTGGCAGATAGAGCTGAACTGGTCACTTCTTTGAATTCGGAATGGTGGAACATATGGGCAGACAGAGCTAAACTGATCACTTCTTTGAATTCGCAATGATGGAACATATTGGCAGATAGAGCTGAACTAGTCATTTCTTTGAATTCGGAATGGTGGAACATATGGGCAGACAGAGCTAAACTGATCACTTCTTTGAAGTCGGAATGGTGGAACATATGGGCGGACAGAGCTGAACTTGTCACTTCTTTGAATTCGGAATGGTGGAACATATGGGCAGACAGAGCTAAACTGATCACTTCTTTGAAGTCGGAATGGTGGAACATATGGGCGGACAGAGCTGAACTGGTCACTTCTTTGAATTCGGAATGGTGGAACATATTGGCAGACAGAGCTAAACTGATCACTTCTTTGAATTCGCAATGATGGAACATATGGGCAGACAGAGCTAAACTGATCTCTTCTTTGAATTCGCAATGATGGAACATATTGGCAGATAGACCTGAACTAGTCACTTCTTTGAATTCGGAATGGTGGAACATATTGGCAGACAGAGCTAAACTGATCACTTCTTTGAATTCGCAATGATGGAACATATTGGCAGATAGAGCTGAACTAGTCACTTCTTTGAATTCGGAATGGTAGAACATATGGGCGGACAGAGCTAAACTGGTCACTTCTTTGAAGTCGGAATGGTAGAACATATGGGCGGACATTTACAGACAACTAATGGGGAGCACTCCACGAAAACTAGATGCCAGCAAAAAGACCAAAGGGTTTAATTAATTTTTTTTTGCAAACAAAGACTTTTTGTAGAAATGCAGATTTTTTTTTTGATTTTTTTATTGGAGGTTTAACAAATACCGTGGGTAACTCAATGGGCATTTGAGTTGCTCACGGTGGTCGTTAAAAATGGGAAGTCGCCCGCCCCTAATTTAGGGCCACTGGTTCCAGGGCAGGGAGAGAGCCAGTGCCGTAAGACAAACACAACATCCATGCCTCACCGGGATTCGAACCCGGACTCCTTTCGGACGAATGATCAGAAGCTATCGCTTAGACTACTTTGCCACCGGGCGGCAAAATGCAGATGTCCGAATATTAAAGGTTGGGCAGGGCATACTCCGATATTAATTTGGTTTAAAAAATGCTGTTCTGATGAATTTATGTTAGCATGACTTTGTTGAACTACATGGCAAATTATGAAAGCAAATTATATGCGTAAAATCTCCAAAAGCAGAACAATCACAATTTTTTGATCAGCTAAAGAAAAGGAGATAAAAACCAAGAACTCGATGCCATGTAAAGAAAAAGAGAAAAATTCTATTTTAACTTTCCTTTTGAGTTTCCTTTTCTCTGCAAAGTTGAGTTTGTTCTCTTAGACATTTTCAAACCTTAACGTTGCCGGCCCCGGTGGCGCAGTGGTCTAAGTGATGGCCTCTGATCATTAGTCCGAATGGGGTCCGGGTTCGAATCCCGTGAGGCATGGATGTTGTGTTTGTCTTACGGCACTTGCTCTCTCCTTTCCCTGGAACCAGTAACCCTAAATTAGGGATGGGCGACCGCTAATAGCCCATTGAGTTGCTCACGGTGGTAGTTAAACCTGCAATAAAAAAAAAAAAAAAAACTTTAACGTTATGTCTTTTCCCTCAAACGAGAATACTGTTGGCAACACTCTATGGTCGGAACAAGAGTGTCGTATGTGTTGCCGGACAAGAACGATAGATAAAAAGGCGATGCAGAGGTTATTTAAGGTGATTGATGTTAGTGAGGATCGACGTGCTGTTATGTTATGATTGGATATTGATGTTAAATCACAGATATTGTATCGAGTGAGCCATATCATACGAGAGTGTGGAATCAACATATGCATGCACAATAAAAGTATATGTAAGTACTACTTAACCTCTTTCTTGTAAGGTGTATGAATTCCTTCTAATATTGCATTACCTTAGCACACATAAGGTAATTACCGACGTAAGGAATAAGGTGCAAAGGAAAGAGATTTACGTTATACTATCCAGTTATAACAAGCAGTGGAGCATATTTCCCGTCAATAGGGAACTTTGAAGATTGGAATTGAAAATACAGTTAAAAGAAAACAAGCCAACTAAAATCCTATAGTGTTTTGCCCATGCGTTATTTTAACAGCCTTTGGGACATTCGCAAATTTATTTTTTAGGTACTTCGATTTTTAATTGAAAACACAAATTGTTGTAGGCTAAGCTTTTGTTTTGTTCAAGGTTTGTGTCTATTTGTTTGCTATTAGATTATTATTCACTTTTGTTCCTACCGAATAGAGCAAGTGCGCTTAGAACACTAGCTCTGTATCATTTAAAATAATGGAAGTGGTATTTTCAAAATATTGCGTGTACGCATTAAATAGTTTGAAAGGAATTTCCTTCAAACAAAATCTGTCTCCGTTGTTATCAAGAGTTAACCAACTCATTGTGAATATAATTTTAATAAATAATACTTATTGTATATTATTAATTTCAAGTTACATAAATAATACCTATTTGTATATTATTAATTTCAAGTTACAGACTTCTGGAAAAAATTACTAAACTAACGCAATTTCTTCCCTATGTTAGGTGACGGTATATCCAAGGACTTCATCTGTGCTTATCCAATTTTTGGACGCTATGTATATGTGAACATGGTGGGTGTTCAAGGAACCCTTTCTTTGTGTGAAGTAATGGTCTTCACCACGAGAGGTAATATTGTGTTTTGACATACATGTCACGTTTATTGTGAAAAAAAAAGCAACAACAGTTATTAGAGTGTGATCATCGTTATCACCAACCATTATACACTCACGGACAATGAAATTTGTGCACCTAGAAAAAAACATACTACAACCGCGAAACTTTACAAATAGCTAGATTGCGTGCTGGTAGGCGAATGATCCACGTTTGGTGCGAGTGAACATGACCGCACACTCTGTGGTGGTGCTGCAAGCACGAACCGGCAACCTTATAAACTAACGTGCAGTCCGTGCCCCATGAAAGCGAAAAGCACCAGCTGACACAAGCAAGAGGACAGAGTGACAAGAATGACGGGTAGACGCCAGAGACGTTGATTTACGAAACTTTCGGGCTTTGAGAGAGGCCGGATCATTGGGCTGAAAACTGCACGGTGGTCGGCGCACCGTATATTCCGCCACAAGGATCGTTCTGACCATACAGTCTGACTGCGTTGGGAGCAATGGACACGTGACAGCACTACCACACGGCGGAGCACCTCCGGATGGACCAGGAGGACCACCGGAAGAGAAGATCGACGCATCCTGCATCAGGCACGAATGGATCCCATGGGGACCCGGCGGCTCCTTTGTGCCAACGAAACATTTCCTGAGGCTTCGCGGAACCGAAACTGTGATCCCAGCGCCCCTTACGTGTGCTGTCATTAACACCGGAACATCGCCGGTTCCGTGTGTCGTAGTGCCTGGCTGGAGCGACGTGGAACTCCACACACTGGCGACGTGTGGTGTTTAGCGATGAGTGCCGCTTCGTTTTGGGGACAGATGATCGTGTCTGGGTGTGGAAGTCCCCGGGTCAACGGCACAATCCCAACCTTGCTATCGAGTGCCACACCTCCCCTACTGCAGGCATTATGATCTGGGGAGCCATTGATATATGCTAACGTTATATCAGCTGTAATAGTGGTACGTGGATCATTGACGGGTCAGTGGTATGTGGATGAAATCCTACGGTACCATGTGCTCCCATTCCTGGCCGGGATTCCAAATGCACTATACCAGCAGGATAATGCCCGCCCGCCCACGGCTCGGGTGGCTCAGGAGTGCCAACGTCATGTCCAGACATTTCCACACGCTCCCCGGATATGTCCCCTATCGAGCATGTGTGGGACCAACCGAAACGCCGGATGCTGTCGTGCGTCACTATCTAGGATTTGTAGCACACCGTCCAACACGTGTAGGCCAGTCTGCCGTAGGACAACATCAGTCGTCTGGTCGCCTTCATGCCGGACCGTATTGCAGGATGTATCGCCGCACGAGGCGGTGCGACGCGCTATTGAAGATGACCGGACTGCGTACCACAGCTCCCTCTGCAATTGTCCTGCAGCTCTGTTTTTTCCATCATGTGTATCATTACGTCCAGAAAATCGCAGTTCAATCCGATGCTTCCTTCTTGGTGCGCAAATTTCATTGCCCGTGAGTGTAAATTCACTTCTGAATATAGGTCTAAATGTCCTGGACAATTCTCTTTCATACCACACGGATATGCCTTTGATTTTCATGCCATGTGAACTTCTTTTGAATCTTTTCCTGTCCCTTGCTACCCAGTCTAGTATTTCGATTTGCCCAGCGGTGGTCAGTTCTTCTAGCAATACATTTTAGCAAATTGTCATTTGAAAGTTTTTACTTTGATCACGATGTCATCAGTTCTTGTCCTTTTTCTTGATCCACAAGTTTGTCTTCGTAACTTTCCCAGTTACATCAAGCATGCATCTCTCCATGCTTCTGTAAGTTCTCCACAACTTCTGTATGTCTTTATTAGGTAAGATCCATGCCTATGATCCAAAGTAACAAATGGAAGGATGAACCGATTAAACAATTTTCTTTTATGACATAATGGCAAATTGCTCTTGAAAATAGCACTGCTTCTCCTAAATGCACTCCATCCAGATTTCATACTCCCATTTATTTCTTCTTTGATATTGCCCTTGCTTGATATCCGTTATCTAAGGTTGATGTTAATTCTAAATTTGTACCACCAACCTATAAATCTTCATGTCTTTTACATCAGCTTTGTTTTCTCTAAGATCATGTTTAATCTCACTTCTTTACATGACATCTGAAGCTTTCATAATTCTACACTTCCAGGACTGAAAGTTATTTGTGGTAATACACCTGGTGCTGTTTGGGATCACTGTACTCTCACGACGCAAGTAAACTTTGATATGCCCCTAGAGAGTTTAATAAATTCTAAGCTTGAGAATTTACCCACTTCAAAAGAAGTTTCGCAAATCACGACTGTCTGACAGACTATGAGAGAAGGTGGCGAGAGAGAACTGTGTCACGAAAGCACTAAAAATATTTACTGAAAAGAAAAAGTATTTACACAAAAACACCAGATGGCAGTTTCCGGACACACTCTCCTCAGAGAGTCGGAGTCTCTGGCCTGCACATAGCAAACGCGCCGGAGAGTTCTCCAGAAATCAGTCAGCTAACCATTGCAAGAGCTCTTGAAAAGCACCTTTGGCGTCATTCTGTCCACAAAGTCGTTAAGACCAGTTTGGTCTAAAGCGTTCCCTATAACTCTGTAAAGGCGACACTCCGGAGGTCGTTTAAGATGTACAGTAGTTTTCTGCTCCTTTTGGTGTTAGTCCTAAGAAGGTTCGATGGAATTAAGATCGGGCAAGAGTACAGGCCTTTTCATCCATTCGATCGGCCTTTATGAGGTACGCATTTCTAACCCCCGATGGGCTAGGGCGTTGTTGTTCTGCAGGACGGATACCTCTGTTAAAGGTGTAAGAAAACACAAGTGGTAGGAGAATATCTCGAAACGGAAAGCGTATGCTGCCCTCGACAAGAATGAGTGGCATGGGACATCCATACACGATCTCAGCCCAAAACATCACCACTTACCAGCTGAACCTGCTGGACAGGGATACGGAGGCATGTAACAAGTCTTGTCTCCTTCAACGTATGTTTTATACGGTTGACCTGAACCAGGATGATTGGGTATTCATCCGTCAAAAGAACACGGCTCCAGGTATCTAGAATCCATTCCTTCGGCGTAAGGCCTCGCGATTTTAGATGAATGTTATTTCCATGGCGTTCATGATATGCGTCGACCCTGCTAAAGAAAACAAGATACATTAGCGGTGAATGTTCTTATAAAAAGTCAATAGAGCGATGTATTTGCTCATAGTGAATCAACATGGTAAAGAATTAATTCAACAAGGACTAAGCATAGCCGCAAATGTTTGAATACGTTTACTTGTTGATATATGCTCACCCTTTATCTTAACTTCGTTCTTTTAAGAACATTGAAAAAAAATTATGTAACTGTTGTGCACATGATACTTACTTTGCCATGATTTTCATTTACATACATTTGAACATAAAGAAAAAATTGATCACACTTATCAATGG
This sequence comes from Macrothele yani, assembly GCA_039090855.1. NCBI lineage: Eukaryota > Metazoa > Arthropoda > Arachnida > Araneae > Macrothelidae > Macrothele > Macrothele yani. The sequence continues at coordinate 32,365,896 of CM077025.1, forward strand.
GTTTCTGAAGGTTGTGATTCCTTTATGACGACTGTTATTTACAACGTACCTTTCAACTACCTTGGATGACCGATATCAAGAGAGGGCCATAGCGAACAAGGAGTGCATTTAGACTTGGCTGGAGTGCATTTAGAAGAAGCAGTACAATTTTTAGAGCAATTTATCATTACATCTTTAAAAAAAATGTTCAATCAATGCATCCTTTCAGTTCTTACCTATGTACCAGAGACATGGACCATAAATTAAAAGATTTTCAGAGGCTGAGAACAATTCAAAGCAGCCTGGGAAAATGCATGTTAAGTGTAGCCGAGAAAGATAGGAAAAAGATGCGTGGATCAGAAAAAGACAAACGTTGATGCTATCATGATCAAAGTAAAGACTCAAATGACAAAGGGCTGGATATATTTCTGGAACTGTCCACCGTTTGACAATTGAAGTACTAGATTGGATAAAAAGCGATAGGAAAAGACCCAGGAGAAGATCACATGGGAGATAGATTGAAGAGTACTTAATGCCAGAATTGTTGAAGAGACTTGCAGAGACCTTCGTCCAGCAGTGTATTAAGATTAGTTGTTGATGATGATGTGTAAGTAATTGTATCTACGTTGCAGTTTTCTTTTTAACTGCACAATTATTGCTCATTTCTATCCAATTCTAGTATTCATCTTTAAAACTTTACCTTAAAGAAACTGATAAATTATTTATGAATGACTAACACCGGCGTAGCAATGTGATAACATTCTCTCTTTCTCCTCTCCCTCTGTTTTCTTACAGAGCTTTCATGGGGTCGTTGTGGAACAGCTGCAAAAGACGCCTCGCAGTTAACTACATTCAATGGCGCATGCTATCAATTTCAGTCTGAACGTGCTGGTTCATTTGCTACAGCGTCAGAGTATTGTGTTCAACATGGCGGCCAGTTACTCTATGGAATGGATAACCTTGTCCACCAGTTTGTCGCTGCTGAGCTGGAACACAGAAAAGACAGACTCAAATCCAAATTAGTCTGGCTTGGAGTACGAAGAGATCCTGGTCTGAGATCAAGAACATGGCGTTGGGTTAGCGGTGAGTAAGATAGAATTCATTTCCCTGCGAAACTTTGCAATACTGTATTCGAACTCATTCGAATAAATTATCTTGTTTCTAAACTATTGTGGGAAAAATTCTGGAAGAACATATAACTCTGTGTACTAAAAAGTTGCTGAATCTGTATCCATAATGTTCCTTACAACGGAAAACATCAGAAATATAATGTAAATAAATTTCTTTGAAAGTATCAAATGTATGAAACGAACCCTCTCGTAGTAAAAGAAATTCATCATACAATAAAAGATGTAAAATAGTGTGCTCGAATTACATGTAAAAAATCTCACAAATACTCTGAGATGCCAGTATACATCAATGGATGCCTCCGTCACAAAAATGGCTCATTCCAATAACTAAAGAGGTACGTGAGAGCGATGTGTTGTATTAATCAGACAGACGAGATTTTCGAGTACATTGAAGAGCCAAAATATTGTACTATCATTACTCTCGTTAGAAGTTAGCTAGAGCGTGAGATCGTTGTAACTGCTTTGTAGAGAGGCTGTTGAAAAAGCTCAGATGACTTTGATGTTATGCAATTAGCGTTTGATCTTATATAATTTGATTAACTCTTTCACGTTGAATGCTATGTTTCGTTGATATTGAAGCGTTAAATTGTTATCGACTTGTAAGACTTGAGAAGTATTCTTGTGATGTGTATCTGCTGTATTCAGATGTCAAATTACTAGATGTTTCCGTTTTGTCGTGCTGAAAATTTAAAGTTCCTAGAGTGAAATAAATAAATCAATTGATTATTCTGTAAGTACAAGATTTGTAATTTTACCTGGCTGTTAGAGTAATTAAGTCCTTAAATAAATGCTGGGTTTGTGAATTTAGCTATCTAGAGCCAGGGCCAGATTAAAGGGGGGGGGTATAACGGGGCTATAGCCTTGGGGCCCACCATTACCAAGAGCACAGGAGGTATGCTCTACACAGCATATACACTGAAGTGCCAGAAAAATTGGTACAGACGAGCTTATGCAAAATACATAGCAACGTCACCTATGCGCGTACTCGGTTGCGTCCGCCAGTGCGCATGTAAAGCGATAGGCATCCTTGCCAGCTGTCAGCGCTGTTTTTGGCATGAGAATGACAAGTAGTACCGATTTAAGCGATTTTCAACGCGGTGTCATAGTTGGCGCTCGTGAGTTGGGCCATAGTATTTCGGAGGTAGAAACGAAGTTCGGATTTTCACGGACGACCATTGCAAGGGTGTACCGTGACTACAATAATCCCGGCGAAACCTCCAACCTACGATGCCAGTGTGGCCGTAAAAAGAAATTGGTTTGAAAGCGACCATCGTCGGCTGTCAAGAATCGTTTCACGCGATAGGCATGCAACGCTCTCACAGGTATCATTGGAATTCAATGCTGAAGCCTCAACAAGCATCAGCGTCCGGACTGTGCAACGTACCCTGCACGATATATGGGCTTTGGGAGCCGACGCCCAACTCGAGTCCTCTCGATGGGTGCACGACACAGAGCTATGCGTCTCGCTTGGGTGCAGAAACACCGCCACTGGACACTTGATGACTGGAAACAAGTAGTCTGGTCTGACAAGTTGCTTTTCCAAATGTATCGGGCAGATGGAAGGATTCGTGGGTGGCGCAAACCCCATGAAGCCATGAATCCCACCTGTCAACAGGGAACTGTACCGGCTGGTGGTGGTGGTGGTGGGGGGTCCGTAATGGTACAGGGTGTGTTTAGCTGGACATCTGTGACCGGCCAACGCTATGTGCGCATCCTTTCTGACGAGGTACACCCGTTCAGGCTCTGCATTCATGCTAATGGGTTGGGCCTGTTCCAACAGGACAACAAAAGTGTAGGGACGCCACATTATGGTTAGAGGAGCATTCATCTGAGTTTGGGGTGTTGTCGTTCTCACCCAAGTCCCCAGATATGAACGTGATAGAACACATTTGGGATGCCATGCAACGCGCTATCGAACACAGGAATCCGAGACCTCGGAATACACCCGAATTGTGAAACGCTCTGCAGGAAGTATGGTGTGCATTGACTACAGCATATTTTTAGAAGTTAGTGGAGTCAATGCCCCGTCGTATTTCTGCAGTCCTGCGCTCTCGTGGGGGACCTACAAAGTATTGGACTGGTGTACCAGTTTTTCTGGCACTTTAGTGTATATTCATATAGAGAGAAAGTAAAATAGTTTTAGTTTTGTCTCGTATGATTTCCACTCGATTGGAAACTGAGACTAGAAGACGAACATATTTCAAGGCAGTGACTCACTAAGGGTAGACATTTCATGTCGCTGTGTACAGCGGGGTCGGCATGGAAGGGTTTCGGCTTTTTCACTACCATCCACGTGCCCACACTTCCCAGATTACACTTCGAACCGTTAATGGACGAAATCCACTGTGACTTCATAGTAAATAACAAAAAAAAAAAAAAAAAAAGATGCCACAAGAAAAGCATACAATGCTAAATTATTAAAAATTACACGACAAAATGTAGGAATCTTAAACTTTGCGAATGTCATGGTTTTGCGAGATCAGAGGAAAATACAATCTTTTTATGAAAACTTTGCAGATAATTTATTAGTTTGAAGACTGCATTACATACTAATTATCACCAGTACATCACTACAGTTTCGTGTTTTAGCGGATTTTAATAATGATTTTTCGTCATAAGTTCCTTTGGGGGCCCACTCAGATTCCTTAGCCTTGTATCCCACTCACATATCTTAGCCTAGGGGCGCACTAAGGCGTTAATCCGGCCCTGTCTGGCGCACGACTTAAACTTGAAGGAACGTTTCAGAAAGAGCAATGTTTACCTTGAAGAACAGGGTGTCCCATAAAGGTGTAACCAATTTCAAATAATCATAACAGTTTCAATAAAAATGATTTCAATACACAACTTGTGTTAACTGACAGAACGGATCATGAAGTTTTGTATACATTCGACATGGGCGCCATTTTTCACCCGAACAATGTCTAAACGGTATTCCAGTTCCAACCATGTTCGTTCTAGAACGTCCGTATTAACTTTCTGCAGTGCGTGCGTAATCCTCCTCTTTAGGTCAGCAATGTCTGCAATAGGGGTGCTGTAAACCTCACCCTTGATGAATCTCCATAAAAAGAGTCTCAGGATATTAAGTCAGGCAAACGTGGGGGCCTTGCAATGGGACCACCACGCCCAATCCACTGATTGGGAAATTTGGTATCCTGAGATCTTTTCACTATCAAAGTCCTTCGAGGTGGCACCCCGTCTTGTTGGAAAAAGACCGGAGTTGCAAGTTCATCTAACTGGGGACACACTCAAACTGCTCAGTAATGTCCAGGTAATTATCATTTCTCACGGTCGTTTCCTGAAAAAAAGGGTCCAATAACACGATCGACCATTATGCCACACCAAACATTCACTTTTGGGCTAGCATGCTCATGTTCCATTGTGCAATGCGGGTGTTCAGTTCCCCAAATTCTGTTTATTAATCTTTCCAGCAGCACGGAAAGTGCCCTCATCCGAGAAACAGTCTCAGGAAAGATTCAATGTTCTCCAAGACCTCTTCAGCAAACTGTTTAGTGTCACATGATCATCTGGGGTTATGTGATTGGTTATCTGGAGTTCATACGGGTGCATTTCCAATCTCTGACGTAACACTCTGTGCACTGACTACCTGGGGAAGGCCACCTGTCGTGCTGTTTGCCTGATTGACTTTCGAGGGCTACGAGTGAATGTTTGTTTCACAACCTCCTCCCTTTCTGGAACCAGCGATGGTCGTTAAGGGCTTTTCTTTGTAAGGACGCTTTCCTTGATTAACTTGTACCACTTACTGATGCTGTTACGTGTGCGCGGTTTGCTCCCATATTTTGTTCTGAAATTCCGCTGAAACCGCGTTTCGGATCGGGTTTCAATAAACCACTCCACAATCTGTACTTTCATCGCAGGATGTATTGAGAACACTTCTAGAAAACTCGAGGATATTCCTTACCATCTGCAACAAACAGAATGCTGATATTAGTTTTGTATCCGAAGTTATCATCATTTGAAATTGGTTACACATTTTTTTACAATCGCAAACATTACTCTTATCAGCCTCGTCAACATACGCCATTTATCCTTTGATCTAGCGTCAGGTTGCCAAACCAAAATTCAGCGAGAGAGAAAACGTAGAGCGCGCTCGTTAAATTAGAAACTGTGTAAACTGAAGCAACCAAAATTTACGTAACAGGAACCAAATCAAGTTAAATTAGAGTATACATCAGAGATCTTCTGTTCGCTATTTTGCGTAAACGTGTTCCTTTTGCTTCCGTTTTGATATTTATTAATCTACATTTGTTCTGTTCTGTATCTAAGCAGTTATTCTTTTTTTTTTTTTTTTTGATTGGAGTTTTTTTTTTTTTTGATTGGAGGTTTTTTTTTTTTTTTTTTTGATTGGAGGTTTTTTTTTTGTTTTTTTTTATTGGAGGTTTTTTTTTTTTTTTGATTGGAGGTTTTTTTTTTTTTTTTGATTGGAGGTTTTTTTTTTTTTTTCTTTGATTGGAAGTTTAACGACCACCGTGAGCAACTCAATGGGCTATAAGCAGTCGCCCGTCCCTAATTTAGGGTCACTGGTTCCAGGGAAGGGAGAGAGCCAGTGCCGTAAGACAAACACAACATCCATGCCTGACCGGGACTCGAACCCGGACCCCTTTCGGACAAATGATCAGAGGCCATCGTTTAGACCACTGCGCCACCGGGGCGGCCAGTTATTCTTCATATTTAGTGAAAAAATATGAGTTTGACTTTTAAACACAGTTTATTCTTATAGGCGTGGTTAAAATGTTTTATTTTTTTATGCTATGTGCAAGAAATGATTCGCCCCGTCTTGCCCCAGAGGCGCAGGGGCCTGAGCGTTGGCGTTTGACTATTTGTCTGAAATGGTGCCAGGTTCGAATTCTGTCAGGTATGGTTGTTGTGTTTTTCTTACGGCACTGGCTCTCTCCCTTTCCTGGAACCAGTGACCCTAAATTAGGAACGGGCGGCTGCTTACAGCCCACTCAGTTGCTCATGGTGGGAGTTAAACCCTCAAACAATTAATGCAAAAATATGATTCACAACACTTTTATTTACACTTTAATTTATTGAAATGTATAATAATAATATGTTTTTTCTTACAGTAAGTTGTTAACATCGAATTTCTCTCATGTTTAACACCACTTCTTTACTGCATTCATAATCTTACTTTAGAAACGGGATTTCAGATGTTGGTAATTGCCAAAGCGGATTATTGAACCTGTATACAATGAAGTGGTGGAGCAAAACTTCGTTGTACTTTGCATGCAACTACCAACAACTCATTCTTGCCAATAATAGATGTTGTAGCCCTAAACTTGAATGCTTTACTGCGTTGCGCAACCAATACAAAAGAGTGCAGTAAAAGTATTGATTCCTTTAGCTTCGGTTCGTGACAAACGCCCTTTAATACGTTATTCGAACAAGCTCTTGGATACACCGCAGTCTGTTATATCTATATTTTCTTTTACTATTAATAAAGGTATTTAAATATCAAAAGCACCTTTTAAATAAGTGCCTTCTAGAAGGAACATGAACAGTTTTTGCTTTGAGATCTGAAATCATTTTGCTTCAGAAAAGTTCAGTCATGCAGAAAACTACTATATTTGAGAGTCCACAGAATTACAAAACCTATATAATATGCTACGTCTGTCCCTAACGCTATGACGTCATACAGTACTTGCAGCGCCATCTGCTTTTATCCGGTGGCCGAAATCGGAACTAAGCTCACCGCTATCGCACGACACGTAAAATCAAGGAGAAATACCGGAAAATAAGATAAAGTTAGTAAGACAAACGACTTTATTTGTGGCAACACGCATGTGCTCGAACAACTGTCTGCGACGTTTGTTCTGTTACGTAGGTGTTATGTCGTGTTTTATTTCATTTTCTTCGCATTGCAGAGTAATTTCATAAAAAGGAATAAAATTGAAGAGTAATTTCATAAAAAGGAATAAGAGTTATTATAAATAAAAGTTCCCAGATCTACACGGTAGAGTCCCATTATTGTGACCACCAGCTAATATCCAGAGTAAAGGCCGTGTGCAGTGCGGGCAACGGCTAGACGAGCTGGGAGTGACTCAGTAAGGTACTGGAAAGTGTTCACAGGTATGTGGAGCCATGCTGACTGCAGTGCATCTGACAGCTGCTAGAGGGTGCGTGGTGGAGGATCCATAGAGCAAACAACACGATCGGAGTGGTCCCACAGATGCTCAATTGGGTTTAAGTCTGGGGAATTAGGGAGCCAGGGAAATACTTTGAAGTCTTCATCGTGCTTTTCCAGCCACTCTCGGGCATTTCTAGCTGTGTGACATGTTGTCTTGTCCTTCTGGAAGATCCCATCCACTCCAGGGAAGACATGCATGGGTGTACGTGGTCTGCAAGGTTGGATTCATAACGGATTCGATCCATAGTGCCTTCCACATATATGAGTGAACCCAGAGAATGCCACGAAAACATTTCTCAGACCATAACTCTGCCCCCACCAGCTTGTGTTCTTCCAGCTATGGTTGAAGAGTGTTTGTTCTCCGATGTTTCTCGCCTTATACGCCAACGTTCATCCGTTCGATGAAGCAGAAAACATGAATCATTGGAGAAGACAATCTTTTTCCAATCAGCGGAGGTCCAATTCCAATATTGCCACGCAAATGTAAGCCTTTTATGCCGACGCACCTTCGTTAGCATAGGTGCAGTGACCATCCGTCTACATCGGAGCACCATACGCAGCAGGGTTCGCTGAACTGTCGTTTTAGACACACTTCCGGTAACCCTCTGGTTCATTCGGCCCGTGAGTTGCTCCAATGTAGCGTGTCGATCGGCCCGCAAGCACCTTCGCAGCCGACTTTCACCTCTCACATCAATGGCACGTTGTGTTCCGCAGTTTCTACGTCGCGTATTCGCAATGGTGCCATTTCTCCAATTTCGATGCCCTTTAACCATTGCAGCACGAGAACTGTTCACAAACTACGCTGTTTGAGAAATACTGCAACCCTTGGCCTGAAAGCCGATAATCATCCCTTTTTGCTAATCTGATAAATCGCTCTTTTTATCCATGACATCGACGAGTGATATGTTTTCAGAATGCCAGAAGCACACCTTATATACAATCCAAGCCAGCTAACGACACGTGTCTTCTTTCGTTGGCTACGCGCTGTTGTCGTCAAAAGTAGGTGGTGGTCACAATAATGTGACTCGACTTTGTATTTAAAACGCTCTAACCTACAATAAAAACTCAAATTTTGAGATGCCATAGTGAGCAAAATCGCATCTAAAAGCATTTTCAGCTCTTACATCAATGCGTTTTTACTATGTTTCTTTACAGAAATGCAGCGTCTATTTTATATGTTTTCAATCTGCTTCAATTAAAAATTCCGCCTCGTCCTAGATCGAGCAACATCCCCTATATATGAATATTTATTTAAAGCTTAAAAGCGGCCGTCCTAGGATGCGCTGCAGGCTAGCGGTTCCATAAGAAATAACCTAATTCGAGTCGTAACTCACTTCAAGGGAAACAGGAAGCTGTCTGAGAAATGCGTTTCTGTTAGAGACAAATAATATACGAGTATTCCTGTTTCTTAACTTTGCTTGCAGCCTCTTAGCTTTCTCAAACTAGTATAACTATACTAGTGATCAGAATTTCTTGGTGTAGAATAGAAAATCAAAGTTTCCAAGCTTTCGCACATCAACCAGCTGACTTTCTCAAGGAAGATAGATAGCAAACTGCGAAGGTAGACAGTTTGCTGTATACCTTCCTTGAGAAAGCCATCTGGTTGATGTGCGAAAACTTGGAAACTGTAATTTTCTGTTCTGCGCCAAGAAATTCAGATCACTAGTATAGTTATACTATTTTGAGTATAGATGGCGTCAGTGGCGTATATTCGAGGCTAGCTAGGCTAGTTGCGAAGCCTATAGAATGCACAAATAAAAGCCAATTAAATATACACAAATAAAAGAAAATTAGCAATGGTATTAAGACACCTCGATGCTTTTGCTGCAAAAAAAAAAAAAATAAATAAAAATAAAAAAAAAAAAACACACGTGCGAATTCGCTTCTCTTGACTTTGAGAATCCGCCTGGCGAGCGAAGACCAACGGGTCTCTTTGCGGCGAGATGGTGTCATCGTAACGCAGATAGCTCTACCAATCAGTCCGCTGTTCTGATCCGAAAATCTTCCATACGATCGCCAGCTAGCGTTTCCTTGGCAACAAGAATGAGCGGGTGAAGGGGAATGCTTTGGCAACGGTTCGATCAGAAAAGAGAAGACTTGGACTACATTAGTCACTCGCATGCTCCGGCCGGTAACAGTATGTGTTTCGCGAGAGTTGTTTCAGTTTGTGTGAAGTGTCAATGAATTAAAATCAGTGGTATTGTATCTTAAATTTGTAGCTTTGTTGGATTCGAACTGTTTTGATAAATTTTGTGAAAGCTTTCCTGAACATCTACTGTCAGAACTTAAAGTACTCTACGCTTCAAATTTTGATACAGCTAGACTAAAAAATGAACTGAAGGTGTTTATTACCTTGATGAATACAAAAAGGAATCAGTAAGAGACATTACTTGTTACATAAAGATGAATAAATTATTGGGCATTGTGTTTAGTGAGGCGTACAAATCAACAGACCTATTATTAAAGTTTCCATCAACAACTGAAACTGCGAAAAGAAGTTATTCTGCATTAAGAAGAATCAAGATACTGCATATCTTAGAGCCACACAAAGACATGTATGTACATTTGACCAACTTGGCTTTTCTATCAATACAGGAAAACATTCTTTTGAAATATTGAAAAGTACTCGGAAGAAACTTTTTATGAAAACGTAACACTCAAGTCCACACAAAAGGAAAGAAAAATGGAGTTCACGTGTAAATAAAGTATTCAGAAGAAGAATGGTGTTCATGTTCAAACAAGTGTTCAAATCCTAATCTTTATATTCATTTGGCATCATGCTAGCATCCACGTAAAATTAATTATCAGTAGCATGCACGTAAAAAAAAATAAAAAAGGTTTTTCTAATTTTACGAGCATGCTATTATTAACAACTGAAAAAAAACCCTTCTTAATTAAAAAAAACTACAGTACTAGGGGCGGGGGAGGGGGTGAAATAACCTAGGTATCGACCCAAGATACGCCACTGGATGGTGTACTATCCCTGTTTGCAAATTACTCTTAGCTTTCATTAATTTGTTGTCCTCATTTCGTAATGAAATTTTAGAGAAATTTTACTCATTGTTGCATCATGCCAAATGATATTGTTTTTCTTTTTATTATTTTGATTCACAGGTGAACCGGCAGTGAGTTATATGTGGGCAGATGATCAACCGAATAACTATAATGGCCAGCAGAACTGTGTAGTCCTAGATGGAGGACGTAAATGGATGTGGAATGACGTCACATGCGATTTAGACTACCTGCCGTGGGTCTGCCAGTATAGTAAGACTTATATTTTCTCATTTTTACAAATTTTAAAATTTAGTGACTTTTACCGGTAAAAAGGACAAGTTTTTTTTTTAAATTTAAAGGGAATTTAACCTAGAGTATTATTATTTATGGACGAAATTTTGAACACATCCAGTGGTTGCAGTTAACACCACATACATTCTTCCAGCGTCGGGCTAAGTGAGGTAAGGAGAAAAGGAGAAGATCTCATTGAACTGAAAAGTGGACATCTCTTCTATTATCGTGGGACAGATACTGGCAGAACTAGTGGTGTTGGATTTATAATAAACAAGAAACTGAAGGATAAAGTGGTAGAAGTTCAAAGTTCCTCGGACAGAGCTGCACGACTTGTTATCCAACTCTCGAAAAGATACCAGGCTCAGATTATTCAAACTTATGCACCCACCACAAGTCATCCTGAAGAAGAAATTGAAGAATTTTATGAGGAAATTCGTCATCTAAATAATAAAGGTAAGCAGCACTTGAAGATAATTATGGGAGATTTCAATGCAAAAATAGGGCACCGGCAACAGAATGAAACTTCAGTAGGTAAATTCGGTCACGGCAACAGAAACCAGCGTGGAAATACTCTCGTTGAGTTTGCAGAGGCAGAAGGATTTTTCATCTTGAATTCCTTTTTCAAGAAAAAAGCCACACAGGAAATGGACATGGAGACATCCAATTGGGACGACAAGTGAAATTGATTTTATTATGTGTAACAAAAAATTCGTCATCGAAGACTGCAGTGTGCTAAACAAGTTCAACACAGGTAGTGACCATAGATTGGTGAGATGTAAGATGCACCTCAACACTAAACTGGAACGTGGCAAGCTCATAAGACAAACAAAATGTATTGACATAACCAACCTTAAAAAACACCATAATACTTTCAAGTTGGAACTGAAGAACAGATTCTCTACTTTAGAAGGCCTAACATCGGAAGAAGTGGATATTTCGGAAGTTAACAGAAAAGTAACCAAAGCTCTTATGGAAACAGCAACAAAATTAGCTGGGTCTAAGAACAAGTTGCATGTAAACAAATTATCAGGAAAAACCAAAATGTTGATGCAAAAAAGAAGAGAGATGAGGACAACTAAAGAAGATGTGACTTCCAAAGTGGAATATATAGAGCTATGCAAGACAGTAAGAAAAAGTATCACTGAAGACGTAAGGAAATTCAACTGTGAGCTAGTGAGGAAAGCAATTGAAAACAACCAAAGCCTAAAGATAGCAAAGGGACATCTCAGTAAAGGGAAGAAAACAGATTATGGCTCTGAGAAAAGAAGATGGTTCTATAACAAGAAATAGAGGTGAAATTTTGACAAGAGTGAAAGATTTCTACTCCAAATTATATGAAAGGGATGATACATGTACTCCAGACATCATGAAAGGTACCAGAGTTCTTCCAGTCCTCCCAGCAGAAGTTGCACATGCAATCAAGAACATGAAGCGGGGGAAAGCTCCAGGAGAAGATGGAATTACTATAGACATCATACAAGAAGCAAGTGGAGAAATTGAAACAGTACTCGCCCAAATTTTCACTCGATGCCTTAATGAAGGAAGATTCCTGAGGATTGGAACAATGCTACAATGATCCTGCTACATAAAAAAGGTGACATTGAGGATCTCAGGAACTACAGACCTATCAGCCTCCTATCAGTGGTTTATAAAATCTTCACTAAAGTTCTTTCACACCGCTTGAAGGTAACACTGGACATGGCTCAACCGAGAGAACAAGCTGGATTCAGGAGTGGCTACAGCACAATAGATCATATCCACGTACTGAGAGAACTAATTGAAAGAGCGAGGGAATATGAACTTCCATTGTGCATGGCTTTTATCGATTATGAAAAAGCCTTTGATTCGGTGAAACCATCAGCAGTTACCACGGCTCTGAAATCCTGCGGTATTGAAGATGCATACATTAATATTATTAATAACATCTATGAAAATGCAAGTGCAAAGATTCGGCTGTTTGAAAATACAACACACATAAAAATTGGAAAGGGAGTGAGACAAGGTGACACCATATCTCCGAAGCTCTTTAATGCCACATTGGAAAATGTCTTTCAATCACTGAACTGGGAAAACAAAGGGATAAAGATTAATGGAGATTATCTAACCCACCTTCGTTTTGCTGATGACGTAGTCATTTTTGCAACTACCCCATCAGAGCTGCAGAGTATGATCCAGGAACTTGCTGACAAGAGTAAAGAAGTGGGATTAAAAATGAACTTTCAGAAGACAAAAGTGATGTTCAATGCTTTTACAAGAAATGAAGATTTATCGATTGATGGAGAAAAACTGGAGATAACAGATACGTATGTTTATCTTGGACAGCAGATATCAAGTGAGGGTCACATTGATGAAGAAATTAATCGGCGTACAAAACTTGCCTGGAGAGCTTTTGGAAGAAACAGCATAATTTTCAAGAGCAATATGCCATTATGTCTTAAAAGAAAAGTGTTTGATCAATGCATCCTTCCAGTGCTTACGTATGGTGCAGAGACGTGGACCTTAACTAAAAGAGACATACAAAGGCTGCAGACAACTCAAAGCAGCATGGAGAGGTGCATGCTTGGTGTAACCAGGAGAGATAAGAAGAGGAACTCGTGGATCCGAAAAATGACAAGAGTGGAAGACATCATGATCAGAGTTAAATCCCTGAAATGGCAATGGGCTGGACATACTGCCAGAAGGACAGACCATAGATGGACAGCCGAAATTTTAGATTGGATTCCAAGGGACAGGAAAAGACCCAGAAAAAGACCACATGGGAGATGGGTGGATGAAATTCGTAAATATGCGGGAGTGACATGGAGGAGACTGGCACAAGACAGACCGTTGTGGAGGAAACTTGGGGAGACCTTCGTCCAGCAGTGGATTGATAATGGTTGACAATGATGATGATGATGATGACATTCTTCCAGTAAATACCACCTCATCTAATCTCTAGCTTCGCAATTTCAACTTTCTGTTTTAATTTTTATTTTATATTAATTGACTGATGATTAATAATTTTAAATAAATTCCTGTTCGTTTAAATGACTGGGCTATGTTATATGTTTATGTGATGCAGTTTAATTACGCTTATTTTTCACAGCTGATTTACGTTTTGACAAACGGATTTTCAGTTGCTTATTAGTCTCTCATTTGCATGGGTCTGTATCCAGTGATGTTAATGACTACATGTTTAAATAAGATATTCTTTCTCCTATTGTTGGATGTGTTGGAAAGCTTTGTCAACTTTTTTGGAGAGATCCAAATTAAGTAAGTTTTTTTATAGTAAGTTCTTTTTTCGGTGGAAATTAATTTTTTAAAGTAATTTTGAAGCAGTTTAAGTTTAAAGATTATTTTCTTAAAGAATCTTTTTCTATCTTTTCTGAATTTTTTGAAAATTCTTTAGCTGGGATATTTCAATGAAAACATGGACATTTCAGTGACTCCACATGTGTTTTCCTGGAAGAAGCACAGTAATGTGCTGTAATCCGATAATGCAATCCAACAATACCCTGAAGTGCCAGAAAAACTGGTACAGACGAGCTTCTGCAAAATACATAGCAACGTCACCTATGCGCTTACACGGTTGCATCCGCCAGTGCGTATATAAAGCGATAGACATCCTTGCCAGCTGTCAGAGCTGTTTTTGGCATGAGAATGACAACTAATAACGATTTAAGCGATTTTCAACGCGGTGTCATAGTTGGAGCTCGTGAGTTGGGCCATAGTATTTCGGAGGTAGAAACGAAGTTCGGATTTTCACGGACGACCATTGCAAGGGTGTACCGTGACCACAAGAATTCCGGCAAAACCTCCAACCTACGATACCAGCGTGGCCGTAAAAAGACATTGGGTGAACGTGACCATCGTCGGCTGTCAAGAATCATTTCACGCGATAGGCGTGCAACACTCTCGCAGGTATAATCGGAATTCAATGCTGGAGCTTCAACAAGCATCAACGTCCGGATTATGCAACGTACCCTGCACTATATGGGCTTTGGGAGCCGACGCCCAACTTGAGTCCCCTTGATGGGTGCACGACACAGAGCTGTGGGCCTCACTTGGGCACGGCAACACCGCCACTGGACACTTGATGACTGGATACAAGTAGCCTGGTCTGATGAGTCGCGTTTCCAGCTGTATCGGGGAGATGGAAGAATTCGTGTGTGGCGCAAACCCCATGAAGCCATGGATCCCGCCTGTCAACAGGGAACTGTACCGGCTGGCGAGGGGTCCGTAATGGTATGGGGTGTGTTTAGCTGGACTTCACTGGAATCCCTGGTACGTCTACAAACGTCTGTGATCGGCCAACGCTATGTGCTCATGCTTTCTGACGAGGTACACCCGTCCACGTCCTTTATTCATGCTGATGGGTTGGGCCTGTTCCAACAGGACAATGCACCTATACACAAGTGTCGGGACGCAACAATATGGTTAGAGGAGCATTCTTTTGAGTTTGGGGTGTTGCCATTCCCATCCAAGTCCCCAGATCTGAACGTGATAGAACACATTTGGGATGTCATGCAACGCGCTATCGAACACATGAATCCGATACCTCGGAATACTCCCAAATTGCGGAACGCTCTGCAGGAAGTATGGTGTGCATTGCCTACGGCATATTTCCAGAAGCTAGTGGAGTCCATGCTCCGTCGTATTTCTGCATTCCTTCGCTCCCGTGGGGGACCTACCAAGTATTAGACTTGTGTGCCAGTTTTTCTGGCACTTCAGTGTATATTGCAATATTAATGTTATAATTTGCAGTTACGATATAATAACTTATTTTTTCCTTATGACTAAAAATAAGTGTTCTCTAAATATTAGGTGTGCAAATAAGTTTTAAAGAGTTTTTTGTGTGGCGTATACCGCTAATTTACATGTCCGGCATCCCCCCTCGTTGTTGTCATGTGACCGTAACTGGCCCAGAGTATAAAATGTGACACAGAAATTTGTCCAACAATCAAACGCACTTGCACATCGGCAAGTGAAAGATGGCAAGCGATACTGCATTTATTCGACACTGCATTCTATACGAATTTCATCAAGGAAAAGTGCTGCAAAAGCATGTGCATCGATCTATTCTGTTTTGGGGGAGAATATTGTATCGAAAAGCAGGTGTGAAGTTTGGTTTAGACGGTTTAAAGCAGGGAATTTCGATGTTAGCGATCGAGAAGGTAGTGGCACCCCGCAGAAGGTTGCACATAAGGAACTGCAAGCATTGCTGGATGAAGATTCGTCTCGAACGCAAAAAGAACTAGCTGAACAACTGGGGGTTACTCAACAAACCATTTCCAATCGTTCACGCGCAATGGGAAATATTCAGAAGAAAGAAGAATGGGTGCCACATGACCTGAGCCAGAGGGACAAGGATGAGCGTGTCATGATGCGTTTGAATCTGTTGAATGAACAACACAGAAAGTATTTCTTGTTTTCTTGTTGAAAATCGTTACGGGTGATAAAAAGTAGATATGATACGCCAATCCCAAACGCAAATAACACTGTATAGACGCCGGTATTGAGTTTCGGCGTTGAAGACTACGACACCAAAACGCGATGTTCACTCCAAGAAAGTTCTGCTGTGCATCTGGTGGGATACGAAGGGTGTGCTATATTATGAACTATTAGAACAGGGTCAAACTGTTACTGCTGATCGCTACAAGCAATAATTGCTTCGATTAAACCAGGAAATATGTCGGGAACATCCATTTACAGGCAAAGGATTGCGTACCGTGAAATTACTGCATGACAACGCTAGGCCGCATGTCGCAAAATCGGTCAAGGAAACGTTACTGACGCTTGGCTGGGAAGTTTTAGAGCACCCGGCGTATAGTCCAGATATAACCCCTTCAGACTATCATTTGTTCCGATCTATGCAACATGGTTTGTCTGCTGAACCGTTCCGGACATGTGACGAAGTTCAAAAGTGGGTTGACGACTTCACCGCGTCACACGACGAAGTATTCTTCATGGCTGGAATCCGTCAGCTGCCCGTCCGATGGCGGAAGGTGATAGATAATGACGGCGCATATTTTGATTCGTAAAGGTATTGTTGTTTTCTCTCAAATTACATGTTACGTTGTCTTAAAACTCTTTAACACTTATTTGTACACCTAATAATATAATTGTAGTAATGATGCGAATTTCTTCGCGTAAAACAGAAATCGAAGTTTCCAAGCTTTTCCACATCAACCAGATGGCCTTCTCATGGAAGGAAGTTAGCAGTTTTTTGTTTGTACTCCACGAGCAATGTGGAACGCCTTTAAATTATTTATATTTTGCACCAAGAAATTCGGATTATTAGTATGCGGTTATACTATTTTGAGTATAACTTGTAATATAGCTTGTAATATTTTTCTTTTACTTAATTAATTCATAGGCCTTACACCTTCGCCTTTTTAAATGCTTTTAATCCGCCGACTTCATATTCATAACGTTTACGTATCAAATGAAGTCAATAGCATTGCGCATTTACTCAGGCACTAAATATCAAAGACATATGCGCCAGACCTAGACCTTTTAATAGTTTGTATTCTACCAATATCATATTCACAACGTTTACACATCAAATAAAGTTCATAATATTGAGCTTTTACTTTAGGCACTAAATATTTATTCATAGGCCTAGGCCTTTTAAACAGTTTTTATTCTAACACAGTGTCGTATTCACAACGTTTACACATCAAATAAAGTTCATAATATTGAGCTTTTACTTAGGCACGAAATATTAATTAATAGGCCCTAGGCCTAGGGCCTGTGAATTAATATTTCGTGCCTAAGTAAAAGTGCAATGTTATTAACTTGATTTGATGTGTAAACGTTGTGAATACGACACTGTGTTAGAATAAAAACTGTTTAAAAGGCCTAGGGCCTATGAATAAATATTTAGTGCCTAAGTAAAAGCGCAATACTATTAACCTGACTTGATATGTGAACTTTATGAGTATGACAACGGTTGAATAAAAACTGCAAAAAGGCCTAGGCCTAGATTCTATGAATTAACATTTAGTGCCTAAGTAAAAGCGCAATGCTATTAACTTTATTTGATACGTGAACGTTATGAATATGAAAGGAGCGGATAAAAAGCTGTTAAAAAGGCCTAGGTGTTGGGCATATGAATTAATTAAGTAAAAGATAAATACTACAAATTTGACATGTTAGGTAAATATTTAGTGCCTAAGGTAAAAGTGCAGCGTTATTAAAAAATCTCACCTTGTTGTCCTTTTCTGAACACAGCATGGCCGCCCCGGTGGCGCAGTGGTCTAAGCGATGGCCTCTGATCATTCGTCCGAAAGGGGTCCGGGTTCGAATCCCGGTGAGGCATGGATGTTGTGTTTGTCTTACGGCACTGGCTCTCTCCCTTCCCTGGAACCAGTGACCCTAAATTAGGGACGGGCGACTGCTTATAGCCCATTGAGTTGCTCACGGTGGTCGTTAAACCTCCAATCAAAAAAAAAAAAAAAAAAAAAAGAACACAGCATGATTCGTGCTGTAATTCCGTTGTTTCGTCGAACACTGTAGTTTTAAGAAGTGTACTAAGTCACGGCAATTTATTTCTTGAAATTGAAGTACAATTCTCGCTTGGCTTACATAAAACATTTTCTTGAAATTTGTGTAGAGTTCCCAATTCCATTCACAATATACGCCAAGAAACGGCAATCTTTAAACCCATCCCCTCTCCGTTGAACTTTTGTGGCCAGTTGCCCCAAGTATGAACCGTCATGAAAATTCAGACAAACAAAATAGCTTCTTGTCGTCGTTAGGTACCTTGGAAAACTGCCACACATAATTCGGAAACTTGGAAAACTGCTACACATTCAAAGTGTTCCTCGGAGGAACAGCAATTTGCGCCCTGCCCCTTAACGAAAAACATGTGGCAGTTTTCCGCCAGCCGTCCGTCTGCACGGTAACACGTAAATATCGTACGATTTCGATTAAATTTTAGCATGTTGTTTGGAACAACCTGAGCACGAACTCTGTTGAAAAATGGTCGAAATTTGGTCAAAAGTTAGAACACCGGCGGAATTATTTCCCGACTTTCTGGCAGATTACTTGCAGAAAACTGCATCGATTAAGTTTCCGATGGTGGTCCATTGGGGGATTTCGATGGGCGACTACTGAATAATAAATTTCAAAAAGTCAGTTAGGTAAAAAGTAACCTGGCGCAGCCAGCCCTCGACTGCACCCCTGGACAATACCCATATTTTGTCTTACTGGAGGTCGCGAGGTGGTTTTTCCATGGATCACGTTAATTTATGAATTTTATGTCAGTTATATCCTCAGCTGTGCTCTCACCATAAGGGAACAGGTCTGAAAAACAGCTGGCATCTAAGCATAGCACCAGACAAATGGACGGACAGACAGATAAACGACAAAACGCCTTCATACGCCGCGCTGTTTCAATTACTAAGTAACAAAGGCATATTAGGAACAATGGAACAGGGGTGAGGGTGATTTGATCTATAAAAAACGAAAGCTGAACTCAGTATTCTCGACACCTTCTACATTCAGTTGTTTTATTTTATTTTTTTATCTTTTCTCCTTTTACTCACACAGGTAGATACATAACCTTTTCTATGTTGTACTTGGTGTGAGTCCAAATTATATATGTATTTTTTTGCTTAGGTATCTTCTTAATAGAATGTGAATTCTGAATTTTCAAAACTGCTGCGTTGCGCGTTTTGATCTTCAGGTTTTTTTGCAACTTTCGTTTTAAATTCTAAAGTTTTTCCTTAGTCTTCAGTTTTGCTCTTCTGTATATATATATATATATATATATATATATATATATATATATATATATATATATATATAGTAACATGGAAGAGACTGGCACAAGAAAGACCGTTGTGGAAAAAACTTGGGGAGACCATCGTCCGGCAGTGGATAGATGATGGTTGACGATGATGATGATATACATATGTATACGAATATAATGTGCAAATTTGTAGTATATATATATATTTGTATTTATGGAACGCAATTCCGTTCGTTTCCTTTTTCAATATTTTGTTAATAAACTTTGGTTTCAGTTGATTTTTATCTAGAAAATAAAATATTTTACCTGCATATTTGTAAAAAAGAAAACAATTCAGATCTGTTTATTTTTAAGAAACGGGGAGTAGGCGATCGCCCGAGTCCGCCACTGCTAAGTAAAGAACGTCTAAAAGCTGGAAAACGCTGAGTCACAATTGATCTGAATATACATGAATGTATATAGATAGCCCCCTATCTATGATTGACATACGAGTACAAACTGAATGGCAAAAAAAAAAAAAAAAAAGTGTTGAGTTTCCAGAATGTTTGCTTTGACTCTATGACGAAAATACGCGAAACAGTTTTTATTAAAAAAAAAAAAAACGAAAAAGAAGGTCAAGAGTTAATAAAATCATGCCAAAGCCCAGCATGAAACGTACCTGGAGTGATGTACAAAAGATGAAAAACCTCTTCAAAGTTTTTTCTGAAATTTACGTGTAGGAATAGCGGATCGAACAGTGTGTTCCGAAGTAACATAAATTTTCATAGGCACTTGCAATTTGGCCTAGGTAATTGTAGCTATCCTAAAACAGGCAATAGGCGTATAACAAACAAAAAAAAAAAAGGGGGGGAGATAAAATGTCAATCTCGCTCGCATTTCTGGCCCTTCGCAACCTTTACAACAGTGTATCGTACAGTATTAGTAGTTCGCAGCCTTCCCGTCCATTTTGGTAGGGAAAGGGGAAGATTATCTTGCTCTTACGTACTCGGGCTGGTAATAATCCTACATGTTGCAGTTACATAGGTTACACAAAAAAGAACAGCACATACTTCGAAAATACACATAAGGATATTGATATATAAAATACTTACTTTACAGCGTCCTGCTGATTGATGTCCAGGGCATTTTGTTGCTCTCTAGAACGTCGTAATCGCTGGGCTCTTGATGCCTTGCTGTGGGCAGGATACCTTGCTCTTCTGTTATTTTGTGACATGATGGGAAAGTATTAATAATTTGACCAGGGCTTTCTGATCAGAACTTTTCATTTAAAAAATAACTTACTTAAACCACAACTGATCAAGGATTTTGAAAAATTTTTGAGCGAACTGAATGAAGTCAGGAAACATAGCCAGAGCGAAAAGACAAAATACGCGCTGTAACGTTTTAACCAATGAGGTTATTTGGGGTGGGGCTTTGCAAGTAGGTGGAGCTTCCTAATTAGGTGGAGTTTCTATAGCTCAAATTCAGGGGTTCTCTGCTAAAGTACACACTTTCTCCTCAGAAAATGAATGTACAATAGGATTTAAAGTGATTTATGGAAGAAAAGATTCCAATCTCATTTGTGGATCTATTCATTAATTTCTATTTGTCTCAGATAATTAGAAAAATCAAACAGAAATGATAGATGTCGTTTCTTTCAGACAGAAATACTACTAAGCTAACTTATCGCGCCATCTAGCGCCAAATTCGAATACTTTCGAGTCCGATAAATTTAATTAAAAAAAAAAAATTCTAACAAAAATTCTACCTCACTTTTTGGAATAATAACCGTATCACATAATTAGCTATGGGTCGTTTTTATTTGTGCTAAAAATTTCAAACACTACAAAGTAATAGTCTTCGAGAAAATGTGTACAAAAGAATTTACATTACAGATATAAGATAGAATTTATCTTGAGGTCCCCCTTAAACGACCACCGTGAGCAACTCAATGCGCTATAAGCAGTGTCCTGTCCCTAATTTAGGGATTCTGACTCCAGGGAAGGGAGAGAGCCAGTGCCGTCAGACAAACACAACATCCATGCCTCACCGGGATTCGAACCCGGACCACTTGGACATAAGCTAGCGCTTAGATCACTGCCCGACCGGAATGGCCATCCAGGACTCAAACGGCCGCCCCGGTGGCGCAGTGGTCTAAGGCGTTGGCCTCTGATCATTCGTCCGTAAGGGGTCCGGGTTCGAATCCCGGTGAGGCATGGATGTTGTGTTTGTCTTACAGCACTGGCTCTCTCCCTTCCCTAGAACCAGTGACCCTAAATTAGGGAGGGGCGACTGCTTATAGCCCATTGAGTTGCTCACGATGGTCGTTAAACCTCCAATCAAAAAAAAAAAAAAAAAAAAGGACTCAAACGACTAGCCAGGACTCTTCTGACAATTTGCCCACCGGGACTGCTAAAATACAATGTTACTAATATATGCGTTTTTATTGATTATGAAAAGGCCATTTTCTCAGCACGAATATTAGCAATTATATGAAAAGTTACCCTACATATGAGATTTTTCTTGATTTATACACAGTCCAGTCACATTACTGTGACCACCTCCTACTTTTGACTTCAACAGCGCGTAGCCAATGAAAGGAGACACTTGTCGTGAGCTGGCTTGGAGGGTATATAAGGTGTGCTGTAGGCATTCTGAAAACATATCATTCGTTGCTGTCGAGGATAAAAGGAGCAATTTATCTTATTTGCAAAAAGGGATGATTATCGGCTTTCGGGCCAAGGGTAGCAGTATTTCTGATACAGCTCAGTTTGTGAGCTGTTCGCCTACTGCTATGGTTAAAGTGTATCGGTATTGGAGAAATGGCACCATTGCGAATAAACGACGTGGAGACTGCGGAGCACCACGACGCCCGCCCCCACTCTGCTCGGGCAACTCAACATGCTCTTCAGGCTGTGCTTCATCTCCCTCGGCCAGCACACTCTCCGAACTTGTCTACAATCTGACATGTCTAGGAATGGATCGGACAAAGACTCTTCCGCTGACCTCGGCAGGCAGCGACCATCTCAGAATTACGCGTCCAAGTTGAAAACTCATAGAATGCTATCCCCCAGCGTGATTGTACGACCGACTGCATGCTAGATTGTAAACTTGTATTTCTGCTGGAGGAAGTGCAACACCTTATTGAAATGTGCCTCCTGTACATTGTGATACGCATTAAACGGTAAAGTAAACATTGAATCACTTCACACGTGTGATCACTTTACTTTCTTAACAAGTTGTTGCTACGACATAAATCTCAAAATCTCATAGATGCACCTGCAACTTTTAATGGTGTTATTTTTTACGCTTTCCAACCGTAGGTTGAAGAAGCGTTTATGCTCCAGCTTTGTCCGTCTGTCCGTCCGCACGATCACTCGCGTAAAAATTGTTCCATTTCGATGAAATTTTAGTATGTGGTAGGGGACCAACTGGGGACGAACCCTAAGGAAAATGGGCGAAGTGAGGTCAAAGGTCAGGACATAAGAGTGGGATGCATTCCATTGCACTTCTGCGTCATAACGTGCGTAAATATGGTTGGATTTCGATGAAAGTTTAATATGTGACAAAGGACCACCTGGGGACAAACCCTGTTGAAAATGGGCGAAATGGGGTCAAAGGCCAGGACATAGTAGCGGGATCCATTCCATCGTCCTTATGCGTTATAGCTTACGTAAAAATGCTTCTATTGAGACAAAACTTTATCATGTTGTTCCGGAAGTATACTTTACCGGTTCTGTTGAATATCATCGAAATGGGGTCAAAGGTCTGGTCATAGGAACGAGATTTATTCCACAGCCATTATCCTCATAACTTGAGTTATGATTTCTGTTATGTTGGAAAGCGTATCATAATCAATGCATTGCATGATTTTACTAACTTGTGTCACTTTCCGACAGCGTATTTAATACAGTTGTATCACAACTTAAGAATGCTGTTTTCTCCAGTACTCGTATTGTGATTAACAAATAGAATTTGTTTTGCGCATTAATTTATTTCATTTGTTGATTTCTTTTAAAGCTCCGTCTACATGCGGCAGTCCAGATCGGGAAGAAAATTCTACTGTGGAAGGGAAGAACAACTACAATTTAGGATCAGTAATCGCATACAAATGTCCGAATGATCATGTTGTACAAGGGACCCCAACAAGGACTTGTAACCTGGATGGATTTTGGTCAGGTTCATCTCCGACGTGTCGCTGTGAGTGTCTAAAAATATTTCTGTATTAAATATGTACAAAAAGAAAGAATGTCATCGCGAATTTTTTAGGCTTTGGAATTCTTGTCAACACATCTATTGAAAAGTAACTAAGATATAATTAGTCTTGATAAATCGCTAAGAATTTCAAATTGATGGCTTGGACTGTTAGAGACGCATTCCATAAGCTATTTCGGAGCAGTCCTTGGTAGTCAAATCAATCCGTTTTAAAAATTTGCTGTTATATACAAAATCTGCTAATTACTTAAAAAAATAGGTTTAACTTTTTACAGAGGTTGTTCAGACATTTTTAAAACGTTTTCGATTAGAAATTGCAGAAAATCAAAGAAATTTAAAGAATTGAAACTGGCAACAGCGTGTTACATGAATGTATTATGTAGAAGTATATGTATTATCGTTATCTCAAAAATACATGCTATCAAAACGCTAAATCCAATTCCATTACCATTAAAAAGGCATTCTATCTAAATGCACTTATCGCTAGCAAGACGTTACCTCAGTAACGCTGGTTTAACAAGTCTCTCTCATAAAACGCGTCTCAAATCGCTATCACAAAATTCACATTTGAGAAATCGTTATCAAAAACTGCGCTTGTGCTACATGCAGTGAATATGTTTTATTGATCTGCCAGTGATGCCAAACTTAAAATGCTCGTCTGAATTGAAAATTCCTAACTTAAATCTAGTATCCTAATCCTTCAGCGCGCTGCTTTTGGTAGGAGAAAAATAAATTAATTTCAGAATAGGGAACAGGGCGCCCTGCTAGGAAAGTAGGAAAAAGACAAGTACGGAAAAAATAAGAGTTTTAGGAGTATAGGGTTTCCCGTTAAGTAATGAAGTTTTAAGTTCTCCTACATACTTACCTGCAACTCATTCAGCAGTATTTCACACTAAGCAACACAACAAACAATGCCACATCCCGCAGCAGGAAACGCAGAAAAGGCAAAGGGAAAGGGGAACCTGAAAAAGAAAAGAGCACACACAAAAAAGCAACGCAGAGAACGTCCAGTTCACTCACACAAATCATTTTTCGTCTTTACTCAATTTAGGTGAAATTGCAAGGCACCTCGGCATATACTTAGCAATCGGTGATGTAATTGTACTTAAATAAATAAACATAGAGTACACATATATTCTAATTTTATTCGGTTGTTTTATATATATTTTTTAAAATTGCAATATTTTTCAAAAATTGTCGTTTGCTATGTTCTGTTTCTGGAGGTGGCTTATCCACTCGACTCTCGAAATCCAATCAGAGTAAAGACTTTTTCCTATTGGCTGACAGTTTTTTAAGAATTTTTTTTTTTGTCTTTCTTCAGTATGCTCGTCTGGGAAAGCAATGTGTCTTTAAGTTACAAAACGTTTAAGAGAAGAAACTAAATTTACATAAGAACAAAAAAATATCAAAAGGAAGGCTAAATTAGTGTCACAATATAAATAATGCAAAAATACTTTTGCAACTGTAATTTTAACTTGCTGTTGCGTCCAAAAGTAGGTTTGTTTCGTTTACGAATAGGTGCATAACAAGGGGATGGGGTGCTACTCTCAAACATGTTAAAACTTGATTTGAGCTTGAATTACAAGATGAAACGAACTGCGCGCGCGCGCGTGTGTGTGTGTGTGTTTTACAGTCACTTTCGTAATGCGTCCTTCAGTTGGAAGATTACCATACAAGAGAGAAACTTTTAACCGGCAAATTCCCTACATTCTGGGAATTCAGACCCACGCATTTCCTTAGGGCATTTAATAATTTCTGATTGAACGGTATTTCCTATGTGATAAAAATAGTACTTTCTTATTGGTGCTTAAAAAATGGAAATCCACATTTTTAAATCTTCAATTAGGAGAGTGCAAAAAAAAAAAAAAAATATTCGGTAATTAAAGAAGAAAAGTTTGTGCCAAAAATAGGATTTTTGGTATGAAATATATGAACATTTGAAACTTTACTTGTGGCCATACTATCTATGGCTTTATTTAATTTCAAAGGTCATAACTGAATTTATACACAGACACAGTCAAAATCTTAACTTGAAAAATGCTATCTTTATTTTTTTTTTTACTGACGTAGCAGCGGAAAACCTTTTGCTTAAAACATTTGTTTAGACGCAAAGATAAAACTGAAAAGGGGGTCACGGGCCTAATCTTTCCCTCTGTACGTGCGCCTGCACTGGATTAGTTTCTTGTAAAAACAAATCGAGAAATTTGTCCAAACGAACAGTCTCTGGAAAAAAACCTCACGAGTCTTGAAAATGAGTAAAAAAAGTGGTAGTTCATGAGTTGATACGTCAGGTGACTGTAATCATCTAACAGTAAGACGCAGAAGAGATTTGTCAAGGGGCTGCAATCGGCCAATAGTGAGACGCGGATATGTTTCAGGTTAATAATCTGCCAATAGTGAGACGCAGATATTTGTCAGGTGACTGTAATCGGCCAATAGTGAGACGCAGACATTAGGGCTCTTCTAATACAGAATAACTTCAAGTTCAGTGGTATGCTTGATTGTATATTAATGTGAGGTTTTTTCAATATTTATTACTACAATATTTCCTTATTGATCTTTATTTCAAATCTTATGCAGATGTGGACTGCGGATCACCTATTCCAGTAGAAAACGGCAAAATTGTGCATAAAAATGGAAGGACGACTTTTAATTCTACCGTTTTATATTTGTGTAACCAGAACTATTCTCTGATTGGAAGTGAAATCAGAAGATGTGGAAACGATAGCTCTTGGAGTGGAAAAGAGCCGAAGTGCTTGCGTAAGTTTATTACTACAATATTTCCTTTCTTTATGTTAAGTGTGCTATAAAAAAGTATGTATGTATCCTTGACAATTAATCGAAATAAAGAACACTAGTGAAAAAATACGACCAAAACCATGTACGAGTGGAGTACGTAAAAGACACATCCTAATGACAATGCAATATTTTCTTTAAAGTATTGTAGCAGGTGGCAGAACATGGTGATTTCGTTTTGCTAGCGTCAGAGTGCTAAGTGGAAGACGCTACAGTCACACAAAGAAAAGAAGATTTGGTTACAGAAGTCCAAAATCAAGCAAATGCTTGTGTGCTTTTAACGACAGAAAGGGTTACATTACGAGTTCATTCCTGAAAATAAAACTGCCACTAGCAATGCTTACATAACCATTCTGGAACGATTGTGGAAGAGGATTGTTCGTGTCAGGCCTGAGTACAAAAGCGGGTAATGGTTCCTTCTTAACGATTACGCACCTGCGCAGAAAGCAGTCAGTGAACAGCAATTTCTGGCATGGAAACAAGTGTGTGTAGTCAATCATCCTCCCTATTCTCCAGATTTGTCATCGTGTGACTATCTTCTATTTCCTAAATTAAAGCTGCCTTTAAAAGGAAAAGCTTTTCAAGACATCGAAGACATACAAAGAACGGTGACATCAGCTCTTCACTCCATACCAAAAGACGACCTCTGCAAGTCCTTCTTTTCGTTGGCTGATCCTGTCACTTCTTGTATTAACACAGCAAGAATGTACTTCGAATAAAATATATTCAGGTCAGTTAGGTAAGATTCCTACATTTTCATTTTGTTAAAGAATTCAGTCTCATTACTTAATTTCCGCACTGTGTATGAGAAATGTTTAGGATTTGTCTTAGAAGTCTTCTATCTATTGGAAATTTAAGATTTGTCTTAGAAGTCTTCTATTATTGGAAATTTAAGATTTGTCTTAAAAGTCTTCTACTATGGGAAACGTTTAAAATTCAGGTTATAAGTCTTATATTTGGGAAACGTTTAAGATTTAGGTTAGAAATATTCTATTATGGGAAACGTGAGTTAGGGTTTGGGTCATAAGTCTTCTATTATTGGAATAGATGAAGAATATTCTTTGAAGTCTTCTATTATTGGAATAGATGAAGAATATTCTTAGAAGTCTTCTATTATTGGAAATTTAAGATTTGTGTTAGAAGTCTTCCATTATGGGAAACATTTAAGGTTTGTGTTAGAAAAAGTCTAAGATTTTTGTTTGATGTCTTCTGTTTATTATGAGAAAGATTTAAGGAGTGGATTCGAAGTATTCTATTATAGGAAGAGTTTAAAATTTGTTTTAGAAGTCTTCCATTATAGGAAACGTTTAAGATTTGATTTAGAAGCCTTCTGTTACGGGAAAAGTTTAAGGTTTGAGTTAGGAGTAGAATAAAAATAGCAACGTTTCTCACAATAAAATGTTTATTATACATCGACTATAGTTTCACGATCTGCGAAGCTATAGTCGATGTACACCGATGTGCCATTACCTACCTAATAGCCTGCAGGAATTCCTTTATGCCGAAAAACAGCGGCCACTGGGCAAGGCATCGATTCGATGTGGTGGCGATAAGTATTCTAGGGTACCTGGTATGTCAATAGCAGGTCCTCCAGTTCCCGTACATTTCGGGAAGGTGGTGATTTAGCGCGAACGACTTTTCCAAGTCGAACCACAAATGTTCGATTGGGTTCATGTCAGGTGAATTTGGAAGCCAGGGCACTAACAGAAAGTTACACGCACCTTCCTCGAACCACTCCTTGACGATTCTGTCAGTGTGGCATGGCGCATTATCCTGTTGGTAATGGTCATCACCAGCAGGGAACACAATTTCCATGAATGGGTGAACTTAGTCCGCAACGATGTTCAGATACCTAACAGCTGTCAGGGATTGTGCTATTGGGATAATGGATGCTAAAGGATCACAAGAAAACATTGTCCACAGAAAAACACCACCACCGCCGGCCTGTTTACGCCCAACAGTGCATCCAGGTGCCATAGCCTCCGTTGGTAATCGGTGTATCCGCGCTCGACCGTCTAAGTGATGCACCAGAAATCTTGATTCGTCAGACCAGGCCACTTTCTTCTAATCATCCACTGTCCAATCTCGATGATCTTGGTCCCATTTCATGCGTTGTTGGCCATGACGTACAGTGAGCATGGGGACCCGGCTGGGTCTTCGGCTACGCAGGCCCATGCGCAGAAGGCTGAGATGAACAGTGTGCTGTGACACATTGCCCTGATTACCACTGTTGTGGCAGCGGGTGATTTCGCCTTGCGGTTGCTGTGAACAACACGCGACAGTACCCGCTCCCCTCTAGCATTAACGAGCTGCGAACAACACACGGTCGGACAACGGTTCGTCGTTGGCCATCTGCGCACCACTTTTGATACGTGCTGACTACAGCGGCACGTGAACAACTCACAAGTCGCGCCGTTTCCGTGATCGTAGTTCCGAGGAGTCGTGCCATCACAATTTGTCCTTTATCAAACTCCGATAAATCGGCAGTTTTTTTATATATATATATACTGCTATGTGAAATTCACCTGAGCGACCGTTCGGTCTCCAGGCGCGCTCGTTTCTGTAGGCTGGGGTTGATCATAATGGAATAGCTCATCAGTGTATAATAAACATTTTATTGTGAGAAACATTTCTATTTTTATCCAACCTTAACACCTGAAGTGTATTGGTCATAAATTACATATAAGTTTGAGTTAGAAGTCTTCTGTTATGGGAAAAGTTTGAGATTTGTTTTAGAAGTCGTTTGTTATGGGAAATGTTTATGGTTTGTGTTAGAAGTCTTCTAAGGTAAATGTTTAAGATGCGTGTTAGAAGTGTGTTATGGAAAACCTTTTAGGCTGGTGTGAGAACTCTTTTATTATGGAAAATGTTTAAGATGCATTTTAGAAGTCTTCCGTTAAGGAAATGTTTAACATTCTTACTAGAAGTCTTACATAGTGGCGGACTCCTAATGTTTGTTTCAGAAGTCTTCTATTATGGGGAACCTTTAATGTTTGTGTTAAAAATTTTCCATTATAGAAAACGTCGCAGGCTTAAGTTGGAAGTCTTCTGTTATGTGAAATGTTTCAGGTGCACTTTTCGCTTTTTAATTGTGCGCAGTTCTCATGCTATGATGCCGAACACATCTGTATTAGAAGTATAAGCTTCGCTTCTAAAATATCGACTGAAATAATTTCTTCTGCATCCCATAGAAATCGCTACAACAAAGACTTCCATACGTTGCCTGCTTGTATTGCACAGTTGTTTTCCACTAGAGGATGTAAGGGTTATTTTAGTTACTGAAGATTTAACCACAAAAGCCTTTTCTTTGCATTTCAGATTGATTTCCAAGTGAAAAACGTTTTGCGTGAATTTTCTACTTCGGTAATTCAGTTCTTTGGTAAGGAAGCATATTGATATTTCTATTTGTAACAGTCTCGCAGCTTTTAAGAGACCAATTTTAAAAGTTTGTTTCTCATCGGGCTGCATCGTCTACAACGAACATAATGTTAGTAATCATGGGTCATTAATTCTAAAACTTCACATGCCAACAAACGTATGATGATTCTTACGTTTTACACGATAACACTTTCTTTTGATTCAAAAGATGTGTTCATTAAAATTGAAAATTTGGTGTCATCTCTCTTGTTTCTTGCTATGTAGATTTGGATCCCTTTTCAAATATAAAAATTCGAAATTTTCTTAATAACTTTATTCTACATTTTTACTACCAAAGCTGGGAATGTCAGTGAAAAATTGTGATATCTAAGAAATATAATTCTTTTTGCTTTTGTAGTAAAGTATTTTATAGATCTATCCAATATAAAACGTATGTCTTTGTGATTTCAGTAAGTTGGTGTCCGGAGCTTCCACATCCAAAGAATGGCAGTGTGGTTATATCCAGTCTAAAAGCCGGTAGCACAGCACATTATACCTGTAAACCAGGACACAAGCTGATAGGAAGTGACGTCAGAACCTGCGAGTTCGGTGGAATATGGAAGGGAAGAGAACCATCTTGCACATGTACGTAATTTCCGTTCTTTGTGGCTTTAAAGAACCAAAGTTTTCTCCGACTTTCTTTTCAATCATTAAATTCATGATCTATCGGTCATAAAATTCTAAAATTAAAAAAAACTACAACAAATAAAATTCACGGGATTTTAAATAAATTTCAGTTGCGACCTTTTTGGTTTAGTTGTGCGAGGCGTTAACTTCTACAAATTCGTCTAAGATGGGTACGGGTTCGAATATCGGTGAGGCATGGATCTTGTGTTTGTCTTACAGCACTGGCTTTCTCCACTCCCTGGAACTAGTGGCTCAAAATCAGGGACGGACGATTTCTTACAGCCCATTTCGTTGCAAACGGTGGCTGCTAAACACCTCAACAAAATAGTCATAGTAATAATAACGATAATAATAAGTTCCAGGTATTAGGAGCTTCAAGAAACATGGTAGTATTTTCTTGATCTCAAAAACTAGTCTTGTGACACTTATATATATATATATTAAGGTAGTTTGTCACAATTATTTATTTTTCAAGCTGACCATGGTTTCACTGGGTATTGACCTAGCTTCATCAGAATGAATGGCACATAAATATTCAAATTGTATATGACATCATAAATGGTGTTTACAGTCACGTGTTTTGGTTAGATGCTTCCGCTAACCAAAACACGTGACTAATTCACCATTTATGATGTCATATACAATTTGAATATTTACGTGCCATTCGTCCTGATGAAGCTAGGTCAATACCCAGCAAAACCATGGTCGGCTTGAAAAAATAAATAGTTGTGACAAAATACGTTGTATTACCTTAATATACATGGTAGTATTTTATCTGCTAATTTTGAAACCGTTTGACAATGAGATATTTATATTTCGTTTACGAGTATCGTGAGCTACTCTAAGGGATAAAGGGCTGCAAGCAGTTGGCCTTCCCTGACTTAGGGCCAGTGATTCCAGGGAAGGGATAGAGCCAGTGCCGTTAGACAAGCACGCCACCTATATAACATCCGGGACTCTAACGTGAACCCACTCGAACAAAAAGTCGGAAGCCAGCGCCACTGTGGCGGCTAATGAAGTATTGAACACCAGATAGCTCTTCTGAAAGTTCTACACAAAATTACAGTGTACCACTTGACCGTAACACCATTAACATACACTCCGTCAAATAAATATTGCAACACCAGGCAGCAATGCGAACAAATTGGCACGCAATATTGTAACGATTCACTATTGAACCCATGCTGCAAAAGCTGAAGATGTTACAACAGCGCTAATACGGTGATCCGTGATAATATTGCCACAAACTGTTAAAAAGGGATGTCCGGAGGAAAATCGTCACAGATGAAATGCTCAAAATCCCTCAGCGATTATAATTAATTAACGGATTTCAAAAGAAGACATATTATGGACCTGTCAGATGCCGTCCGGTTTATTCGGCGTATTGCGTCACATTTTGGTCACCACAAGGCGTGCTGTACAGAGTGGGTGAGAAAAGTCAGTCCATGCTGTACAGGATGGACGAGAAAAGGCATGCATAGCCGTCGGTTTGGAAGCCGTAGACTAAGAGAGACTATAAGAGGAGAAGACCATTTGATCCAAGACAGGGCCCTTAGAGAACCAACGGCTTCTCTCTCAGCTATGAGAAGTGCAGTGATGCCGAGAACCAGTCATGCAGTCACACACACACACAAAAAAATTGCCGTTTCAAACCGTCTATAGGAAGCTGATTTGTACGTCGCCGGCCACTAATGTCTGCTTGCTGTCATCAGAGCTTGGAGTGGTGCTGCTCTGCTGCAACTTGGATCGAAGAATTGCGTGCGTAATGTACAGAAACGAGTCTTGTTCCTACCTTCAATAAAATAGTTGTTGGATACACTTGTGGTGACAATGTGGTTAACGCAGCAATAGAGCGAATGTCATGGAACGACACTACTCCCAAACAGAGAGCATCGTGGTTTGGGGTACTATCTCCTATCATTCAAGCTCCTGTTTAGAGCTTAACTCTGACGGCTTCTTGGTTTGTCAAAGAAATCCCTGAACCCTTTGTGATTTCGTTCTTGGCAAGGTTAAACAGTATTGTTTCACCAAAACAGTGCCCGTCCCCACGCTGCATATTGGTAGAAGCAATGTCTACGAGGTGCCAACATGCTACATTGGACAATCTGATCCGTAGATAGATTTGTCACCAATAGAGCATACCTGGCGGCACCTTCAGACTCGAAACGTCGTCTGTGAAACCCTATTCCTCAGAGGGTGGCTGAATGCACTGCGTATAAGAAAGGAATTGCTTCATACTAGCATGGCCCTGTTAGCCTTCTTTTCAAGCATTACTCTGATTACTTTTCATCCGAAGATGTAATCATTTCTTACGCATCTACTCTCTTGTGTATCTTTTTTCGCAGCATTTGCGACTCTACTTCTGGTGCTGCAATTTATTTTTTGACTGAGTGTACTACATCAGAAGATCCTATACACAAGAAAAAATAATTTGCATTTCCTTTCACCATCACCTTCAGTAATGAACGGATTGTTCTTACGTATTGGAAAGAAAAAACAAAGGACTTCATTTCTAAATTAGCAAAGATTACAGAAAAGGTAGCTGAGAGAGAGAGAGAGAGAGAGAGAGAGAGAGAGAGAGAGAGATGTCAAGTCCAATTGTACTCACTAGATTTTGAATAAACGTCTTTGATAACAAAATTTCTGTCTGAAAGGCAGGAGTTGTGCTGTTAGGATGAAGGACTGTATTGATCTTCAGTATTTGAAAACAATTGAGAGAGTACCGTGGTATTCTTTGTAGGTAGATAATTTATGTTATGCATCTTTTGAATACCAAGAAATTCGTGGGTGTGAAACAAAACGAGTGTGTATATTTATTTACGTCATGCTTAAAGGAATTAAACCATAACAGAAAGCAATAAGGTTTACAAATTCCTGACATTGAGCGGTGCTTAGGGGTGGATTAATGAACCTTATTGTCATAAAACCAATGAAAGAAGATATGCGGGTCATAAAATCCACGTTTACTAAACTATGGCGGCGGCAATAGTAAGTACACTCACGGACATTGAAATTTGCGCACCTAGAACAAACCATGCTACAATCGCGAAACTTTGCAAATAGCTAGAGTGCGTGCTGGTGCTGCAAGTACGAACCTGCAGCCTTATAAACCGGCGTGTAGTCGATATCCCATGAAAGCGAAAAGCACAGGCCGACGCAAGCAAGAGTACAGAGTGACAAGAATGCCGGGTAGACGCCAGAGACGTCGATTTTCGCAACTTAGGACTTTGAGAGATGCCTGCTCATCTGGTTGAAAACCGCAGGGTGGTCGGCACGCCGTATAGCCCACCACGTGGATCGTTCTGAGCATACCGTCCGACTGTGTTAGGAGCAGTAGACACGTAACGGCAGTGCCACACGGAGAAGCGGCTCCGGACGGACCAGGAGGACCACCGGTAGAGAGGATTGACGGATCGTGCGCCAGGCACGAACAAATCCCACGGGGACCCGGTCTACTCTACAAGCAGATGCAGCGGCTCCTGTGTGCCCACGAATCATTTCCCTACGTCTTGTGGAACCGATCGCAGCGCCTTTTATGTGTTCTGCCATTAACATCGGAACATCGCAGGTTTCGTGTGTAGTGGTGCCAGGCAAAAGCGATGTGGAACGCCACAGACTGGCGACGTGTGGTGTTTAGCGATGAGTGCCGCTTCGTTTTAGGGACAGATGATCATCGTGTCCAGGTGTGGAGGTTCCCGGGTCAACGGCAAAATCTCAACCTCGCTATCGAGCGCCGCACCTCACCCACTGAATGCATTATGGTCTGGAGAGCCATTGCCTACGATAGCCGATCAGCTCTAGTAGTGGTACGTGGATCATTGACGAGCCAGCGGTATGTGGATGAGATCCTACGACCCCATGTGCTCTCCCATTCCTGGCCGGGATTCCAGGTGCTCTATACCAGCAGGATATTGACCGCCCGCACACGGCTCGGGTTGCCCATGACTGCCTACATCATGTCCAGACACTTCCATGGCCTTACCGCTCCCAAAACATGTCCCCTATCGAGCATGTGTATGACCAATTGAAACGCCCCTGTCGCCGTTTCGCACTATCCGGAATTTGGAGCACACCGTCCAACATGTGTGGGCCAGTCTGCCGCAGGACAACATCAGCCGTCTGGTCGCCTCCATGCCGAACGGTATTGCAGCATGTATCGTTGAACGAGGTGGTGCGACGCGCTATTGAAGATGACCGGACTGCGTGCCACAGATCGCTCTGTAAGTGTGCTGCAGCTCTGTTTTTGCCATCATGTGTATCATTACGTCCATAAATTTCAGTTCAATCCGATGTTTCCTTTTTGGTGCGCAAATTTCATTGTCCGTGAGTGTATTTCGACTGTTTAGTTTTTTAGGAACAATATTTATTTTTATCATTGTATAATATGTTATTCAGATTTAGACGAACGTAAGGAACGACCTGACACCGATGAAATGTGACGTAGCTAAGAAAATCCATCTGCGCACAAACTAAAATCGGACCTCAATATGGAAAGAAAAACTGAATCGCAAGTGTGTTAGTGAGGGAATCGCAAGATAAGGGAATGCAATAATATCAAATTAATTTTGAAACAACTAATAGTTGAGAAACTTACATACGAAAAAAATATTTTGGATTCTAGCGCTTGTCACCCATCACAAGGTTTTCAGTTCTACAAAATTCTGGGATTGTCACTTCGAGAAAACCTTTAGGACGAGAATCCGATTCGGTGAATTCTGTGCCCCAGTTTAAGTATTAAACAAAATATTACACCCTATATTCTGACAGTTCAAAGTCACCATACATGCCAACATCCTTTATTGAATAACCTTTTGCCCTTAATGAAAAAAATTTGATGGAATAATTTTCCAGCTTTGTCAGATTCTTATTTTTACACCCTCGCCTTGCTCATTTGACAAGTTCTTCATAACCTGGGAAAAAATAGAAATGAAAAGCGAGAAGTATCAATGAATGAAATACGGGATTACAGTATTGTACAATAGAAATTTGGAAGATGTGAATCCGTTTATCGGAGTAAATATGACATGAATGGTAGGTCAGATAATGTCCGAAAGCGCGTCGTCCTGGCGCGGGAATCCAACCCGCGTCTCCCGGGTAGCGGCAGAGTACGCTAACCACTACACTTCCCAGAACGACCATTTCTCAAGTTTCCGATTAATTTGAATATAACCATCATAGGATTTGCAAGTCGAAGCTTCCGTGTTTTACCAGAGGAGCAGAATATCAATGAATGAAATACTGGATGACAGCATTGTACAATACAAATCTGGAAGATGTGAATCCGTTTACTGGTGTAAATATGACATATTTACACCAATAAATAAATATGTCATATTTACAAATAAACGGATTCATATCTTCCAAATTTGTAAAGCGCGAAGTATGTTCAGAAATGCAGGAACACGTCACAGCACGAATCAATGAATCAAACAGAAATATCTGGTCTATATAGGTAACACATAGGCCCTTCGTAATGTGTGTGTGCGTATATGCAGATGGAATATTTCTGCTTGCAATTTTTAGATTTAAACTCATGCATGTTAAATTACGACTTCATACCTAAAAGAATAGAGCAGAGTTTTTATGTGAACTGTGTTTTTCCCAATGACCAGATTGTTTTTTTTCTTCTAATTTAAGACATTTTAACAAGATAAATTGTAATTTATTTATTTCCTCTTTAATAGTCCGTATAATTGCATAAAACAGGCATGCTTATTTTCTTCAGTTACAGAATTTGCTTGCAATTTGTTGATCTAAATTCATATGTGTTAATTTGTGACTTCATGCCTAGTTGAACCTAATAAAATGGAGTAAAGTTTTTATGTGAATTGTTCTTTTTTCAATTAGGCGACTGTTCACATATAAATAAAAAAAATATTTTTTTTCTTAATTTACGACATTTGTTCGAGATAAATTATATTAAATTGTTTTTTAAAACGAATTGTATTTTATTTATATCATCTTTGGTTGTCCGTATAATTGCATAAAATTTGCAAGTGTTTTTTCTACAATTATAGATTTTTTTTCTTCAGTTATAGAATTTGCTTGCAACTTGTTGATCTAATTCATATGTAATAATTTGCGACTTTATGCCCAGTTGAACCTAACTAATCAAACGGATTAAAGCTTATTCGTGAACTGTTTTTCCCCAATGAGCAGATTGTTCACACATAAATAAAAGCTTAATTTTCTAAGACATTTGAACAAGATAAATTATATTTTATTTATTTCCTTTTTCATAGTCCATATAATTGCATAAAATTGGTCTTTTTTTCTTCACGTATACAATTTTTGTTTCTTCAGTTATAGAATATGATTGCAATTCGTTGATCTAAATTCATATGTATTAATGTGTGATTTTATACCTAGTTGAGCCTAATGAAACGGATTAAAGCTTTTACGTGAACTGTTTTTTTTTCAATTAGCAGATTTTTTTTAATAAATGAAAAGTTCTATGTTTCTTCAAATAAAGACATTTGAACAAGGTAAATTATATTTTAAAAATTTTTAAATGAATTATATTTTATTTATTTTTCTTTCGTTGTCAATATAACTGTATAAAATCGGCCATGTGCCTTCTTTCTTCAGTTATAGAATGTGGAAGTCCTCCGCCATTAATTCATGGCGAATACGTCTTAGTTAATCAGTCTTCCACATACCTCAGTCAAGTGGTTTACAGCTGCAACAGCAATTATTCTCTGGTTGGTGATCACCACAGGATATGTCTTGATACTGGATTGTGGAGTGGGAGACAACCGATTTGCAAACGTAAGAAGCGTTTTCGATTATTATCTGTGACGCGTTTTTATCAAGTGCTGTGATATTTTAATGTTGATGTTTTTAACAAACTGCATAACAAAATAAAAGAACGGTAAGGGTTCACATGAATAAGAAGTTTTCCTAAAATTCCAGTTATTTTCATCCAATTGTAACGTACTACAGAGGGGACAGACATGCCAAGAGGGCAAAATTGCGCCGATAAGCTTCGTCGGCGCAGTTTAGTTGGGAGGAAAAAACTGACTCCGGAGCGAGGAGTCGGGAGTTCGAATCCACCACCGGCAAACGGGCTTTTCTTCACATCAGAACCCGAGCGTAAAGTGGATTTACTGGTTCTTCGAAAAAATGTTCCTTCCACATATCGTCTGGAATTAATCAGAATTCCTTCTTTTATAGAGAGTTACTTCAAGCATGGTTTGCGCTGACCCGAAACCTGCGATTTCGTGCACCTTGCTTTCTCGGGGGGAGGAGGGGGGGGGTATTTGTGACGTACTACTGAGGTGACGCACATGCCAAGATGGTAAGTAGCAGTGATAGGCCCTTGCCAGCATAGCTCAATTAGGAGAGCATTCGGCTCCTGAGCAGATGGATGTGGATTCTAGTTCCGTCGTCGGCAAAATTTGAGTTTCACAAAGCCACAATTTTAGAAGCGTGAATAGTATCAGAGCCAGCCGGAGCAAGTTTCTTATTTGGGCAGGCGAGATTTGAAATTAAGCCCCTTCGATTTTGAAAAGCTCCCCACTTCCACTCGAACAGCAGACAGTTTTTACTTTCTCATACCTCCGTTATAGGAAAGTATTATGCTCGTCGCGAAATCGTACTTCCGGTTTTGACATAATTTAACAAAAAATGTGAAAACCAAAAAACAACGGTTGTAAATATCAAGGCTGCTATGGTGGCACAGTGGT
Organism: Macrothele yani; assembly: GCA_039090855.1. Classification (NCBI taxonomy): domain Eukaryota; kingdom Metazoa; phylum Arthropoda; class Arachnida; order Araneae; family Macrothelidae; genus Macrothele; species Macrothele yani. The sequence continues at coordinate 32,403,894 of CM077025.1, forward strand.
CTAAGCGCTAGCTTATGACCATTCGTCAGTGAAGGGGTTTGGGTTCAAATCGCGGTGAGGCATGGATGTTGTGTTTGTCTTACGGCACTGGTTCTCGCCCTTTCCCTGGGTGACCCTAAATTAGGGATGGGCGACTGCTTATAGGTTCTCACTCACTGGTTCTCACCCTTCCCTGGGTGACCCTAACCAGTAACCCTAAATTAGGGATGGGCGACTGCTTGCAGCCCATTGAGTTGCTCACGGTGGTCGTTAAACCTTCAATCGAAAAAAAAAATCAAGAAAAACGTAAAAGTTATGTGATCGCCGACAACACACCACTCCGCAGAAACGCAGAATGGGGAAAAGAACCAACGAATGAGTAGATAGTGAACATAAAAATAAGAAAAGTGCTTTATAAGTAGGCTTGTAAAAGTTCTGCTCTTTGTTAAATGTTAAGAAAGACCTTCTGCGACAGAGTACAGACGACTACTTAGACCTTTATCTATACAGTGTTAAGAATACTCGCATACTTTATCTCTATAGGTTAGGAATACACGCATACTGTTTTTTATGCATCTCTCCACTGTTTCGCAAATATCGTTTCATGCATATATGAAATGAACCAGCACAGAACGAATGAGTAGAAAGTTAACACAACAAGAAGAAGTGATTTCGGGATAGGGATGGAAAAACTTCTGCTCTCAGTTAAACGGTCAGAGGACTTTCGGCTACAAAGCAAAGATGACTAATGAGCTCTTCATCCCTATAGTGCATTTAGAAAGGTCAGGTAAATCCGCATATTACGAAAATATTTGAAAGGGTTAGGCATATTCGCATATTACTTTTGACATATCAGCATATTGTTTTATATGCATCTCTCTGCTGATTCGGACAATTCATTCTTGTACACAGTCGTACCAGAATAATGTGACCAGCTACCTAATAATGGGAATAACCCAGGATGACAGCGACGAGACGGCGTGGCATGGACGCAATGAAGCCCTGGTAGGTTTCCCGATGCACACGTGCCCATTCGGACTGCAGCAGAGCACGGAGGCCCCGGAGATGACGTGACGGTGGGCCAGCACGTCGAACCTGTCGATCCAAAGAGTACCACAAGTGCTCTATGGGATTGAGGTCGGGCAATTTCGCCAGTCAAGGGAGAACGGAAACATCGCTGTCGTGTTCTTGGAACCAGTCACGCACCCCCTTAGCGATGTGGCAGGACGTATTGTTCTGTTGATAGACACCATCACCACTAGGGTAAACATCCAACATGAAGGGATGAATGTGATCAGTGAGGATGTACAGGTAGCCATTTGCGTTCAGGGACACATCCAGTGGTACCAGTTTTCTCAGATCATACCAGGAAACCATCTCCCAGACATGCACACTGCACCGTCGGCCTGACCGATAGGCGTGTCTGGGTGTTGGTTCTCGTTTGTCTGACGCCGTATTCGCCACCGCCGGTCACTTCTGTGGAAGTAGAAACCTTGATTCGTCGGAAAATGATTTCTGGTGTTTTTGAAAGCGTATTATAATCAATGCATTGCATGATTTTACTAACTTGTTATTCTTATTTTAATCTTGAAATGACCATAATTAAAATACCAAAGAGTAAAAGAATATTGAACGAAATAATACTCCCCAACTGACGGCCACAATTAAAACATTAGTAAGTCATAAGGGCTATTTTGACACCTGCGGCGCTCATTATTGCGTTCTATGGCTCCTAAAGAACTACAGATTGAATTGATTGAGCTCTCAGATGACATTCTAAAGTCCTTATTTGACGCAAAGAAAGATACAGTTGAAATATGGAAAAATGCAATAGAATCCCCATCCCTTCTGCAATATGCACGAAAAATGCTTTCTTTCTTTTCACCCATTTATTGCTGCGAATCTACATTCTCCTACCTAGCCCAATTCAAGACGCCCTTAAGGACACAAATGACGGATACCTATCTAAATGATCAGCTAAAAGTGAGGACCTCCATTTTGTAACCAAATATTCAAATGCTTTCTAACAAAAAAGCAGTCAAAACAAAGTCATTAAAATGTTAGTTAACTTTAGCATAAACATTTTTGTTTATTTTTTGAAGTTAGTACATAGTAAGATTTTTACAAAATAATGCACATTTCGAAGTATATCTGATTGAAGTTTCTTGAATGCGGCCTTTTTATATTACAACTAAATTTAATGCGGTCTTCCAATACGAAAAGTTTACCCACCTTTGCTCTAGTCCCTTTTGACGATGACTTTTTAATGAAAACAGCGTTACTACGTTTCAAGAAAACAGACTGACATTTTTTTCTGTGTGAGAGTTATCTAATATTTAATGAACGAAATGCGCTGATATGAGGACAAATTCCATATTTGGCGAAAATGAATTTATAATCAAGTCGACTAAATTTGTAATAGGAATTTTCATTCTTGGTTGCTAACATTTTCTCATTTTAATTAAACATGTTCACATTGCAGTCATCACGTGTGGAAAGCCTGGAGTTTCTTATGGATCTAAAGCAGAGGTTGATTCCTATACAGTTCATTCTGTTGTGAGGTATTACTGTGAACCTGGACACCTGATTTCAGGCCCTGCTATAAGATTTTGTGGGGAAGATGGAGTATGGACAGGACATGTTCCAACTTGCACATGTAAGTACGCCCATGTCATCATTTTAATTGATACTGTTTTGTATTCCCTGTAAAGTAAGTTCTCCTCTAGAAACAATAGTTTTGCAGATTCCTCAAACCCATATACTTCGTCGTATCTCCTCTTAAAAAAGTCATGTAGATGGTGTCACCGCCTGTGTGTTGGCATAATTAATCACATGCAGTTTGTTGCTTAGTAACAGTTATAACGAAGTAAATTTCTCCGTCATTTCTGTCCACGCCAGGATTCGAACCCGGATCCCCTCATTCCGGAATAAGTCACTCTACCAATTGAGCTACGCGGACGTTTGTTCTGACTGCTATCTGCCTTTATGTCGTGTGCGTCCTGCTGGCAGGTACGTCACACAGTCCACCAGGGACAGTCAAAAGGGCAAGTAAGCGCGTTAGTGGAAAAACTTCTCTAACACACAAGCAATACCATCTATTCGTGATGTATTGAGGTCTCACTGCATGGGATAAAATCACCGTCTACTTTAACATCAATATCCGTGTATCTCCTATTGTGACAAAGCTTGTTAAGCTCCTGGCTATTTTTAGCTACTCAAAAAAATCTAATTTTTTTTTTACTTTTGTAGCATTTATGGCATTTTGTTTTGAAGAATATTATTCCTTTCAAACACATGGTACTTTATATCAGCATTTGGTACAGTAAAATTACACAAAAGTCTTCTTAAAATGCACTCTTTAAGATAAAAATTAGAACATCCTGGTCGAATAATCGGAAGTATATGAAAATCAGTAGGGGTCAAGTTGAGACGAGACATGCACATTACTAAAACATCAGACCAATCCGACTACAGCGTTTGCTGATGTAGGTGTGGATTCCTTTAATACACATTGCAGCAAATGAGTCATGAGAATGAATTTCAAAATAATCTGAAAAGCAGGAACACTTACGCGAATATATTTTATTCGAAGTAAACTCCTGCGTTAATACAAGAAGTGACAAGATCAGCCAACAAAAGGAAGGACTTGCAGAGGTCATCTTTCGGTATGGAATGAAGAGCTGATGTCACAGTTCTTTGTATGTCTTCATATTTATTCGAAGTACATTTTTCCTGCGTTAATACAAGAAAAAGTACGATCAGCCAACGAAAGAAAGGACTTTAAGAGGTCATCTTTTGGTATGGAGTGAAGAGCTGATACCACAGTTCATTGTATGTCTTCATATTTATTCAAAGTACATTCCTCCTGTGTTAATACAAGAAGTGGCATGGTCAGCCAATGAAAGGAAGGACCTGCAGTCACAGTTCTTCGTATGCATTCATATTTATTCGAAGTACATTCCTCCTGTGTTAATACAAGAAGTGGCATGGTCAGCCAACGAAAGGAAGGACTTGCAGAGGTCATCTTTCGGTATGGAATGAAAAGCTGATGTCACAGTTCTTTGTATGCATTCATATATATTCAAAGTATATTCCTCCTGCGTTAATACAAGAAGTGGCACGATCAGCCAACGAAAGGAATGACTTGCAGACGTCATTTTTCAATATGGAATGAAGAGCTGATGTCACAGTTCTTTGAATGCATTTATATTTATTCGAAGTACATTCCTCCTGCGTCAATACAAGAAGTTGCACGATCAGCCAACAATAGGAAGGACTTGCAGAGGTCATCTTTCGGTATGGAATGAAGACCTGATGTCACAGTTCTTTGTCTGTATTCGTATTTATTTGAAGTACATTCCTCCTGCGTTAATACAAGAAGTGGCACGATCAGCCAACAAAAGGAAGGACTTGCAGAGGTCATCTTTCGGTATGGAATAAAGAGCTGATGTCACAGTTCTTTGAATGCATTTATATTTATTCGAAGTACATTCCTGCTGCGTTAATACAAGAAGTGGCACGATCAGCCAACGAAAGGAAGGACTTGCAGAGGTCATCTTTTGGTATGGAATGAAGACCTGATGTCACAGTTCTTTGAAATGTATTCATATTTATTCGAAGTACATTCCTCCCGTGTTTATACAAGAAGTGGCACGATCAGCCAACGAAAGGAATGATTTGCAGAGATCATCTTTTGGTATGGAATGAAGAGCTGATGTCACAGTTCTTTGAATGTATTCATATTTATTCGAAGTACATTCCTCCCGTGTTTATACAAGAAGTGGCACGATCAGCCAACGAAAGGAATGACTTGCAGAGGTCATCTTTTTGTACGAAGTGAACACTTGATATCACAGTCCTGTGTATGCCTTCATATTTATTCGAAGTACATTACTCTTGCATTAATACAAGAAGTGGCACGATCAGCCAACGTAATACAAGTAGTGGCACTATCAGCCAACGAAAAGAAGGACTTGCAGAGGTCAGCGTTTGGTATGGAATGAAGAGCTGATGTCACAGTTCTTTGCATGTCTTCATATTTTTTCGAAGTACATTCCTCTTGAGTTAATACAAGAAGTGGCATGGTCAGCCAATGTAAGAAGGACTTGCAGAGGTCATCTTTTGGCATGGAGTGGAGAGCTGATGTCATAGTTCTTTGTATGTCTTCAATGTCTTGAAAAACGTTTCCTTTTAAAGGCAGCGTTAATTTAGGGAATTGAAAGTAGTCACCCGGTGACAAATCTGGAGAATAGAGGGATGGTTGAATACGCACTCTTGTTTTCGTGCCAGAAATTGCTGTACACTGACTTCTCTGTATGCGGGTTCGTTATCCTGAAAAAGGAACCATTGGCCTTTTTTGTACTCAGGGCCGACATGAACGATCCTCTTCCACAACAATTCCGACATGGATGTGTAAGCACTGCCAGTGACAGTTGCACCTTCAGGAATGAACTCGTGATGCAGAATTCCCTTGCTTTTGCAAAAGCACATAAACATTCTCTTTATTTTGGACTTCTGCAACCTGATCTTCTTTCCGGTGGGTGATTGTGGAGTCTTCCACTGAGCACTCTGACGTTTCGTTTCAGGATTATAATGAAAAGAACCTGTCTCGTCACCTGCCGCAATACTGTGGAGAAGATTTTACATTGTTTCTGCAGTCTCCAGGATGTCTTTTGTGTACTCCACTCGTGCATGTTTCTGGTCATCTGACAAAGTATACGAAAAAGAACGAGAGCAATCTCCCACCAAATGTTGCACTAAAATTTTACGAACGGTCTCCTTATTAACACTAAGATCACATCCCAGCATCATCAAGTTCACACAACGATCACTTTCCATCCCTTCGCGAACTTTCTCAATGAGTTTAGAGTTGCGCACTGAAATCGGGCATCCGGGCCTTTCGTCATTTTCCAAATCTTCCCACCCACCCTTGAAACGTGCATACTATCAGAATATTTGTACACGAGATAGGCCATCAGCCCTATGCACATTACGTAATATTTTAACTATCTCGGATGCAGTTTTACCGATTTTCAAACAGAACCGGATATTTTCTCCCTGCTTCATGACAGAGCTGTGACAATGTTCTTCCACAGAATGACGTCAAGCACAGAGTAAATAAACATCTGCGCAATTCTCACGAAAACACTTTTGCCACCGCATCGCTGCTAAATGGATTATCAGGTTGCCTTCCCGACCTGTGCGTTTTACGGGGATTTTAAAACAATTAGTCTCATTTCTTCATTACCGCACTGCGTAGCACAGTTTGAAGTAACACAGTCTTTCGGCTTGGAGCTGCGATTCATCCAAGGAACCGAACATGGTGCAGGACGCCATGGTGCAAAATTTGAGGACCATTTTGCCAGCTGAGTGCATTTGAGGGGAAAACGATCATTGGTATGCCAGAGGTTGGACGATCGACTTGCTGTATTGTTCAGCATTTGGGCTGTGACAACGCAACACTGCATTGACGCTGGCAGCGGTTTTCCGTGTACTTCAGTTCCAGACCGACAAAGGTTTTACTTCCTTTTGTCGGCCTGAAACTGGAGTGCACGGAATGACCACGCTCCAGGAATCCCGTTTGATCTAAGCACAAGCTTTCTCCTCCCTACATCTACTCTCCTTAACAGGGTGGAAAATTTGAAGAAATTGGCGTGTGCAAAATAGCGCCTATGGCTAGAACTCTACGCGCAAATCTTACTGTACCATGCGCAGAATATGTTTTTCAAGAGAAAAGCATATAACAGTTAAGCTCGCATGCATTTTAAAAGAAATTGTGGATTAAATAATTAAATATGGAGTATTTGGTGAACCTTCTTGTACGTTTGAAATTTGACTTTTGTGAATGAAACATTTTATGCATGAGGTGGGAGAAAATTATTGTAGATTCTTAAATCACATTTTATCAAAACTCACTGCAGTTTAAATCCTTTATTTCACCAGTAAAATGTTCCTTATTTTCCCCATCAGATGTATAATACACTGGCGGAAAGTGAAAAAAGAACACCAAGAAGGAATTGACGGACGATCATGAAATTTACATATGTTAATGGGGTCGATTTTACGTAGGTGTGATGTTGATTTCGGAACCAACCAGTGAGCGCTTACGCCACAGCACGGCATTATATGCAAATTATCGTCGGTGGTATTTAAGGAGTACGGCGAAGTGAATGTAATCAGTCGTCGGCGTACGGACACGTACGAAGACCCTGAAGAAGCTGCAATGCCTAGAGATGGAAGACGTGTAAGATTTTAGCAGTTATCGGACTTTGAGCGAGGTCGTCTAGTCGGACTCCGCGAGGCCGGGAAGTATCGGTGGTGGTACGATGGTGGCGTAGATGGTCTGAGGAACATTCCCACACGAGAAGACGTGGAACCGGGAATCACAGACGGACTGATGAGCGGACTGATCGACGCATAAGAAGAGCGGCGTAGTCAAGCAGAACATCCACTGCGACCCAAATCCGAGCTGCCGTTGCACCTGAGGTGACTGTGCGAACAATCCGCAACCGTCTACTGGATGCAGGAGTACGTGCACGTGTGCCTCTGGCATGTGTACCTCTGACTCCAGCCTACAGTCAGGAACGGCTGCAGTGGTGTCGCCAACGTCTGCACTGGAGAACGCAATGGCGATCTGTCGTGTTCATAGATGAAAGCAGATTCTCTTGGGGGCCTCCGATAGCCGTATGCGTGTTCGCAGACGCACAGGGGAGCATCTCCACCCTTCTTGCATCCGCCAGCGACACACAAGGCCTTCACCTGGTCTCCTGGTGTAGGGAGCGATCAGCTGTCGCTCCCGTACACAACTAGTGTTTTTACCGTGTACGTTAAACAGCACCTCCTACATCAACAACATCATTCAGCCCGTTGTTGTGCCATTTGTAAGGTCGGTCCATCGTGGTGTTTTTCAGCAAGATAACGCACGCCCACACACGGCACGACCAACGCAACATGCACTTCAAGGTGTGAGACAACTTCCATGGCCTGCACCTTCACTAGATTTGTCCCCCATTGAGCACGTGTGGGATTTTATGGGACAACGACTTATCCGGTCTCCACGGCCAGCCACGACCATCCCCGATTTACGCGTGCAGGTTGAGGATGCTGGGAACTCAATTCCCCAAACTTACATCCAACATCTGTACGACAGACTCCATGCCAGAATTGCACAGTCTGACGCAGTTTATGGCAGTTCAACCTCGTACTAACTATGTTACATGGAAATGTTATTTTTCAGTTTACCAGCAAATACAGCTGTATTTTGCCATAATGTTTTGATCACGTTATCCTCTGTATTCCGTGATTATGCTGCATAAATTTCGTTGGTATCAGACGTCTCCTTTTTGGTGTTCTTTTTCACCTTCCGCCAGTGTAAGTGTAATAAATACCATGAACACCTAAACTAAATTGAAATTTGCTGTATTTTTAAAATTTGAGAATTGAGGTCCATCATATTCAGCTTCTTGTACTTAAAATAAACTATAAGCATGAGTTCACATATTTATCAGATTTCACAGATTTCTCAGTTTAAATAAAGAATGAAGAGGAGCCGAAAATAAATCTTCAACCATTTACTGAGTTTTCATCAGCTACCCTATTTGAGTCACAGAAATTAACATACTTAGTCTGTCCGTACGTCAGAAATTACAACTAAGCTATAATTACCAAAAGTTATATAAGTTTCCCGACACCTTTCTATGCATATATGTCGCAAAGCAAAGATTCATTAACCTTCCTACGGGCTTTGGGGACTTTAAGATACTGTCATATCTTGATAACTGTATTTTTTAAACGCCGTTTCGTGACTTTTACGCAGTTATTTTAGTTTTATAGTATTGGGTTGGTTGGAATGAAATGTCCGGCTCGAGCAAGCAGTGGAGACAAGCCCCCACCACAGCGGAATGGAACCACCCACAGGTGTTGCGGGTATTACGTCACAGAGTTACTATAAATAGCTAGCACGTGTGTGAAGAACAAGGTTCAGGCATAGCTTGTTTGGAGTTTTGACGTAACATAGCTTGCAAAGGAAACTTGTAGATGCCGGATTTGAGAGTCGTCTTGCTGTATGAATTTAAACTGGGCCATTCTGCAGGAATTGCCGCTCGGAACGTTAGCAAAGAGTTTGGAGAGAATACAGCCAACGAACGAACCATTCGGCGATGGTCTGTAGTTTCGAAGCGGAGATACGGATCTGAAAACGGAGCACGTGGTCACCAGGCTCTTGCTGTTTCTGACGATGTTCTGTTACGTGTGGGGTTTAAGCGGATCCCCGAAAACCGTGTCGTGAGATAGCGACAGAAGTAAGTGTTCACCACACGACAGTTGTTCGGCGTCTGGCTGCGCTGGGTAAGGTCAAAAAGCTGCACATGTGGCTGCCGCATGAGTTGTCAACTGCCAACATGACTAAGTGTTTGGAAGTCTGCACGTCTCTGTTTGCCAGGAATAAACAGGAACCTCTAATGCATCGAATCGTTACCTGCGACGAGAAGTGGGTCCTTTATGATAATCGAAAACGATTTGCATAATGGTTAGGCAAGGCACAGCCTGCTGGACGGCATCCTAGGCCACCTCTACACACCAAGAAGATGATGCTCCTTGTCTGGTGGTCTACAGAAAGGATAATTCACTGGAGTTTTTTGGCAAGAGGCCAAACCATCACTACAGAACGTTTTCGTGCTGAAGTACACCAGGTGCAGTGGAAATTGCTGCAGAAGTAACCGGTTTTGGTCAACAGACATGGTGTTCTTCTGCTCCATCGCCAAAACGGTGTTTATTCGCAAATTGCGAAGATGGCGATCAGCAGCGCGACCCCTGTTCACCTGTTTCGTTGCTTGGATCACTTCCTGTCCGCGAAACAGTTCACGCCAGACAACGAGGTTCAACGTGCGGTTGATGACTTTTTCGGGTCCCAGCCACAGGACTTTTTTTCGTTCCAGGATCATGGCCTTGCCGGACAGGTGGCAACTATGTGTCGATGCCAAGGGAGATTATTTTGCCTATGTACGTTGTCCTACTTCTCCGTTCTCGCCGTCAACGCGTGCTGGACCTTCGCCGAACATTACATTCTCACCAACCTAATAGATTTCTCTTAACTTCACCAAGAAAAAAATATAATGTAAAAATAGTTTCTTAAAAAACAAAACAAAAAATGAACTTAAATTTGTGCAGTCGCTAATTTGTGACTGTGCTCAAAATACTTGTCGCAGAATGAAAAATTATGGTCGCATCTTGCGCCTTGTGCACGTTAATTTCCCACCCTGGTCCCTACCCTCAGAAGAGCGGCCACAAGTAATATTTGGTCCCTACCCTCAGTCACGTAATAAAACAGTTCCTATCTCGAAATCTGGTGTAGGCAGGACTCCCTGCGCGATGTCGATTGCGTCACTTATCCTTATGTAATTATGATGACATTCACCAGCGCCTGGAGTGGTTCCGTGAAACTGTGAACGGGTAAACAGGATGTCTTCGTGTGATCTTCAGCCGCGAATGGATCTGCATTTTGCGTGGATTCCTGTGATTGCTGGTTTACAGAGTGGTTTCAAGTTCCGGAGAGAGCAATGGCGGCGCGTTTGTTCTTTGGACAAAATTCTGTCCCATCAGTTTGAACAAGCGCTATAAATTAGAGATTTCGATTCCCGATGATAACCTAAATGTCCTCAGAAAAAAGTTAACCACCCTCGCCTCAAAATAACCGGCGCAAAATATTTAATTGCCTTCAAAATATTCTCCTTTTGCACAAACATACATTGAAGTGCCAGAAAAACTGGTACACCAGTCTAATAATTGGCAGGTCCCCCACGGGAGCGCAGGACTGCAGAAATACGACGGGGCATGGACTCCATCAGCTTCTGGAAATATTCTGTAAGCAATTCACACCATATTTCCTCCAGAACGTTCCACAATTCGGGTGTATTCCGAGGTCTGGGATTCCTGTGCTCGATAGCGCGTTGCATGGCATCCCAAATGTGTTCTATCACGTTCAGATCTGGGGACTTGGGTGGGAATGGCAACACCCCAAACTCAGATGAATGCTCCCCTAAACATAATGTGGCGTCCCGACACTTGCGTGGAGGTGGATTGTCCTGTTGGAACAGGCTCAACCCATCAGCATGAATGCAGGACATGAACGGGTGTGCCTCGTCAGAAAGGATGCGCACATAGTGCTGGCCGGTCACAGACGTTTGTAGACGTACCAGGGGTCCCAGTGAAGTCCAGCTAAGCACACCCCATAGCATTACGGATTCCCCACCAGCCGGTACAGTTCTCTGTTGACAGGCCGGATCCATGGCTTCATGGGGTTTGCGCCACATACGAATCCTTCCATCTGCCCAATACAGTTGGAAACGCGACTCGTCAGACCAGGCTACTTGTATCCAGTCATCAAGTGTCCAGTGGCGGTGTTGCCGTGCCCAAGCGAGGCGCATAGCTCTGTGTTGTGCACCCATCAAAGGGACTCAAGTTGGGCGTCGGCTCCCAAAGCCCATATAGTGCAGGGTACGTTGCACAGTCCGGACGCTGATGCTTGTTGAGGCTCCAGCATTAAATTCCGATGATACCTGCGAGAGTGTTGCACGCCTATCGCGTGAAACGTTTCTTGACAGCCGACAATGGTCACGTTGACCCAATGTCTTTTTACGGCCACACTGGCATCGTAGTTTGGAGGTTTTGCCGGAATTCTTGTAGTCACGGTACACCCTTGCAATGGTCGTCCGTGAAAATCCGAACTTCGTCTCTACTTCCGAAATACTATGGCCCATCTCACGAACGCCAACTATGACACCGCGTTGAAAATCGCTTAAATCGTTATTACTTGTCATTCTCATGCCGAAAACAGCTTTGACAGTTGTCAAGGATGTCTATCGCTTTACATACGCACTGGCGGACGCAACCGAGTACGTACGCGCATAGGTGACGTTGCTATGTACACTGCCGGACAATTGCTAAGGACGGATGACAGTAGCAACGATAGCAACCATAAAATGGAAGGCAGGAAAATGTGGAAATTTGCATAAGTGCGAGATACAGTAAAACGTGTTGTGCGTATGCAAATTTTGGATTGCCGAACTTGTTCGTGACGTCATAGCGCTGATAAGAGATATAAAGGATTTGACGCGTATTGATCGTTGTTGTTCAAACGCAAAGTTGAAAGGGAAAGAATCAATTGACGAACTTGCAATTTTCAGTATGTCTTCCCGACATCACCTAGATGATTTTATGCGTGGCCGTATTATTGGCAAGATTGAAGAAGGGCGAAAAATAACAGATGTTGCCAGGGAGTTCGACGCCAGCCACAGTGTTGTTTCAAGGCTTTGAAATCATTTCAAACAAATGGAGAGTGTAGCAAACGTCACGGGGAGGTCGTGTTCGCAGTACGACACCTGCAGAAGATCGGTACATAGTGCTATCAACAAAAAGACACCGGCGCAGCACAGCTAGTGAGGTAGCAAATCAGTTTATGGCTGCTACTGGCAAGCGGATCTCCCAAAAACTGTCGCCAGACGTTTGCATAAAGGAGGACTATACGCCCGCCGTCCTGTTGTGTGCATCCCATTGTCCAGACGTCACCGTACCGCCCGTTTGCAATGGTGCCATCAACATCGCAATTGGTCTGATAACGACAGGTCTGCTGTCCTCTAGCGTGATAGTGGTACTGCATATTGTCCAGCAAACATACAGGAAAGGGACCGATATCCGACATGTAGTGTCATGGTATGGGCTGGCATCATGATCAATGGTCGTACGTCCCTCTATGTGCTTCCAACTGGGAATATGACTGGCCAATGATACATTAATGATGTTCTGCTACCTCATGTTTGCATGTTCCGTGGTGCTGTTGGTGATAGATTCCTTTTCATGGACGACAACGCAACATGTCATCAAACAGTCGCTGTCCAGGAGTGTCTTGAGAGCGAGGATATTCAGCGCCTCGTATGGCCAGCACGTTCTCCAGATCTGAATCCCATTGAAAATGTGTGGGATGCTTTGGGGAGGAGTCTTGCTGGTCGCCAATGCCCTCCAATAAACAAGGACACTCTCATTCGTGCACTGACAGAGGAATGGGATAAATTACCCCAACAGCTGCTTGATAATGTTGTGCAAAGCATGACACGACGTGTGGAATCCTGCATCGCCCTCCATGGTGGCCATATTCCGTATTGACATCTTACGCCGGAATGCCTGCGGACGGTAATTGCATTTTTTTAACGTTTACGTATTCTGCACAAAATGGCCTGTTTGTCCCTTGAACACGTTCCAAAGCCTTCTGGATTTCAGAGCACAATAAATTGTCTTTTTCGTAATGTCCTGGCATTCGGACATTATTTTATTTCACTTGGCATCCAACCACACTTACTTTTTTATGCGCTATATAGCCGTTTATGATCCGTCCTTAGCAATTGTCCAGCAGTGTAGTTTGCATAAGCTCGTCTGTGCCAGTTTTTCTGGCACTTCAGTGTACTTTGAGCACTGATTTTGCCATTCCTGGGACGAATGTTTCAAGGCGCCTCCTGTAACTGAAGTTGGCATCCTATCGACTTCAAGTAGATACCATCTATAGTGTCGAGTCTCCATTCTGTCTTATTAGATTTCATTGTCGTGGACTCTTGGAAAAAGAAAATGTCTAACCAGCGATAATTCCGTGCATACCTATGAGAATGCTATGGTATTCCGTTGCTATCTTGCCCCGTTTGATGAAAAAACCTGCGCTTAGAACAGATCTGTGAACAGCTCCATAAGACAAACGTACCAGCCATGCATCCCAGACTAGTATCCTGACCGAGCTTGGACTACTAGAGATAAATGTACGCTTCTCAACACTCTGCCCTCGGGGCGGCATTTTTAAAAATGCGATTTGCAAGATACGTTTTGTGTCAGATGTCTTCCACTTTGAGAATTACTTTGTGCACATTTTCTGGTGTTTGATAACACTTAGCTCAGCGGATAGGTGGAGAAAGTGTGTACTCACATTTGCCACTGAATCTGTGCTTTTAAAAATCCAACCGAAAAAAAATATTTTCATATAGGATACTAAAAATTATAAAAACACTGCTCACGTCGTGCATGTTTTTACAACACGTTGTCTATTGTTGTAATGTCAAAACCTTCCTTCTCAGGGATCAAAAACCCATATCATACACTGTCGAGTCACATTAATTTGACGTCAACAGCGCGTAGCCAATGAAAGAAAGCAGATATCCTGAGCTTGCTCAAAGGGTATATAAGGTGGGCTGTACGCATTCTGGAAAACATATCACTCGTTGCTGTCATGGATAAAAGGAGCGATTTATCAGATTTGCAGAAAGGGATGATTATCGGCTTTCGGGCCAAGGATGGCAGTATTTATGAAACAGGGCAGTTTGTGAACTGTTCTGCGCGCTGCTGTGGTGAAAGTGTATTGTGATTGGAGAAATGGCACCCTTGCAAATAAGCGACGTGGAAAGCGTGGAGCATCGCATGCCATTCATGTGAGAGGTGAACGTAGGCTTGGAGGGTGCTCGAGGGCCGATCGACACGCTACAGTGGAGCAAATCACTGACCGAATCAACCAGGGGCTACCGGAAGTGTGTCTAAAACAACAGTTCAGCAAACCCTGTTGCGTATAGGGCTCCGATGCAGATGAATGGTCACTACACCTATGCTAACGAAGGTGCATCGGCAGAAAAGAGTTACATTTGCACCGCAGTATCGGAAGTGGACCTTCGCTGATTGCCAAAGTTATCTCCGATGAGTCACGTTCGCTGCTTCATCGAACTAATTGACGTTGGCGTATAAGGCGAGAAACATCGGAGAACAAACACGCTTCAACCATTTGTGGAAGAACACAAACTGGTGGGGGCAACGTTATGGTCTGGGGAATGTTTTCGTGGCATTCCCTAGGTCCACTCATATCTGTGGAAGGTACTATGGACCAAAATCGTTACGAACCCATCCTTGCAGACCACGTACACCCGTACATGATGATTGTCTTCCCTGGGGTGGTTGGATCTTCCAGCACGACAATGCGACTTGTCACACAGCTACAAATATCTGATAGTGGTTGGAAGATCACGATGAAGACTTCAAAGTACTTCCATGGCCCCCTAATTCCCCAGACGTAAACCTAATTGAGCATCTGTGGGACCACCTCGATCGCGTTGTTCGCTCTATGGATCCTTCACCTCGCACACTCCAGCAGAGGTCAGATGCACTGCAGTCAGCATGGCTCCACACACCTGTGAACCCCTTCCAGCACCTTATTGAGTCACTCCCAGCCGACTTAGCTTCTGTCCTCGCTGCACACGGTGGTTATTCTGGTTATTAGCTGGTAGTTGCAGTAAGGTGACTCGACCGTGTATTTCCCATATTATTTCCTCTTCTAAAAGTACGATTTGAAAAATTCTTTTTATGTCGGAAAGTTTCTATTTACGGTAATCATTTCGCCTACCCCTTTTGCTTTTTATAATGTACAATTTTAAAGCTATGGGGTGGAAATGGTATGTTTATATCTCAAATCATAGTCTCTTCTAAAATATCGAATGAAAGAATGGCCGAGTGGTCTAAGGCGCTGATTTCTGAACACTCGTCTGAAATCTGCCTGGATTTTAGGCCCTGATGAGGCATGGGTGGAGTGTTTTTGTTACTGTATTGGCTCTTTCATATCCCTGAAACTAGTGGTTTTAAATTAGAGACGGGAGACTACTCATCACTTATATTCGCTCATGGCAATCATTAAACCTTGAAACAAAAATAATGAAATGGAAATTTCAGTTAGTTATCATAAACCTTTATAAGATTTTATAAGCCAATTTGGCCGCCCCGGTGGCGCAGTAGTCTAAGCGGTGGCTTCTGATCATTCGTCCGAAAGTGGTCCGGGTTCGAACCTGGTGTGGCATGGATGTTGTGTTTGTCTTACGGCACTGTCTGTCTCCCTTCCCTGGAACCAGTGACCTTAAATTAGGGAAGGGCGACTGCTTATAGCCCATTGAGTTGCTCATGGCGGTCGTTAAACAATCAATAATAAAAAAAAAGCCGATTTGTGTTCGATTAATTTATATTATCACACATTCTTTTGAGCCGCCGTAGTGGCCAAGTGATCAGAGAGGCGCACATTTTGGGGTAGTAGTCTAATTTACGTCTGAACCCTGGAGAGGCGTGGATGGTGCGTTTGTGCCTCCCTTCCCTGGAACCAGTGGCGTTAAAATATTGATAGGCGACTTCTTAGAGTTGCTCATGGTAGTATTAAAACACACAACCTAAAGTAAAACACATTATATTCTTTTGATTCAAAAGACGTACGTATATACCCGAAAATTCATCGTGTCCTTATAGATATGGGAACAATCCTAAAATTTAGATATACCGCCTTTCACATATAACTTTTACACGCTGATAAACATTTAGAATAATTCTATAAGATTGCCTGTCTAAATTAATTTCGATTGTATTAAAAAAACATACGTTAATTTTTGTTTCCTTTTTTTCAGATGTTGACTGCAGTAGAGTTCCTCCCGTACTGAAAGGAGAAGTTGTCTATCCTAATGGCACTACCCACCTACACAGCACTGTTCGTTATTCATGCAGCCAAGGCTACAAGTTACAAGGCGACAAATTACGCCACTGCTTGCCCAATGGGAGATGGAGTGGATCTGCACCAAAATGCGAAGGTAGAGTTTGATACTTCTAAAGTCGTGCTTAAAACAGTATACAAAGCCTGATTCATCTGTTCAATTTTTTTTTTGCTTCATAATTTAACCACCACTATCACTATTATCACTACTCTTAGGGCTATAAGTAGTTGGCTTGGTCTACTTTAGGGTCACTGGTTCCAGGGAAGGGAGAGAGAGCTAGTACCATCGGAGAAACACACTACCCATACTTCATCAGCGACTCAAAACCCTGGCCCAATTCTCAGGAATAGCCAGAAATTAACGCCTCTAACCATTCGGCTATAGGTGCCGAATGGTCAGAGGCGTACGTTTTTTATTGTCGCCCAAAGTGGGTCAGATTTCGAGTCCCGGATGAAGCATAGATGGTGTGTTTTTCTTAAGCACTTCCTTTCCTGGAGCCAGAGACACATCGCTGATAGCACACTTCAGGGACTTGTTTCTCTTACGGTCACTGCCTCTCTCCCTTTCTTAGAAGTAATCGCCCTAAATTAGGGACGAACGATTTCAACCAAAATCGTTATTGCACACATCTAAAACTTACAATCATATAAAAATGGAACACACCAGGAGGAATCTAAACACATTACTGTAGTTGTAAAGCGATTCCCCCTATAAAATACGAATGAAATTAAAAATTAATTGTAAAGATCAGGATGATTAACAATATAATTTCGTAGTGGCAAAGAAAACTATGATATTCACCAGAGATCTAATGCAATCCGGAAGATCATTCCACAATTTAAAAGCTTTATACACCATGCCGTTTAACTCGTAATTAAGTCTTGCAGATAGCAATCACAATTTCGTATTAGCAATAGATCGAGTGAAGACAGCATAATCTAAATATTTAATACCGGATTGAAAAGCAAGCAATTTAAAATACATTATTTTAAAAAACAATACCTAATTTCAAGGCAAATATTTCATAAATTTTCAGGACATTTAATTTGGGAAACAATGGGTCGGAATGTGCCATATAATCTGTATTCAACATATAGCGAACAGATTTCTTCTGTAATTTAAACAAACACAGCTTATTATTTAAGCATATATTTGAATACCAAGATTTCAGACAATAAGAAAGATGAGTATTAATGAAATAATAATAAAAGGTTTTTAGAACATGAACAGGGAGGAAATGCCTAATTTTACTAAGCAGGCTAACCTGTAAGGATACTGTTTTTATAACCAAATGTGCATGAGAGTTCCAATTAAAATATTCATCAAACTAAACATCCAAATCATCATCATCATCATTGTCAACCATCATCAATCCACTGCTGGACGAAGGTCTCCACAAGTTTCCTCCACAACGGTCTGTCTTGTGACAGTCTTTTCCATGTCACTCTCGCATACTTTCGAATTTCATCCACCCATCTTCCATGTGGTCTTCTTCTGGATCTTTTCCTGTCCCTTGGAATCCAATCTAAAATTTCGGCTGTCCATCGATGGTCTGCCCTTCTGGAAGTATGTCCAGCCCATTGCCATTTCAGGGATTTAACTCTGATCATGATGTCTTCCACTCTTGTCATTTTTCGGATCCACGAGTTCCTCTTCTTATCTCTCCTGGTTACACCAAGCATGCACCTCTCCATGCTTGTTTTGAGTTGTCTGCAGCCTTTGTATGTCTAAATACTTTACCTTATCTAGAATTTTCAAGTGGAAAGTCAGTAAATCTAACTGGAAAGTTATGTACATCAGTTTTGTTTATGGACATTTCGAAAGTATACAGAATTTGTTTTTAACATATTAAGTGATAAATTGTTAGAGTTTAGACAATCAGATAAATTTAATAAATCATTATTAAAAGTTTAGGGTTTTTAATTAAAAATCATTATTAACAATCAGATAAATTTAATAATCATTATTAACCGTTTAGGGTTTTTAATTCAATAATCATTATTATCATTATTAATCTGTTTTAAGGATTTTCCTATAACATTTAGGGTTTCTCACTGTAGTTGTTAAACTGAAACAAAAAAGAAAAAGCATAAAAAAAATGTATCAGTGCTTCCTTTTTTCCTTTTTGACTAATTTATTCCAATCTCGAACATCTGGAACTCACGCGAATTTCGCCTCGCATAAATTTCCCGTTTTAAGTGGAATTGAAGTTGCGCTTGGTAGAGGTCTGCATTGGCCTTAATTTGGAAATCCCAGCCTGGCCCAAGCCCGCACGTCCAACGCCCTGCCCGCACCCTGCCCGTTTCAAATGTTTTAATTAAAGCCGTCACCGGACCGTAAAATTTCAACAATTACCAAAACACGAATTTGACACCTTGTGCACCCGGTCATTCGACTCCTGAAGAGTTTTCGTTTTCTTAATTGCTACACGTATTCTATTACAATAAACGTTAATTCGGAATATTTCTGAGACTCTGTATAAGTCACGTGACGTCCGAGGGAAGGGGAGGCTTGTATACTCAAAACTATTGCATGGAAAGAACAATTTCCATGCCTTTCATATTTTCTGGGTTTTCAAATTATTATTCTCCACCGCCAAACCCGGAAATATCAAGTGTGTGTGTGTGTGTGGGGGGGGGTTAATTCGAAAAGTACAAAATAACCAGAATTATAAGTCCGATCGTTCTACTGGGAGAAGATTTTAGGGCTTTATAAACTGCACCTATCTCTACTGGCATGTCATATCGCTGGAACCCAATCTGTCTCTCGTGTGTGTCGGGGAACACATTCGTGCCGCTTAAGATGGGATGTACCAGATTTTGTGCTATTTTAACTCAAAAAGTTTTTGCATTTAGTGCACTGCACAACGTTTTCCGGCCGACTAGTTTCAGAACGGGATAGTTATTTAAAATAATTCCAAATATCGCTTTTCCCCTTTACATTGTCTACAAGCACACATTCTCCGGAAGCAATTTTTTCGCGAAAATCTTTCGCTTTCTTAAACTCCATAATAAGTCTGGAAGAGTATTTATCAGCATCATTGAACTGACCATATATGCTAAGGGAAAACAACGACAGACGGCATAGCTAACTAGTGTCACAGATGTTTTGAAAACGGCTGCCTGAGAGTACAAGTGGGGAAAATACGGCCCAGATTCATACACAGAAGTAATTACTTTTCTCGCAGCCCATTTCTCCCGTGCCATTTAAGACAAATTAAAGGCTTTTCACACATTTAGAGAACAAAGTGCGGCCGACCAGAACAATAAAAAAGATCGTCTGCGAGCGGGTGGCTCGGTTTGTAAATGATGCAGTTAATAGCCTGCCCTGAAGCATGAGAGGAGGGTGAAAGTTAGAGAGAAGGGACCACATTCACATTGAAAAACTAAGGAAGTTGACCCACTCCAATGTAGGAGGAGAGGATGTCGTAAAACGTCTATTTTTTCCTTCAGCGAAAATTATTATTCAATCTTATCCTGCTGCTGTATGTTGCGAGTTTTCCAAACGAGAAAGGCATCGTACGGCAGTCGTTTTGTAACAAAAAAAAAAAAAAAAAAAAACCCTGCTCGGCCCGTGTGTGTTTTACATTAAATATTGAAGGCCCAGCCCGTTTTCCCAACTTAGAAATGAGCAAAGTCCCGGCCCCCTGGCCGGATCGGTCTCGGGTCTAACGGACCGGCCCGGGCTCGTGCACACCCCTAGCTCTTGGATTATAGATGCCATACTGTTCCGTGCATTTTGAATCACTAAAGCATTTTAACAACTAGATTCTTTGTATAGCTACGGTGTAAGCGACTCTCTCAATCCACATGTTAGCTCAAGGATTTAACAAACGTCAGCCCTGCCTTTTGGACATAATTCACTTTTGGCTTATATAACGTACAACTGCGACGATTTGCATTCGATTTTGCCTTTAAACTAATCACAAATTTTTCTTGATGTAGTTTCAAGTTTAACGCCTTCTTTGTTCGTCTCTGTCTGTTATAGGGACAAAGTCTCAGAGACATAAAAGCTATGCCAAACGAAAATTTCTCGATGCGGGGATTATGTGAAAATGCAGAAACTTCACGATTTCTCGAAATTACAATTACAGCCAGAACTTTCACTATTTTTGTTTGCAGAACATTTTACTTCGAATAGCTCGTTCTACAGATCTTGCACAGTGAGGATAAGCAGGAAGTCAAAATTTCCGTTTTGAAATTAAACAAAATTTCCGTTTTGAAAATAATTTTTAGAGATATTGGATTATCAAAGGAGACAGATGTACTTTTGTTTTACATCTTTTGCCGACATAAGAACACAGGTAAGGATGCGCGACGTAGAAATAAAAAAAAGAAAATGCGCGAGATATATTTTTACAGAAACACGAATGCATCGACTTGGAAGTAATAATATTCTCCATTAACGTTTATTTGTGTATATGAGCGCAACATACAGTTCTTACATACCGTAAAGTCTAGATTGAAAAGAAACCACGTAGCAATACTTTCTGCTTTTAAATACTGAGTAAAAATGTAGCAGTAGTGCACACCCTTCGCCCATTAGTTTTTATTTAAATGGTGTGCCACTTCGACAAATTAGAATTAAGTGATATAAATAAAACAAGTTAGTAAAATCATGCAATGCATTGATTATAATACGCTTTCCACCATACCAAAAATCATTACTCAAGTTATGAGAATGATGGCTGTGGAATAAATCTCGGTCCTGTGCCCTGAACTTTGATCCCATTTCGATTATATTTAACAGAACCGGGCAGTATACCTCCGAAATAACATGATAAAATTTTGCCGCAAGGGAAGCATTTTTACATAAGTTATGATGCATAAGAGCTATGGAACAGATTCCGCTCCTGTGTCCTAACCTTTGACCCCATTTCGCCCATTTTCAACGGGGTTCGTCCCCAGGCAGGCCCCTACAATATACTAACTTTTCATCCAAATCGAAGTATTTTTACTTACGTTATGACGCATAATCGCGATGGAAGAGATTCCGCTCCCATGTCCTGACCTTTGACCCCATTTCGCCCATTTTCAATAGGGTTTGTCCCCAAGTGGTAGGGGGCAATAGGATTTGTCCCCTACCACATACTAAAATTTAATCGAAATCGAACCTTTTTTACGTTAGTTATGACGCATAAGAACAGTGGAATGGATCCCGCTCCTATGTCCTAACCTTTGACCCCATTTCGTTCACTTTCAATAGAGTTCCTTCCCAGGTGATCCCCTTCAACATACTAAAAGTCGATCGAAATCAAATGATTTTTACGCGAGTTATCGTGCGGACGGGCATACGCACACAACGCGTGACGTAATGAGGCAGATGGGAATCTCGACCATCTGCTCGCAAGAGTGTGACGTCATAAAACTTTAATAGGATCCACACACAATGTATGACATAACGAGACAGATGCGCGCCAACATCTCAAGCGCGAGTTGTGACGTCATAAGGTCGTCCCCAGGTGGTCCCCTACCACATAATAAAATTTTATCGAAATCGAACTATTTTTACGCACGTTATGACGCTGTCCTGACTTTTGACCCCACTGGACCCATTTTCAATTGGGTTAATTCTTAGGTGGTCCCCTACAATATGCTAAAAGTCCATCGACATCGAACCATATTTACGCAAGTCATGACGCATAAGGGAAATGGAATGGCACCCGCTCCTATGCCGTGACCTTTGACCCCATTTCGTCCATTTTCAACAGACTTTGTCCCCAGGTGGTCCCCTACCACATACTAAAATTTCATCGAAATCGAACCATTTTTACGCGAGTTCTCGTGCCGACAGACGGACAGACGGACGGACAAAGCTGGAACATATACGCTCTTCAACCTACGGTTGGAAAGCGTAAAAAAATAAACTCTCTTTTTCCTGCCATTCTTTTACTATGATATCCGGTTTTCTGGTATTCTTTCATCGACTTTAGTTATTGGTTTCAGTGAAGTTGACAGTTACAATTTTTGCGGAACTTTTCTTGAAGCATTTATACACAGAAGTGCCATTGAATAAGAGATAGCAGAAGTTACGCAAACGCTTGGCTGCTATTCCGCATTAGTGCGCATGTTCAGCCGAAACTGTGAAATAGCTCATAGTTTCCCTGATAGTGATCGGCTGCAGGCATGATGGGTACTTTTGACAGACGGCAGATTGTACGTGCCGTCAAGGTGGATCACTCTACCTCGGATATCCTCAACGCACTGGGTTTTTCTGTGATACCGTGTCCAAAGTGTTTCGGGAACACCAAAATTCTGGGAAACTCACAAGCTTCCGAATGAAATGCAGAGGTGTACCAGCCTTTATAACTTGTGGTGTAGCGTTTGGGCGGCATTCTGCTGATAAGCCAAACAAAATCACAAATCACCACTGACAGTACAGACTGGTGTTGGCTCAGCGATAGCCTGGGAGTCTTCAGCTGGAATGCTATGAGACCTGTGGTACGTGTACAGTCGACTTTGAGTGCCCCCAAGCATATGGAACATCCTAGCCAATTATTTACACCCATTCATGACCTGTGTACATTCCAGTGGCAATGGCGTATAAGGTCCCACCTGGATAGTGCATGGTTACAAGAGCATTATAGTGAGTTTGAAACGGTTCAGTGGCCACTTAGAAGCCCGGATTTAAACTTCATCGAATATCTGTGGGATATAATCGAACTGGCTCTTCGGGCATGTGTTCCATCGACTACGTAATTGAGGGATTTATGGACAGCTTTAGAGGAGGCATGACTGGACATACTTGTAGAATATCTTCGTAAGCTCTTGGAGTCCATGCCTCGTCGTGTGGCCGCTGTCACTAGAAAAAGAGGTATGTCCAACGTGTTACTACACAGGTATCTCTAACGCAGTGGCATTTAAAACAATATTAAATTAAAATAATCCTATATTAAAGATGATCTAGCGAACAATATATTGAGTAAGATAAAAAATATTGAATTAAGAATATAACAAAATAATGAAAAATAATAAAAATAATAAAAATAATAAAAAGTAATAATATAAAAATAACAAACAAAATTATAATATAAAAATAATAAATAAAAATGATATAAAAATAATAAAAAAATATAATAAAAAATAATTAAGAATATAAAATATAATATATTAAGAATATACAGTATTATAAAATATTGAATAAGATAAAAATACTAATTTAAGACAAAATATTTAAAAAAAATATTGAATTAAGATAATCCTGTATTAAAGATGATCTAGCGAAAAATATATTGAGCAAGATAAAAAATATTGAATTAAGAATATAAACTATTATAAATTATTGAATAAGACTAAAAATACTAATTTAAGATAAAACATTTTTAAATAAACATTGAATTAAGATAATCCTGTATTAACGATGATCTAGCGAAAAATATATTGAGTAAGATAAAAAATATTGAATTCAGAATATAAAATATATAATAAATAATAATAAAAAAATAATAATATAAAAATAGTAATACAAAAATAATAAAATAATTATAATAAAAAATAATAAAATAATTATAATAAAAAATTAAAAAATTAAAAATAATTAAGAACATAAAATATAGTATATTAAGAATATATTATAAAGTATTGAATAATATAAAAAATACTAAATTAAAATAAAATGTTAAAAAAAAATACTGAATTAAGATAATCTTAAAGATGATCTAGCGAAAAATTTCAGTTTTGTAAAATCTTCTGTTAGTTGAATAATTTCTTTGCTTCTCTTATTTAGAAATTCGATGTGCAACGCCTATGATACCGAAAAATGCGACTGCAGTATATGGAGGGAATGATCGTTCCTCATGGGAGTCATTCCGTGTTGGGTCAACTGTTCAGTACAAATGCATTCCTGGCCATCTCGTGAAAGGTCATCCATTAAGGACGTGCTTAGCCATCGGAGAATGGAGTGGGGACTCTCCTTCATGTCACTGTAAGTACCTCTATTAAAATTTATACTTTGTACGTGAAACTCGGAAGTAATTTTACTTTAATAAAGTGGTTGTATGGTATTATTACAGTAAGCGAAATAAAAAGCCTTTTCTTATAAAGGATGATGTATCCCACAAGTTTTTCTAAAGCTGAATTCCTGCTTCAGCAAAAATCCTTGACTGCAAGCATAGCTCTCTCCATTTCTCACTGTCCAGCACCATGGCTAACCACTTTTCTACATTCACGAAATGTTACAAAACGACATCCTGTGTAATAGCGTGTTATGCCGCTTTTCTCCGCAACAACCACTCGCACCCGGCGAGGCATCGACTCCAGAAGACTTTGGTAGGTGTCCTAAGGTATTCTGTACCTTCCTGAAGCTCCGCAGTGGAGCGATGCACTGGTTTGGATCGGGGAATGTTGCGTTGCACTTTATCCACAGATGATGGACGGAATTAGAATCGGGACAATTCGGAGGTCAGAGGATCACAAAAGCGCTGGAACATGATCCTCGAACTGCAACTTCTCAATGCTGGCTTTACAACACAGAGGGTTAACCCGCTGAAGAATTCCAGGGTGATCCGGAGAGGCGATTAACGTGTACCCAAGGCAATAATTAGTAAGATACAATATACAGATACGGACTGACTGTGAGCGAGTATACAACGAAGTAGAAAGGACCCAATGAGAACAATTATCATACGATGATACCTCCACCGCCAGCCAGTTCCTATCCAACCGAACACTGATCCATCGAGGGGCGTGTTGGAATTGAAACCTGCACTCATTGGGTTTGACGACTCTTTTCGCGTCCTTCAACATCCAGTCACAGAGCTCCTGTGAGCAATGAAAATGGAGCTATGGATGACGGTCTGCCAACATGGGAATATCACGGGGCTGCCGACTTTTTAGGTCCATCTGCAAGAGCGTCCTCGGGATTGTCGCTGGAAAACGTGCCTCTGTGTGACACTTGTCGTCTGCCGTTAACTGCGAAATCGTCAGCCATCAGTGGTTCCGTGCCAACCGGCGTAATATCAGCTGTCAACCAGTGGTAGTATCCTATTTTCGTCACGTTAGATGGTTATGTGCATCGTTCTTCAGATCATTTTCATCTTCCACACCTTCACTATGGGAGCACTCGAACAGCCAACGATGGAGACTGTTACTGAGATGCTGGCCTCCGTCTTTATTTCAAACCAAAATCATTCCTTTTTCAAACCCCGACATGTCCTTCCTTTTCCCAATTTCACGGTATTCGTACTAGCAAACTGCCAGTTCAAATTCCACCCGACTTGGTGACGTTTCTACCAGATGACGTCCCTACCAGTGCAGGCAAACGTGATCATAATAGTCTATTCCAGTGTGGAACAACTGTATTTTGTTTCTTGGTCCAAAAATATTTCCGATGCGATACGAGTTTTTCCTAGCAAATTTCTAAGTGTGATTCTTTAAAATAACTGTACAAAATATATCGCTTGGTATAAGAGCAACAAGGAAAATCAATTACCAAAACTATAAGAAAGGAAAATATAAGCGTGTGAAAATGTACTAATTATAAGTTCTGGTATATCTTAAGTTCAGTGAGAGCAAAGTTGTTCATGTACGAGAGGGGAAATGTCAATTTCTAAATCTCCTCTTGCTAAATGAAAGTTTGATCGGAGTGGACACCCACATGTTGTTATAATCCGCTTCTTTGGTTGGATTTGGGCATCTTCCCTCAACATCCGTGCACCCCTTTACTGATAGCAAATAGGGTCACACGCAAGAATCCACCTGTAAATATGCTCGTAGCGCTATGCTGAAACAATTGCAGGACTCTAAACACAAGATGGCACGATATATATAGAGAGTTTATGGATTTCCAGCACTGTTTGATAAGCAATCGCTCCTTCTGTGACATTTCAGCGGAAATGCCGGTTGACGATTCGGGATGTAATGTACACTGAAGAGCAATTGAATTAGAGACAGCTGGCGTTATGCAAATGTGGCGCTGTGGGCGGCCCTGTAAACGGAAACGACATGACGTATGCAGCGATCCGACAATATAAGGAGTGATGCGACGGGAATCACTAAAAGTCGGACGCAGTATGGGTAAGACGAAGGATCTAAGCGCATTTGATCGCGGGCAAATTGTCGGGGCCCGACGAATGGGTCAGTCCATCTCGGAAGTCGTGAAGGCACTGGGATTTTCACGAGCCACTGTATCACGGGTGCACCATGAGTACATCGAATCCTGGTACAACCATACCTGCAAGGGCTAACTGCAGTGGACAACAGCGTGTGGGTGAGCGGGGTCATCGTCGGCTACCTCGCATTGTAACAGCGGATAGACGGACCACAGGGCAAGAAATCACTCGGCAATTTAACGCTGGTACACAAAAACGTGTAAGCAGCCACACCATTCAGAACCATCTCCTCGCTATGGGATACAGAAGCCATAGTCCCACGAGGGTACCGCTGCTGACCTCACATCACAGGGTGCAAAGATTAGCATGGGCGCGGGAACATCACCACTGGACGCTAGACATGTGGAAAAATGTTGCCTGGACTGATGAGTCGAGATTCACGTTGGTACATGCAGATGGCAGGATACGAGTACGGCGCAAACCACATGAAGCAATGGATCCTTCTTGCCAGCAGAGCCCCCTTCAAGCTGGTGAGGGTGGCATTCTCGTCTGGGGACTGTTTACGTAGACTGAAATGAGACCCCCGGTACGTGTGACATCGTCCTTCACAGGTCAATGTTACCGGGATATCCTAGACGACCATTTGCTCCCGTTTGTGCGTCTTCAACATCCCACTGGGGATCCTGCAACAGGACAATGCAACTCATCCTGCAACAGGACAATACGACCTGATACGTCGGCGTCGTGTTTGATGTCATGCACGAAAGCGTTGGAAACTAATCAGAAGCCTTGGTTTCTGCGTGACATCATTAAACGAGGGAACACATCTCTCTAATATCATGGCCTTGTATTCTCTAGATGGTAGTGGTCCATTTATTTATGAGCAGGACAACGCTGATAACGCAATTGTTACTGATTGGTGTGAGGATATGGGGGTCGAAAAGTTGGCCTGGGCCTGGCCCAGAGTCCTGATCTCAACCCTGTGGGACGAATTGGAACGTCGCGTGGGTAAAATAAGAGATGTTTCAACAAAGCTGAACTGGTCTCTGCCTTGAAGGCCAAATGGCGGAAAACATCGGCTGACATTTACAGAAAACTGGTGGAGAGTCTTCGGGAAATTCCACGTAGACTTGAGCCCTCCCCGAAAGCCAAAGGATGTTTGAGCACACAATGTTGATTTTTCTGTATTTGTGGACATACAGGTGTCCAGATATTAATAGTAGGGCAGTGTATGCAGTGTATAAGCGCTATCGAACATCCAAGTTCCATTCAAAGTAAAATTATGAATCCTGAGATACTGTTCTAGCTAATGGTTTACAAAATCGTGAAACTGAAGACCGTTTTTGGTTGAAAGGAAGCAGTCTCTCTAAAGTTTGCTGTGACGTACTACAGAGGTGAGAACTTGTCAAGACGACAAATCTGCAGCGAGACATTCTATCCGCGTAGTTCAGTTGGTTACAACAAAGCTGAACTGGTCTCTACCTTGAAGGCCAAATGGCGTTTTCTCATTGACTTGGGTTTTCTCATTGACGCCCGATTGTGGAAAATGGATCCACTGGCCTTTGGTTTCTTCGAAAAATGTGTGATGTTTGTACCTCACATTGGTTGGAATTAATGAAAAATTCCTACTTCGCTTCAAAGAAACAAAATTGAGGGGAGATGATGTGACGTACTACAGAGGTGAAAACACGTGTCAAGACGACAAATCTGCAGCGAGACATTCTGTCCGCGTAGCTCAGTTGGGAGAGAGACTTACTCCGGAGTGAGGGGACGCGGTTTCGATGCTCGTCGCGGACAAACTTGTGTTTTCACATTGCATGTCTGCATTGCGCGATGTCACTACAAACTTGGGTCTTCAAATAGGTTCAAAAAGAGAGCTGGAATGTATGGTTACATTGAAACTTGACCGTTTTATTCCAAAATTATTTGAATTGAGAATTACCAATCCATTCTTAAACGTTCAATAGATCTACAGAACATTTTTCGGAAAGTCCGAAATTCTTTCTGTGTAGTATTCTTAGGTTTTAAAAATGCAGCTGCATGTGCAAAGTCAGCTTACCTAGAACACCACCTCACGTGAAGCTTGTTTTTAAATATCGTAGATGGTTCGAATTACGATTAGTATGAACCCGGGATAGCTTAACTCCAATATTCTGAATTAAGCATTAAAATTATCTTCAAATAAGAAAAAATCAATAGTTCTACTTACAACTTTTCAACTCTTTATTCAAGTGAGCCAATCAGTAGTGCATGTTCACATCACGTTGATAAAGAATATCACTTCCACAATAATAAAAGCCTTTCAATAACATCAGTAAAGTCAACTCAGACGTCCGGCAACAACTATCTCATAACAATATTAACATGAACCTGAATTAAATTTTAATTTAACGTGAGTAAGTAAATACAAAATTAATTTAACGAAACTCCTTAAACGAAATATACTCAATGCACAAAACATTGGAGATACCTAGCTAACAGCTTGTTGGTCTTCCTCTAGCGCGAATAACAGCCTGTACACGGCAAAGTATCGAGTTCACCAGATTCCGGAGGGTTTTGGAGGTTTCGCTTTCTTTATCTCTCTCTGTCTCTGTATCTCCCTCTGTTTCTCTCTCTCCCTCTCTCTCTGTCTCTCGCTCCCTATCTCTCTCTTCTTCTGTCTCTCCCTCAATGTCTTTTTCTGCCTCCCTCTCTCTCCTCCCTTTGTCTGTACCTCCCTATCTCTCTTTCCCTGTGTCTCTCCCTCCCTGTCTCTCTCTGTCTCTCTCTTCCTCTCTCTCTGTCTCTTTTTCTCTCTCTCTCCGCTCCCTCCCTCTCTCTCTCTCTGTTTCTTTCCCTCCCACTCTCTTTCCCCCTCTGTCCCTCTCTCTCCCCTCCCTCCCTCCCTTCCTCCCCCTCTCTCTTCCTCTGTCTCACACTCTGTTGCAGTATTGTCTACAACTCCGCCCGAGTTGTCGGTCCAGAATCCATGGATCCAATGTTTTTTTTTATTGAAGGTTTAACGACCACTGTAAGCAACTCAATGGACTATAAGCAGTCGCCCGTCCCTAATTTAGGGCCACTGATTCCAGGAAAGGGAGACAGCCAGTGCCGTAAGACAAACACAACATCCATGCCTCACCGGGGTTCGAACCCGGAACCCTTTCGGACGAATGATCAGAGGCCATCGCGCTTAGACCACTGCACCACCGGGGCGGCACCTGATGTTTCGCTCCCTGGCACACCAGAAATTTTCCATAGGTTTTAAATCCAGAAGCCTTGGGGCGGGGGGGGGTCGATGGTTCGAAACTCAGATCGATGAGTATTCATCGACCCAAGCTTGGGTGGTTCGGCCCGGTGGGGCGGCGCATTGTCTTGCTGGAAGAGACAACCGGCCACAAGGTGCGCGAGGACCATGAAAGCGTGTTGGTAATCAGCCAGCACATGATGGTAGCGCGCCACGATTAAGGACCTCTCCAGACGAACGGAGAGACGTAGTGTGTCCCATGAGAAGCCCCCCCCCCTCAAACCATCGCCTTAATCACGGCCAATCTGCCGCGACTGTGCCAAGGCCACATGCTGTCGACGATACACCCACACCCTCCCGTCAGCTTGGTACAGATGAAAACGAGATGCATCTACCACATGACATGTGACACTCTGCAGAGGTCCGGTTTTGATATTCCTGGCATCAGGAGGCGTAATGTCCGATGACGAGCGATCAACAGTGGCACACGAGTAGGGTGTCGGCTCCCGTAGCCCAGGGAATGCAACGTGCGCTGTACCGTTCACTCGCTCACGCTGGCTGGGCTTTTGACCTGTATATGTTCTGTGCCGCTGTTGCCAAGCGGTCGGTTTGTACGAGCCTGGTTAGTCTAAGTCGACTCTGGTCATAAATGGCGTACGGTCGTCCACTGTTAGCTCTCTAAGATCTGATACCCCCATCGATGTTATAATCGCGGTACATCCTCGATACGGTTGCCGTCGGGAATCTAGGATTCTTACCACTTAGTCGATAGAATGATCCATCTCTTTTGCGCTGACATTGCGTCGAAAATCAAAGTTTCTCAGATCACAACGTTTACCTACGTTCGTCGATTGCGATACACAGTTGTGAAGCCTTCCTGTCCGCCTCTTATCGCCTGCGTTCGGTTTGGGTCTGTTCCACTCCGCGTGGGAGGAATGCCCATGTCAACTGCCCATCACTCCAATCTCTAATGTTTTGTCTACTGGGTGTATATTTTCACGGAAGTTAACCTTACGCAAATCAGTTTAACTGACGACAGCTGCACGAAAGAAAGCCTGAAGCAAGACAGCTCGTAAGCCAGATAGCCAACGAACATACACTGCAAAAGATATTTTTATATCTCATTTTTTGACATACGTCACTCAACAATTGATCGCAATACTTATTGCCAAAAGACATTCGGGCAAGAGAAAAAATCTAAACTTTAAGTTTGGAAATTGTTTAAGGAGAACAAACCAAATGTACATAGGTACAGGAACTAAAAAGCAAAGTTATATTAAAGTATAGTAACACCTGATAACCGAAATTTTCTTACATATTTCCAACTTCCTTGATATATTGTCTATTTGCTTAAAGTAATCTACTCGGCCTAATAAATTGGGTACTCATAGTATATAAACTCTTTCCAAAAATTCGATTTTAGTGATTCCTTATTAGTCTCACAACAGAAGTTGTGAAAATATGTAATGTTTTTTGGCACTTTTCAGATTTTGCAGTGAAAAGTACAAAATTTAAAATCTTTTAAAGTATAATATCTTTTTTTTTTTATGTTCACACAAATACGCGTGAACTAGATGCTTTGTTGGATGTTATTTCACTTTCTACAAGTTTGACTAGATTTTCTTTCAACATCAGCTATCATGAGTGTCATTCCTATATTTTGTTAATTTTTAGGTATCTATTTATCCAGCTAAGTGGAAGGTCACAGTTGTATCTTCGAAAAAAATTTTTTTTCGTGATCCCATTTTTATTGAAAACTTCAACATTTCTTATTTTGTCTCCTATGATTCTGCTTATCTCTTCTTTCCAACAAGTTTCTGAATTTCATTTCAAACACACACACACACAAAAAAAAAATAAATGAAAGAAAGAAAAGGAAAGCAAAGCAGTAAATTCACTGACACTAGCTTTGACTGGGATATATTTTCAACTTATTCAACGACGCATATTTCAGTAACAGAAGTAAAAGAAGAGGAACGAAATGCATGCTACTGCAGCATTTTAAAATCTAGGAGCACAAGAGAGTGTGTTTTACAATTTTATACGTACAAGATGTCAGGTAGCTTTAAATCAAGCACTGGCAAGAAATGAATTGTTGACAATTTAAATTAAGTTTGGAGTGTTCCTTCGCAATCCTTTTGCCGAAATATTCTGGTTCAGACGTGAATAAAGAAAGAGTGATGCAACAAAATAATTTTTTCAGCAAAAATAATAAAGTATGTTATTTTTTTATGATGAAAACAAGCCTACATTTCAGATCTCCCTGAAGCTTTATGTACTTTTGCAAATTTAATTTTAGTTTTTATTAATAATTCTTGTCCTGAGATTTCGTTTGCAAATGATTTTTAGGCGAATAAATGTTACTGCTTGGGGATTAAAGCCAGCAGCGAGTTTCAAGAAAATCATTTCGAACAACCAAGTACATGAGTTCATTTCCTTAACTTTGTGGAATTATGCTGATTATTCGTTTCAGAATTTTAATTAAAACTCCAAAACTTCAAAGAAACTCAGCAATAAGATTTTTTCACATTGCATGACTCTCCAATTTTTCGGGCATGTCGCTGATTCAATCCGTTGCTTTTGTTTTTAGGCTTTCAAAGGGACACAGCTAAAAATCTCTGTGTTTATTTGTTTAGAAAAACCAGGAGCTTTTTCTGTGAATTTATTTTGATTTTAATCATTTTAACATAATTAATCTTTGATCTTCGCCTAATATTAAGAAAACAATATTTTAATTTTCTGAGTTAATATACACTGCCGTGCCTATAATATCCAGAGTGAATTACCTCCAACGCAAGCACTACGTCACAGACTCAACTATATTATGCTTGTAGGGCAGTGATGAGACAATAGCACTACGGCGAATACAAGATGCTTCCCTCTATTGCTAGTGAATTAGGTCCTACACAAGAACCACGTCACAGACCATCAGAAACTAGGTGGTCGCAGATGGCCTAGTGGTCAACGTTCGTGACTGCCACGGAGAAGCCTCAGGTTTCGATTCCAGGCAGGTACGAACGCTCGAACCACTAAATGCCTGCCGTGCGTTGGATGGGCACGTTAAGCCGTCGGACCCCAAGTACTGGCCCCCAGGTAATAAATAAGGGCGTCTTCCTCCCCTTTCTACCTCGCTTCCGTGTCACTTTCCTGTCGGGCACTCTGGCCCAAATCTCCTAGCTTCCTATTTCTAAGAGTTGTTTAAGACCTGGGGTCAGACACTCCCTTCCTAAAATCCTCTATATATGATCTGATCTGACCATAAGACAATAGCACGACATCGAATACAAGATGCTTCCCTCTATTGTTAGTGAATTAGGCCCTACGCAAGCACCACGTCACAGACTCAACTATAAATATTCTCGTAGAGCTATGATGAGACACTAGTACGACGGTGAATGCAAGATGCTGCAATCTATTGATAGTGAATTACGTCCTACGCAAGCACCGCGTCACACCCGCAACTATAAATATGCTCGTAGGGCTATGATGAGGCAAAAGCACGACTGTGAATGCAAGGTGCTTCACTCTATTGATAGCCAATTAGGTCCAATGCAAGCACACACGTCACAGACCCAACTAAGAATATGCTAGTAGGGTTATGATGAGATAATAGCACGACTGCGAATACAAGATGCTTCCCTCTGCTGATAATGAATTAGGTCCTATGCAAGCACCATCTCACAGACCCAACTATAAATATGCTCGTAGGGCTATGATGAGACAAAATGGGCAGTGGCTGGCCTAGTGGTCAGCGTTCGTGAATGCCATGGATATAACCTCAGGTTCGATCCTGGGTAGGTACGAACGTTCGAACCACTAAATACCGGCCGTGCGTCGGATGGGCATGTTAAGCCGTCGGACCCCGGGTACTGACCCCCGGTAATAAATAAGGGCGTCTTCCTCCCCCTTTCTCCCTCGCTTCCGTGTCACTTTCCTATCGGGCACTCTAGCCCAAATCTCCTAGCTTCCTATTTCTAAGGGTTGTTTAAGACCTGGGGTCAGACACTCCTTCCTAAAATCATCTACATATGATCTATGATCTGATGAGACACTAGCACGACTGTGAATACAAGATGCTGCAATATTTTATAGTGAATTAGGTCCTACGCAAGCACCACTTCACACCCTCAACTATAAATATGCTCGTAGGGCTATGATGAGGCAAACGCACGACTGTGAATGCAAGGCGCTTCACTTCATTGATAGTCAATTAGGTCCAATGCAAGCACCACGTCACACCCCCAACTATAAATATGCTCGTTAAGCTATGATGAGACAAAAGCATGACTGTGAATGCAAGATGCTTTTTTATGTTGATAATGAATTAGGTCCTACGGAAGCACCACGTCACAGACTCAACTATAAATATCCTCGTAGGGCTATGATGAGGCAATAGCACGACTGCGAACACCAGATGCTTCCCTCTGTTGATGGTGAATTAGGTCCTACGCAAAGACCACGTCCCAGACCCAACTATAAATATGCTCGTAGGGCTATAATGAGACAATAGAACGACTGTGAATGCAAGATGCTCCACTCTATTGTTAAGGAATTAAGTCCTACGCAAGCACCTCGTCGCAGACCGAACTATAAATATGCTCGTAGGGCAATGATGAGACAGTAGCACGGCTGTGAATGCAAGATGCTGCAATCTATTGATAGTGAATTAGGTTCTACGCAAGCACCACGTCACAATCCGAACTGTAAATATGTTCGTAGGGCTTTGATGAGAGAATAGCACGACTGCGAATACAAGATGGCTTCCTCTGTTGAGGGTGAATTATGTTCTACGTAATCACCACGTCCCAGACCCAACTATAAATATGCTCCTAGGGCTATTATGAGACACCAGCACGACTGTGAATGCAAGATGTTTCCATGTGTTAATAGTGAATTAGGTCCTAGGCAAGCACCGCGTCACAGCCCCAACTATAAATATGCTGGTAGGGCTGTGATGAGACAATAGCACGACTGTGAATACAAGATGCTTTCCTAATATGCTCTTAGTGCTTCATCACATAACAGCACCACTGTGAATACAAGATGCTTCCCTAATATGCTCTTAGTGCTTCATCACATAATAGCACCACTGCTAATACAAGATGCTTCCCCTGGTGATAGTGAATAGATCCTTCGCAAGCAGTACTTCACGGACTCACATATAAATATGCTAGTATAGCTATGATAACGATTACGATTGTGAATATAAGATTCTTGATTCTATTGATAGAGTTAGGTCCAATGCAAGGACCACGTCACAGTCTCAACTATAAATAAGCTTTTAGGGTTATGATGAAACATAAGGGCCGCGGTAGCCCAAAGGTAAGAGCAGTCGGCTGCAATTCCATTGGTCGTGGGTTTAATCTCAGCCTGACAGCTCTAACCACTAAATACTTGCCGTGCTTCGGAGGGCCCGTCAAGCCAGAGGCTCCGGTCTATTGGACCCCCGTTAAAAATAGGGCCATCTATCTGTTCCTTCACTCACGAAAGGTGCATTCCGCTCTGGTATCTTATACCACGAGGTCGGTTCGCATTTTCCTGTACGGCACTCTTAACCATTTTCTTATCAGAGCCTAACAGCTCTGATAAGAAAATGGTCCCCTCACTTCCGCTTCTATTACGCGGCGCATATCCTGTGGGACCAAAGTAGTTGCGTCCAAACCCTCCTTGGGTGGAAACTCTTCGAGAAATAGTTGCCGACTTGATTTGATGAGGCAACTTTAACTGATTTCCAGAGTGGATTGATAACAATATGGTACATGATGTATCGCACCATATGTAACATTTTAATGGCACTGAAGATCATTAGGTCGAATGTTTGTAATGCGATACGCAAATGCTAGCGAACTGGGGCTGAATCTGCCAGTAAACGACCCGATAAACCTCGGAAGTCAACAGCACGTGATAGAAGAGCTGTGCAAAAGACGGCGCTCTCAGAATCCAAATCAACATTGCCTCAAATTCCTGTGTGACTATTGGAACTGATGTTAGTAACAGTACAATGCACAGGACGGTACACGACATGACTTTCCACTGATGAGTATCCATCCACTAAGCGCTTCAACTAATGCTACACGACAATTAGTGACATGTGGCACTCGACTGTAGCCCAATTGGAAACAGTGCTTTGTGGTACGCAGTCTCATATTCATTCCTGAGTGTAGAACATGCCAGAAGAAAGGTACCTTCCGGTCTGTGTCGTTCAGACAAAGAAATCTGGTGAAGGTAATGTGATGGTATCGAGCTATTTTTTGTAGTTCCACTTAGGACCTGAATCATTTTGGATACAATGCATGAATGGTGAGATCTTCCTAGACAACACGGACAATTATGCACTACTAACGTTGTCGTAGTGCTTTGGGAAGTTCTACATCTCTATTAGCAAGGCAACGCACCATATCCTGCAGCGTGCGTTGTTACAGATTGGTTTGACGACAGGGGTGTCAAAAAAAGTTAGACTGGCCAGCCCCGTTTCCTGATCTGAACCCTATAGGTAATCTTTGGGACGAATTGGATCATCGTGTGCAAAGAACAAGAGATCGCTCAACAAACAAAGCCGAACTGGTTCCTGCTTTGCAG
Organism: Macrothele yani; assembly: GCA_039090855.1. Lineage (NCBI taxonomy): Eukaryota > Metazoa > Arthropoda > Arachnida > Araneae > Macrothelidae > Macrothele > Macrothele yani. The sequence continues at coordinate 32,440,270 of CM077025.1, forward strand.
ACCGAATGGCGGTACATATTAAACATTTACGAAACACTGGTGGAGAGTATTGCAGGAAGACCAGAGGGGCCTTCAGAATGTGTAAAGCTTTCAGCACACGATATTAAATTTTCTGCCAATAAATGTTATTTGTAGTCGTGCAGGTGTTTAGATATTAACTTTTTAAGCAGCTGATGTACTGTGCTTGAACTAAACGGTGTCACCACGGTGGCGCCTGATAATTCGTCCGAAAGGGGTCCGGGTTCGAATCCCGGTGAGGCATGTATGTTGTTTTTCAGTCTTACGGCACTAGCTCTCTCCCTTCTCTGGAACCAGTGACCCTAAATTAGGGACGGGCGACTGCTTATAGCCCATTGAGTTGCTCACGGTGGTCGTTAAACCTCCAATAACGAATAAAAAAACTAAACGGTGAATATTTTGCTCCCTCCAAATAAAAATGTTCACATAGTGACGATGCTTTACAAAAGCTACGGTAAAATCATTCATCTTTACTTCCTCTCATCTCAGCAACAGCGAAAACGAACATGTTATTGGTGATAAGCCCTCCCTTCTAGTCCTATATTCCCTGTTCAATAACCTAAAACATGATAGGGAGGGGCTAGTCTCCCTGAAACTGGATAAAAAAATGCAACTGAGTAAGAAACGTTCCTCAAATGCCTTCCCTCTCTTTCCTTAAATTCGTCTCCATTGCCATAGTTCTTTATCAGTTAATTCGTCAGAAGGAATTGGTGTCAATCATACGCCTGAATTACCAGTCTGAATAACAAATCTAAGGGCGAAAGTAACTTTTTCGATACTCTAGTCCTGAAGGTAACTCGCACGAGCAGCTTTGGAACCACTAAACGTACCCTGAAGGAATTATCGTGCCAGTAGCTTTCGGCGCACTTCTTAGACAGCGATAATATTCGTTGGAGTTGAGTTCAACACATTTTGTTAACCCCGAGTTAACTCGTTCCGACCGGTTAAAGGGTTAACGGCAGTACAGTGAATTTATGTGGGTCCCTTTTTCGATTTTTAAGCAACTTGGGAAGATTATACAATTCTTCTGGAGACAGAGAGAGGGGCTCATACCACAGGCACACATCCTTCACACAATGGAAGAATCAGTCGTGGCCGTAGAAGCGAAGAGAACAGCGTGTAAAACGTTCTCGTGTGTGTGGCTGTCAAGACATCGAAGGCAAAAAGCTGAATGACTCTTGCGTAATATCTATCTATCTATGTTTTTCCTTATAGAGGTTGAATGCAGCCATCTTTTGGGGATAGCTGGTGTGACAGTTCAAGGTACATTTCTGCGTTTCAGCCGTGATAATTTTTGTACACTTGTAAAGAAAGGG